>CM035128.1:136900848-138166681 GCA_020205605.1 Panax ginseng
TGTGCTCTCAATCAATGAGTTGCAAAGCTCATTGATTGTACATGAACAAACGTTCCAGAAAAGTAGTGGAGAAGAACAAGCCTTAAAGGTGACATCATAGGATAGGTTTGGAGGTAGAGGCCGAGGTAGAAGTGGTTTTAGAGGGGGAAGATGTAACAATCCAAAATTTTAAGTTGTAATTTCAAATATTTATTGAATTAAATAAATATTTTAATTGATGTGTTTATTATTGAGTGCATATTTGTTTAATTTGATTTGATTTGATTATTTATTTGTTAAATAAATAATTTATGAGTTGAGGAAATTAACTTAATTTGTTAATTAAGTGATAATGGGTAATTAGGTATTTTGAAATTAATTAAATAAAAGAGTGAGGAATTAATTTTATGAGATAATATTCTAATTTAATTTAATAATTAAATTAGAGAATTGATAAGGATTAAAGGAGTTGTTATAATGTTACTTTACTTTAATTTAGTAATTAAAATAATGTATTAATTTATTGAATAAAATTATAATTATAATTTTGTGGCAATGTGTTTATGTGAAAAATGGATTTAATAAGTAGTTGTTAGTTTTAATTTAATTAAATTTGGATATTTGAAAAGTGGGACAATAAACTATATTATAAAGGAGTTAAGAAAATAAATTAAAGGAGATTTATGGGTTTTACCAAACAAGGTATAAGGATTTAAAGTTATTATTTTTAATTTAGTTTTTGCCAAACAAGGCTTAAGAGTTTTAAGTCTTTAATTTTTAAAGTAGTTTAGCCGAACAAGACTTATGACTTTTGTAACAATCCAGGATTTTATTTGTAATTTAAAATATTTATTAAATTAAATAAATATTTTATTTATGTGGTTGTTGTTAGTATATATTTGTTAATTAAATTTATTAGATAATACTCTAATTTAATTTAATAGTTAGAGAGTTGTTAAAGATTACATGAGTTGCTGTATTGCTATCGTAATTTAATAAATAAAGTGATATATTAATTCTTAAATAAAATTATAATGAGATTATAATTTTGTGATATTTGGTTAAGTGGGAAATTTATTTAGTATGTGGTAATTAGTTTATTTAATTAAGATTGGATATGGAAGTCCAAGTAAACAATGTGGGACAATAAACTATATTATAAATGACTTATGAAAATAAATTAAAAAAGTTTTAATTTGGTTTTACCAAACAAAGCCTTAGAGCTTTTGAAATTCTTATTTTACTCTTGTTTTGCCAAACAAGGCTTAAGGAATGATTAAGTCATTATTTTAAAATTGTTTAGCCAAACAAGCCTTATGGATTTTGATTTTAAAAAAAAAATAAAAAATAAAAATAAAATGTAACTGATATCAGTTACATATATAATTATATTATATAATTTATATCTATTATATTATACGTTATATGTTTCTATGTACGTAAGTTAGAGAAGAGAGAATACAGAGAAGAAGAAGAAGAAGAAGAAGAAGAAGAAGAAGAAGGGAAACCTTGAGAAAACAAAAGAAAAACTTTTCTTATCTCCATCTTTTCTCCTAATTCAACCTAGAAAGGTATCAAACTAACCCTTATACTACATTAAGATATTTTGTATTTAGTCTTTGTAAAATTATGTTTTCATGATTGTGAATTTATATGCATATATGGTGTTCATATGTATTCATGTATACGCTTACATGAGATTTTTATTGTTGTTGTTCAAAGGTATTGACTAGTTCTAAAATTCTAATTTATAGTTTCTCAAGTTCTTCACTTAAAAAGCTATTTTGGTTGGGTAATTTGAAGAGATGTTGTATATATATATATATATATATATATATATATATATATATATATGTGTGTGTGTGTGTGTGTGTGTGTGTGTGTGTGTGGGTGTATAATCTAGTATATATAGTCTCTTTAATTGGTTCTAGAGTAATCAAAATCATAAGAATATGTTAAAGATGAAAAACTTGGGTTTTGATGGCATATGTATATTTTAACTTATGTTGGAGTCAAAATTGATGGATAGAATTTGAAATTGATGATAGATATTGTTAGTATGTTAAAAAACGAAAACAACCCAAGTTGAACGAGTCAAAATGGATGTAAAACAAATTCACAGTGAAGAATTTCGCTATGAATGTCAAAAGAAGAGGTAATAAGAGAAATAGTTAAATTAAAGGTTGTAATCTTTAATGTTTATGTTGTTTATGTGGTTAGAAACGTGTTAGAAACATTAGTTTATGTTTCTGTAAATATATTACACCTTGGGTAGGTTGGTACGATTGTTAGAAATGAGTTTATAGGCCTAATTTGGCTTTCTGTGGTATTCGGGATCAAAATTCACGAGTTAGCAGAAGGGACCCCCTTGGTGGCCCCTAATGTAAAAACCCCGCCCGGGGGGGGGGGGGTAGTCTGCCTAGCCAATTTTGGAAAAAATAAATCTGACAGGACATGGTTTACTAAAACAGCCATAACTTTTTCATACGAACTCGGATTGAGGTGATTCAAGATGATCCGAAACGAGGACGAATAGACCTACAACTTTTGTTCTTTATGTTTTTCAATTTGAGGTCGTTACAACAGTCATCTTTGTGACTGTTACGTAATCGGAGGCAATCAGAGGGCGTCGGGCATGCAAGTATGCAAGTGTAGTGCTCTTGACGATAAAAGATGTTGTTCTAAGTTATAGAATATGAATGTTAGTAAATATAATGATGTTTAACATTAATATAATAATGTATTAGATAAATTATAAAAGCATAGTAAGCATGCACAAGAGAGGCAAATCGGGCGTGTGATGAATAAACGTTGAAACGCCTACGTGTTAATGAACGTAAAAAGTGTTTTAAGTCAAATGAAATAGATATTATAAAATATGAAATGGGTTTAATATAAAACCAATAATGATTCCTAGCAAGATTTAAACACTTGAATGAATTTCGAATATTACATAAGTTAAAAAGTTAACACAATCTAATTGAACATTGTGCGCTAACTAATAGGAAAGATTATGAGATGTGGAGTAGAGTGTACATTACAATTACTATGTGTTGTTATGTGACTAATAATTGATGTGTATGATTATAAAATTGTGTAGGGCACGTGAAGTGTAGATAACTGTAAGCTGTTAAACGTTTATTGGTAAACAACGATCAAGGTAAGTCTTTCAGTTCCTATTTGTTATGTGAACTTGATGATTAGCTGTTTTAAATCTTTATTGCAAAGAGCATGATGTGTTATATATATGTTGAAAGTATGAAATGTTAAAGTCAATTTATGACTATGTTGATTGATTAAAGCATGTTGATTGAGTAAGGACTCAATCTTTATACTTGTTATATGAACTGTAACATGTATGTTATATGTTGAGCATGTTACTATGTCTTTATGTGATGCATGAAAAGCCATTAGATTTTCTTTCAATTGTCGAGCTCAACCTTGTAAATAACCACTTCTGCAGGTTCAAGGTTCAAGGTTCAAGGTAAAGTTATGTGTTACTTGAAAGACATGAATCAGATGTGATACTTGAAGATTTATACACTTTGGTTGTGTTATTATTATTATTTGAACCATGTTCAAGGTTCCGAATAATGTATTAATGTTGAATTGTAATATTATTTTGCAATGTAAACTATTGTAGTGTTAAAAATGATTCTGAGATGTTTAGATGTAAAGGTTGAAAGTTTTGGGAACGAGAATAGTTTGTAATAGAAAGTTTTAATTGTAATAGAAAATTTTAATTACTCTGCAAATTTCAATGGTTATATTATCGTTTAATGATGTAAAATTAGAGGTTTATTGTATTATTAACGACCGAAGTCGAGAATTGAGTTGTACGAATTTTGGGGTCGTTACAGTTGGTATCAGAGCTGTAGGTTATAAACTTTAGGTAAGAGTACCCTAGGTTATAACCTTAGAGAATAAAGGAGAAGATGATAAAGAAGTTAAGAATCAAACAATTATATTTAAGTATGGTACAATTGTACTCTTTAGTAGTTAATGTATGGTATCTGGGCTAAACGATTCCTTCATAGAACGGAGGTATATACGAACTAGCAACTTGGAACCTAGTTTGTTTGTTATTTGTGGGAAACCACTCAGTGTACCTTATTGAAACTATTAGAGACTCGATGTGTATCAAGTATAGAAAGTGGATACGTATGATGAAAATGTGGAACTCAAATGAAATATTGAGAAATGTGAATGAAGTTAGAAATTCTTAAAAGAAAAATTGTTATATAAACAAGGAAATTCAAAGAAGAATTTTGAGGTGATATAACGATAAGGAATGGGAGTTACCTAACTCCAATAGCCAAGATAAAGAATAATGATGAGTAGACAAAGTCTGTAAGATTAAAAGCATAAATCAAATCGTAAATGATGAAAAAGGAAATAAAGAGGATCACAAAACAAAACGATCGTGAGTTATGAAAGGAATTTTAAGCGAGATGATTATAGAATAAGATCACGACGTGATCTGTTTAAGTTATAAAAGAAAGATGGTCTGTAATGTTTGAATAATTATAGCTTGATGCTATGAAGTTAATGTACTATGATATAGTACGAGATAAACTAACGAGGAGTTATAGATAATGTGATACGAGGAATTCGTATCGAGCAAAGAGCAAGTTAAGAGTAAGATAGAGTTAGGTGAGATTTCAATTGAGGACTCATGTGATGGCTGAGTTGTACAAATCTTTGTATGGGCGAGGGTTTTGTGTTTGCACTCAGTTTATCACATTGATAATCATTGGAATGTTGGTGTCGCGCTATCAATGTATATGTGGCGAAAAGGTGATTCTTTTCTCATGTGTATGTTTGATAGTTAGAAACTATTAAGATTAGTCAGATATTATTAGGATTAGGTGCGGTTCTTAAAACTAATGCATATGGTATGTTCGTGACTCATAATAATATGGTATGTTTTGAACCCCTCAGCGAATGGATACCTATGGTTTGACTAGGATAAGTTCTTAAACTCATTATTGTGGCAAGTTCCTGAACTTCCAATGTGTGGTAAGTTTGATGAACTATGTTGGATAGAAAATGGTTATAGTATAGAGAGCATTGATGAAGTTGAAGATTGATAGAATGGTTAAGTAATGAAGTAATGGAGTAATGATTGAAGTTGATGGGTACTTGGATATTCTAAATCTACTAGCTATGCTAGACTTTCGAAATTTATTGACTTCGTGCCGATGGTTATACTTTTGATTTTTGGAAAAAAAAAATGTTGGGTCACACTAGTGAACCAAAGAATTTTTAAAAATAGTGCTATTATTCGTATGTCTATGCTAATTGCTTTGGCTAGATAAAAATGATTTGAAATATATCAAAATATATATTTTTTATATATCATCAATGCTGTAAGACCCCGAAATTTTTTTAAATAAAAAGGAATTTCCTTTATTTATTATTTTGAAATAGTAAAGGTGGATTTGATTAATGTGGTTAGTTATGGATAAAATGCTAAATATTTTAAATAAGCAAGTGGTGATATAATATTCATTATTGTGGGGAATATTCGTTTGGTCGTGGAATATTAAATCTTTGTCGAGGGAATATTTAAATGCGACTGGCCTTTGACCATGTGTGGGCCCCATAATGGAAAGCGATTGGAGGAAGAAAAGCGACAAGAATAAGTTGTTTATAAATAACTGGTAGCTTGTTATTCAATTATCTTTGTTGGAATACCCGATGGTTAAAACATACTAATACGCGTTGTTGAGCGAAGAAGATACGGTATTGCACCAATTATTGATTCTTACGTAAGAAGACACTACTCAATAATGGTTACGATAATTCTTTATTCAATATTTTATTTTATTGATTCAATAATTCTTTGCATTGATATTTTATATTGGTTGTTGTTTCAATAATTGTCATTACACAAGATTTTTCATTATCGAAGCAATAATTCATATTATTTGAATAATATTATTAGATAACATTATTGGCAATGTCTAGAAAGTTACATCTAAGGAGAGGTTTGGTCACCTAATTAATTGCGCGCAAGAAGGAGAAATCTTTATTGAAAGCCTCCTCTTTCACAGGAACCTACCGATTATCAATATTGTGATTCTCGTAATATTATTTGTGAATAATTAATTATTGATTTATATGATGAGGAAAATATTGATTTTATGTGGATATAGATGGAGAAAAATTTTAATGTGACAATTGTTGAAAATTGAAATTTTATCTTTTACGATGAAATAATTCATTTAATATATATATTATTATATTTTAATAATATAATAATGGTGATATTTTTACAACGAATGTGGGATATATGAGTATCTGAGGAGGAAGAGTATTTTTGTTGTAATAAATGTTTAAAACATGTTAAACATGTCTGGTGGACCCCATTTATTGACTGAAATTTGATAATGCTTTGTAAAATTTCCCGTTTGTGGATTTTGACCAATTTCATTTGGAATTTGGAAAACTTTCTTCTCGCAAAGTTGTAGAGAAATGAATTTCCTATAAAAATTTGCGAGATTCAAATTTTCTCGCACAAGGGCTATTTATTATGAATTATTGAAGTTTTGAGTTCCAAAATAATTGATTTTGGAAGTTTTAATTATTTTAAATAATAAAAGCGTTTTTGGTGAGTGTTCCACATGTTATAAATGTTTCATGTTCTTTGAATTCAGATCTAGGAAGGTTGGCATAGAAAACTTAATATATATTATTAATTTATTAAATTTTACGCTTTGGTGTTCTAAGCATTTTCCTATAAATAGGTGTCTTAGGTTAGAATTGAAAATCACACCGTAAACTCAAGTTTTCTCTCTATATTATCGAGCGTATTCTTGTGAGTATTTTGAGTATACTTTGAGTATTGCTATCTGATTGCAAGTTCAAGTCATAGCTTTATATCCAGGTGTTTCAACTAGAAATCTTGTCTTTTTGAGGTAAGGGATATTATTTTTTTAAAAATGATATTATTTCTTTAATATCATTATGCCAAAATATTGGTTGAAACTTTTATCAAATTTGGAACTTTTTCATGTCTGAGTTACTATTCATGAGTTCTTATTCACGAGTTACTATTCATAAGTTACTATTCATGAGTTACTTTTCATGAGTACTATTCACTTTAAGCGTGAAGATGTTTTTTTGTGAAATTTCTATCTTTTGGTTTGAGATTATTGTTTCACGTATACGGTAAGATTATTCACGATATCGACATAATTATTCCCGAATACGATACTATTCATCAAAAATGAAATTTCTTCTTTTCGTTCAAAATATCTATTCGGATACTAGCTTTGATTGTATCCATGTTTTGATCATCCTTGAATTTTACACCACTATGATTATTTTGAGGTATTTTGGATATGGATAAAACAAAGTACGAATCCTTAATCCTTAATCCTTGTCATTTTGTTTCTTTGGATTCGTTTATTTAAAAATATTTTTCATCATCCTCGGTCTTAAATGATGATATTATTGAATATCTTTGGCCCGTAGTGCAAAAGATGAATGATTTATGATGAATATCTTTGCTTTTCAGTAGTGCAAAGATGAATGATTTCGATGAATATCTTTGGCCCGTGAAGTGCAAAGATGAAGCAGTGTTTAGATGAACATGACTAATGATGAATATCTTTGGCTCAGTAGTAAAAGATGAATATTTGATTCGTATATATATTGATTGATGTTATAGGGATAAAAGATGAGCGATGAACTTTAAAATTCATACATAGAAGATAGTAGTTTGCATTCTCTACTTAACTCTTCTAATGAATTATTATTTTCATTGCGAATATTGATTTAAAACTTGTTGTCTATTGTATTCTATTAGATATTTCCCTGTTGAAGACTAATGATAATTTTGTTGTATATTATCTTAGTCATAATATTCTTTACTGGGCTAGTTGAGCTCACCCTTTTCCTTTTTGTTCCAATTTTCTTCTTAGGAGACGAGAATGTAGCGATTACTAGTCGGGGTATGGAATGAAGGTTCTAGAGAGAGTTGTTTAGTAGTCCTCACCATTTTTGTAAAATAATGTATCAATAATTATGATGGGGATTTATTTGCATGTGGATATTGTTGCAGATGGCAATATCTCGTATTTAAACTCACGGTTTACATGTTGTAATAATAAAGTTGTAGTTATTTGCACCATGTATTTGGCGACTCAGAATGGGTTGGATGGAATGGACCTATTTTGGGGGCGTCACAGTTGGTATCAGAGCTTAAGGATATGATCTCTGGCGGAGATCGGTGAATAGAACTAGGAGGGGAGAGACGAGTAAATCCTTCGCTAGTGTGTCCTACCTAAGCTTATTTGTTAGTTGTTTAGTATATAGGGATATTATGTGATATATTGATTTCCTTAATTAACCCTTGTTTTATGATGATTTGAGAATGTCAACTCGAGAATATTAATGATTGGAGTGAATGAGACCGTGGAGATGCCTCAGATTTTACCAACGAGGAGAACGTGCAACAGTCGACAATGTACCTCCTGTAAACAACACCACTGAGAAGACGATGAACGACGGGATGTTTAGAAGATTTTTGTAGTTCATGCAAAATCAGACGAGGGAGACTCGTGTTCAAAATACAGGAGGAAATGATAGCAATTCACGGGTGGTCACAGCCAAGCAGTTCAAAGAGTTGGGACCACCAGAATTTTGGGGAAAGCTAGATCCGATTAATTAAAGTGAGACGGGTCAAACAAATTACCAAGATATTCGATGTCTTGGGATGTACGGAGGAATGAAAAGTTTCATTCGCTAGTTTTATGTTCCATAACGAGGATTCATTGGTGGGAATCGTGAAGCGTATTTATCCAAATTGCACTCAAACATGTAATGGTAGACGTTTGAAGCAGTTCAATGACAAGTACTTCCACGAAAGTATTCATCATATGAAGGAAGTGGAGTTTATTAGGACGGAGAAGAATAACATGGCGGTGTCCCAAAGACGAGGCGAAGTTCAGCGGAGTTATCGTGTTTGCACCTCATTTGGCGGAGAATGAGGAACGTATGACGCGGATGTTTCGAGAGGTTTGAAACCCAAGATACGCCGATTATCTCATTTCTCATAAATTTTCTCTCTATTCAGATGTTGTCAATGAGGCTCGGTTGTTAGAGCGAGATAACGAGTACGCTCAACCGAGGGACCATAACCAGGATCATACCGAAGATAATGATCCATCGTAATAACGATAACCAGCAGAGAAAGAAGAATACGGACAAAGGCGGTAACCACTCTGGTGGTAATCGTGGCCATAAAAATAGAAGAAGCGAGTAAGGAGGAGATTTTAAAAAGAGGAGATTCAATAACGACCATGTGAAGACGTCAGCGCCAGTAGCAACTGGTTCCAAGGGAGGAGAAAGACCACCGGTCGTATGTTACAAATATGGGAGAGAGGGACATATCAGCCCAAACTGCTCACAACAGTTTAAGGTATGCTATAATTGTGGAAAAGAAGGACATATCGCTCGAGATTGTATGGTAGCGAAACCAAGTCCAGCGGGGATGGTGACTCAAAAGGATGTCCCAGAAAAGTCAAAGTCAACGGTTCCTGGTAGAGCGTTTGTCGTGACTTGATCCAAAATGCGAGGAACCGAACGAAGTTAGCACGGGTTAGTTAATTATAAATTCTTGCGAAGTTTATACCTTATTAGAATCTGGGTTCTACCCATCCTTTTATCTCTCTTGCTTGCGCTCAACGTTTGAACTTGACTACGGAGAAATTAGAATTTGACCTATCTCGTGGAGACTCAGTTAGGAGAAATTTTCATTACATCGATCGTTTAGAAATCTTGCTTGATTCAGGGTTGGCACCCTTATCTTACTGTTGACCTTATCTCTTTAAAGATACTTGCTTTTGATCCGATTTTAGGGATTGATTGGTTAACTACTCATCATGCCAAAATTGATTATTTTCGTAAGGTTGTTAGTTTTCATATTCCTAATCCATTGTTGTTCAATTCGTGCAACTAAACCATTAAAATCAATCTTTGTCATATATCTAATCATAAAGCGATTCGTTTATTGAAAAAGCGGATGTCAAGCTTTCTTTGTCCATGTTATGGATTTGAATAAAGACACGCCGATTTGAATAATATTCTGTTGTTATTGATTTTTTTCCGACGTATTTCTGAAGAATTCATTGGCCTACTCTCAGAAGCGTGATATTGAATTTGTATCGACTTTAAATCCGGTACAAAATCCATTTCTAAAATCTCATATCGAATGGCTCCTATTGAACTTCAGGAGTTAAAAACCCAACTGTAGAAGTTGATACCCGAGCCTCTATCTGGTCAATTCCTTTGTGGAATGCACCGAAGCCAGATTCTCCGTAGGGGACGCCATATTCGTGCGGTAGTAAACTGATAGGTGTCATTGTGACGTGCTATCCAAGATTGGGATATAAGTCACAGTTGAGAGTAACCTAAGTCGGTAATCAAAATACGTAGCTTTCTAGACTTAATTGGTTATTATCGGAGATTCATTGAAGGATATTCTCGAATCGCTATTCCATTAACGCAGTTGACTCGTAGAGATACAAAATTCGAATGGAGCAAGGAATGTGGGAAGAGCTTCGAAGAACTCAAGAGGAGACTCATTTCAGCACATGTTCTGACCATGCCATCCTAGAAAAACGAACGTGGTAGCTGACGTGTTGAGTAGAAGATCGTATACAAGTACGAGTACGATATTGTCAAAGACTCATTTCGTATAATTTACAAATAATAGAGATGGAGATGAAAACTTTAGGTACCCACGTGATGATATACGTGTATAATCGACTTTAATCGATAAAGTTAAAGCTGTTCAAGCTACACACCGGAGCTGATGAATTTGAAGAAGGAGGTGCAAGAAGTTGTTATTTCAAAAGCGAGAATCGGTGAGGTGAGGAAAGCTCAAACCTTCGATTTATTAATCCATTTAAAATTCTCGATCGAATAGGAACTGTGGCCTATAGACTCGTTTTATCGCCAAGTATGACGCGTGTTCATAACGTTTTTCACGTATCGATGTTACGTAAATATGTGGACAACCGGAACCACGTCATTGAGTTAGAACCGGACGAGATAGCCGAAGACTTAATGTACGAGGAGGTACCTATCAGGATCTTGGATAGGAAAGAACATGTCCTATGTACCGAGGTTATACCACAAGTTAAAGTTTTGTCGAGAACCCATGCTATTGAGGAAATGACCTGAGAGTTGGAAACGGAAATGAAAGCGAGGTATTCTCATCTTTTCGAAACATCAGGTACGTACGTCAATTTCGAGGACGAAATTTCATAAGGAGGGGAGGTTGTAAGACCCCGAAATTTTTTTAAATAAAAAGGAATTTCCTTTATTTATTATTTTGAAATAGTAAGGGTGGATTTGATTAATGTGTTTAGTTATGGATAAAATGCATAAATATTTTAAATAAGCAAGTGGTGATATAATATTCATTATTGTTTGGGAATATTCGTTTGGTCGTGGAATATTAAATGCTTGTGGGGAATATTAAATATTTACCAGAGCAGGCATGTGGACCCATAATGGAAATCGATTGGAGGAAGAAAACGACAAGAATAAGTTGTTTTAAATAAATGCTAGCTTGATTGTTACCAAGTTATATTGTTGGAATACCCAAATGGTTAAAACACACTAATACGCGTTGTTGAGCGATACAATACTGTATTGCACCAATTATTGATTCTTACGTAAGAAGACACTACTCAATAATGGTTACGAGAATTATTATTCAATATTTTATTTTATTGATTCAATAATTCTTTGCATTGATATTTTATATTGTTGTTGTTTCAATAATTGTCATTACACGTAGATTTTCATTATCGAGCAATAATTCATATTATTTGAATAATATTATTAGATAACATTATTGGCAATGTCTAGAAAGTTTACATCTAAGGAGAGGTTTGGTCAACTAATTCTTGGCGCGAAGAAGGAGAAATCTTTATTGGAACGCCCCTCTTTCCAGGAAGCGCACGGTTGTTAATATTGTGATTCTGTAATATTATTTGTGAATAATTAATTATTTAATTCATATGATGAGGAAAATATTGATTTTATGTGGATATAGATGGAGAAAATTTTAATGTGACAATTGTTGAAAATTGAAATTTTATCTTTTTCTGATGAAATAATTCATTTAAATATATATATACGCCACTATTCATCGAAAAATAAAATTTCTTCTTTTCGTCCAAAATATCTATTCTGGATACTAGCTTTGATTGTATCCATGTTTTGATCATCCTTGAATTTTACACCACTATGATTATTTTGAGGTATTTTTGGATATGGATAAAACAAAGTACGAATCCTTAATCCTTAATCCTTGTCATTTTGTTTCACTGGATTCGTTTATTTAAAAATATTTTTCATCATCCTCAGTCTTAAATGATGATATTATTGAATATCTTTGGCCTGTAGTGCAAAGATGAATGATTTATGATGAATATCTTTGGCCTGTAGTGCAAAGATGAATGATTTCTGATGAATATCTTTGGCCCGTAGTGCAAAGATGAACAGGTGTTTAGATGAACATGACCAACTGATGAATATCTTTGGCCTGTAGTGCAAAGATGAATATTTAATTCAAGATATATATTGATTGATGTTATAGGGATAAAAGATAGACGATGAACTTTAAAATTCATACATAGAAGATAGTAGTTTGCATTCTCTACTTAACTCTTCTAATGAATTATTATTTCCGCTGCGAATATTGATTTAAAACTTGTTGTCTATTGTATTCTATTAGATATTTCCCTGTTGAAGACTAATGATAATTTTGTTGTATATTATCTTAGTCATAATATTCTTTACTGGGCTAGTTGAGCTCACCCTTTTCCTTTTTGTTCCAATTTTCTTCTCAGGAGACGAGAATGTAGCGATTACTAGTCGGGGTATGGAATGAAGGGTTCTAGAGAGTTGTTTAGTAGTCCTCACCATTTTTGTAAAATAATGTATCAATAATTATGATGGGGATTTATTTGCATGTGGATATTGTCTAGATGGCAATATCTGTATTTAAACTCACAGTTTATATGTTGTAATAATAAAGTTGTAGTTATTTCTGTACCATGTATTTGGTGACTCAGAATGGGTTGGATGGAATGGACCTATTTTGGGGGCGTCACAAATGCATCATGGAACCTGGTACAGATATGATAAAAAACGATGGAGTCATCAATGCAGTATTACTTAGTGTTGGAGGTGATCCAAGGATCGTCAGCCCACTATGGTATGATGTAGTATGATAAAATCACCGAATGACAAAATCCTCAAACGGACTGTAAATACAGTGCGGTATCATGACGTCATAAAAAGGATTTTTGAGATTTCTTTAAGATATGAGAATATATATATATATATATATGTATATGTATATTTCGATTGATGTCCGAATTGTTGTAGAAGTCTATGCTATTTGATTCAGCTAGACGAAAATTGAAAGATGTTCATGAAATTCAAGCGTTTCTTGAGAAGTTATGCCAAACCAAATTGTTTTGGTGCGGATTCAGATGTTGAAAAGCTGAGATGAACAACCCTTTTATAGGGGATTACGCGGAGGCGTTGAGATGTTTGTGCACAATACATTGTACGAAGGGCTGATCACCCTAAGTACGAGGAGTCCCTATAGTCTTATGACTGTTAAAGTTTAAGTTGAAAGATTACTTATAACTATGGACATACGCATAGCGTTTAAATGTTTGTGCACAATACATCGTATGAAGGGCTTAACACCCTAAGTACGGGAGTCCGTATAGTCTAATGACTGTTAAAGTTTAAGTTAAAAGAGTACTTATAACTATGGACGTAGTTCAAGGTCTTATGACCCTCAACATGATTTGGAATCTTTTAAATTCCTGTTATTTATATCGCTTCCCAATTATTAAGCAATTATGGAAGATTCTTATTATTCTGAAAGGTGAAAGTGGAAAGGATGAGAAAATTAAGAAAAACCTACTAATTTCAAGAAAGAATTGAAACTCCAGAAAGAAGAGAAATGTGAAACTCTTAAAAGAGGAAGAGTTGAGGAATATGATGATCTTAGAAAGATCCTTAGAGAAAGAATTTGGTTGTAGAACCCAATGAATGAATAAAGTATTAACGTAAAATCTATTTTGATAGATTGAATGAATAAAGATTAATAAATAAAATTTCAAGGACGAAATTCTTAGAAGAATGGGTGAATGTAATATCCTGAGTATTTATGATAACGATCCTTAGCAAAGGAAATGAATGGGTTAAAGAGTATATAATACTCAAAATATAATTGAGTTCAAGTGAAAGTTATGAAATAAAACCTAGAATTTGTTGAAGTAATGAATGTAGTAGAAAATATAAAACTTATATTAAGGTCATGTGTTGAAGTTATTCAACGAAGAGATTTGATGAAAACATAGGGTTTCGGTGATTTCGAGGACGGAATCTTTATAAGGAGGGAAGAATGTGACGAATGAATTGTTTGAGTTGTGATTCTGGGGACAAAATCCTTGTAAGGAGGGAAAGATGTAACAATCCAGGAATTTATTTGTAATTTAAAATATTTATTAAATTAAATAAATATTTTATTTATGTGGTTGTTGTTAGTATATATTTGTTAATTAAATTTATTAGATAATACTCTAATTTAATTTAACAGTTAGAGAGTTGTTAAAGATTACATGAGTTGCTATATTGCTATCGTAATTTCATAATTAAAGTGATATATTAATTATTAAATAAAATTATAATGAGATTATAATTTTGTGATATTTGGTTAAGTGAGAAATTTATTTAGTATGTGGTAATTAGTTTATTTAATTAAGATTGGATATGGAAGTCCAAGTAAACAATGTGAGACAATAAACTATATTATAAATGACTTATGAAAATAAATTAAAAGAGTTTTAATTTAGTTTTACCAAACAAAGCCTTAGAGCTTTTGAAATTCTTATTTTAATCTTGTTTTGCCAAACAAGGCTTAAGGAATGATTAAGTCATTATTTTAAAATGGTTTAGCCAATCAAGCCTTATGGCTTTTGATTTTTAAAAAATAAAATAAAAAAATAAATAAAATGTAACTGATATTAGTTACATATATAATTATATTATATAATTTATATCTATTATATTATACGTTATATGTTTCTATGTACGTAAGTTAAAGAAGAGATAATACAGAGAAGAAGAAGAAGAAGAAGAAGAGGAAGAAGAAGAAGAAGAAGAAGAAGAAGAAGAAGAAGAAGAGAAACCTTGAGAAAACAAAAGAAATTTTTTTCTTATCTCCATCTTTTCTCCTAATTCAACCTAGAAAGGTATCAAACTAACCCTTATACTACATTAAGATATTTTGTATTTAGTCTTTGTAAAATTAGGTTTTCATGATTGTGAATTTATATGCATATATGGTGTTCATATGTATTCATGTATACGCTTACATGAGATTTTTATTGTTGTTCAAAGGTATTCAGCTAGTTCTAAAATTCTAATTTATAGTTTCTCAAGTTCTTCACTTAAAAAGCTATTTTGGTTGGGTAATTTGAAGAGATGTTGTATATATATATATATATATGTGTGTGTGTGTGTGTATGGGTGTATAATCTAGTATATATAGTCTTTTTAATTGGTTCTAGAGTAATCAAAATCATAAGAATATGTTAAAGATGAAAAACTTGGGTTTTGATGGCATAGGTATATTTTAACTTATTTTGGAGTCAAAATTGATGGATAGAATTTAAAATTGACGATAGATATTGTTAGTATGTTGAAAAACGAAAAAAACCCAAGTTGAACGAGTCAAAACGGATGTAAAATGAATTCACAGTGAAGAATTTCGCTATGAATGTCAAAAGAAGAGGTAATAAGAGAAATAGTGAAATTAAAGGTTGTAATCTTTGATGTTTATGTTGTTTATGTGGTTAGAAACGTGTTAGAAACATTAGTTTATGTTTCTGTAAACATATTACACCTTGGGTAGGTTGGTATGGTTGTTAGAAAGGTGTTTGTAGGCCTAATTTAGCTTTCTATGGTGTTCGGGATCAAAATTCACGAGTTAGCAGAAGGGACCCCCGCCCCGGCAGGCCCCCCTCGTGTAAAAACTCCTACCCCAGTGGGGGATAGTCTGCCTAGCCAATTTTGGAAAAAAAAAAATCTGACAGGACATGGTTTACTAAAATAGCCATAACGTTTTCATATGAACTCGGATTGAGGTGATTCAAGATGATCCGAAAAGAGGACGAATAGAACTACAACTTTCATTCTTTAAGTATTTCAATTTGAGGTATTTATGGATGGTCAAAACAGTCATCTTTATGACTATTACGTAATCGGAGGCAATCAGAGGGCGTCGGGCATGCACGTATGCAAGTGTAGTGCTCTTGACGATAAAAGATGTTGTTCTAAGTTATAGAATATGAATGTTAGTAAATATAATGATGTTTTATATTAATATAATAATGTATTAGATAAGTTATAGAAGCATAGTAAGCATTCACAAGAGAGGTAAATCGGGTGTGTGATGAATAAACGTCGAAACGCCGTGATACGTGTTAATGAACTTAAAAAGTGTTTTAAGTCAAATGAAATAGATATTATAAAATATGAAATGGGTTTAATATAAAACCAATAATGATTCCTAGTAAGATTTAAACACTTGAATGAATTTCGAATATTACATAAGTCAAAAAGTTAACACAATCTAATTGAACATTGTGCGCTAACTAATAGGAAAGATTATGAGATGTGGAGTAGAGTGTACATTACAATTACTATGTGTTGTTATGTGACTAATAATTGATGTGTATGATTATAGAATTGTGTAGGGCACGTGAAGTGCAGATAACTGTAAGCTGTTAAACATTTATTGGTATACAACGATCAAGACAAGTCTTTCAGTTCCTATTTATTATGTGAACTTGATGATTAACTGTTTTAAATCTTTATTGCAAAGGGCATGATTTGTTATATATATGTTGAAAGTATGAAATGTTAAAGTCAATTTATGACTATGTTGATTGATTAAAGCATGTTGATTGAGTAAGGACTCAATCTTTATACTTGTTATATGAACTGTAGCATGTATGATATATGTTGAGCATGTTACTATGTGCTATGTGATGCATGAAAACTGTTAGATTTTGCTGGGCTGTCGAGCTCAACCTTGTAAATAACCACTTTTGCAGGTTCAAGGTTCAAGGTAAAGTTATGTGTTACTTGAAAGACATGAATCAGATGTGATACTTGAAGATTTATACACTTTGGTTGTGTTATTATTATTATTTGAATCATGTTCAAGGTTCTGAATAATGTATTAATGTTGAATTGTAATATTATTTTGCAATGTAAACTATTATAGTGTTAAAAATGATTCTGAGATGTTTAGATGTAAAGGTTGAAAGTTCTGGGAACGAGAATAGTTTATAATAGAAAGTTTTAATTATAATAGAAAATTTTAATTATTCCGCAAATTTCAATGGTTATATTATTGTTTAATGATATAAAATTAGAGGTTGATTGTATTATTAACGACCGAAGTCGAGAATTGAGTTGTATGAATTTTGGGGTCGTTACAACTTTTGATTTTCAAAAACTATAACTGACATCAGTTATATATATATATATATATATATATATATATAAATTTATATTATATATTAATACGTATTATATTATACATTATATATCAGTTATATTTTATATTACGTAAAAGAATAGAAGAAAGAAAGAAGAGAGAAGAAAAGAAGAGAGAAAAGAGAGAAGGAAGAAGAGAAGAAATTCTCTGTGTTATTTAGAGATTGAGAGAGAGATTGGTGAGAAGAAGTTGCAAGAACAAGAAGGAGAAGTAATCATCTTCTAGTAAAGGTATGATCCTAAAGTTCTAGTTTTTATATACATGAAAATTCTCTGTAAAATTTGTGCGAAGGATTAATTGTTTATTATGTAGTCATTATGTGTTAATAGATGATTATAAACTGTTTTATATGATTAGTATATGATTTAGATTAATTTAATTCATGTAATATGATATATATGAAGAAAATTATTTTATAGTAAATTTATATTGATGTATGTTTGATATGGCTTAATTTAGAGTTAAAATTGATTTTCAATTCATAGTATAAAGTATAAATTGATTATGGATTGTAAAAATACATGAAGAAACGAAAACAAAGTAATTGAAACTAACTGTTTTGGATGAAAAATGAATTCACAGTGATTAATTTCGCTAAGAATGTCAAAAAGTTACGAAATAGTAAACATAGTGAATTTAGAGGTTTTAATGTTGATGTTTATGTTGTTTAAATGATTAAAAACATGTAAAAAACCTTAAGTTATGTTTATGTGAGGTTTATGTAATTCATATGTGTTAAATCGGTTGTTAGAAAGTAGCTTATAGGTTAATTTGGCTTTTGCTCGTGTTCTTCGTGAACATCTTTCTGCACTCGAACTGCATTACTTGATTACTCTACGTTGTTGCCCGTAGTACATTTCCAGTGTTACAATGCCAAGTCAAAGCTGCAGCGCCAATTATAGGTCTTTGTGTCGGCATAGCAATGGCCAACTCAGCCGCCATAGTGCCATTTCCTGCAAATTAGGTGACTGCGGTAGCTGATTAGAGATTAGTCGAAAATTATTTTTAATTATACAGTTCTATAATTGTTGATAAAGAATAATGTTATGACTGATAAAATGTGATTTGGTCATATTGTGGTGTACCAAGCATGAAAATATTGTTAGCAATTAATAAATTATGTGATGAATTGAAGAGTTACGGTTTAAAACAAATAGTTGAACTTAAGACTACAAGTCGTATATGAAATAAATACTTAATTGTGTACTGAGTACATGTAGTAACTAATTATGTCATGATGCCATGGATAAAGGGTATTGAGAATCGAGTATACGGTTTAGCTTACACGCAAGGCAAGTTCCTAAACCTTACTTCTTTATATTGAGCAAGTTCCCTAACCTTTGCTACTTTATTATTCAACAAGGTTTACTTTTCATTGTCATGTTATACTTATGCAAGTTCTCTAACCCTAAGTTTACATTGAGCAAGTTTTCAAACTCTAACCTTTATTTGAGTTTGTTCTATCTTATTTACATTTATATTGAGCAAGATTTATTGTTTAACTTGCTAACAATTATGCATGATTCAATAACTCAATCCTTTTATTAAACAAAAATTCTAGCCTTAGCTTAATATTGTTCAAGCAAGGTTTATTATATTATTCAATGTTCATGCCTTCTAGTTTATTTCTAAGCATGACTTTTAAATACAATGTTGGTTCATTTATGACCCACTCCATAGCATATTTTTATACATTTTTAATTCAACTAATCCTTAGTTGATGATCGTTAAACTCTAAATTACCCTTGAGGCTTATCCAAACCAAACTTACTATGGTGCGGACTTGTATTCTAAATATTGAGAAGAACAACCCTATTACAGGGGATTAAGTACGCTATGCGTTTAGATGTTTGTGCACAATATATGGTACAAAGGGCTGATCCCCTTAAGTACGAGAAGTCCCTATAGTCTTATGACTGTTTAGGTTTAAGTTGAAAGAATACTTATAACCTTGGACATAGTTCGTGGTCTTGTGTCCCTCAGATATATTTTAAATTATGTTTTCAGTTCTTGATTGTCATTGATGGAGAATATTATTCAGTTCTGTTGAACCTATTCATTTGGCAGTTATTATGATATCATTATTCATTGTCATTTCAAGTGAGAATTTTTTTTGCTCACTCTTGCTTATATAACCATTACAACTAAAGTTGAGAAGGTCGATGAACCTACCACTAGTAAAGGAAAAGGAAAGATGAATAAGTGTTGAAGACTTATAATATGTTGATTTTTGTTTTTATATCAGACTTTGTTTGATTATTGAGATGTAATTATTTATTTTTCTGCATATGATGAATGTTTAAGGTTAGACAACCTGGGATTTTATTGATGATGTAACCCTTTAATGGGAAGGTTTATTGTTTAAATTTTATTATATTTGGATAGTTAGAAATGAATGTTTAGACAATGAACACCAAATCTTCTAGGAATGAAGTACCCAGATTTGGGGGTGTCACATGTTAGTACCAAAGCTTTAGGTTATGAACCTTAGGTGGGGGGAAAGCCTTAGGTAGTAACCTTATAGAAGATTGAAAAGATAGAGGTGATCAACTCTTATTGAGTTTTAAGAAAGAAATAATAAAACACTTATGTGCTTATGTGGTTGCAACCTATGTGATCGTGAGTGTCGAATAGTGACAAATAGTAATTAAACATTTAAAATGTTGTTGTCAGGATGGCTAATGTGGGAGAATCCAGTCAGGCTAGGGAGGAAGGACCTCAAATGCCTATAGAGGAAGAGCCTCGAGATATTCAGGTGGTTTGGGAACAATTGCTGCCAAGGGAGTCATCTTCGTTGGTCATAGTGGTTGAGTAGGAGGGCGTACTAGATAAGGATGATGTGGTAGAGACGGATGAGGAAGACCCCATTGAGATGCCACAAACGGATGAGGATGAGGAGGAGGAAGAGTTTCCACCAAACTCTATCATAACTCATATGTACGACGAGGTATACGACCACAACATTGAGTTTCAAGATAGAGTTGAGGAGTTGGAGGAGATAGTAGCTGAACGTCAGACTTTGATGGCGTAGAAGGACGATGAGATTTGGGATTTTGACGAGTGTTTGGGTAATGTTGAATGGAAGCTGATTCACATTGAGGGGGAGAATGAGCAGCTGATAGAGGAGATTCCGGAGCTAAAGAATAAATTGAAAGAAGAATCAACCAAGAGAGCAAGAATTGAAGATGCATACGAGGAAGCTTCTCAGTGTGTAGGAGTAACAGAGAGAGAAGTACAAGCAAATAAGATCAAGATGGAGGAGATGAATGGCGTTTTCAACACCATGATCAACTGAGCTCAAGACCAAGTCATGTATTATCTGATCCAGTTCGAGACGCTGCTATGGTATATGTTAGATCACAGAACAATGTTCCGTATTATGGAAGAGGAGCGTCGTAAGGCTATGCACCAATTTAGTCTGGCATCGTAGAGAATGTATCTGATATGTGATTAATGATAGAATAAATAAGATGTAAATCCTAAGAGTAATGGGATATGAGAATATTATCCTGCAACTTTAGTAGTTCAGGAAGATGATGCAGTAATGCTATTGTTTATATGTTTTTCAAAAGATTATGAATGAATAAAAGTTAATATTTATTCAAGATTTGATGTGTTATGTGATGAGCTTTTATGATGTGCAAGTTAAGTAGAAAATACTTAATAAAGATTGGATAATAATTTAATAAGTATATTGTTCTTTAATCAGAAAATGCCTCCAAGAAGACGTTAACCACGAAAACAAACCCCTGAGGGGTCTACCAATAACAACACTGAAGCTAACCCAGTTCAGCAGTTGGTGACACTTCTGACGGGAGCGCTGCAGAATCAACCGCAGAATCAAGCCGCAACTTTTAAAGATTTCAAGGCGGTTGGATCACCAGAATTCGGTGGGACCATGAATCTGGTTGAGGCACAAACTTGAATTATGGAAATAGAGAAAGTATTTAATGTGGCAAGAGTATGTGAGAATTAGAAGACTGCTTTTTCAATCTTTATGCTGAAAGCAGAGGCTAGTTATTGGTGGCAAGCCAATAAAACTAGAGGAGGTCAGGGAGTAATGACTTGGGAAAGGTTTAGGAAATATTTTTCAAAATCTACTTCCTAGAGAGTTCAAAGAATCAGATGGAAGTATAGTTTTAGAGTTGAAGCAGGGAACAATGACGGTGTCGGAGTATGCAGCAAGGTTCAATGAGTTGGAAAGGTTTGCGCCATATCAAGTCAACACTGATGAGCGCAAGACGAGGATATTTGAATAGGGATTGAAGCCCTGGTTGTATAGTAGAGTCTCTATGTTCCAATTGAAAACGTTTGCAGTGGTGCTGGAAAAGGCAATTATCGCTGAGGGTGGAGGCGAGGCTGTGATGAAGTACAACCAGGAACAAAGAAAGAAGAAGAATGAGAGTGAAGACAAGAATGGTGGTAATAATAATAATAATAACCTGAAGAGGAAGTGGAATGCAAATGTTGGTGCTGGAAGTCAACATAATAGCCAATAGAAGAAGAAGTTTGAAGCATGTGTAACATGTAGAAAGAATCACACTGGCGTGTGTTTAAGGGGTAAGCGAGTGTGCTTCAACTGTGGCCAGGAAGGTCACATTGCTCAAAATTGCCATCGACTAAAGAAGAATGTTTGCTACACATGCGGGTTAAAGGATCATTTTGCTCGTGAGTGCCCTAAGAAGAAAGCTGGAGAGCCAATGGGTAGCAAGGGAAGCGGTAGTGGTGGTACATTGACTACTGCTGGACCAACGTCATCAAACAGACTCACAACCAGAACCTTCAACATGACTGTGCAGGATGCGGTGCACTCAAAAGATGTAGTATCACATATTATCCCAATCAATGATATAAATGCATATGTTTTATTTGATTCGGGTGTTACTTGCTCGTTTATATCTGATGAATTTGCTAAGAGGTTAGAATTGCCTAGTGAGGAATTGAATTTCCCTTTAAACATAGAAATTGTGAATAGGGAGGTGATTCCTGTTCAGACAATATACAAGAACTGTAGAGTGAATATTAAGGGTAATGTCATGATAGTAGATTTAATCCCGATCAAACTTGGAGAGTTTGATGTTATATTGGGAATGGATTGGCTATTCAATTATGGAGCAATAATTGATTGCCAAAAGAAAAGTGTAAACCTTATAACTCCGTCAAAGGTAGTTTTCTATGGCAGCAAATCACCTAGACAAGGAAAATGTCTGACGATTATGCAGGCCAAGAAGTTATTGAGTCAGGGCTATATAGGGTACTTAGCTTACATAGTCGATATTCAGAAGAAGGGTGTGAAACTGGAACAGATACAAGTTTTTAGGGATTTTGTGAACTTATTTCCAAAGTGTTTTCTAGGACTTCCGCCTGACAGAGAGATCGAGTTTGTTATCGATTTAGCACCAGGGACTGCTCCGATATCGAAGGCCCCGTATAGGATGGCTCCGGTAAAGATGAAGGAACTCATGGTACAACTGCAGGAGCTGCTAGACAAGAAATACATTCAGCCGAGTGTGTCACTGTGGGGAGCGCTGATGTTATTCGTGAAAAAGAAGGATGCATCAATGTGTCTTTGTATTGATTATAGGGAATTAAACAAAGTCACTATTAAGAATAAATATCCGTTGCCAAGAATAGATGACTTGTTCTATCAGTTGAAGGGAGCTAAGTACTTCTCGAAGTTAGATTTGAGAAGTGGGTATCATCAATAAAAAGTTGAGAAGGTCGATGAACCTACCACCAGTAAAGAAAAAGGAAAGATGAACAAGTGTTGAAGGCTTGTAATCTATTGATTTTTTTATATCAGACTTTGTTTGATTATTGAGATGTAATTATTTATTTTTCTGCATATGATGAATGTTTAAGGTTAGACAACCTGGGATTTAACTAATGCCTCTGCATCGTTCATGGATTTAATGAACATTTACGTTTGACGTTGGAGACGCTAAGAAAGGAAAAGTTATATGCAAAGTTCTCTTAATGTGAATTTTGGCTAAAACGGGTATAATTTCTTGGGCATGTAATTGATAAAGATGGGATTTCAGTGGATCCATCAAAGGTGGAAGCTGTGATAAGTTGAGAACAACCAAGGAATCCATTAAAGGTGAGGAGCTTCATGGGATTGGCAGGCTATTACAGACGATTTATTCAAGATTTCTTCAAGATTGGCATTTCGTTGACAAATTTGACAAGGAAAGCAATAAAATTTGTCTAGACGGAGAAGTGCGAAGAGAGTTTCCAAGACTTGAAAAAGAAGTTAAGTGTGGCACCTATGTTGTCATTACCAGATAATACAGGAAACTTTGTGGTGTATAGTGATGCATCACATAAAGGACTTGGCTGTGTGCTTATGCAAAATGGCAAAGTCATTGTGTATGTGTCGACGTCAGGATTTTTATTGTCCCTTTTCTGTTCTTGTCTTTTGGTGTTCTCATGTTAGGTGAGAGTTGTTTAAAAAAACAAGTTGTAAAAAGGTCTTACATGTATATGTCGACGATTGGACTGTAAGAGTCGCCAGTTGGTATTTTTAAATGGTTGCAACAACTCAGCTGAGAAAAGGTTTACACATTGACTTAGTGATGTAACACTGCTTAACAGGTCTATAAAACCGAGATTCATTAGGGTTCGGGGGCTTGATTATGCAGAGGGAAGGTGTTAGGAACCCCCCGACATCAGTATTACCACGGTGATCGTCACTTTTCAATTAAATTTTTATATGAATGTGTGTGTGTGTGGGTCAATGTGCAATTATCTGGAAGTAGTGCTATGCCTCGTTTTCACCTATATACAAAGGGTTTGAATTTTGTATAAAAGTTTAGTTTTAACAAGATATAGCAATGATGTTTTGTAAAAGAGGGTTTTCAAACCCTTATGCTCAATAGTAATTGAGGCCTTTGATACTTCCATTTTATTATGTGTTCGGCTTGATTACTTTTATTTTCGAGATATCCGATTGCTTCCCTGCAAAAGACTTGTGTAGCTTAGTCTTTAGGGAATGTGTAAATGTCTACATGCTATGTATCCGTTCTAGGAATAATATCCTGCAAGGCGGATGTTAGCTATTTGTAATCCAGGATAGCATGTTTAGTTTAAATATGTATGTACACCTGTTTCTTCATATTTCTCTTTTACATGGAGATGAATATGGAATGAAATTACAAGTAATTGATTTTACAAGTATTTTTAAAATGAGAAAGCATGAAGAGACTTTCCTCCGTGTTTGGTTTATCATAGGCTGACTTATCTTACGTTAATCTCGCGGCTTTTTGGCATGAAGGTTCCCAAATCATCGCAATTTACTAGACGGGAAGTTAATCTGGTCTTTCAACTGGAGCGAATTTGGGTGATGCCTTTCCTGAGCCTCGTTGGAATTAGTCTTCCTACGAGTCCAAAGAATCAAACACCCATGTGATAGCCCCTCGATGGAGGAACCACACAACATACATTCACATACAACGTGTCTCACCGTTTATGAAAATGATGACATGTGCGAAGCACTAATATTACAAGCAGATATAGTGTAAAGCATTAAGCGCAGAAAAATATATGCATTCGTACACATTCATCATAAATTTAAACGCAACATTCACACACAAGCATATAACAGTTTTAAAAAGCTTGCAATAGCAGCTTAAGTCCTCTTACTGGTTGTCCCCAGCTGAGTCACCACCTGTTGACATCGGAATTTTTATTTGTCCCTTTCGTTACTTGTTCTTTGGTGTTCTCATGTTAGGTGAGATTTGTTTGAAAAAACAAGTGAAAAAGGTCCGACATGTATAATGTCGATGATGGACTGTTAAGAGTCGCCAGTTGTACCAACACAACCGAGAAAAGGTTTGCAAAATACGACGACATATATACTGTGAGTTTCAATATAAATATATATACCAACTCTGACTCATGTCACAATTGCACCTTACATAAAAGTACAGTCAATAACTGTTTTAGAAATTAAAATCTTTGGGAAGTGCTCAAGGAAACCTTCGTACATGGGAGGTCATGCGTCTAGGTTATGATAGATATCATATGTCAACAGAATTACCCTTGGTTGACCCAATATGACCCCAAAGAAAAATGAGAAGATTACTATCATGTTCCTTCCAATGGTGAGTCTCCTCTTGATATATAACTATCTCCACTGTTTGCAATTGAGAACTATATTTTAAACAAACTCCAAGATTATATAGGTTGTGCTCGTAAATATACTCAGCAAGTGGATGTGCACAACCCTGTCTTATGATAACACGAGGTTGTATGTCATTAGACATCTTGTATGATAGTGGCAAAACACCCTTCCAAAGTTGGGTTCACCTTACCCTATTCGGTTCACCAAAATTAAATATCAAATGGCGTATACAATACGGCAAACTTATCTAAAGTTCTCAATAAAATTATTTCCATACTATTTAGGAGAACCTCAACAAATTATAGATCGTCGTTCTATTCCCTCGTTATCCCCCGTCAAACCCAAACTACACTCTTATTACCTGAAACGAATTATGAAGCAAAAGGGTGAGCACAAATAGCCTAGTAAATAATATCGTGACTAAAGATAATTAAATTATCAATAGCCTTCGTCAGTAATAAATCAGAGATTTAGAACATATGGTAGATGATAAAACTTTTCAACCATAGTTGCAGCGGAATGAGCAATCCATTAGATGAGTCAAATAGACCATAAAGTCTATTATCTTATTCATGTTAAAAGTCCACCAACAATGTTTTATCCCTGTAACATCAATCAACAGTTCCTTTCCACAATCATATGAATAACTCATAATCATAATTGTGATTCTAAATTCCTCTTCGCACCCAGGATGAAGATAATTTTCATCATCTATCTTTACCTGAAACATCAAAGATCATGGTTATACCAAATCACAGTTCATGTTTATAATCATACTTAATAAATTCATCTTTGCACTACAGGCCAAAGATATTCATTATCATTTCATCTTTGCACTACAGGCCAAAGACATACAACTGTATTTTAGAAGAGTCAAGTAGAGCATGATATCTACTATCTTTACGAATTTAAAAGTTTATTATCAATATTTTATCACTGAGACTCAGCTTAATAAATAATCCACATCATCGAATCACCCTTGCACTACAGCCAAGTATATTCGTTAATATCACATCTATTAATTATCCATGCACTACGGGGCAAGGATATTCATTATTATCACATCCATGAATTAATATTTCATTGCTGAGACTCATCTCAATAATTAATCCACATCATCAAATCATCCCTGCACTACGGGCCAAGGATATTCATTAGTATCACGACCACAAATTATCTATGCACTACGAGCCAAAGATAATCGTGTTTTTTTATCAACGGTCATGATCATGTCATAAAACAATTCATCTTTGTACCCTTGGCCGAAGAGAATCCATGGCCATAATCGTACCAAAAACTGTCCATCAATGCACTACGGGCCAATGAGGACTTTTACCACATCATTTGTAACATTACTACCATGATTATACCGAATAATCCTCGGTCATAATCATAGCAAGTCCATCTATGCACTACAGGCCATAGATGACTTTCATCATAATATAAGCATGAGGATAATGACAATGATATAAAGAATCAATCAAATGAGATAAAGGATAAATATTAAACATTTATAATACAATTTATCCAGAGTTCAATAATAACCAAATGTTATCAATCACTTAATAATCTCATAATCTAATATCATTAATATTATAACAATATTTTAATCATTTCTTAAACTTATAAATAATTTATTTTAATTGTTTACACTTTACTAATTAATGCATTTAATCATCCTAAAATGCCAAACTCATAAGATTTCATCATCAATAACCAAAACTCTCATCATAAATCTGCATATACCTTATATAGGATTTCCAAATCATAAAATCCTATTTTCTAATTTTGTTACTTCACATAACATATTTAATTCATTTACTCATAACTAGTTCATTTTCATGAAAAATACCAATTCAGTCCCAAAAATATTTCTTTTCTAGGATTTAGCAGAATATAGTCTCATATTAAACATATATTTTTCTCGATATTTTAAAAATTCATTTACAATTTTTCATATGGCCAATTTTGGAGTTAACCATAAGGAGTTATAAGGGTTTACTTTTTAAATAGTCTTTTCCCATAAAATTCATAACTCTTAATCTATACATCCAAAAATCGCCATTTTTGCACACATGCAATATAGAAAACTCATCAAATTATCATTTCAAATTTTCCCATAATTTTTGAGGGTCAGAAAAATTACGGAACTGCAAATGAATTTTCACCCGCTATGCGATAATCCACGTAAACAGAACATTTCCACAATTTAATAAAGAATGAATACGAAGGATCATTCACCATGCACGTGGTAATCCACATGTACAAAAAGTTATTCTAATGTAATAATAAAGAATGGAATAACAGAAGAATTCACCAGGTATGCGATAGACCGCACAGACAGGTTATTCCAACAGAATAATAAATAATTGAACCATGTCATGCATAATACGCACATACAAGATATTCTAACAGAATAATAAAGAATGGAATAGCAGGAGAATTCACCAGGCATGCGATAGACCGCTTATGCATAAAAGTTATTCAGCAATGTAATAATAAAGAATGGAATAACAGAAGAATTTCACCATGTATGCGGTACTTCACATAGACAGGTTATTCCAACATAATAATAAAGAATGGAACAAGGTCATGCGTAAACCGCACAGATAGGATATTCCAATAGAATAATAAAGAATAGAACCAGGTCATGCGTAAAACGCACAAACAGTATATTCCAACAGAATAATAAAGAATGGAACTAGGTCATGCGTAAACCGTACAGATAGGATATTCCAACAGAATAATAAAGAATGGAACCAAGTCATGCGTAAACCGCACAGATAGGATGTTCCAACAGAATAATAATAATGGAATAACAACAGAATTCACCAGGCATGCGATAGATCAAGCAGATAAAAGTTATTCCAATGTAATAATAAAGAATGGAATAATGTAAGAATTTCACCATGTATGCGATTGCTTGCGATATTACACGTTATTTCAATATAATAATAAAGAATGGAATAACAACCCTTACGAGTATTAAAAGAAAATAACTCTCTTCAAGAACACGAAAGAATAATACCCCTTACCTTATAAAGAAGAGTACTCCGACGGGTAGGGCGAGGATATACTTGAAGAAAACTTATATTATTTTCTACGCTCGAAGCTTTCTTAAACTCTGAACTTCAGGTGTGATTTTCAATTCTAACTAAGCATCCTATTTATAGGAGAATGGAAAGGATACTATGCAATAAAATATAATATTCTATATATAAATATTTATATATATATATATTATTTAAAATCTAATAAAATAAATAACTTTATAAAAGTATAATGTTTAATATAAAAAGATTTTACTATGAAAATACTATATGCACTATGCAAACACTATACATAATAAATATAATATATTTTATTTATAATCTAATAAAACAAATAACTTTATAAAAGTATTCTATTTTATATATAAAGATTTTACTATGCAAATACTATATGCAAACTATTTATGCAAACAAAGATGCATAATAAAATATAATATATTCTATTTATAATCTAATAAAACAAATAACTTTATAAAAGTATTCTATTTTATATAAAAAGAGTTTACTATACAAATACTATGCAGTAACTATACAAACACTATGCATAATAAAATATATTATATTCTATTTATAATCAAGTAAAACAAAACTTTATAAAAAGTATTCTGTTTTATATAAAAAGTTTTCTGTTTTATTACATTTATAAAAAAAAAACATTCATCATCATTATTATAATTCACACTATTAATCGACCAGGTCGTTCCCAGGAAAGAGGGGCTTTCCAATAAGGACTTCTCCCTATCAAGCCGCAATTAGGTGACCAAACCTCTCCTCGATGTAACTTCTAAACATCATTAATATTGCAAATAATAATATTAATAACTTCGTTGTCTCAATTATTGATTTAATAATATATAAAATATTGACAATAATTAAATCAAATAATGTGAGATACTATGCAACAATTACTGTAGTAATAATTGAACAAAACTGAGTGACTTCTCACGTAAGCATCAATAATCAATACCGTGTGCTACTATGCAACCACGCGTATTACTGTACTTTTAATACCAATTAGTTCAACAGTTTTAACAGTAAAACTTTCGTCGTTATTTTCATAAAAATATTTTTGTCGTTTTCTCAATCCGACAATAATTCTGTTGTGGGGTCCATCAATGATTGTACCATCATACGAATATTCCCCAACAAAAAGAATATTCTCCGACCAATCGAATATTATATAACAACTTGCTTACTTTGCAAAATTTATAAATATTACCCACAACTATAACATTATCTCAAATTCACACCATAATATTAAAAAAAATATTTCGAGAAAATTAAATCTTTATTCGTAAAATTTGGGGTTTTACATTTGCATGGTCTCATGAAGACACGGTCGATTTGTCCACTGACATTGTTATTCATCGCCTTTCCATCAAAGAGGGATTCTAGCTAGTTAGGCAGAAGCTTAGGCGATTAAAACTTGACTGGAGTTTAAAAGTTAAAGAAGAAATTGTGAAACAATTTCAAGCCCGAATCATCATGTTGTCAACATACCCTGAATGGCTATCCAACATAGTCCTCGTGCCTAAAACTGGAGGGAAGGTGCGAGTTTGTGTGGACTACAAGGATCTGAATAAAGCTTGCCTTAAAGATAGCTTTCACGTGCCATTCATCCACATACTCATTGACAATACAGCTCAATACGATATGTACTCCTTTGCTGATTGCTTTGTGGGGTACCATCAAATCACGGTTGCTCAAGAGGATCATGAGAAAACTACATTCATCACTCCTTGGGGAACTTTTTGTTACAGATGATTGTTATTCGGCTAGATAAATACCAGAGCTACTTACCAGCGAGCCATTTTGCTCTTTTTCATGATTTAATGCACAAAGAGATAAAGATCTATGTGGATGACATCATTGTCATGTCCCGAAGGGAGGAAGACCACCTAGACAATCTCAAAAAGCTCTTCAACAGGTTACGTAAGTAAAACTTGAATTTGAATCCAGCCAAGTGCGCCTTCGGCATTAAATCAGGCAAGTTGCTAGGATTCCTAGTCAGCCACAAAGGGATTGAGCTGGATCCCACCAAAATCTAGGCCATCACAGAAATGCTCATTCCTAAGATAGAGAAGGAAATATAGGGATTTTTGGGAAGAATCAATATGACTCCCCCAAATTCGGGTATCTTCCAACCCGTCAGATGGTGCTACACGGTGGTACAGTTCACACAAACATTCAATTGAAATGCCTCAAAAGATCGAATATGTCTTATATATATTTAAAATAATATTAACATTCCCCCAGGTTCTTTATAATCGTTACATTTGTCCTTGTCATAATATTAAATATTATTATTACAAGCCTATACTATTACATAAGTATTCTACGGGTTCGCCTTAGCCTTCCCTTTGTCCTTGCCGGATTCGTCAGTCCGTTCGATCTTAGCTGCATTCATATGGTTCAAGCAAGAATGAGCCTAACTATCTCAGCAAGTACAACAATTCTAATAAAATAAGCATGCTTGAGACATATGAATTGTACATCTTCAATAACTGAAAAATACTTACGAAGTACTATCGATAATTCAAAATACCACTTCTTTTCATTCAAAATGTTTTACAACAACAATATTCAGTAAAACATCAATTTCGGTCGAAGACCATGAGCATTTCATAAGTTCTTTGAAGAGGACATTCCGGCATAAAGTTTGTAAGTCTGGCATAGCTTACGAGCACGTCTAGGTGATCAACCTATAGTACTCTATGTTGATCAACACTACATTCATTAAACGTGTGTACGTTTAAGTTGTGGCAACCTCAAGTGCCTGTCGTTTGACGACAAATTAATTTAGCATACTTAGTCTCCTTTTTAAAATAACACCAATATTAGTTTAGTAAATCATTGACAATACTTTGATAGCTTATTAGAAATCTAACATATCGTAAGTCTAGCCAAAAGAATTGGCGTTGACTTCGTCAGACATTAACCCATGCGTAAGAATATATGAATCACAAACCTTGTCCAGATTGAACTGAAACAAGGGTTAGAATACTTGCCTTTAGCATGTGCTACAGTTACAATACGTGCACTTTAAGTCTTTAAGGTCTCTTTGATGACTAGCTTCTCCTTCTTGACAATCTAACAATGGAAGTTTTGACTTAAAAGTGATTATTCTCTCTAACACTTAAGTTGTTTTGCTTGGATGAAAATTAACAAACAACTAATGAGCCATCTCCTTCTCTATTTATAGGATTTCTAAAGTTAGGGTAAAAGGGTCATTAGGTTATTCCACCTCCTTACTAACCTCCTTCCTATTCCATTCTTAACAACTAAGTAAACTTGTCCCCTACTCTTAATACTTGATCAGTACATAATATACTTGGTCATTACAATACTTGAGCACCAAGATCACCTATGGGTTGCCTCATGGATCACCCTAGTCCAAATGGATCAAGCCTTTGGGCTTAAGTTTTAAATTACTTAACTTATCTTTGGGTTTGCATTAAAATAATTTGGGCTTCATATTAACCAACACTTGGACTTAAAATTACTTAATCTTGGGCATGCACCTTACCTTTTATTGGACTTGTACTTCATACAAGATTCCACAAGTTTATTTCATTAGACTTTAATTCCTAACGTTCTCAAATTTAGTCTGCATGCAAAATATTACATTTTCCATACTTGAATTATTATCACATAATCCATCTCACCTTGATATTATAACGTTACGTATTTCTCGGAAGTTCAAAAATAATTCCCAAGCGGAAAAAAATGAATAGTGTTTTTTGGAAAAAAATTTGAAAAGCTTTTATTTTCGTCTTGGAAATTCAAACACTTTAATTCCTTCACGTAGTTAAAATACTATAACTTTCCGATGTTTCTAGGTTATAGAACGACATTCATCTTACTAACACATAATAATAATAAATAATATAATTTTATTCATTATTTAATTATTTAAAAATATTTTACAAAGGATCCAAATTTCTCGATCGTTACATTCTTCCCCCTTATAAAGATTCTGTCCCCAGAATCTTGCCCCACATTACATAAACAAATGAGGGTAATCCTTCCTTATCTTGTCTTCAAATTCCCACGTTGCTTCTTTGGCATCATGATTCTTCCATAACACCTTTACCGATGGTATGACTTTGTTCCGCAGAACTTGCTCTTTTCTATCGATGATTTGAATCGGCATCTCTTCGTACGTTAAGTCCTTCTTGATCTAAATAGGCTCATACTCTATTACATGCTTATACTCTGGTTTGTAAGGACGTAACACAGATACGTGAAATACGTTATGTATTCGTTCTAAGTTTGGAGGTAATGCTACCATATAAGCTACCTGACATGTCCGTTTCAATAATTCAAAAGGTCCTATAAACCTTGGACTTAGTTTCCCCTTCTTTCCAAAGCGTATGTTTCCTTTCAAGGGAGATACCTATAGAAATACGTACGAGCCTACCTCAAACTCTCTATTTTCTTGATGTATGTCTGCATACTTCTTCTGTCTATCTTGAGCTGCTATGAGACGCATCCGTATCAATTTCACTACATCCGCCAATTGTTGTACCAATTCTGGTCCAAGCATTCAGCGTTCCCCCACTTCGTCCCAACACAACGGTGTTCTGCACTTTCGTCTATACAAAGCTTTGTAAGGCGACATACCTATGCTTGCATGATAACTATTGTTATATGCAAACTCTACTAATGGTAGATGATCATTCCAACTACCCTTGAAATCCATGACGTAAGATCTTAACATATCTTCTAACGTCTGAATTGTTCTCTAGCTCTGTCCATCGGTTTGTGGATGATATGTCGTACTCAACTTTAGTTGTGTTCCCAACTGTTCTTGCAGACTCCTCCAAAAGTTCGCCGTGAATCATGGATCACGGTCTAATATAATCGAAACTGGTACTCCATGTCTGGAAATAATTTCCTTAACATAAAGTTAAGCTAACTAGTCTAAGTTATACTTAACCCGAATTGGCAAAAAGTGAGCTGACTTCGTCAACCGGTCCACTATTACCTAAATCATATCATATCCCTTCTAAGTAATCGGAAGTACCACCACAAAGTCCATCGTGATATGCTCCCACTTCCCCTCCGGAATCTCCAATAACTATAACAAGCCACTTGGTCGTTGATGTTCGGCCTTAACTTTCTGACAAGTCAAGCACCTACTCACATACTCTGTTATTTCTCTTTTCATGTTCAGCCACCATAAACTCTGTTGAAGGTCTTGATACATCTTAGTGCTACCAGGATGAATCTAGTACCTCGAACTGTGAGCCTCTTGTAAAACTTGCTCCTTTAATTCTGTCTCATTCGGAACACAAATTCTTCCTTCAAATTTCAATAATCCCTCATTATCAAGACTAAACTGTATGTCTTTTTCATTTGTTAACCTCTTCTTCATCTGGTCACACTCATCAGTTTTGAGCTATATCTCCTTAATTCTCTCTACAATGGTAGATTGCATCTCCGTCGCAAACAGTTTCTGTCCCGATTCATTCAGAAATTTCACCTTTATCTCCATCCTGGCCATCTCTATTATTAACTCGGTTTGAGCCGTTAACATAGACAACTTCTCCTGACCCTTTCTACTTAAGGCGTCGGCCACAACATTGGCTTTTCCAAGGTGATACGGGATTTCATAGTCGTAATCATTTATCAACTCCAGCCATCTCCTCTGCCTCATATTCAACTCCTTCTGTGTGAAGATATATTTTAGACTCTTGTGGTCCGTGTATATCTCACATTTTCCCCATAAAGATAATTTCGCCATATCTTTAAGGCAAACACTACCGCAGCCAGTTCCAGATCATGAGTATATAGGGTAAAATTTCTCATAATCCTTCAACTATCAAGATGCATACACAATGACCTTGGCATGCTGCATAAGCACGCATCCAAGTCCTCTATGCGAAGCATCACTACAAACTACAAAATTTCATGTGTCATCGTGTAATGAAAAAATAGGCGCTTCACTTAACCTCTTCTTCAGTTCTTGAAAACTGTCCTCGCATTTCTCAGTCCATGCGTATTTCACCATCTTCCTTGTCAAGTTAGTCAACGGAGTAACTATCTTCGAAAAATCCTAGATGAATCTCTGATAGTAACCCGCTAACCCTAGGAAACTCCGCACCTCAGTCGGCGTTTTCGGTTGTTCCCAATTCATCACTGCTTCCACCTTCGCTGGATCTACTGAAATCCCCTCATGGTCAATGACATGACCTAAAAACTCTACTCTCACTAACCACAATTCACACTTAGTGAACTTAGTATACAATTTCTCCTCCCTTAGTGTTTCCAACACTATTCTTAGGTGTTCATCATGATCTTCTGGCATCTTAGAATAGATTAGAATATCATCGATAAACACCATGATGAAATTGTCCAAGTATTGTTTGAACACTCTGTTCATCATATCCATAAATGCAGCTGGTGAATTAGTTAACCCAAATGATATCACCAGAAACTCGTAATGACCATGACGAGTCCTGAATGTCATCTTTGGTACGTCTTCATTCCTAACCTTTAGCTGATGATATCCTGTCCTTAAATCTATTTTGGAAAAATACTTTGCCCCTTTCAACTAATCAAAAAGATCATCGATCCTGGGCAATGGGTACTTATTCATTATCGTTAGCTTGTTCAACTATTGGTAGTCGTTACAAAGTCTTAACGATCCGTCCTTCTTCTTGACTAACAGTACCGGTGCTCCCCACGGTGAAACACTCGGTTGAATATACTTCCTATCCAATATTTCTTGCAACTGCACCATTAACTCCTTCATCTCCACTGGTGCCATACAGTACGATGCCCTAGAAACCGGTGCCGCTCCTGGCACAATGTCTATCACGAACTCGGTCTCCCTATCCGACGGAAGACCCAGCAATTCACTTGGAAATACATCCATGAATTCACTCACCATAGGTATTTGTTCCATGGTCGCTCCCACTCTCTAGGTATCAACAACATGGCACAGATAACCTACACACCCCTTCCTCAATAGTTTCCTAGTTTATGCCATGGTAAGACAACACGAACGTCCCGATGATTTATTATCGTAAAATACTGCCTGAGGTTGTCTTAACGTTTTAATATTTACACTTTTCTTTTAACAATCTATAATTGCCCCATGGATAACCAATCAATCCATTCCGAGAATTACGTCGAATTCTCCTAGCTTTATCGATATCAAATCTACCGATAATTTACAACCCTGTATGTCTACGCAATAACTCCTATGAATATTTTCAACAGGAATTATCTCTTCGTTTGCTACCTTAATATTTAAAGGTATAGGTACCTTTTCGGGAAGTAATCCTAATCGTCTAGCAAAATCACATGTGATAACCGAACAAGTAGCACCCGAATCAAACAACACATAAGCATTGAGGTCGTTGCTCAGAATAATACCTGCAACTACGTCCCACGATGCCATCACATCTTGGACTGTCATGTTAAAGGTATGGGTCATCGGCCTACCCAGTTACGTTGGACCACCAATAGCTAACTTACTGCTATAGGCGCCCTTGTTCCCGTTCGTCCCCTTATTCGGGCAGTTCTTTGCCATGTGGTCAGTTGATCCACACATAAAGCATCCGTAGTTCTTATTCGGGCTTGGACAGTTAGGTGCAATGTGCCCCTCCTGTCCCCTTAAGACAGACTACTAAGTGAGTCTTCCCACAGGTCTTGCATGCCTCCATTCTCCTCTTCGGATCTCCTTGTTTCACTTCGGTATTCCTAGAGTTAACCACCTTCTGTTTATACCCTTCGCCACTCCCGCTGGCTCCTTCGATCTTCACTCCACCATCCACTTTCCCCTTATTCTTCTTGTCTTTGTGGTACTGTCTCAACGCCTCGCTACTAGCTTCAGTGATTATCGTCTTCTCTAAAATGGTTCTAAAGGAACACGGATATGAAATTATAGAGCCAGGGTTTCAAGCCCTACTTGAACCGTCGCGCCTTCCTAACCTCGGTGTCCACTTGGTGTGGAGCGAACCTCGCTAGTTCATTAAACTTGGCAGCATATTGGGGAACCGTCATGTCCCCTTGTTTCAAGTTGAGAAACCACATCTCCATCCTTCCTTGCATGCTCGAGGGAAAGTAGTCCTCGAAGAATATTTCCTTGAACCTCACCCACATCAAAATCTTGATCCTGGCCTTAGCCTGATTGGCCTCCCACTAAAAGTTGGCCTCCCCTATCATCATGTAGGTTGCAAACGCAACCTTCTGGGCCTCGTCAACATTTGCTATCACAAATGCCTTCTCAATTTCTTTCACCTACGTTTGGGCTTCGATAGGGTCCATGTTCCTTTGAACTCCGACGGAACCACGCTTTTGAAATCCTTAAACGTAGTAGCTAGTACTACTTCAGGATTTACGGGGATATTAGCCCCAGTTATATTAAAGGCGGCTGTTTAAAGATTAACAAACTCCTACATGGGGTTAACCGGACCTCCCTCTGGTTGATTTACGTTAGCGGCTTGATTACGTGGTACTCTTCTTGGCAGCATTTTGTTGTTGCAACAAACAACACATTTTGTTATTATTCATTTCCTGTTAGTTAGTTATTATTCACAATTTAAACAATAACTTAAACATTCATTACTCAATATATTTCGAAAAAGACTTATATTGATTCATTGTAGTATAATACTACATTGGTTACATTACATAGCCTAAGCTGATTACATTACTCTCCTGCATTTACTTTCCAAAAATTGGGATTTACAAAAGACTACCCTTTGTTATACAAAAGAGGGTTTTACATCACTACTAGATACACAATATTTACATATCTAAACTACTCTATCTACTAATAGATTACATCTACCTTGAGGCATTTTCAAAATCTTCCTTGGCAAGACCGGCAATAACATCACGGCTGATAGTATGTCGTGTATGCCCTGTCTCTATGGGATAGCCAGCTACCTGATGCTGGAAATCCGTATGAGAACTCCTATGAATATAGGACATTCTCCCTATCTTCTGCTTTTTGATATTTAGCTCCCCCCCCCTCGAGCTCAAAGACCTCCTATTTTAGCTCATGGACCTTGTCCTTGGCCAAAACTCTCTCATCATGCACCTGCTCCCACATGGACTCCATGTCTGTCTTATCCTCTATGACAGCATGAGCACGGCTTTTAGCTCCTTAACCTCTAGACAGTAATGGACGTTTCTATCCAACACTTACATAAAAAGTGACATCATTCACTCCCCCAGAGCCATCTTTGCTGCTATTGCTACTGGGTTGAAGGACACTACCTCCACCTCTTCTTCTAGCATGCCGTCGAACATGGACATAAGGTCTAAGCTCTCTGAGTCTCCAGACTCAACCACTACAACTTCGGGCTCTGCCGCCATGGGGTTCAGTATAATCTCTATCTGATTCACCTATCCTTCATTGACTACCTGTACGTCTATAGACATTCCATTTTCTCCTGACATCTACACAACACAAATAAGTTTGATTAGTACACATCAGTAGAATAATAAAAATACATAACATATATAATGCATTTGTATAAGGTTAATTTCAATCGTTTATTTCTTTGACTTTTCTTAAGGTTATGACTTAAGGTTTAAATTTCCCCCTTAAGTTTTATAACCTAATGCTTTGATACCAACCTGTGACGCCCCCAAATCCGGGTATCTTCCAACCCAGCAGATGGTGCTACAGTTCACACAAACATTCAATTGAAATGCCTCAAAAGAACGAATATGTCTTATATATATTCAAAATAATATTAACATTCCCCCAGGTTCTTTATAACCGTTACATTTGTCCTTGTCATAATATCAATTATTATTATTACAAGCCTATACTATTACATAAGTAATCTACGGGTTCGCCTTAGCCTTCCCTTTATCCTTGCTGGATCCGTCAGTCCGTTTGATCTTAGCTGCATTCATATGGTTCAGGCAAGAGTGAGCCTAACTAGCTCAACAAGTACAACAATTCTAATAAAATAGCATGTTTAAGACATAGGAATTGTATATCTTTAATAACTGAACAATAGTTATGAAGTACTATCAATAATTCAAAATAGCACTTCTTTTCATTCAAAATGTTTTACAACAACAATATTCAATAAAACATCAATTTCGGGCCAAGACCCTGAGCATTTCATAAGTTCTTTGAAGAGGACATCCCGGTACGAAGTCCGTAAGTCCGGCATAGCTTACGAGCACGTCTAGGTGATCAGCCTGTAGTACTCTATGTTAATCAACACTACATTTATTAAATGTGTGTACGTTTAAGTTGTGTCAATCTCACGTGCTTGTCGTTTGACGACAAAGTAATTTAGCATACTCAGTCTCCTTTTTAAAACAACACCAATATTAGTTTGGTAAATCATTGACAATACTTTGATAGCTTATAAGAAATCCAACATATTGTAAGTCTAGCCGAAAGAATTAGCGTTGACTTCATCAGACATTAACTCATGCGTAAGAATACATGAATCACAAAGTTTGTCCAGATTGAACTGAAACAAGGGTTGGAATACTTGCTTTTAGCGTCTGCTATAGTTACAACACATGCACTTTAAGTCTTTAAGGTCTCTTTGATGACTAGTTTCTCCTTCTAGACAATCTAACAATGGAAGTTTTGACTTAAAAGTTCTTATTCTCTCTAACACTTAAGTTGTTTTGCTTGGATGAAAATTAACAAACAACTAATGAGCCATCTCCTCCTCTATTTATAGGATTTCTAAAGTTAGGGTAAAAGTGTCATTAGGTTATTCCACCTCCTTACTATTCCATTCTTAACAACTATGTAAACTTGTCCCCTACTCTTAATACTTGGTCATTACATAATATACTTGGTCATTACAATACTTGGGCAGCAAGATCACCCATGGGTTGCCCCATGGATCACCCTAGTCCAAATGGATCAAGCCCTTGGGCTTAGGTTTTAAATTACTTAACTTATCTTTGGGCTTGCATTAAATTAATTTGGGCTTCATATTAACCAAGACTTGGGCTTAACATTACTTAATCTTGGGCTTGCACCTTACCTTTTATTGGACTTGTACTTCATACAAGATTCCATGAGTTTATTTCATTAGACTTTAATTCCTAACATTCTCAAATTTAGTCCGCATTCGAAATATTACGTTTTCCATACTTGAATTATTATCAAATAATCCATCTCACCTTGATATTATAACGTTACGTATTTCTCGCAAGTTCAAAAATAATTCCCGAGCGAAAAACGATGAATAGTGTTTTTTGAAAAATTTCTCAAAAAGTTTATATTTTCGTCTTGGAAATTCAAACACTTTAATTCCTTCACGTAGTTAAAATACTATGACTTTCCGATGTTTCTAGGTTATAGAACGACATTCATCTTACTAACACATAATAATAACAAATAATATAATTTTATTCATTATTTAATTATTTAAAAATATGTTACAAAGGATCCGAATTTCTCGGTCGTTACAATCAACTTCATCAACAGATTCATGTCCCAACTCACAATAGCCTGTGAGCCTATCTTCAAGTTTTTAAGAAAGAACTCCTCCATGAAATGGAATGATGAGTGTCAGAAAGCCTTCCTTACAATCAAAGAGCAGCTAGTAAAAGCTCCTATTTTTGTACCTCTTAGGGATGATGTTCCCCTGTTTATGTACATGTCCATCAATGACAATGCCATGGGCTGTATGCTGGAACAGAAAGATGATAGAGGCCAAGAGCGAGCTATATATTCAGCAGCAGTGAACACAAGGACACTCTGATTGAGAAAACTTGTTGTGCTTTAGCATGGTCTTCCATGAGGTTACATCATTACCTCCATGGTTGCACAACCAATCTCATTGTCGACTGTCCAGATGGAAGTTGATCCTACAACAATTTGACATTATCTACGTGACGCAAAAGTCTATCAATGGTTAAGGAATCGCGGATCAACTGGCCGCTGCACCTTCAAGGGATTTCAAACCTTTGGAAACATACTTCCCGGATTAAGGGGTAATGACAGTTCAGGAACACCATCAGGACAATGCACACCAATCATGGGAGATGTATTTTGATGGAGCTGTAAACATAAAAGGTTCTTAGGCTGGAGCAGTTCTAGTATCATTTACGGGGGAGCAGCATCTTGTCGCCGTCAAATTGTAGTTTGCCAACACCAACAACACAGCTGAGTATGAAGGTTGTATCATGGGGTTAAAACTTTCTCAATCAATGGGCATCAGACGGTTAACTGTCTTTGGGGATTCCGAATTGGTAATCAGAAAAACCACATGAATCTATTACACCGAAGAGCTACATGTGTTGCCTTACCATCGGCAGGTTCTACAGATGGCTTCGGAGTTTGAAGAAATATCCTTCCTCCACATTCCTCGGAATAGGAATGACTTTGCGGATGCGCTAGCAACCTTGGCCTCTTTGATCAACATACTTAAGAAGTATCGGATGAGCTACCTCCCATCCAACACCCTTGGTATAAGCATATCAAGGAGTATCTGCGAGATGGATCTACACCCGCTGAGACGAGTCCAGCTGAAAGAAAGCGGATCCATCGAATGGCTATGAAGTTCTACCTGAGCGGAGATGCACTCTATAAAAGAGATGCAGGACTAGGTCTCCTCAGATGTCTGGTCAAGGACTAAGCTCAGAGGCTCATGGATGAAATCCATGGTGGAGTATGTGGCCCACACATGAGTGGCCCCCTACTTGTCAAGAAGATCCTTAGAACAGGTCATTATTGGCTCTCTCTCAAAGCTGACTGTGATGATCACGTCAAGAGATGTCACCAATGCCAAATTCATGGGAATGTTATCCATGCCCCTCCAAGGGAGCTCCACAATATGAGTTCACCCTGGCCCTTCTTGATCTGGGGAATGGACGTGATCAGGCCAATCGAGCCCAAAACCAGTAATGGGCATCGGTTTATCTTCACCATGATCGACTACTTCACCAAGTGGATAGAAGCACCCTCTTTCCCCAGGGTTATAAAAGAAGTTATCATTGCTTTCATCAGAAACAATGTCATTTGTCGATATGGACAACCAGAGGTATTTGTATTAGATAATTCTAAGAACCTCAACAACAAAATGATGGAGGAGTTATGTAGTAAATTCCACATTAAACATCTCAACTCCGTCATCTACCGTCCAAAGATGAATGGTGTTGTTGAAGCGGCTAACAAAAACATCAAGAAGATCATGCAAAAGATGTACGCCAATCACAAAGGATGGCCTGACTTATTACCTCTGACTCTGTTAGCCTACAAAACATCAATGCACTCATTAATCTATTGGATGGAAGCAGTGCTCCCCATAGAAGTGGAAATGGAATCCCTTAGAGTGTTGATAAATGCTCAGCTAGATGAAGACCAATGGTTGCAAGATAGGTATCACCAATTATCTCTAATAGATGAAAGGCAAGCCGCTACTATCTTCCATGGTCGGTAATACCAACAAAGGATCGCCAGATCCTACAACAGAAAAGTTTGGCTATGGCAGTTTAAACAACATGACCTGGTCTTAAAGAAGGTTCTTGACAACCAAGATTAGTCCAAAGGCCCATTTGTTGTCAAGGAGGTATTGACAGGAGGCGCTCTTAGATTACAGGAAATAGATGGCGATGAATTTTCGCAACTCATTAACTCAGACACCGTGAAACGGTACTATGTCTGAAGTTACCATCAAGCAAACATCCTGGTTTTGGATCACCAGAACTCTAGTCAATTTAGGTTTTCTAAATCTCTAACTTCATACATCCTCTTTTCACACACATTTGCCCCCATCAGGGATAATCACACTTTTCAACCAGCAGCCTAGTTTCAAATCACCAGAACCTTCACTCCCCGCAAGTTTTGAAAACCTTTCACACCTTCAGGTTATCCCGCCAAGGATTAAACCTTTCACACCTTCAGTTTGTCCTGTACATGGGAATAAACTTTTCATCTACAATTCGCCCAAATGTCGGGGCGAACTAAGTCGACCTGATCTCCCCAATACATGAGAGTACGTAGGCAGCCATTTTATATGGTCTGGTCGCACTACAAAAAAAACAAAAATATTTCTACACCCTTCTCACCATAACAAAAAACAACAAAAACATCTCTACGCCACTTTGCCACATATATTGTTGAACCTTTACACCAGGTTCAAACTACACAGACCTGATTTCCTCTTCAATAGGAGTACGTAGGCAGTAATTCATGGTTCAATCTCACCCCCTACCAAAACACAAAAACTTGTCAAATGGTACTGGGATCATCATTCTATTCACCACACTTCATCGGCTTCTGACCAAAGGGATGGAACTACCTGACCTCCCCACATCAATGGGAGAATTGGCGACCATCTAAGCTATGGTTGACCCCTCAAAGAGAAACACCAATCATAAGAGCTGGAACTAATTGGGCTCCCCCATACAAAGTAGTATCGGTGACCATCTGTGGTGCGGTCAACCTCGGAGAGGAAAGCCACACTCCTCTCCACATCTCCATACACCAGTCCCAAGACACCAAAAATGGTAGGGAATACACATAGATCAACGATTCATTCTGAAAGACCCTAGGACATCTTAATGTCTATTCATCAAGGAGGAGTTCAGAATGCATCAAGATCACAAGCCCAGGAGAAACAAGCAAATATCAAGCAAGCAACAAGGCACAACTAAAAGGGAAGTGATCAAAATATGTTTCCCTGCCATGTATAATGTAGTTTGATATATACAATGTGTATTGTACATGACAAAATTGCTAAGCTAATCTGTGCTGGAAAATACAAGCCCATCTACAAGTCAGCGCGTATGTGGGTTATCAAGTCCAACATGGAATCCCTTTCAGAAGAAGGAGGTAGCGTTGTGATCTCCTATCCAAAGGTCTCTACATGAGCCAACAGATCCATAACCAACTGCATGGTGACACTATGCTCATCAATATACGTGTTCATCTCTACAATGATGCCAGTAGTAAGGGACCTCACTACAGTACTATCTGTAACAGCGATATCTCAGGCAGATATAGTGCTATCCCGCTCAACAATCACTATATCTCTAGATGATCTGGCCTCATCCCACTCAACAACAGTGGCATCTCTAGGGGCTAAGGCATCATCTCTTTGTAACAGAGCGGCATCTCTCCCAGCCAGAGCTGTCAACATCAAGGCCCTAGCCTGATCTCTCTCAAAGGTCATCATATGCAAACTCTGCTCTAAATACTCTGTTGAATGCTGGATCATAGTGGCAGTCATGCTGGGAGAATCTACAAGAGCTGATGGCAACCCGGTGAATAGCTCTTCCTCGGTGCGAGAATTAGTGTCCTCCATGGGCTCTCCACCATCTGAATCAATCCCCGGCAGTGTGGATACAACTGCTGTCGATGTGATCTCTGCCTCCATCCATGCAGAATACTTTGTATAACGGCCCTGACGGCTAACCGTAAACTCAGCACTCTCACGCTAATCCAAACAGGTATACACCCTGGATCTATCAACTGATGACAAATGCCAAGATGACAAACGCTGACCTAATGCCCCCTCAAAAGGATGAACATCCTGAAACTAGTCAAATTGTGCCATCACAGCCAGTGAGTGATATGTTGTCATGCCCCTTAAACCAGCCAGAGGGAGATAATCCATGCCTGGTGCATGAGTAATGAAGATGTAGGGTGAACTGAGCCATATACACAGTAAAGTATCAAATGGATCCTCGATCCCTGTCAAGAACACCGACTAGGATGTAGAGTCTATACATTCCAATGGCTGAAAGGAGTAAGATGTGGCTATTTAATGGGAAAAACAATACACATGTCGTCAGAACGTGCCAATTGGTCTTAGGTGTGACATACAACAAGACCAAGCTGCCTTTGAACACCACTGCATGATAGGTGTTGCAATACGTGGTTGACCTCAGTGTCTCTACCACAATCATCGACACAATGGTATGACCCTCCCTGAGTACTCTCATAGCCATGACAACACTGATGTCCAGCTCATCCATGTACAGTGGCATATACAAATAAGCCACTATGCACATCATGAGAACGTCTACTCTGGCAACACACCATTGATCCTCCGACGTGGTGAAATCCCCGGAGTGCTGTGCATAGTTATCCACTGAGCTAACTATGTCTATTAGAAAACATTGGGACACTACATGACCAGATGTAATCTCAACTTGTGCTACTTTACACCTTAACCAGGTGAGGGTAATGAACTGTCGGCGCATATCTCTGACAGCCATCTGAGCACAAGGCATGTCCAATAGCAAAGTTGTCAACCGCTCATGCTCCTCTAAGGTATGAGTCAACTCCTGGGTCTCAAATTGGAAAACTTACCTCTCTGGTACCCAATACTCTAGCATCCCATCTACAAAGCCCAAAGGAACCTGGAATATCAGGAGGGTCATGGAATGTTGCAACAGCTGATCTACAACCACCCTGTCTGAAGGGGATACACTAGCATACCAAGATCTCAAGCAGGAGGCCACCAATACTGGTGGGGTGTGATCAATACGGCTAACTATTGAGGAAGACATCTGTGTGGGCCGTATCATAAGACCATCCAGGGGTCAATGTTGAACATTTCTGGACATACATATGCATGACGTAATACATGCATGACAAATAATAGATGGCAATATGATGTAGGGAATGGAAAATAGTACATACATTCCTAAGTACATCATCATCTCGCTACATCATCTTTGTACAACTGAAAAATAAAGGGAAATGGGGCACAGACGCCCTAAAACTAACAGAGGACTATCAAAAGATATATCGAGAATGGGGCACAACCACCAAATATCTAACAGAGGCCTATCAAAAGATATAGCGAGAAAATACATCAGAAGAAGACAATGGTGTCTATGTCTACATCATCAATCATGTCCAGCTGATATAACTCCTCCCGAGTCACTAGATCTCCGCCAAGAGGGATGTAAGGCCTATACAAAGGATGATCTACATCGGCAAAGCCATATGGGTGATCTGAAGGGCCAACCTTCAAGCTACAAGGATCAAAAGTATCCGCCTCTGAAGGATCTCTGCCCAAATGTCGGATGAAAAAATGTGCCCGGTCCAACTGCCAGGTCAAACTATCTATCAGTGTCAAATGAGTTGGATCTCAAACACAGGCCATCCATCCATCCAATCCGTCTAGGCTCCAACGGTACAAGGGGACCACCAGCGGTATAATGCCTCATGAGTAAACGGACCCTCTGACAAAGAAAAGTTGTCAACGCCCATTAATGGGATATCACTAACAAGCGACTATGACATAGACCAATAACGCCTGACAGGAGGCAAGATTGGTACACGAATCTCTCCTGTGGTGCTCCTAATAGTACGGTCTCCCAAATAGAGCTCCCATCCTCCATCTATGAAGAGAGGAATCCAGCGGGTGGACATCACATACTCGACACCATTCGGGTATCCGTCCTCAAAGTCGATGGTCAAATGTTCCCCAAAGTAGGGAACCCATGTGATGCCATCAGCTGTCAACAACTCTAACTATAAGCGATAATGGGTGAAACCCTCAGCTACAGAAACCTCCGCCAAAATGGAGTGATGCCATCGCTGTAAGAACCCGAATTTTCAAAAAATATTAAAATAAAAATTTAGTGAATAAAATTCTTAAGGCATGAGAAGGGTTCAAATAATATGTATAATGTGTTATGAGGTATGATGTATTGTGTTACATAGGGTAATATGCACTATGTACTAAGCGAGGTTGTGTTTAATAAATATATATATCGTTATTATATATTTGTTATAAATTGTAGAGATGAATTAGTAAGAAGACGGATAAAAATTTATATATTGATATTCAATAATTTATGTGAAATTAATTTATTATGGTAAGTTGGTGACATTAAAATATCTTTGATAATCACCAATTTCTTGAGTATTTGTATGAGTGAATATCAAGTCTAAAGTAGTGCAATCTTACTCTTTAATGGTTGACGTATAGGAGCTGGGCTAAACGATTCTCTCAGAGAGCGGAGGTATATATGAATTGGTAACCGATCTAACTCACTCTGAAAACAATGTAGACGAGACGAAAACTAATTTATTAGTTGTTTATGGGAAACCACTTAGTGTACTATATTGAATACTATTAAAGACTCGATGTGTGTTAGGTTTAGACTTGTATATATGCACGTTCTTGACGAGAGAAGAAAATTGATATACCTTTAAAGTGGTTAGAGAATTATTGAGTAAATTGATACGCGGCGAGAAGCAAGGATTAAAGGTATGTATGTATGTGTTATATTCGAGTTTTGTGTTATTGGTGGAAAGAAGTACTATAAATGAGATTTTATAGTTGAGGGAAATAGAGTTTTAAAAATTGAAGCGTAATCCTTGAATTGTTAAGGAAATAGTAATCGATGATGTAAAACCAAATAGAGGATTGATGTTAGTCGAGTTAACGCTTAGGGAGGATGTGTAAAGTATTTAGAAGCGTTGGTTTCATTTCTATTAAGGCAGAACTTATGCGCCTCGATTTTAGTATGGGCAGCAATTGCGCCCATTTCAAGAACTGTGACTAACGCAGAAATTGCTACCTGGTCTCAGAGAAAAATTCGAGTAAGTCTGTGGAATTTAAATTTCAAGGAATGAATGCTAGGGACTCATATAAAGGTCATAAATGGTGATTTAGTTGACCATGAATGGATTAATTAACGTAAGAGGATGAAAGAAATATGAATATTTGATATTTTAAATATATTACATAGTATTGTAATATTTGAAAGATAAACGATTAATTAAAGAAGAGGACCAATGTAGTTATAAATAATTATTGGTTAGAGATGAAAGAAGTTGTCTTGTGACAATCGAATAATTATACGTATAGTGTATAATTTAAATAATTAATAGAGTAGATATTAATTATTTTAAGTGTAAAGGTTCTACATATTACAAGTATAAGGTAAGCTAAATAAATTAGCATTGAGGTAAAGTGTGTCACACAAACTTTATATTAAATAATGTGTAATATGCGAAAAATATGAATAGTAGTATATAATATCTATGGCTTATGATTACATGAAGTGTGACATTTGATTGGGACTAATGATATACATATGGTAAAAGTGATTAAATCATAAAGTTGATTTAAAGGGGTTTTGTTATCTTATCCTAGGTGATGAGACAATTATATGTGTACCCTAAAAGATGGGAGTAAATAAATATGTGTTATTAAAATATTTATTTCAATACCAATGTGTAAGTAAATAGTAAAAAGAAATATTAAGTTATTAGTGAGCAATTAAATTAAGTCCACACGTGTTTTAAAGATTAAAATATGTGGGCTAATGTATATGGACTATATGATGTGAGTACATAAATAATCCCTAACTTTACTTGGTGTAGTAGTATTTACACATTAAAATTAAATTTTGGGAATTTTAGTAACTCAAATATGCCTTAGTGCTGAGATAATTGCTCTTGTCCCAAAATGAGTGACCATTAAAGTACATGAACAGTAGTCTATAAGTTCATTGCGTAAACTCAACTTCCTAGCAGTTAGCTGTGATAATGGCTACATAGGAGCAGTTGGCCAACTCTTAAAAATCTGTTGGTTACTCTCATTTCCCATAGAATCAAACCTAGGTGCAAAGCTATAAGCTAGTCAATCAATCCTCCATAAATAGAGCTTCTCCCTCTCATTCCTGTTTGTTGGACTTGTCTAAGAAGTGAGCTATTGGAAGTCAGTAGAATTGGAGGTTCAGTAGAATGAGAGGATTGAGGAGTTATAGTTAGCCAATTCCAAGCATTCAAGAGGTAATCTTGCTATCATATAAGTTCTTGAGTTATAAGTTTTGTAAATTCTTAGAAATGTAATGAAATAGTCACTTTTAAGTCCAAAAAATGATGGCTAGATGTTGTTGTAATCCATGAATTGTTGCTAGATACTATTAATATAGTTAGAAATGAAAACAACGAAAGTTAAACGGACCAATTTGGTTTAGAAACGAATTCGTAGCGAATGATTTCGCTAAATTTGTCAAACATAAACATTTAGTATGAACATGAGTTGTAAATCCATATTTGGGTTAGTTAATGTTTGTTAGTTGATGGGTAATTGGTATGTTGTCGTTTTATGAGTTACAAACCTATAGAATCGAAAATAGACTGAATTGGATGAGTATAACTCATGTTATGATCATTGGAAGGAGTGAGGGTCTGTAAAATCGCGAAGTGCAGAACCTGGGAAGCATCTCTGCCTCCCAGGGCGAAGCTGCGCTGCCCTCAAGGTCAATTGGGATGCAACTGCGCTGGGCTTCAGTGCTGAGTAGACTACTCTTGCCTGCTATAGTAAATTAGGCATAACTTTTTCATACAAACTCCGATTAAGGTGATTCAAGATGATCCGGAACGAGGACAAATAGACCTACAACTTTTGTTCTTTGAGGTTTTAAATTAGAGGTCGTTGGGAAGGGTACAAATAGTCATATGTGTCACTGTTACGTAATAAGAGGCGATCGAAGGTCGTCGAGCGAGCACATACGCAAGTATAGTGCTCCCGACGATGGAATATGTTATTCTAAGTGATGTAACATGGAAATGCATGATATTAGACATGACATATTAGATTACCTTACTTATAAGGAATTGTCTTTGTATAATTAAGTATATTTTTAAAGAAACTTTAGATTTTAAAAACAAGTTAGACGAACCTTGAGTCATTTGAATTTTGATATTTATAGCTTTTGTAAAGGGGTTTATTCATGCATATAAATAGGTATGACACATGGCCTTGAGTAACTTTGTATATTATGAGTTGCATAGATGGTTATTTTTCGAAGATATATAAAGATTTTGAAAACAAACATTGACGAACTTGTGTACCTTTACTTCTGACCTTGATGACATATATATGAGGTCTAAGTACGCATGATGTAAGATTTAAAGTTGTATCATAGGTGTGTTAGATTATTTTGATTTGGTTAAAATGATTTCAAAGGCAAGCTCATATATCATTTGCAAAAAAAGCTTTATAAACATGAAGTGGTTATATTTTAACCTTGAAAATGTACGTAGAAACATGTACAAACAAGTATAATGTGTGATTTGAAGTTGCCTTGCATGATTAGTTTAGTATGACATTGACTTTGAGAATAAAGTTTTAAAGTTTTGAAACTAAGAGGGACGAACATTAAGTACTTGTGTTTTGATCTTATATGCAACATGATAGGACTTTTATGCCTTTAGGCATGGTAAGTAAGTGCACCCTACTAGATAGACATACTATGAACTATACATGTCTTAAAGTAAAATTTCTAGTCATAAACCGTGCTAGTCATATGATTACATGTAAACATGTATATTGGAAGTTGTTTAACCTCGTTAGTGGTCATATAGTTAGACCCTTGTTACATGAGCTTACTTAGCCGTGAAATAAATGGCAATAAAACTATAAAGTGTAAAACAACTTAAGGTAAATGCAAGAGGCACCAAGCTTGGGCTAAGACCTCTTAACATGTGGATTAGTTATGTGTTAACAGTCATGCATGCTAAGAACTTCGATGAAACCAGAAAATAAATACTCCATTTTGGTGCAGCTAAGGAGTGACGCAATTGCGCCCATCCTGAGCCTAATTGTACTTGCATGTTGTGCTACAAGGCGATGAAGCTCGACTATTTTAACGTTGATCTTAACCTTAAAGCATGTGTGTAATGAATGTCTATATCTATAATACTTGACATAAATGATGTTTAAGCATGAGATCATGTAATGGTTATATAAAACACAGAGTTGTTAAATTTTATTATAGTTTATAAAATGTAAAAGCGTTGTTGATCGCGTATCTATAGACTTTAAATATGTGTCGAACACATAGCGAGTCAATTGTGTGAGAAAGATTTATGAATGTTGATATGAGGCATGTGTAGCTAAGGTATACATATACATACCTAGCTATTCTAAGAGTATGATAGAGAAAGTGAAATGTAGGTTTTACGAACCTAGTTAGGAAACAATGTAACATTATTATTACATTGAGAATGTATGAAATATGTGACTAATGGATATAAATCCATGATTATATAACTATGTAGGAATACACGAAGTGCGAGATAAGCTTTAAAGTTAAGTCGTAGTTCATAACTACTGAATTAAGCAAGTCTTTTAGTTTCTATTTGTTATATGAATTTGATAAGCATGTTAGTTGAGCTATATTATGCTATGCAAATGTTGATGTATATATATGAAATGCATATGAGATATGTATGAAATGTGAAAGTTGATCTTTGATGATATGCTTATGATGGTAAATCTCTATGCCTCTTATGTGAGAAGTAACATACGTAGTAAATATTAATCGGTTATAAATGCATGAACTAAATATTTTATTATATGCTATGTGCTGCATGAAAACTATTAGAATTGTTGGGCTGTCGAGCTCACCCTTGCAAATAACCACTTTTGTAGGTTAAGGATACACGGTAAATGTTACGTGCTACTTGATTGATAAAGTTCAAAAGTATCGATGGAGATTGATTTATTATTTAACTAGATGCTCTTGAACCATATTTAGATTCTAGTAGATGTACATGATAGAAGTTTATAATGTGTAATACATGTTAAGTTGTACTATGTGATATATAGAGAAATTTAAATCGATATGTAAAAATTTATACAATAATTGAATAGAGTGAATCATAACATAAATTGATTAAGGGATTTGTAATTGATTCAAGTTAAGAAATCAATAAAAGATTATTTTTCAAAGGAGATTGAAAAAGTTTAAATTATTTAGCATATTTTTATAACATCGAATGTGATGTAAAACAAGAATAGTAAATGACCAAGATTAGAAACTTATAAAAGTTTGGGGTCATTACACGAGATCACGGAAATGGAAAGAATTTATATTCTAAATTATAATAAGTAAAGTTATATTCATTAAGTTATGAATACAAAATATAAATAGTTTGACGATAGTAGTATCGTGGCGGACTGGATCCGAGGCTCAAAGGGACCCGGATTTGGGGGCATCAAAGGTTAGTATCAAAGCTGTAGGTTATAAACTTTAGGTAAGTGTACCTTAGGCTATAACCTAAGAGAGAGAGAAAGATAAAGTTTAAAATATATATATGTGAAGATTCAAAGAAGAATCTTGAAGTATCTAAGAGAATGAGAATTCAGGAGTTTCCAAACTCCAGTAATAAAAATGTTAAGATGGTATCTATATGACAAAGATAATGAGAATGAACTCGAGTGGAGTTTTGCTGATAATAGGGAAAGAACCCTAAGGTAAATTGATGATCACGACGTGCTCGGATTGAGCTATGAAGCGATAAAAAGTCTGTAATGACGAAGTGTGTATAGCTTGATGCTATAAGTGAATGTACTATGAAATGGTACGATATGAACTCGTGAGGAGTTGTATGTGATGAGATACGAAGAATTTATATCAAGTAAAGTGTAAGGTAAAGTTAAGTGGGATTTCAATTGAGGACCCATGTCAGTGGTAAGTTGTATGATTCCTTGTGGGAGAGGGAATTGTGCGTGGTGTAAAAACCACTTAGTTTTCAGCAATCGATAATCATTGAAATGTCTGTGTCGCACTATATGTTATATAATTGTTGAGAAGGTGATTCTTTTCTCATGTGTATAACAGATAGATAGGTTATAGTTAGAGAATATAAGGTTAAGTTGCGAGTTCTTAAAATTCATACTTATGTAATGCGTTCGTGACTCATAATTATATGAAATGTTTTTGAACCCCAAATGAATGGACGCCTATGGTGCGACTAGGGTAAGTTCTTAAACTCATATAATTATGGCAAGTTCTGAATTTCCAAAGTGTGGTAAGTTTGATGAACTATATCGGGGTATATATATGTTATGAAGTTAGAAATTTTGGTATAAGTAAGCATTGATGGTGTTAAAGATTGATAGAATGAAGCAATGGAGTAAAGTTGATTGAGAATCATGGATTTTCTAAATCTTCTAGCTCTGCTAGATTTTCAAAATTTATTGAATTTGTGCTGATGTTTGTATTTTATTTTCTCAAAAAAACTTTGGATCATGTGATTGAACCAATGATGTTTAAAAAAAATAATACGTTATTATCCATATGTTTATGCTAATTATTTTGGCTAAGACAAAATGATTTGAAAATTTTCAAAATGTATTTTCGACCTTTACATCATTTGGTATGGTGTAGAAATGGTAAAGCGATGGAGTCATCAATGCGAGTTGAACCTAGTGTTGGTTGTGATCGAAAGATCATCGACCCTCTATGGTATGATGTAATATGACAAAGTCACCTAATGGCGGAATCCTCAACGTCTTTACTAATGCAGTGCGGTATCATGGCGTCATAAAAGAATTTTTGGTTTTCTTTTAAATTATGAAGAAGGTCAATTAAGTTGGCCAAATTATTTTGATTGATGTCCGAATTGTTGATAAAAATCTTAGCTATTTGATTCGGCTAGACGACTGCTGAAAAATATTTGTGGAATTCAAGAGTTCTTGAGTATTTCTGCCAAACCAGATTGCTCTGGTGCGGATTAAGATGTGGAAAATTTGAGGTGAACAACCCTATAAGGGGACATGTTTTCGGGGACAATAGTTCCGAACGTAACGCATATAGTCATTACAAAACACTACGTTGCGGCCCAACGTGAGTGGTACAATAAAGTTGGCCACCTAGTGTACGTGTGGAGGGTGTTTTCAGTCTTTGTGATTGATAAACACTCTGGTTTGTAGTGTGAAGGATTGTGATGAAGCACTGGTTCACGGTCTTGTGTGACCCCTCAGCATAATTTGGAATCTGAGTTATTCATACTACTTCCGATTATTGAAAAATTGTGGAAGACTCTTATTCTTCTGTGTGATGAATGTAGTGAGTAGAATGTTCCTTAGAAAGGAGAATGTGGTAGAATGCAAGTGAGCAAGTTATAATAAAACTTTAGAAAAAGAGAATGAATAAAATTATTCAAAAGAATATGTAATATTGAAATAACCTTACCAGTAGAGGAGGTTTTGGTGATTCGAGGATAGAATCCTTATAAGGGGAGAGGATGTAAGAACCCGAATTTTTAGAAAATATTAAAATAAGAATTTAGTGAATAAAATTCTTAAGGCATGAGAAGGGTTCAAATAAATATGTGGTATTGTGTTACATAGGGTAATATATGCTTATGTAATAAGCGAGGTTGTGTTTAATAAATATATATATCGTTATTATATATTTATTATAAATTGTAGAGATGAATTAGTAAGAAGATGGATAAACATTTATATATTGATATTAAATAATTTATGTGAAATTATTTTATTATAGTAAGTTGGTGACATTAAAATATCTTTGATAATCACCAATTTCTTGAGAATTTATCTGTGAATATCAAGTCTAAGGTAGTGCAAACTTACTCTTTAATGGTTGACGTATAGAGATTTGGGCTAAACGATTCCTGAGGAGAAGCGGAGGTATATACAAATTAGTAACAGTAAAAAAGCAGTAGATAGAAGGCGGAAACTAATTTGTTGGTTGTTTGTGGGAAACCACTCAGTGTACTATATTGAATACTATTAATGACTCGATGTGTGTTAGGTTTAGACTTGTATATATGCACGTTGTTGATGAGGGAAGAAAATCGATATACCTTTAAAGTGATTAGAGAATTATTGAGTAAATTAATACGTGACGAGAAGCGAAGATTAAATGTATGTATGTATGTGTTATATTCGAGTTTTGTGTTATTGGTGTAAAGAAGTACTATAAATGAGGTTTTATAGTTGAGGGAAATAGAGTTTTAAAACTCGAAGCGTAATCCTTGAATTATTAAGGAAAATAGTAATCGATGATGTGAAACCAAATAGAGGATTGATGTTAGTTGAGTTAACGCTTAAGGAGGATGTGTAAAGTATTTAGAAGCGTAGGTTTCATTTATGTTAAGGTAGAACTTGTCTGCCTCTGATTTTGGTATGGTGCAGCTGCGCCATTTCCAAGCCTATGACCAGCGCAGCTGCGCTGGTCTATAGAAAATTCTGAGAAAGTCTGTGGAATTTAAATTTCAAGGAATGAATGATAGGGACTCATATAAACGTCATAAATGGTGATTTAGTTGACCATGAATGGATTAATTAACATTAGAGGATGAAAGAAATATGAATATTTGATATTTTAAATATATTACATAGTATTGTAATATTTGAAAGATAAACGGTTAATAAAAGAAGAGGACCAATGTATTTATAAATAATTATTAGTTAGAGATGAAAGAAGTTGTCTTGGGACAATCGAATAATTATACGTATAGTGTATAATTTAAATAATTAATAGAGTTGATATTAATTATTTTAAGTGTAAAGGTTATACATATTACAAGTGTAAGGTAAACTAAATAATCTAGCATTGAGGTAAAGTGTGTCACACAAACTTTATACTAAATAATGTGTAATATGGGAAAAATATGAATAGTAGTATATAATATCTATGGCTTAAGATTACATGAACTATGACATTTGATTGGGACTAATGATATACATATGGTAAAAGTGATTAAATCATAAAGTTGATTTAAAGAGGTTTTGTTATCTTATCCTATCTGATGAGACAATCATATGTGTACCCTAAAAGAAGGGAGTAATAAATATGTGTTATTAAAATATTTATTTCAATACCAATGTGTAAGTAAATAGTAAAAAGAAATATTAAGTTATTAGTGAGTAATTAAATTAAGTCCACACATGTTTTAAAGATTAAAATAGTTGGACTAATGTATATGTACAATTTGATGTGAGTACATAAATAATCCCTAACTTTACTTGGTGTAGTAGTATTTACACATTAAAATTACATTTTTGGAATATTAGTAACTCAACTAAGCCTTAGTGCTGAGATAATTGCTCTTGTCCCAAAATGAGTGACTATTAAAGTACATGAGTCTATAAGTTCATTCCGTAAACTCAACTTCCTAGCAGTTAACTGTGATAATGGCTACAAGGGAGCAGTTGGCCAACTCTTGAAAATTTGTTGGTTACTCTTATTTCCCATAGAATCAAACCTGGGTGAAAACCTATAAGATGGTCAATCAATCCTCCATAAATAGAGCTTCTCCCTCTCATTCCTATTTGTTGGACTTGTCTGAGAAGTGAGCTATTGGAAGTCAGTAGAATTGGAGGTTTAGTAGAATGGGAGGATTGAGGAGCTATAGTTAGCCAATTCCAAGCATTCAAGAGGTAATCTTGCTATCATATAAGTTCTTGAGTTCTAAGTTTTGTAAATTCTTAGAAATGTCATGAAATAGTCACTTTTAAGTCCAAAAATTAATGGCTAAATGTTGTTGTAATCCATGAATTGTTGCTAGATACTATTAATATAGTTAGAAACGAAAACAACGAAAGTTAAACGGACCAATTTGGTTTAGAAACGAATTCGTAGCGAATGATTTCGCTAAATTTGTCAAACATGAACATTTAGTATGAACATGAGTTGTAAATCCACGGTTGGGACATGAGTCACAGTTGATATATATTTGTATCCAAACTCACAACATATGTGTTGTTGTATTTTGCAAGACAATTGTTGTAATAAAGTTGTAGTTGTTTTCTGTACCATGTATTTGGCGACTCAAAATGGGTTGGATGGAATGGACCTATTTTGGGGTCGTTATAATAGAAGTTTATAATGTGCAATACATGTTAAGTTGTACTATGTGATACAAAGAGAAATTCAAATCGAGATATAAAAATTTATACAGTAATTGAATAGAGTGAATCATAACATAAATTGATTTAGGGATTTGTAATTGATTCAAGTTAAGAAATCAATAAAAGATTATTTTTCAAACGAGATTGAAAAAGTTTAAATTATTCTGCATATTTTTATAACATTAAATATGATGTAAGACAGGAATGGCAAATGACCAATATTAGAAACTTATAAAAGTTTGGGGTATTATACAGATCCTGGAAATGGAAAGAATTTATACTCTAAATTGTAATAAGTAAAGTTATATTCATTAAGTTATGAATATAAAATATAAATAGTTTGACGATAGTAGTATCGTGGCGAACCGGATCCGAGGTTCGAAGGGACCCGGATTTGGTGGTGTCACAATCGCCGTCCTCGTGGATAGGTATCTAAACCTAACACACTAATAGGACGCAAACATGGAAGCCTCTCATAGGCCCAAAACTGCCAACACAAAGGCAAACATCTGCTGTTAGTCAACACTCTTAACCTGTATATGGGAAATTAAATGAGAAATACTCACAAGCAGAAACGGGTAAAATCCTAGCCAAGCCTCTGTCAAGCCCTGCGAACGCATGCGCATTCCCTTAAGGAAATAGGCGAAGGTGTAGGAGCCTCAATCATACTCTCCAATACGGTCCACCTCCCGAGTGGCATTGATTAAAGCGAATGACATCGTGGAAGAGTTGTCTACTATGAAACAACCCCTGATGATAACCAGGAATAATCGCCAAAGAATGTGATCCCTGACTTTCACATATGCGGGCATGGGCTCACTCAATAGCCCACTCATAGCATTTATGCTCAAAGGACCCATACGGACGGTCCTGCCCTTGAGCGCCTCAGTCGAAACTCCTAGCAAAGATCTAACGGTAGTCGGGGTAATGTTCGCTGTACAAGGCACTAGCGCCCCTAAAACTCCATACCAGTGATAAACTGCCAATCCATCGACGTCATCATCACCTCACAGTCCAACAAATGGAGAGCCTGAGTCTGGTGAATCCAGTGCTCAGACAACGCCCTGAGGTAACCCCAGGGACAACAAAAGGGAAGTATGGAAAAGAACGCCCCAAAGCCCCAACCATGTATAATCTCTCGGTAATCTAGATGCAGAGCCTGATATAGAGAGTGTATGCTGAACCAGTTCCCTCGAGGCTGCGTAAAGCCGAGAACCTACACCATAAATGTAGATCAACATCAGAATCCTGGCTCCTCATTAATAGGAAAAAGGAATATCAAACCCAACTTTCACCTCATTTGCCTGCAAGTAAACTGAGAGGTGGCGGCTTAAATCACCCAGAAGATCTGGAATCATCACATTAATTCCTGGAAGATCCCTATGGAGAGCATGAGCAGCAGGAGCTGGAGCTGCAATCGGTACATCCTCCTCGTCCTCAACTTCTGGTACATCAACCCGAATAGGACGAATTACCGCCTCCATCAAACGACGAGGCCAATTGACTGAACGGGGTCGAGGCACTTTAGAAGCCCTCCTCCGCACACCTGAAGTGGTCCTACGGGAACTACTCGGCTGATCCAGATCCATAATATCTGGACATAAGTCTCCAAATCACCTCAGAAAGGGTGTGGTGAATGCTAACCTGGAGCTTTTTAAATGCATTTTATGACTACATGCATGCATGCATTACTTTAACATACGCCTACAGTAGAGTTAAAAATGCATGACTATCCAATGCCTAGGCTCATGGAAAATTTTTGCCAGAGTCTCCTTTGTAACAAAAACTATCCACATGCGCATAGGCATGACTAGGTGGCCATTCAGTAGCACACCTACCCACAGTCATAAACATCATATTTGCATACAAATGTTAAAGTCATAATCCATGATGGTAGACTAGTTACCAGGATTACTTTTCTTTACTACCTTTGCTCATTTGTCCTCAAATAGGATAAGAAATAGTAGAAAAAGGTGTCAATTTGACTGTTTCAAAAGTCAAATTTTTTCACACCATTATTTTTCAGCATGGTTAAATACTAACATTTACTATGTTGAATATTTTTTATCAAGTCATATAAGCATGCTCATTCACTACTATATGTTTAGACGCATTTCATATGATAATTCATTTTCCAACGGACAAAACTGGAAAAGAAGATATGCATACGTTACCAGGATAGTGTGAAACACTTGTACGGTGATAGATTTCACAGAAAGCGGCCCAAACTCAGCAGATCTGAAGAAGAACTCTCAGATTTTCTATGTGGCGCAACGTGAAAGTGACTTGTGAAAGGCAAGCAACCTACAAGTACACCCACGGTTGGCCACATGTGTATTTGCGGCTGCCGCAGCTGTACCTATGGCTACCCTATATGGGTCCTACCCCTTCGATTCGGTCCACTCTGAGTTGTGATGGAGGTCTCACAAGTTGAAATAGTAAAATCAGGAAAAAAGACGCTACACAATTAAGCGGAAAAGCCTAAAATCCTGGTTTTCAAGACCAAACTACGGGTCTACATGTCACTCAATGGTATTTGCTCGAACACAGGGTACATAACACCAATGATCATAATTATTGCAAACTATAACCGGCAATACCTCATAAAGGTCTGATGCCATCGCTTCGGGGTCATAACTCCAGAAAACCCCTCCCCAGCAGGAACTTCATGCGTCTTCAGCCGTTGAAGCACATTTTAACGAAGGTCAAGCAACCTTGATGTTCTTTCAGCCGTTGCCAATTAAATCCAACAAAGCATCGGAAGTCATCCGATGATCTCAGCCATTGAAGCACATTTCAACGAAGGTCATGCAACCTTGACATCATTGTAGCCGTTGGCAGGTAAACCCAACGAAGCGTCAGAAGCCATCTGATGATTACAGCCATTGGTAATTAAACCCAACGAAGCATCAGAGATGGTCCGATGGGGGTATCCGTTGATACACATTTTAGCGAGGGTCAAGCAACCCTAACAAACATAGACTGTTGGCAGTAACCCCGATAGAACATTGGAAAGACCTGGCGATACAAACCAGGGAAGGCCATCCTCATCGGGGAGGATTGATGATGGAATCTGTTATACACATCTTCCTTAGACAAAACACAATCCCCCAGAGTCTCTTGTACATGAGAGAAATATCTATGGTGGAAAGTCTATACCAAGGATTAAGGACTTTAATGATAAACCCAACTTCAACATCCTACTATTTCCTGAGAACTTTGGAGCACACATCCAAGTAGTTGATCAGGGTCATTAGTGATAACTCTAGTCCCCATCATAAATTATGGGAGCAAACAGTCATCACTTCCCATTGGAAAACGGTCCAACAAAACACATACATCATACATTTGCATCATGCTGCAGTACATTGCATCATGAATATCTTGTCATGTTTCAAGTGTCTAGTGTTCTTTATCCTATCCATGCCATTACATTGCAGGAATATGATAAAGAGGGGCATATGTAGACACTCAAAAATTTTGCATTCCTGTTACTAACCTTTCAAGAGGGAAAAATCGTCTTCCAGAGATAACCCTGGAAGTCAATTCAACTTAGTCCCGGAGACAACCCCGGGATACTCAGTTTGCCATCTCGGAGATAACCCCGAGATATTCAGCCCAGTCCCGGAGATAACCTCAGGATATTCAGTTTTCCATCTCGGAGACAACCCCGAGATATTCAGTTCTAGTCCCGGAGACAACCCCGGGTATTTTAGTGTTAAACCTTGGAGACAACACCGAGGAGTGCAATTCCAGTTCCAAAGATAACATCAGAGAAGTCAGTTTCATCTCGGAGACAACCCTGAGATATTCAGTTCCAACCTCGGGAGTTTCAGTACTAACCTCGGAGATATCCCTGAGGAATGCAGTAGCAGTTCCGGAGATAACCCTGGAAGAACTCATTTCAAACCCCAGCAATCAACTTCAACCTCGGTGATAGCCTCGATGCACTCAGTCCCACACCCAGAGATAACCCCGGGAGATCAGGCACACCTCAGAGACAACCTTGAGGACATTCAGCACTTGCAGCAGCCAAATCTTAGAGATAACCTTGAGCAACGACTGCTAGATCATCCCAGAACCGAAGATAACCCCGGTGAGGGGAAAAATCGTCATTTTTCCACCTCGATCCCACATTCACGCCGTCTCAACAACATTTCAACGTACATGCTGAAAGTAGTATGCACACAAGCCAATCATGTTTGATGATAAAGCATATACTTTGTAACAATCTTATTCATTTATTAATAAAAAGTATTAATTTATTAAAGGTTTTTAATTATCTACATGATGCTGCTTTATAATATGTGATAAACCTATAGTTTTAAGCAATGCTTTTATAATAATGATGATGATCATTCTAATGAGATCTAAATTCTTAGAAATCTTAAAACTAAAATAGTTCCCAATCGTTGGATTACTATATTGGGGATTAGTGAATCCGGATAGATTAGTACAAACGTTGCTTGCTCATTGGATGAGAATGATTGATCTCATGATCATTTGTGTGGAGACACTAAAGCAAGTATGTCCTGCTTATTAGAGAATAAGTTCACTGAACGTGGCTCGCTAAGGAATACCTAATGGAGTTTTATTTGCCTGTCAATGGGAATTCCTATAGTGATAGTAGTACAAGTGATCCTTAGACTTGAGATCATCATAGTATCTTGTGTATGATGAATTATATTTTGACTTATTCCTTAAGACCCTTAGGGTATATCAAAGGGTATGCTTGGGAATAATAAGTCGTACATGGAGATAATGTATGATCAATAAAGAATCTACTGCTTCTAGTAAAAGAAGAGAAATGTCATATGTGATTCGATAAATGACAACCCAAGAGTCCTTGGTTAAGGCGTAATGAAATTAGAAAGGAGTTTCTAATTTGCATTATTTGGAGTCATGCATTTAAGAGTCGAAATACATATAATTAAATAAAATAAGACTTGACAAAGAATTCCATGTCTTATATTTAATTGGAAATTGTATGGTGGAAGGATTGTATTGCACGGTAACTATTTACTCAAAGGTTCTTTTATGATTAATGTTGAAATCTATATTATCTGGAATGTCGTTAATCGCTAGGGAGGCTTATCCCTATTGTAGAATAAAATTTATTTATTTAAATAAATTATTATTTTTATTTATTTATTTAAATAAGATTAGAGTTGTTCTAATTGATTTATTCATAACCGGTTTAATATGAAGAACCTAAGGGGTCACACCATAAAAGGAAGAATAATTATTTAAGAAGTTAATGGCATAATCGTAATAATAAGTTAAGTATATTTAATTTAATCTATAGTGATAGAATAAATTAAATAGATTAATATTTATTATTTAATATTTTGGAAATATTAAATATAAATTAATAAGAGGAGTCTAATTATTATTATTACTATTATTATTATTTAATTCCTAAAGGAGTTTGAGAATTAATTAATAAAAGTACTCTGATATATTCCTAATAATATTAGGAGGTTAAATTAATTAAAAGAGTTTAATTAATTATACCTAATATGATTAGGGAGCTTAATTAATTAAAGGAGTTTAATTAATTAAAATAAAACCAAATCCTTAATTGTTAAGGAGGGTTGCCCACATCTATAAATAAGAGGAGTCTTATTATGGGCAAGTGTAGTTGACTTTTTCACAACAGACGTGATTCCAATTTGTTGGAGATTACGCTTTTTTTCTATGAGAGATAGAAAAACTAGGATTTTGCCAAACACCCATCTTCTTCAATCCTTCTTCTTCCTTGGTGGATCACCTCTGGAGGCCAAACACTTGGGTGGCTAACATTGATCAAAGGAAGGAACCAAACCCGGTGGATTCAAGTTTAACGCAAAAAGATTAGAGGTGAACTTGTACCTGAGGAAGCTCGAATCTTCAAGGGTATGATTCTTGTTCTCCATATTTTCGTTTAATTAATAATTGTGCATAAAAGATGATCCGGGTATATGGTTTGTAAAATATTAAAACTCTAATTTTTCATGTTTCCACTTATTTTGTGCAATTTGATTGCGTTCATGAATATTACAAACCTAACAGTGGTATCAGAGCCAAACTTTTATTCAAATTATTAATTATTTGATTTGATATGTATATTGATATGTGTTTAAAATAATTTAATTGAGCATAATTTGTTGTATAAAATTTATTTAAAAAAGAAAAAAAAGAAAAAAGAAAAAGCAAGATCACTTCTCGATTTTATAAAAGGTTATTTGATTTCGGTAATCCTGGTTTTTTCTACCGAATCCGTGGCTGATTTTATTCTTCACGGTTGGATTCATATTATATATAATAGAGTAAAGTTCAGATGACCACCTGGGGTTTTGGCGCTTTTCCACATAACCACATGTAGTCAGTAAAGCTACATTTAAACTCTCGACTTTTTGAGTTGAAGTAAAAAAGTCACCTTTTCCATCCAACTTAACCGTGCGTGTATGTCAGACGCCAAAATCACGTGAGAAGGGGCTGTAACAGTCAAAAACAACTGGTAAATGTCTAAAATAGCCCTTCTTCTTCCTCTTTGTTATTAACAAAGTTATTAAAGTGACTTTGTTGACTTATGTCACACTCCATGTTTTGATGATGACTCGATTATTTCTCTAATCATTGCTATATTATTTCAGGAAAAGATATGGAACTTCAGAAAATGTCAAGGAAGAAATTACAAAGTCAAGGCATCTTTGGAGAAAGAAAAGCATATTCGTAAACTTTGAGTCCTAGGATTATATGTAAGATCTTAGCATTTATTGCTTTCCAAAATAAGGCTCTAGGACATGCATTGAATACATGCCCATAATTATTGACACATGATAAATTACCTAGCACTAAACATACATGATCATTATAGGCTCCCGCTCGCTAAAGATACAAACGATGATTGGTAGAGCAAGAAGGATGATTAATTAACGTAAGTCATGCAAACAGATACATCATTCACGCCCCATAATTCTAGTAATTCACTAGGGTGAAATTAATATGTGGTTAGATTTGGACATCGGCCAGCAGGTATAAAAGGTAAGTATAAATCAATGACATTATAAGATACGTCTCTTAATTCACGCTGCACAGATCATGCTCACAAATTAAACATCTCAATTTTAGAAAATGAATTAAGGTAACTAGTCATGTGCGTGAATCACCAGATGCTGCAGAGATCATGGGTCATGATCTAGGGGATCTAATTAGATGATCTTAACGATCCAATAACACATTGAGAAATATGGCACTTGCTATATATATACATGACAACTTAAAGTGATTGACCTCCAGATTGATTAGGTTAGCCTTGACAGCATGATATCACAGTTTATGGAAAACATACATTACGCAATATATATAAATCAATTCAGACTGCAAGATTGTTGCAGATTAATTGTCTAACAAATATATCGTAGTATCAAAAATTGTGCAAGGGATATATTTCTTAGGATGTCTATATAACCAGAAATTGTGAAGTGTTAAGATATACGAACGAAAAACATACACCGAGAAATATAGCATACAAGCTACGAAATTGTTTTCATTGAGATAGACATCAACTGTATTGAGAATAAGGTTGCTGCTTCGAAAACACTCTGGTAATATTTATCATGCATATCATTTCATACTAGAGCCTTAAGTTGGTGAGTAATTTATTGCTTGATCATTAGACCTCTAGTGTGTATTTTTCATTTCTTGTCTCTACCAAAATTACATAGAAGTCTTTGTCTTGAAGTGGTAACTTTTTACAACCAAGTTTAAGGAAAGATAGGTGCTTGGGAGTGCATAAATTACAGAGGAACACAGGTGTTAGAATTATTGAAACTTGTATTGTAATTGGAAGAATTTAATAAAAGTGAGTCTCCAATACTAGTTGGTATTGGACGTGGACTAGGCTACTATTCTAGAGGGTAGTAGTTGAACCACGTAAAAAATTCCGGTGTTGGTGTGATTGTCTTCTGTGACTCTATATCATTTTTTATCCAGCTGCCTGCATAAGTAAAAACTGTTAACTCAATAATATCCTGACTTGGTAATCCAGCTTGCTGCATTTAAAAGGAAAAATTGGACATAGTTTGTGCCTACACTTATTCAACCCCCCCTTTTAAGTGTACCTAGTTAAATTTCATTTGGTATCAGAGCTTGGCTCTACTTATCTTGGTCTTAAAGGTGACTTGTAGGGAAAGATTTTGACATGGCACAACTTGGAAGCACTCACCATAAAGGACAATCAACAAACCGACCTCCACTACTCTTTGGAACTGAGAACTATAACTTCTGGAAATTTCGGATGAGGATATATCTAAAGCGAGAGCCATGGGAATGGTGGGTGATAGAGAATGGACCGGTAATCCAAAGGAAAGATGATGGTACTCCAAAAACTCTACTTGAGATGGAGTCAACCGAAACTTACATGGTGTCATACGATTCAAAGGCAATGAACACTCTCCTTAGTGGCATGGTGTAATCTGAAATAGATAAAGTTTCGTCATGTAACACATCAAAGGAGATTTGGGACACCTTAGTTGTAAGTCATGAAGGAACGTCGAAAGTAAGAGAAATCAAGCTAAGTATGCTCATGCATGACTACGAATTGTTCAAACTGGAAAAAGAGGAAACGATCAAAATGGCTCAAGCTCGATTTGCATCGATAAATTCCTTTAAAGTCGCTTTCGACAAGACAATTCCACAAAGCTTAAATCAATCAGAAGCTACTTCGGGCTATGCCCAAAAGGTTTGCATCTAAAATTACCACTCTTCAAGACTCCATCAATATCTCTTCTATGGATACATTAACTCTCTTTGGTGAACTAGAAGAATATGAACATCAATTGAAAATATATGATGACGAGGAAGAAGTTCCTCGAAAGAAAGTATTAGCTCTAAATGCAGGAATTGAAGAAGAACTCGAAAAAAACTCGGATGATGAGATAGCCATGATATCAAGGAGACTTAAGGGGCTACTTCAAAGGAAGAATCAAAGGAAAAATGCTTTCAACACAAACAAATACAAAACCAAGTCAACCGAGGAAACATGTTTCGAGTGTGGACGACCAGGTCATTTCAAAAAGGATTGCTTCCAACTCAAAAAAAAAGGAAAGCAAGGTAACAAGGAGATTAAAAAGCACAAAGCATTTCTAACATGGAGTGATGATGAAGAATCCGAAGTTGAAATAGATACAAATGATGAACTAGCTCAAATATGCTTCATGGGAATTGAAGGTGAATCTAGTGAGGTAACTCTTTCTAATAGTATTGTTTTGAAACAAGAAAATGAAAAATTAAAAGAAAAAAACATGTACTTAAAAGATCTAGTAAACACTCTAATGAGCGAAGTGGAGAAACTCATAGATGAAAAGAATGATTTTGAAAAATCTACACACACGAACGAGGAAAAGATTTTATCAGTAAAGAATGACTATTTAGAAAATTTCAATAAAGTTTTGTTCAACAAGGTTAAACATCTAAATAACGAAGTTGAAAAATTAAAAAAGGACATAGAAATGAGAGATGTGTGCATTGATACATTTGCCGATGAATCTAGTAATAAAACTTCTCCAACTAATGACCTACAAAAGGAAATAGAGTCTTTAAAAATAACTCTAGCTAAATTTGTTCACGGGGAAGAGAACTTAAATGTTATGCTGGGAAAACAAAGACCCAGTTACGATAAACAAGGCATAGGTTATAATCCAACTCATAGGAAAGAAGTTGAAATGCTAAAATCTAAATCATCATTCAAATTGAATTATTGCACGCCTTTTACGCCTTGCAAAAAACTGTGGCATTAAAGGACACCTAGAAATAAACTGCTTAAGAAAAGAAAATTTAAGGAAAACAAGATGGATTAAGAAAGGTGATTTGATGTCAACTAACACAAGTGGACCCAAAAAGATATGGGTACCAAAAATATAAATTGTAATTCTCTCATACAGGTTTGACTCAAAACCAAAGTATCTTCTCAAAAGTGGATCCTTGATAGCGGATGTTCACGTCACATGACAGGAGACAAATCTAAGTTCGTGAAACTAAATGTCAAAAAGAAACATGGAACTGTTACATTCGGTGATAATTGGTCATGCAATATAATCGGGAAAAGAAAAATCGGTAATGGTAAGGTTAACATTAATAATGTTCATCTTGTTAACTGTTTAGAATTCAATCTTATCAGTGTAAGTCAACTAATGGATAATGGACATCAAGTAAAATTTGAAAAAGATAAATGTACAATTTCACATGGTACTAACAATGTTGCTCTAGTTGCCCAAAGGGAATGGAATATATATATTCTTGATTTTAAGAAACAGGAAGAAGAATTATGTCTTGCAACCATTCAAGATGAAGCAAATCTATGGCATAGAAGGATGGGGCATGCTCATATGGACCTAATCAAGAAATTATCGTCAAAGAACTTGGTAAGAGGACTACCCAAAATGAATTTCGAAAAAAAAGGAATATGCGAACCTTGTCAACTTGCAAAACAAGTAAGAACGTCATTCACAGCCAAAAACATGGTATCAACTTCTTCTCCTTTACAATTGCTTCACCTTGATTTATTTGGACCTGAAAGGCATTCTAGTCTAAACAGAAAATTATATGCTTTTGTAATAGTCGACGATTTCTCTAGATATACATGGGTACTATTCCTTAGAACAAAAGATGAGGCATTTAAGGAGTTTGAAAAACTGATTAAAAATTTGGAGATCAAATATAGTCTTAATCTTATTAGAATCAGAAGTGACCACGGTACCGAATTTCAAAAAGACTTTATTATATTTTGTAAGCAAAAAGGAATATCCCATGAATTTTCAGCACCTAGAACTCCACAACAAAATGGAGTGGTAGAAAGGAAGAATCGAACACTGCAAGAAACAGCTAGAACTCTAATTCAAGAAAGCAAACTTCCTAAGAAATTTTTGGTCAAGTCGTAAACACAAACAGTAAGTTATGTGCTAAATAGAGTATTGATTCGTCCAATTATTCTAAAAACATCGTATGAATTGTTAAACAATCCTGGCTTCCTAACATAAGCTATTTCAAAGTTTTGGATCTAAATGCTTTATTCTTAACACTAATGGAAATTTAGGTAAGTTTGATGCTAGATCATATGCAGAATATTCATTGGCTACTCACAAAATAGTAGAGCATATCATTTATAATGTGCAAAAGATGTGTATCAAGAGTCCATACATATTAAATTTAACTAATCTAACCATGATATGCCAAAAAAAAAAAGAAGAAGATGCAGGAGAATTAGAAATCACGCCAATCCAAATTTTACCAGATAAAGCAAAACAAAGAAGATCATGAAATCAATCCAGAAGAGGAAATAGAAGAGCAAATAGGTTCTAGACTCCATCCAAAGAAGTTTCAATATGAAAATCGAGCAGCATCCACCAAATTGAAATGGATGAACAACAAGACCACATTTCTGAATCTACTGAAGAAGTCATACATGATATTCTACTTCCAAAGTTAGCAAGATATATCAAAAACCATCCACCTGAGAACATCATTGGAAACATAAACGACAAAGTTATGACAAGAAGAAAAGAACAAAATATGTGTGCTTTCTCAAAGATTTTCATCCCAAATCGAACTAAAGAACGCCAAAGAAGCCATACTAGATGAAAGTTGGCTTTATCTATGCAAGAAGAGCTACAACAATTTAAAAGATGTCGTATGGGAATTGATGCTCGCTCCAAAAGGTGTGACCATTATCTAACTAAATGGGTCTTCAAAAATAAGCTTGACGAATACGGAACACTTACAAGAAACAAAGCAAGATTAGTTGCTCAAGGATACAACCAACAAGAAGGAATAGACTATGAAGAAACATTTTCTCCAGTAGCTCGCTTGGAGTCTATTCGTATGCTACTAGCATTTGCTTGTTTCAAAAAGTTCAAGCTACACCAAATGGACATCAAAAGTGCCTTCCTCAACGGATACATAAATGAAGAAGTATATGTAAAACAGCCACCTGGATTTGAGCATGACAAGTTCCCGCATTACGTATACAAACTCAAGAAGGGACTCTATGGACTCAAACAAGCCCCAAGGGCTTGGTACGAAAGATTAAGTAAGTATATCTTATCAAATGGGTTCATACGAGGTAAAATTGACTCCACTATGTTTATTAAATGTCAAAACAAGGATATTATTATTGTACAAATATATGTAGACAATATAATATTTGGTGCTACTAATAATTTCCTTTGTGAGTGGTTTTCCAAATGCATGCACAAGGAGTTTGACATGAGTTTGATGGGAGAGCTTAACTACTTTCTGGGCCTTCAAATTAAGCAAAATCACGAAGGAATATTCATTCATCAAACCAAGTATACAAAAGAGTTACTAAAGAGATTCGGGTTTGACAATTCAAACTCAAAGACCACACCAATGAGTACCTCAATAAAACTCACAGCAGATGAAAAAGGTACGGACGTAGAGGTAACAAAATACAGAGGTATGATTGGATCTCTACTTTACTTAACCGCTTCTAGACACGATATAATGTATGTTGTGTGTCTATGTGCTCTGGTTTTGTGCCAAACCCAAAGAATCCCACTTACAGTCGTTAAACTAATTTTTAAATATTTGAGTGGTAACGACAAATTTAGGATTGTTCTACCCAAAATGCGATAATTTTGATTTAATGGGCTATTGGATGTCGACTATGCAGGTTGTCAAACAGATGTAAAAAGTACAAGTGGTGTATGTACGTTCTTGGGACAAAGTCTTGTCTCATGGCATAGCAAGAAACAAACGTCAGTTGCTCTATCCACAACAGAGGGTGAATATTTAGCAGCAGGAAGTTGCTGTTCCCAAATCTTATGGATGCGTCAAACATTATGCGACTTTGATATTACTTGCGAAAGTGTGCCCATATACTGTGATAATACCAGCACCATAGACATTTCAAAAAATCCAGTATTACATTCCCGCATAAAACACATAGAAGTACGCCATCATTTCTTTAGAGACAATGTATCAAAAGGCTTAATAAGATTGATTTTCATCCCCACTGAACACCAATTAGCAGATATCTTTACAAAACCTCTAGGAGAAGAACGATTCAGTAACCTACGGCGAGAACTCGGGATGAGTCTAATACAGATATGAACCGACTATGCAAGCTAGACATACTACCAGCGTATCTACACTTACCATAATTACGGCTGTCCAAATCCAGTCAGATTCTCCTTCCCAAGGACGGCTTCACCACTTCCCATATCTAAGACAACGTGTTCTATACATCAGGATAGAAAGCGTCTTTCTCTCTCTCTCCTGCACTTCTCAATCCCATCCATCCTCTCAACCGGCCACAATCCCTCTCTCTCTACACAATGAGAACACGACGAGGAAAACAACTTCATGATGAATCGGAAGACGAAGTCTCGCCCTTCTCCACCATCTCAACCACCCATGGCCCCTAGAAAACTAAAACGAAGGTCATCATCCGCCACGATCGCCTCCGGTGGATCCACCCCGCCAATCCGGGCCGGCCTCCCATCCCCACCTCCATGCAGATTTCTACCTGGCCACAATCGCCGCAAGTTCAACGATCCTTCACCGCTCCCCCTCATATACTGTAGTAACCACTCTCTGCCTCCCTACATGATGTGCCTGATGATTTTTTCAGAGGACATAATTTTGAACTGCGTTTTAAACTTCTATCTGTCAAAAGTCTTTTGTCTATGAAAAATCCATAGATATGTTTTACTATCAAAACTCACCCCTACACCGTCTTTTTGAGTCATGTGGTATATCCTCTTTAAGCACTCCTCCTTCGATCGCTAATCCAAAATTAGTCTAGCAATTTTATACAAATCTTGAGAACAATGGTGATTGCTACACCTCCTTTGTGAAAGGGAAATCTCTGTTTTTTATAGCCATGGACTTAGGTAGTATTATGTCCATCCCTTACACCGGTGACTGCCCCTTTACTCTCAAAGGACCAATCTCTACTCCTCTATCTCCCTTAGTCCAGCTTCGCATTGTGTTGGATGACCCAACAGTCTCCTTTGTCACTCTTCCAAATACCATCGAAGTGTCTCCCCTGGCCACCATCCTTCACAAACTATTACGCTACAATCTCCTTCCTCGTCTAGGTGGCGGAGCAGACTTTACGTATCAAGACTTAGTCCTCGTGGCATTAATAATGACTGGCCAGCCTTTCAACTTCTCCCTCATGATGCTCAAACACATGATTCATTGCGTTAAACACTCCAAAAAATGTCTGCCCTATAGTTGTGTCCTTACCAAACTCTTCACCCATTTCCAAATCCCACTTGATGATGAAGGTTGTATTCACTTGACTGATTCCATAGACTCAAATTATCTCAAAGGGGCTCATCTCACTCTGCTTAAAGGAAAATTCATTCGTCTGGTTCCCAGTACACCTAAACCCATGCCTACTACATCCCTGCCCCCTACCCCTGAGATTTTGACTCTCCTTCACACCATAGCAGACAATCAAGCCCAAATCAGTTCTGATGTCAAAGACATCCAACTCCGTCTCTCCATGTTTGAAAAAGGAAAATTGCCAATTCGTTGTGATGATCTCCAGAACATGTTTCGCAATGTCGAAGATGAATTTATTGATCTCCAAGCTGGTTTCGAGCTGCACACCAGGGAAATGGTTGAAGCCCTCCAACGCAAGATGAATCACAATGCCTGTCAGCTGAGCACTGAACTCAAGTTCATCAACAACCAAGTTGGAGCTCTGGGTTGATTTACTGAGCGACGCATGAACGACCTGAGTGAGGAACTGCAAGCGGACCAAGTCCAAGCACGTCTACCCGAGTGGCCCCAATGCAATTAGATGGCTGAATATCAAGGTGACTTTCTGGATCTGCCATTACCTCCTCCTACCTTCATTGCTCGACCCCCCAGATTTGCAAATACCATGTCTCTGGAAGAAATCATGCACCGCCGACTTCACCGTCCCTACTTCACAGCTCGCGAGGTCAATCATGTCAACCTTGAGGAGGACGATGCTTAGGTTCTCCTTTCTTTGTTTGGCCCTTCTTTTTGATGGATGCCAAAGGGGGAGAAGACTTCTGGTGTTAACCCCCTGCCCTTCCCCCAAAGACAATTGTTTTTTTTTATTAAAGACTATCGTTTAATTTTTTTTGTGATGTCAAAACTATGGTTTTAAACTTTTTATTTGATGAATATTGGATGCTTCTCGTTACTATAGTTTTATGATTCTACTTAACATGTTGAGGCCTAACCAGTATTTGCAGGGTTGATCAAAATACTACACATATGCAGTACATGGTATGCATGAACTAAGGGGGAGCTATAACTCTCCTGAAGTGGTGCATAGTCTTAGGGGGAGCTATATTTATTGTGTTGTCATCATCAAAAAGGGGGAGAATGTTGACTTATGTCACACTCCATGTTTTGATGATGACTCGATTATTTCTCTAATCATTGCTATATTATTTCAGGAAAAGATATTGAACTTCAGAAAACGTCAAGGAAGAAATTACAAAGTCAAGGCATCTTTGGAGAAAGAAACGCATATTCATAAACTTTGAGTCCTAGGATTATATGTAAGATCTTAGCATTTATTGCTTTCAAAAATAAGGCTCTAGGACATGCATTGCAGACATGCCCATAATTGTTGACACATGATAAATTACCTAGCACTAAACATACATGATCATTATAGGCTCCCGCTCGCTAAAGATACAAACGATGATTGGTAGAGCAAGAAGGATGATTAATTAACGTAAGTCATGCAAACAGATACATCATTCACGCCCCATAATTCTAGTAATTCAATCGGGCAAAATTAATATGTGGTTAGATTTGGACATCGGCCAACAGGTATAAAAGGTAAGTATAAATCAATGACATTATAAGATACGTCTCTTAATTCACGCTGCACAGATCATGCTCACAAATTAAACATCTCAATTTTAGAAAATGAATTAAGGTAACTGGTCATGTGCGTGAATCACCAGATGCTGCAGAGATCATGGGTCATGATCTAGGGGATCTAATTAGCTTATCTTAATGGTCCAATAACACATTGAGAAATATGGCACTTGCTATATATACACATGACAACTTAAAGTGATTGACCTCCGGATTGATTAGGTGAGCCTTGACAACATGATATCACAGTTTATGGAAAACATACATTACGCAATATATATTAATCAATTCAGACTGCAAGATTGTTGCAAATTAATTGTCTAACAAATATATCGCAGTATTAAAAATTGTGCAACGGATATATTTCTTAGGATGTCTATATAACCAGAAATTGTGAAGTGTTAAGATATACGAACGAAAAACATACACCGAGAAATATAGCATACAAGCCACGAAATTGTTTTCATTGAGATAGACATCAACTATATTGAGAATAAGGTTGCTGCTTCGAAAAAACTCTGGTAATATTTATCATGCATATCATTTCATACTAGAGCCTTAACTTGGTGAGTAATTTATTGCTTGATCATTAGACCTCTAGTGTGTATTTTTCATTTCTTGTCTCAGTCAAAATTACATAGAAGTCTTTGTCTCGAAGTGATAACTTTTTACAGTCAAGTTTAAGGAAAGCATAGGTGCTTGGGAGTGCATAGGTGCACATGGAACACAGGTGTTCGAATTATTGAAACTTGTATTGTAATTGGAAGAATTTAATAAAAGTGAGTCTCCAATACTAGTTGGTATTGGACGTGGACTAGGCTACTATTCTAGAGGGTAGTAGTTGAACCACGTAAAAAATTCTAAGTCTTTGGTGTGATTGTCTTCTGTGACTCTATATCATTTTTTATCCAACTGCCTGCATAAGTAAAAACAGTTAACTCAATAATATCCTGACTTGGTAATCCAGTTTGCTGCATTTAAAAGGAAAAATTGGACATAGTTTGTGCCTACACTTATTCAAACCCCCCCCCCCCCCTTCTAAGTGTACCTAGTTAAATTTCAGACTCACTCCCAACTTCCTCGCCTGATATTTATTAATTAATTCGAGGGTTAGGGTTTAGATTTTACGAACTTTGTGTTTAGCCATGGAAGAAAATGAAGAGGCTTCATCAAAGTTAAACAAATCTCCGGTTTTTGATAAGGGAGACACTTTGTTTGAAACCGAAGAACTCAAAATCACCGACGAATGCGGTTTTGTTACCGATTCTGTTCCCAAATTTGATGAATTTGTGAGTGTTGTTGAGGATTCGGTGCCTGTGAACAAAAGGGAGGACGAGGGTTTGAGTGCCATGAACAAAATGGAAAATTTGGTAACTGAGGTGGAGGATTCTGGAGTTGGTGGTCATGAGGTGAATATTTTGGGGATGGAGGGTACGGAGAAAATGGAGGTGGCAGGGGAGGAGGACAGAGAAACGAGTGTGGTGGGTGGTGGCGGGAATTTTGTGACCAAGTTGAGTGAGTTGTAATTCGGTGGTATTGAGGCGGTGAGTGAGGTCAAGGGCCGTGGATATGGGGTGGAGGACGCTAATGAAATGGAACTAAAGGCTGATTCCAAGGTTGATGCTAATGAAATGGAAGTAAGGGTTGATTCCAAGGTAGATGCTAATGCAATGGAATTAAAGACCGACTCCAAGGTTGAATCCGAGGCTGAAGCTATATGTGGGGCTGAGGTCGAGGTTGTTATGTGGGAAAGCATTAAAAGCACAAGTGGTCATCTGAACTTTACTCTATATAATATAATGTTAACTAGTGATTTTAACTTATGTAATCATATATCTCATATTGATATCACGTGAATCACTTTACAGGATTCATTCAGTGATTACTTGGTATTATATATATTATGTAATTAACCAGATGCATGATTTCATTTCATGCTAACTAATTAGTGTTGGAATTGGATTGAATGATAACCAATTAGAGTTGAAATTGGATTCCATGATTTCTTAAATAAAGGAGTTTATTTAGATATGAAATAAGATTTCATATTATTCAAAATAAAAGAGTTTATTTGTGAATAGAAAAGAGAATCCGTTTTTCCTTTAATAAAGGAGTTTTTTTTACTTGGAATTGGATTCCATAATTAATTAAAATAAATGAGTTTATTTTGATTAAAGAATTTGATTAAAATAAAATAGTTTATTTTATTCAAAATTGGATAAATTCAAATAAAAGAGGTTTATTTTAATTTAAATTTGGATTAAAATAAAGGATTTTATGTGATGCCCCCTAAAATAGGTCCACACGACCCATTCTGAGTCGCCAGATATCACATTATAGAAATTAAATACAAACTTTATTTATACAACAGTTGAATTGTCGTGCAAAGTACGACAACACATAAGCTGTGAGTTTTAATACATATATATGTAACTCTCATGGTGCCTTGACCACAACACCTTACAATGGTACTTTACATAAAAGTACAGTCAATAACTATTTTAGAAATTAAAATATTTGGAAAATGCTCAAGAAAACCTTCGTACATGGGAGGCCATACATCTAAGTTATGATAGATATCATATGACTCGAGAATTATCCTTGGTTGACCCAATAGACCCAAAGAAAAACGAGAAGATTACTATCATGTTCTTTCCCATGGTGAGTCTTCTCTTGACATATAATTATCTCCATTGTCTCCAATTGAGAATTATATTTCAACCAAACTCCAAGATTATATAGGTAATGCTCATAGATATAATCAGCAAGTGCATGTACACAACCCTGTCTTATGATAACATGAAGTCGTCTAGTATTAAACATCTTGTATGATAGTGGCAAAACCCCCTTCCAAAGTTGGGTTCACCTCACCCTATTCGGTTCACCAAAATCAACGGTTAAAATGACGTATAAAATACGACACACTTATCTATAATTCTCAATAAAATTATTTCCATACTGTTTTAGAGGAAATCTCAACAGCTATAGACCATCGTTCTATTCCATCATTACCCGCTCGACCAAATTTACACTCTTATTACCTGAAAGGAATTGTGAAGCAAAAGGGTGAGCACAACTAGCCCACTAAAGAATGTCATGACTAAAGATAATTAAATTATCAATAGCCTTCGTCAGTAATAAATCAGAGATTTAGAACATATGATAGATGATAAAACTTTTCAACCATAGTAGCAGCAGAATGAGCAATCCATTAGAAAAGTTAAATAGACCATAAAGTCTATTATCTTCTCCATGTTAAAAGTCCACCAACCATGTTTTATCCCTATAACATCAATCAACCGTTCCTGTTCACAATTATTCATAATCATAATTGTGATTCTAAATTCTTCTTCGCACCTAGGACGAAGATAATTTTCATCACTTGTCTTTACCTGAAACATCAAAGATCATGGTTATACCAAATCACAGTTCCTGTTCATAATTATACTAATAAATTCATCTTTGCACTACGGGCCAAAGATATTCATTAACAATTCATCTTTACAATACAGGCCAAAGACATGCAACTGTATTTTTAGAAGAGTCAAGTAGAGCATGATATCTACTATCTTCTACGAATTAAAAGTTTATTATCAATATTTTATTGCTGAGACTTGGCTTAATAAATAATCCACATCATCGAATCATCCTTGCACTACGGCTAAGAATATTCATTAGTATCACGACCATGAATTATCCATGCTTTACGGGCCAAGGAGGACTTTTACAATATCATACCAACAACTGTTCATCAATGCACTACGTGCCAATGAGAACTTTTATCATATCATTTGTAACATTACGGGTCATGATTATACTGAATGATCCCTGGTCATAATCATAGCAATCAATAGTTCATCTTTGCACCCTTGGTCGAAGATGACTTTCATCATAATATAAGCATGGGGATGATGACAATGATATAAGCATTAATCAAACGAAATCAAGGATAATTATTAAAGACTTTAAATTTATCCAAAGTTTAATAATATCCAAATTGTCAACATGATACTGTTTGTGGAATAAAATTCAAGAATAATATCCATGTATCAAAAATAATTTGGACAGAAAAGAAATAAATTTTTTGGGTGAATAGTACCCCGTGAATAGTACTCTATGAATAATACTTCGGGAATAGTACCCCGTGAATAGTACCCCGGCATGAAAAGTGCCTCGAATAATCGAGCGAATAATACTAGAGTGAATAGTAACCCGTGAATAGTACTCTAACACAAAAAGTGCCCCGAATACCTGAGTGAATAATATTCTAGTGAATAGTAATTGGGTGAATAGTAATCCGTGAATAGTAACTCGTAAATAGTACCCTAGCATGAAAAGTGCCCCGAATACCCGAGTGAATAATATTCTAGTGAATAGTAATTGGGTGAATAGTAGCCCGTGAATAGTACCCCGGGTGAAAATATTGATTTTAATAAGAAAGTTCATATCAATATTCCAATGAAACGATACTCGATGAAACGCAAAACTCAAGGATATTCCACTAATTTCAAGGAATATAGAAACAATACTTACCATAGTAAGTTTAGATCTATGAATATGAAAAGAAATAACATACGAAACTACAAATGGATTTTCACCTATCATGCGGTACGTAATCCGTGTAGACAGGTTATTCCGACATATTTAAAGGATGAATACAAAAAAAAGCATTCCTTATGAATACGAAAGAAATAATACCCCTTACTAATACAACAAATAATATCCCTTACCTTAGTAGAAGATTGGATACTGCAACAGTGAAGTAGCAGAATACTCTTCTTCTTGCTCTCTATAGTTTCTCTCTCTATAGTCTCTTGTGAATCTCAGTGAATTGCTGAGAATGAAAGAAGAATTAAGTTTCTATTTATAGGAGAAATGACTAAATAGTAACTAATTCATGAACAGTCCAGATTGATTTACTATTAGAACGGACGGTCCATATTAATTACTATTAAAACCACAACCGACTGTCCATATTGATTTACTTTTAAAACCACCACCGACGGTCCAGATTGATTTACTTTTAAAACCACCACCAACGGTCCAGATCGATTTACTATTAAAACCACCACCGACAGTCCAGATTGATTTACTATTAAGACCACCATCGACGGTCCAGATTAATTTAACTTATTACACTTTAGTACCCCTAAAGTTTTTCAAGTTTGCATTATTCCCCTCTAACTTTTGTAGTTCATTTATCTTCAATAAAAACATTCTTAATACTTCAACAATTATTCATCATTAATATTATAATTCAAAATATTTAACAACCAGATCATTCCCAGGAAAGAAGGGGCTTTCTGATAAGGATTTCTCTCTATTATCGCGCAATTAGGTGACCAAACCTCTCCTCGATAGAACTTTCTAAACATTGTCAATATTTCAAATATAAATATGAATAACTTTGTTGTCTCAATTATTAATTTAATAATATAAAATATTATGCATATGATACTGTGAAAATAATTGAATCAAATAACGTGAGATACTATGCAACAATTACTGTAGCAATAATTGAGTAAAGTGAGTGGCTTCTTACGTAAGCATCAATAATCAAATACCATGTACTACTATGCAACCACGCGTAGTACTGTATTTTTACCACCGGGTATCTCAACAGTTTAACGGTAAAACTTTCGCCGTTATTTTTATAAAAATATAATTCTGTCATTTTCTAACTACGACAACACTTCTGTTGTGGGGTCCACCAATGATTGTGTTGTCGTACGGATATTCCCTGACAAAAAGAATATTCCCCGACCAAACGAATATTCCCCGACACAATGAATATTTTATATCAACTTGCTTACTTTGAAAATTTTTCACATATCACCCTTAACTTTAACCTTTTATTAATTTAACAATTTACTAAATAGAATAATAATTTTAAGAAAATTTAATACTTTCATTTTATAAAATTCGGGGTCTTACAATCTCCCCTCCTTTTGAAATTTCGCCCTCAAAATTTACTTACTTGGTAGTTCGAAGAGATCAGAATACCTTGCTTTCTTTTCGGATTGTACCTTCCCGGTTATTTCCTCTATATCATGATTTTCTCATTGCTCATCTCCTGTATTTTAAATATCATTCTAGAATACATCTTTAAAATAAAGATAATTGACATATCATAATTTGTCAACTTAAGTAAGAAAATTAAGCTTAGGTAGGACACACACTAGCGAAGGATATTACTCGTCTCTCCCCTCCTAGTTCTAATCTCGGATCTCCACCCGAGACCATATCCCTAAGCTTTGATACCATTTGTGACACCCCTAAAATAGGTCCACCCGACCCATTCTGAGTCGCCAGATATCACATTACAGAAAATTAAATACAAACTTTATTTATACAACTGTTGAACTGTCGTGCAGAGTACGACAACACAAAAGCTGTGTGTTTTAATACAAATATATTTAACTCTCATGGTGCCTCGACCACAACACCTTACAATGGTACTTTACATAAAAGTACAGTCAATAATTGTTTTAGAAATTAAAATCTTTGGAAAATGCTCAAGGAAACCTTCACACATGGGAGGCCATACATCTAAGTTATGATAGATATCATATGACTCGAGAATTATCATTGGTTGACCCAATAGACCCAAATAAAAATGAGAAGATTACTATCATGTTCTTTCCAATGGTGACTTTTCTCTTAACATATAATTATCTCCATTGTCTCCAATTGAGAATTATATTTCAACCAAACTCCAAGATTATATATGTAGTGCTCATAGATATAATCAGCAAGTGCATGTTCACAACCCTGTCTTATGAAAACACAAAGTTGTCTGTCATTAGACATCTTGTATGATACTGGCAAAATGCCCTTCCAAAGTTGGGTTCACCTCACCCTATTCGGTTCACCAAAATCAACGATTAAAATGACGTATAAAATACGACACACTTATCTATAATTCTCAATAAAATTATTTCCATACTCTTTTAGGAAAAACCTAAACAGCTATAGACCATCGTTCTATTCCCCTGATACCCCCGCACGACCCAGCTACACTCTTATTACCTGAAAGGAATTGTGAAGCAAAAGGGTGAGCACAACTAGCCCAGTAAAGAATATCATGACTAAAGATAATTAAATTATCAATAGCCTTCACAAGATAATAAATCAGAGATTTAGAACATATGGTAGATGATAAAACTTTTTAACCATAGTTGCAGCAGAATGAGCAATCCATTAGAAGAGTCAAATAGACCATAAAGTCTATTATCTTCTCCATGTTAAAAGTACACCAACCATGTTTTATCCCTGTAACATCAATCAACAGTTCCTGTCCATAATTATTCATAATCATATTTGTGATTCTAAATTCCTCTTCGCACCCAGGACGAAGATAATTTTCATCACCTGTCTTTACCTGAAACATCAAAGATCATGGTTATACCAAATCACACTTCCTGTTCATAATCATACTAATAAATTCATCATTGCACTACGGCCCAAAGATATTCATTAACAATTCATCTTTGCACTACAGGCCAAAGACATGCAACTGTATTTTTAGAAGAGTCAAGTAGAGCATGATATCTACTATATTCTACGAATTAAAAGTTTATTATCAATATTTTATCGCTGAGACTCAACTTAATAAATAATCTACATCATCGAATCATCCTTGCACTACGGCTAAGGATATTCATTAGTATCATGACCACGAATTATCCATGCACTACGGGCCAAGGATATTCCTGTTTTCACCAATGGTCATGATTATACCTGTGATAACCCGAGAATTTGGACAATTTATTAAAATCTTAAATGATTGATTTAAGGTCAAATATTAGACCTAGCATGTAAAATAAGTGTATCGTTTGATGTTATTGGGATTGAATTTTGAGAATTTCAAAATTTCGTGAAGGCTTATAGGTGAATTATTCAGGATTAAGGATTTTTGTGATTAAGTTCTGTGTGTATGGTTAATGATGTGTTCAGAATGTGGTTAAGGGTCAAGGGTTGACCAGATAAATTATATCTGTAACAAACCCTAAGAATATATTAAGAACAACAACGTTCAATTAGAAAACCCTAGCGTTTGATAAGAAACCCTAGAAACCGGGTTCGAAAACCCTAGTTTTGGATTCCGGAATCAAACCCTAATTCAAGCATGAAACCCTAAATCGGGAACTTAATGGCATAAGTGTAAATAATTATAAGATTAATTAGGGTTAATTTTAACAAATTGATTACAAAACCCTAATTCTCAATCTGAAACCCTAATACTTGATCTGAAAATCCTAGTTTTGATTCTCGATAAATGAAGCCCTAATCGGGAAATTAATGGAGAATTATAATGCTCATCGCTATTATTATAATATTAATTAGGGTAACGCTTAATTAATTAGCAAACCCTAATTTCAAATTATCGAACTTAAATTTTGTCACGAACCCTAATGATGGATTTGAAACCCTAATTTATAATTAGGAAAAAATGAAAGTGTTAATTGAATATTTTAATATTAATTAGGATATATTAATTCTAATTTTAAGGTTAAGTAATTAGAAAACCCTAATCTAATTACTTAAATCTAAATTCTAATTTAGAAAATCAAAATTTTCTATTAGAAACCCTAATTTGTGGGTTGAAAACCCTAATGACGATTTTGAACCTTAATTGTACAATGGTGGATTTAATTGCTATAATTGCAATGTTAATTAGGAATATAAATCCTAATTGTCAAGTTATTAGGAACCCTAATCTAATTGGGAAATCTAATTTTTAAAATTTAAATATTATTTTTCTATTTAAAACCCTAATTTTTGGGTTATAAATTATAATGTACAAATTTGACCCTAAGTGCTTAATTAGCAATTTTAATTAGGATAAAATTATCCTAATTAGCAAATAATGATTCATGATTAGGAAATTATGATATAATTAGGAAGCCCTAATTATAATTAGAAATCAAAATTTTCTATTTTAAAATTTAATTAGAAATTTTTGAAATCCAAGTTGCTAAATATTTGAGGGTTAAAACCTAAACCCTAAATTTGTCCAAAACCCTAAATCCTAGATTGCTCAAAACCTAAACCCTAAATGCTCCAAACCCTAAACCCTAAGGGTTTGCAACAAATGGAAAGTCTAGAAATAAAAGGAATGGCCCAACTTTTGTCCCAAGTGGGAGAGGACTTTTTGGACATTTAGTAAATCAAATAAGCATTAAAGGAGATTAATTTTTGGCAAATAAATGGCCAAGTGGCGGTCATGAGAAGGGAAAATGAGGGAGATGAATGTGGTGTATTCACTTTAGTTAGTGAACAACTCTTACATGTGTCACTCCTTTAATTAACCAACACATTAAGTTAGCTTGCAAGGCAACCATTTGGCATTTGTTTTAGGGAGAAAGAGAGAATTGGTGGATCTAGTAATGAACCACATGGTTGGATGACTTGGGAGAGAAAAGGAGAAGGATGGAGAGAGTGTAATATAGATATATCTAATACACCTTATTTTGTTTCTCTTTCATCTCTTTTATTGTCTAACCAAATGAAATTTAGAGTGAGAGAGGAGAGTAGTATGTTCTCGGCAGCTCCCAAGAAGAAATAGGAGAGAAGATTTTGATCTTCCATGCCATTCAAGATCCATCTCATAAAGAAGAAGAAGAAGGAGAGCAAGTAATAAAAGGTATAAACCTTTTGTTTAGTTAAATTTTTTTTTTTGATGGTTGTTTTAGACCAAGTGTTGAACTTATGATCCATATGAGGAAGATCTACATGATATATGCTATTTTATGGTTAGATCTTGCCATTTTAGGGTTGATAAGCTTGAACAAAGAAGATGAACCAAAACAGTTTTTTTTGTTTTAAATGAATTAATGAACTGCTGCTCTAAACAGAAAATTTCGGATTTGTTAAGGTGCTCTAAAAATTCTGGACTTTTGATATGTTATAGTACACTCAATAAGTTTTTCCATAGACTAAACGGACTAAATCCGACATCGGAGGAGCAAGTTATGGGATTTCTACCAAACTACACAAAGTTAAGAAAACTGTTAGAAGGACAGTTTTTACCAGCCACTTCCGGGCTAAATTCGGGAGCTAAACATATCCAAATATGGATTGTGATATATGAAAACTATAGTTCGGAAAGATACGAATCCAACAAAATTGACGGATCATTAATCGGAGTTACAGATTTCGCTTTTATTTAAGTTTTAGTGAAGGACTCCAAAACTACCAAAGTGCAAAAGTTTCTGGCCAAAATTTTCCGAGGGCTATTTTGGACATTTAGTTAATGAGAAAAATTCCAGGCTTTTGGGAAATGAAAATATATGATAATATGTAGCTCGTGTCCAAAAATGAGCTAATTCCGAGTTAAAACGACCAAGTTATGACCATTACAATTTTTGTGATTTTCCTAATTAAAATCGCTATAAATGGAGTTCTACAACTCCGATTGCCACTTAAATTTAAAATGGAGTATCACGTTAACATATATAAGGTTATGCCAAGAGATGGGCATTATCTTGGCGTTAAGCATTTAGGTAGCTAATTTCTTAAGCTACGCACTAAAATTTAATTAAGGAAAAATAGAATTAATGTTTTTAAAATCATATAAAATGATTTTAAGTATTAGAAAATTATTTTAAGTTATAAAATATAACTTTTGATATTTTGGCATGAAAATATTAATATTTTAATATTAATATTAATTATCGGATAATGGATTTAAGTGTTTAAAATCAAATAATTATAATTTTAAGGTATTAAAATATTTTGAAATATTATAATTATATTATAATATTATGTTATGATTTTTATTAATATTTTATATTAAATGAATATTAATGATTAAGGAATTATGCGGTATTTAATTCATTTAAATACTTATATTAATGTTGGAAAATTCATGATAAATGGTAATAATTATCCGAAAATTATTACGAGCCTAGGAAAAATGTTTTGACTGATAAGAAAATTATCTGTGATAATTGTTAAGGGTTAGGCAGAGTTTAACTGAACTTAAACTCGAGTATTGTCCGACTAGATCGTCGGGATGATAGAATTGTGTCAGTTTTGAGTCAGACTGAAATAGTTTGACCTGATGCTAAGTCTTATATGTTGTATAGACTGATAGGCTTATGTGTTATGTGTTTAGGTTATTCTTTGTATTTAAATATAATGTAATTATACCGTGATTCTAATATTGGAGATCTATATTATTAATATTAGGTCTTGGGTAAAAGCGTTATAAATTGCGCTATGTGAATCAATCGGTTCGAGCAAGTTTGTTCTTACTTAACTCTAATAAGAGTGTTTTATTCAAGCTTATGGTTAATCATTCTCGATTGCCATGAAAATTGTACTCTGACATACATCTTGCATGTATAAGTCGTATGAAAGGTCGATCACCTTCATTACCAGCTTGGTTCGTAAATGTTTGTTCATGTTTAAAAACTTGTTCAGTCAAAAGTTTGTTCCTGCTAGTTCTCAATTATATTGATGAATTATAGCTAGCTTATTATTCATACTCTTCAATCATGATATATCGTTATATTGTTGTATTTAAACTTGCTGGGCAACTTTCATGCTCACCCTTGCTATATCATGATAAAACATTGCAGATAAGGCAAAAGCGTTCGGATACAGGAAACGATTAAAGCCAAGTTCAGCTTGGGTTATAAAGTGCAGCTAGTTTGTAATAGCGTATTGTGATAATATTGTTATGTAATAAATAGTTTATGAAATGTGTATAAGTTAAGGTTACTCGACCTTGGGGAATAATGTATAATGTAATGTATAAACAATTTATGTTTATATCTTCCGCAAACAGTAATAGAAAGATTAGTGTACCGAATCCGAGGTGATTTGGGGTCCGGATTCGGGGGATGCTACAGTTTGGTATCAAAGTCTGTTGGTTATGAAGTTTAGGTAGGAATACCGAGACCAATAACCGCAGTGATTAGGATAAGATCTAACTAACATAAATTTGGTGGTCGGTAAGATTCAAAGATGAATCTCGGTAAGTTGTAAAGATCTGAGTAGTTCCCCTAACTCGTAATAAGGTTGAATGTAAGTGGTGAATAGATAAAGTCTAAAAGACTAAAAATTCAGTGATAGGAGATCGTAAAACAAAACGATCATAGTCATAGAATTTTATCGTAATATATACGATGAGATCACCCCGTGATCTGTTAAGGTTATGACAGCCAGAAAGAATCAATCTGATGATTGAAAAGTTTAAAGCATGATTGCTGTGTGAATGATACAGATTCAGAAAAGGATTATGAATACGGATTAAATGAAATTCGTATTGAGAAGGGGGTTAAGTATTAGGTGGGGATTTCAATGAGGACTCGTGTTGGCAACTGAGTTGTATGATTTCTTGTATGGGCGGGGAATCGTACTTGGTGTAAAAACTACTTAGTTGGTGGCATTGGTAATAATTGAAATGTTGTGTCACGCTAGTTGTTATATACAGATAAATAGGTCATAGGTAGAGAATATAGGATTAAGTACGAGTTCTTAGAACTCATACTTATGTGACATTCTTGACTCATAGTTATATGAAATGTTTATGAGCCCCTCAAATGAATCTGGACGCCAAAGGTCGACTAGGTAAGTTCAGTAAACTCATATAATTGTGGCAAAGTTATGAACTCATAAGTGTGGTTTTATGAATCGGGTATGGTTGTGTGAATGGAGTGTTAAGGATAATAGGAATAGATAGAATGTTTAAGCAAATGATCATTAGTGGAGACTTAGGTTTTCCTAAACTCCTAGCTATGTTAAACTTCGAAATTTTGACATCAAGCTAAATACGCACTATGTGCCTTTTAAAAAAAAAATGTAGACTCGTAACCATTTTTGAAAGCGGTTTAAAATACGATACCTATGCTACTTATTTCATTTAGACTCAAATGATTTGAAATATCCAAAATTTGTTTTAATTATCACTCATGTACCATGTAACTCAGTGCGAGAGATGATAAAATGATAGAGTCATCAATGCAAGATTACTTAGTGTGAATTTGACATAAAGTCACTATTCCACTATGGTATAATGTAGTATGACAAAATCACCAAATGATTTAAATCCTCAACTGACTGTAAATACAAAGATGCAGCATCATGACGTCATTCTCAAAAAATATTTTCAAAATTTTAATTTGCCAACTGGTTTGGCTACACCTAAATAATTGATTGAATTAAATTATCGATATGAGTCTACGCTTATTTGATTCAAACTAGACTAATGTTATAAAAACTCTTAAGTGTTCATTGAAAGAATTTCCGAACCAAATTGTTTTGGTGCGGAATCAAATAAGACCGAGGTGAACAATGTTGTTTGGATAAAAAATCCAATCGAGAAGCGTAAATATTCGCAACACATAATTAATACGTTATGCATGACGAAGAGTACGATAGGCTAATCACCTAAAGTACTATTAATGGTAGTTTACCTTCTTTGTGATTGTAAACATACCAAGTAATGTATTGTTTTACAGATGATCACTACTAGAATTAAAACTAAGTGTTCATGGTCTATACGACCCTCAAAGACAATTTGAAAACTTTTACTCCGTGAGTGGTGTATTGGGTAGCATGTGATATGTGTGAATGGTGTAAGCTATTTGGTATACGGTGTAAGGTGTAAGGTGAATTTCGGGGACTAAATTCTTAGAAGGAGGGGTGAATGTGATAACCCGAGAATTTGGACAATTTATTAAAATCTTAGATGATTGATTTAAGGTCAAATATTAGACCTAGACAGAAAATAAGTGTATACGTTTGATGTTATTGGGATTGAATTTTGAGAATTTCAAAATTTCGTGAAGGCTTATAGGTGAATTATTCAGGATTAAGGATTTTTGTGATTAAGTTCTGTGTGTATGGTTAATGATGTGTTCAGAATGTGGTTAAGGGTCAAGGGTTGACCAGATAAATTATATCTGTAACAAACCCTAAGAATATATTAAGAACAACAACGTTCAGTTAGAAAACCCTAGCGTTTGATAAGAAACCCTAGAAACTGGTTCTGGAAAACCCTAGTTTCAGTTCCGGGAATCCGAAACCCTAATTCGGCGCATGAAACCCTAAATCGGGAACTTAATGGCATAAGTGTAAATAATTATAAAATTAATTAGGGTTAATTTTAACAAATTGATTACAAAACCCTAATCTCAATCTGAAACACTAATACTTGATCTGAAACTCCTAGTTTCAGATTCTGATAAATTGAAGCCCTAATCTAGGAAATTAATGGAGAATTATAATACTCTACTGCTATTATTATAATATTAATTAGGGTAACGCTTAATTAATTAGCAAACCCTAATTTCAAATTATCGAACTTAAATTTTTGTCAGGAACCCTAATGATGGATTTGAAACCCTAATTTATAATTAGGAAAAAATGAAAGTGTTAATTGAACATTTTAATATTAATTAGGATATATTAATTCTAATTTTAAGGTTAAGTAATTAGAAAACCCTAATCTAATTACTTAAATCTAAATTCTAATTTAGAAAATCAAAATATTTCTATTAGAAACCCTAATTTGTGGGTTGAAAACCCTAATGACGATATTTGAACCTTAATTGTACAATGGTGGATTTAATTGCTATAATTGCAATGTTAATTAGGAATATAAATCCTAATTGTCAAGTTATTAGAACCCTAATCTAATTGGGAAATCTAATTTTAAAATTTAAATATTATTTTCTATTTAAAACCCTAATTTTTGGGTTATAAATTATAATGTACAAATTTGACCCTAAGTGCTTAATTAGCAATTTTAATTAGGATAAAATTATCCTAATTAGCAAATAATGATTCATGATTAGAAATTATGATATAATTAGGAAGCCCTAATTATAATTAGAAATCAAAATTTTCTATTTTAAAATTTAATTAGAAATTTTTGAAATCCAAGTTGCTAAATATTTGAGGGTTAAAACCTAAACCCTAAATTTGTCCAAAACCCTAAATCCTAGATTGCTCAAAACCTAAACCCTAAATGCTCCAAACCCTAAACCCTAAGGGTTTGCAACAAATGGAAAGTCTAGAAATAAAAGGAATGGCCCAACTTTTGTCCCAAGTGGGAGAGGACTTTTGGACATTTAGTAAATCAAATAAGCATTAAAGGAGATTAATTTTGGGCAAATAAATGGCCAAGTGGTCAGCCCATGAGAAGGGAAAATGAGGGGAGATGAATGTGGTGTATTCACTTTAGTTAGTGAACAACTCTTACATGTGTCACTCCTTTAATTAACCAACACATTAAGTTAGCTTGCAAGGCAACCATTTGGCATTTGTTTTTAGGAGAAAGAGAGAATTGGTGGATCTAGTAATGAACCACATGGTTGGATGACTTGGGAGAGAAAAGGAGAAGGATGGAGAGAGTGTAATATAGATATATCTAATACACCTTATTTTGTTTCTCTTTCATCTCTTTTATTGTCTAACCAAATGAAATTTAGAGTGAGAGAGGAGAGTAGTATGTTCAAGCAGCTCCCAAGAAGAAATAGGAGAGAAGATTTTGATCTTCCATGCCATTCAAGATCCATCTCATAAAGAAGAAGAAGAAGGAGAGCAAGTAATAAAAGGTATAAACCTTTTTGTTTAGTTAAATTTTTTTTTTGATGGTTGTTTTAGACCAAGTGTTGAACTTATGATCCATATGAGGGAAGATCTACATGATATATGCTATTTTATGGTTAGATCTTGCCATTTTTAGGGTTGATAAGCTTGAACAAAGAAGATGAACCAAAACAGTTTTTTTGTTTTAAATGAATTAATGAACTGCTGCTCTAAACAGAAACTTTCGGATTTGTTAAGGTGCTCTAAAAATTCTGGACTTGTGATATGTTATAGTACACTCAATAAGTTTTCCATAGACTCTAAACGGACTAAATCCGACATCGGAGGAGCAAGTTATGGGATTTCTACCAAACTACACAAAGTTAAGAAAACTGTTAGAAGGACAGTTTTTACCAGCCACTTCCGGGCTAAATTCCGGGAGCTAAACATATCCAAATATGGATTGTGATATATGAAAACTATAGTTCGGAAAGATACGAATCCAACAAAATTGACGGATCATTAATCGGAGTTACAGATTTCGTTTTATTTAAGTTTTGGTGAAGTACTCCAAAACTACCAAAGTGCAAAAAGTTTCTGGCCAAACTTTTCCGAGGGCTATTTTGGGCATTTAGTTAATGAGAAAAATTCCAGGCTTTTGGGAAATGAAAATATATGATAATATGTAGCTCGTGTCCAAAAATGAGCTAATTCCGAGTTAAAACGACCAAGTTATGACCATTACAATTTTGTGATTTTCAGAAATTTAAAATCGCTATAAATGGAGTTCTACAACTCCGATTGCCACGAAATTTAAAATGGAGTATCACGTTAACATAGATAAGGTTATGCCAAGAGATGGGCATTATGGAGTTAAGCACGAGGTAGCTAATTTAAGCTACGCACTAAAATTTAATTAAGGAAAAATAGAATTAATGTTTTTAAAATCATATAAAATGATTTTAAGTATTAGAAAATTATTTTAAGTTATAAAATATAACTTTTGATATTTTGGCATGAAAATATTAATATTTTAATATTAATATTAATTATCGGATAATGGATTTAAGTGTTTAAAAATCAAATAATTATAATTTTAAGGTATTAAAAATATTTTGAAATATTATAATTATATTATAATATTATGTTATGATTTTTATTAATATTTTATATTAAATGAATATTAATGATTAAGGAATTATGCGGTATTTAATTCATTTAAATACGATATTAATGATTGGAAAATCATGATAAATGGTAATAATTATCCGAAAATTATTACGAGCCTAGGAAAAATATTTTGACTGATAAGAAAATTATCTGTGATAATTGTTAAGGGTTAGGCAGAGTTTAACTGAACTTAAACTCGAGTATTGTCCGATTAGATCGTCGGGATGATAGAATTGTGTCAGTTTTGAGTCAGACTGAAATAGTTTGACCTGATGCTAAGTCTTATATGTTGTATGGATCGATAAAGCTTATGTGTTATGTGTTTAGGTTATTCTTTGTATTTAAATATAACATAATTATAATTGTGATTCTAATATTGGAGATCTATATTATTAATATTAGGTCTTCTGCAAAGCGTTATAAATTGCATTGCGGTAATCAGCAGTCAGCAAGTTTGTTCTTACTTAACTCTAATAAGAGTGTTTTATTCAAGCTTATGGTTAATCATTCTTCGATTGCCATGAAAATTGTACTCTGACATCTTGCATGTATAAGTCGTGTATGAAAGGTCGATCACCTTCATTACCAGTTGGTTCGTAAATGTTTGTTCATGTTTAAAAACTTGTTCACCAAAAGTTTGTTCTCGCTAGTTCTCAATTATATTGATGAATTATAGCTAGCTTATTATTCATACTCTTCAATCATGATATATCGTTATATTGTTGTATTTAAACTTCATTGGGCAACTTTCATGCTCACCTTCGCTATATATCATGATAAAACATTGCAGATAAGGCAAAAGCGTTCGGATACAGGAAACGATTAAAGCCAAGTTCAGCTTGGGTTATAAAGTGCAGCTAGTTTGTAATAGCGTATTGTGATAATATTGTTATGTAATAAATAGTTTATGAAATGTGTATAAGTTAAGGTTACTCGACCTTGGGGAATAATGTATAATGTAATGTATAAACAATTTATGTTTATATCTTCCGCAAAATGATAATAGAAAGATTAGTAATAGAATCCGAGGTGATTTGGGGTCCGGATTCGGGGGATGCTACAATACCGAATAATCCCTGGTCATAATCATACCAACAACTATTCATCAATGCACTACAAGCCAATGAGGACTTTTACCATATCATTTGTAACATTACCGGTTATGATTATACTAAATGATCTCTGGTCATAATCATACCAATCAACTGTTCATCTTTGCACCCTTGGCCGAAGATGACTTTCATCACAATATAAGCATAAGGGTGATGACAATGATATAAGCATTAATCAAATGAAATCAAGGATAATTATTAAAGACTTTAAATTTATCCAGAGTTTAATAATATCAAAATTGTCAACATGATACTACTTTGTGGAGTAAAATTCAAGAATAATATCCATGTATCAAAAATAATTTGGACAGAAAAGAAATAAATTTTTTGGGTGAATAGTACCTTGTGAATAGTACTTCGGGAATAGTATCCTGTGAATAGTACCCCAGCATGAAAACTGCCCCGAATACCCGAGTGAATAATACTAGAGTGAATAGTAACCTGGTGAATAGTAACTCGTAAATAGTAACCCGTGAATAGTACTCTGGCACAAAAAGTGTCCTGGATACCCGAGTGAATAATATTCTAGTGAATAGTAACTCGTGAATAGTAACTCGTGGATAGTACCCCGACATAAAAAGTGCCCCGAATACCCGAGTGAATAATATTTTAGTGAATAGTAATCAGGTGAATAGTAACCCATGAATAGTACCCCAGGTGAAAATATTGATATTTAATAAGAAAGTTCAGATCAATATTCCAATGAAACGATACTGGATGAAGCGCAAAACTCAAGGATATTCCACTAATTTCAAGGATTATAGAAAAAAATACTTACCATAGTAAGTTTAGATCTAAGAATATGAAAAGAAATAACATACGAAACTGCAAATGAATTTTCATCATTTATATGCACGTAATCCGCTGTGAGCAAAAAGTTATTCGAGCATATTTAAAGGATGAATACGAAAAATAGTATTCCTTATGAATACGAAAGAATTAATACCCCTTACTAATACAACAAATAATATCCCTTACCTTAGTAGAAGACTGGATACTGCAATAGTGAAGTAGTAAAATACTCTTCTTCTTGCTCTCTATAGTTTTTCTCTCTATAGTGTCTCTTGTAAATCTCAGAGAATTGGTGAGAATGAAAGAAGAATTAAGCTTTTATTTATAGGAGAAATAACTAAATAGTAACTACTTCACGAACGGTCCAGATTGATTTACTATTAGAATGGACGGTCCATATTGATTACTATTAAAACCACAACCGACGGTCCAGATTGATTTACTTTTAAAACCACCACCGACGGTCCAGATTGATTTACTATTAAAACCACCACCGATGGTCCAGATTGATTTACTATTAAAACCACCATCAACGGTCCAAAATGATTTAACTTATTACACTTTAGTACCTGTTGCCTCCTTTTTAGTCTTAACAAAAGCACTCTAACTCATACAAGCATACATGGGTCAACAAGTAGTACAGAGTAAGAAAAGTATCGATCCACGGAGAAAGGTTTTAAAACTTAATTATCATACATCAACTATTTTCACTATTTTTATATGCTTAAATGAATAATTCACAAATATAATTAATTCTAAACTCAATTAATAATTAGAAATACAATACTAACTTAATGTAATCGAATTTAGAAATAATGGGATTCTAACTTCATTTAATACTTCATCTAACTAATAACATCATGTAAGCTTATATATTCATCATGCAAAATTAGCCAAGAGCACAAAAGTAGACATAACCATTTTTCAATGACTTATGACCTATTTACTAACCTACACATATGATAGAAATCATGCAATCAACATTATTACCAAAATCACTATATATCTATGTGAAATTGCAGCAATAATGAATTAAAGCACATGCTCTTATATTACTACGCACGGTGAAATAGTATATTTCTATCCGGTTCATAAATTACAAAGCTAAACAACTCAGCCTCATAAACGTATGCTATTATGATTATAACCATACTCATAATTCATCTTTCAAATCCATATAAGTATATAAGCTGAATGGTGATCAATCATTTATTCACTACGCTTAATCATAATAGATAATCTGATGATAAACATACAATCAAACAATCAAGCATGTAAGTATATACTACATATCAAAATGCATTAGAATCCCATAATGGAGTTTAGTTCATTTCTAAACCAAAAGGCATTATGGTATTGAAGTAACACGTGGAATTAAATAATATAAATAAGAGATGAAAGAGAAATGATTAAACCCAATTGTAAAATCTATTCCAATGTGTTGTTCCAAATCACTAATAATCTCCAATAGATAATACTACACTTTATTTCATAATCTAGAATAAGAGATAAGCAATTGTACTGATCAGTGCTCCAAACTCTCTCTAGAATACCTAATACGTAAGAACCCTAATGAATCATACGAAAAACTAATAAAAACTAACTTAAACACGTCTCTGGTACCAACCAGTATTGTTCAGATAAGATCAAACACTCAAAATTCAAATTAAAAATAAGTTAACAAACAAACTGCAGAGGACTCGCGCGGCCGCACGTGATCCTAGTCTAAAACGGGCGCGGGCGTGCGATGAGTATGTTTGTCGAAGCTTTGGCGCGGGCGCACGAGTTTCCTTCTTGTTTTAGGCGCGGCCACGCGTAAGTGCAATTTTAGCTTCAGAGGCAAGTAAGCTTGGCGCATTTAGATTTGTTTGTTTAGCCATGCCGCCGCTACCGCTCGCTTCCGCCCTCTAATGTTATGATGTTGCTGCTTCTTGTTCTGTTGTTTGTCCTTCATCTTTCCTTTTCTGCGTCACGCTCATCCATTACTTTAGTTCTTCATCTACCCATGTCCATCATGTATAGTCCTTATTAGCTCGTGTCACCATGCTCATTCACGTCTTTCCTTGCTTTAGGAGTTCAACTATAAAAAAATGCTAAACAAACATAAAATGCACAAAAACATAGTAAAATCTACTTGAGATGAGCATAATTCTCGTGAATTGATATCCAATAAGTAGGTATAAAACCTACTTATCAAATACCCGCAAACTTGAACTATTACTTGCCCTCAAGCAATGCAAACGACATTAAATAATGAAATGCAACTACATGCTATGCAACTAAATTTTGATGCAAATGAGTCCCAAGTTTTTCCAGCTAAATTGGAATTTTAATCCAATGTGCCTCAGCGAATTATCCAGATTCAAGAATAAAGATTTCAAAATAAGCTATAAACATAATATCATACAATCAAATAACCCATACTCATTATAAAGATGCTCTGTGTGTGTTGTGTTCACTAAAAGCTTGACAAAGGCAAAATATACACATGTTAAACTGCTCCAAACAAAAAATTGCAGTCTAAATCAAGATTCATGTATACTAATGCAACAAAAACTAATCCAACACATCAATACAAACTAAGGTTCAACAATGGGTTTAATCTGCTTTATTTTTACTCACGAGGGCGATTTTTGCTCTTTCCCGCGGTGTTTATTGCTATTATTATTATTAATTTTTTTTATTCACATAACTGTACAATGCCTCATTCCATTAGGCTAACAGTGCTACCCCTTAGCGAGCTTTCAACCAACGACTCCCAGAAAATAAAAGACCTTAGGGCACTAGGTGTTCAGACACCCCTACGGGCGTACTTGCTCAAGTAACAAAGGCCTTGAAACAAGACTAGCCACGGTGTTTTTATTTATTTTTATTTTTTTTATGTTTTTTAGAAAAATAAAGCATACCCATGTGTTCACAACGCTTGATTATCAATATTTTCATAGCCTAAGTCCATTTTCCACACGATTCTATTTTTTTAAAAACCACCTTTCCTATTAAGCAATAAAGACACATTACTCTTATTCCAACAAGCATTGTGAACACGTATGTGCGAACCAAAAGCATCTCAACAACAGGCATGGATTACATCATGAAAAGCATTATAGCTACGCTCATGTTATCTAATAAATTCAACAATCCTTCAAAATTCAATTTCATCATTGGATAAACTTAAACTCCACAAAGCTAGAAATTTCGGAACATGCAACTAAACACATAAATAACACATATAATACTACTAAAAATAGAAAAAGTTTCTGCAATTATTAACTAACACATAAACATGCAAAAATTAAATTAAACATGCAAAATTATGTAAATTAACTATATGAAACTATACTACTCCCCAATACCCCCAAACTTAATATATTCATTGTCCTAATGATTGAAGGTATAGGGTTAGAAGAACTCCCCTACTGATCAGCTGCACCACCCTCTTCGGGTGGTGAATCCGGCGGTGGAAATGGCACTACCGTCTCAAAATCAGGCCACTTCATGCATGGTACCCTCTCATCGCAAATGCCTCCGCTAACGACCTTGTCAAACCCGTAGCAAACTCTGCAAAATTGTCATACATAGCGTCAACCTTCCTCTCCAACCTTCGGAGATGTCGGTCGTCACTAGTAGCAATTGTTTGAGTTGACATGCTAGCTTCATTTGTCCCCGATGGCTATTGTGATGGCGCATATGATGCGGGACAAAGGATGAAACCCTTACCCCTTGGGTGCGGGGTACCTCTTGCCCAATCTTCGAATTTTGCTATCATGGCGTGAGTGATAACCTAACTTGGGAATTGCAACTGTTCATCTGTCCACCTAACTCCTGCTTTAGCACATAAATGAGCCACGATCGAGGCATGTGGTATACTTCCCATAGTACTTCCCCGCATGTATCACAGCATGTTCTGATTTAGAAGGTGACTAACGTCGATATATTTTCCCACAATAATTCCCCAAAGAATGATTGCTCGCTCAGTTGTAATTTCATGTTAATGGGATGATGGCATAAGTTTTGCACAAATAAAGAGGTTCCAAGCCTTGGCATACTGGTTGAGAGGTGAAGCCGAAAAGGTCTTCGGCTGATTAGTGTCGGGCATGTAAGTCCATTGTGTCCCTACGATACACAAATCAGCGACGACTTCATTGAGTTCTTTCTCAATTCGCCCCGCCTCAACCCAATTTATACGTTTAGTTGGAGGATCGGATAAATTGAATATGCCACGAATTGCCCTTGGTTGATAGTCCACCTGAACCCCTCGGACGAAAGAAAAGCCATTCATTGTCTCCCTTGCATTCGCATAAAATTCCCTCACAACAGCCATAGGTGCAGCCATTGGCGTATAGCAAACTTCATGCCTACATTTTTCCTTGATCATCTGCATCAATTGCCCATCTTGTGCCTCTGGCTTGAACCCTCTTTCTCGAACAAAAGACTTTGCTACAATATGGTAATACTCTATCTGTGCATCCAGGCTGACAAATTTAGAGAAATCCACAGTGTCACCACTTTGGCTACTGTTAGAGGATGACTCGAGAGTGCGATAGCGAGCACGTTTTGGTCCCATTTGTAGTGATGAAGAAGAAAAGAACTCAAAATTATAGAAAAAAATAATATGTGATTGTATTCAAACTCCCCCAAACTTGTTTTTCAACGAACCCACCGAAAACCCTAGTTTTATTAGTGGAAGAATTTGAACGTGGGTAAAAAACGGATGCGAGATACGCATAGTGGAATGAGGAGCTAGTTATAACTTTTGAAATGGCATTGTTGGAATAGAAGAGTCGTGCTTTCTATGGAGAGAAAGGACTATGCACGTTTCAAATTAAACTGATATCAGAGATAGGAAAAAACACGTCTTTTAAAACATTTCAAATTTTCTGGCTCCAGTCTCGGGCGAACTGAAAAGTGAAGTGGGCGCCTTGATTTTTATGTCTTCAAATCGGTAGCGGCGTGCCATGTTATATCTTGAACTCCTTGCATGGTCACAGGACCCCGCAACCTGCCATATTAATATGCATCTTAAAACATACCAAAACAGTAACGAATCATCTCCAATACACCTATTCAATCAACAAAATTCATCATGAGATATCAAGCTTCCAAAATCAAAACCTGAACTAATAACTATACATACATAACTATTCTAAAACAATACTTTCTCTGCTACTCCTACATCTCATCATACGCTCATTCAGCTTCCATAATACTAATTTCACACTAGTTATGCTATAAAGACTAACAGGAACATGAAAACTAACTATAAGCAAAATAGAATTAAACAAGAGGTAAGGATAGAAATAATGGGGTGCCTCCAATCAAGCGCTAAGTTATAGTTAATTAGCTTGACTATCTCTGATTTTGTCATGTTGAAGAAAGAATGGAGGTTACTTTCTGCCTATCAACCTCTCCACCAAAATAATGCTTTAACCGCTGTCCATTCACTTTGAACAGCTTATCTGGGAATTTATCAAATACCTCTACTGCACCATGTGGAAAAACTGTCTTCACTGTAAGTGGCCCAGACCACCTTGATTTGAGCTTCCCGTGGAAGAGTTTAAGTCTTGAATTGAACAACAAAACTCTTTGTCCCGACACGAATACTCTCTCCATAATCTTGCTATCATGCCATTTCTTCACCTTTTCTTTATATAGCTTGGAGTTTTCATACGCCTGCAGTCTGAATTCATCCAACTCATTGAGTTGGAGTAGGCATTTTTCACCGACAGCCTTCAAATCAAAATTTAGCTTCCTAATTGCCCAATACGCCTTATGCTCAAGCTCCATGGGAAGGTGACAAGCCTTTCCATAAACCAGCTGAAATGGTGACATACCCAATGGAGTCTTATAGCAATCCTATATATCGCCCATCTGACGTCGTTGGGGCTTTGACCAATCCTTTCTTGTGGGGTTCACGACTTTCTCCAAAATTCTTTTTACTTCACGATTCGAAACATCTGCCTGGCCATTGGTCTGAGGATGGTAAGATATAGCAATGCGATGATTTACCCCATACTTAGCCAACAGAGCTGTAAATTTTCGATTAAAGAAATGACTGTCTTCATCACTAATGATAGCCCTTGGAGTCTCGAACTTTGTAAAAATACTTCTTTGTAAAAATTATAGGACCACCTTGGCATCATTAGGTGGAAGAGTTGCCACTTCCACCCACTTCGAAATATAGTCGACTGCTAACAAGATGTATAAATTTCCACATGAAGAAATGAATAGACCCATGAAATCTATCCCTCAAACATCAAAATTTTCAACCTCAAGGATTGTGTTCAATGGCATCTCATTTCTTTCCGATATATTCCCAACTCTTTGACATTTATCACATCTCTGGACAAAACTGTAAGCATCTTTAAAAATCATCGGCCAATAGAATCCTGCTTGCAACACTCGAGCTGCTCTCCTTTCTCCACCATAGTGACCTCCATATACTGAAGCGTGGCAATCCTACAAAATCCCCTCTGTCTCACTATATGGGATACATCTCCTTATTATCTGATCAGCACATTGTTTCAACAAATACGATTCATCCCATATAAACCACTTCACATCATGCCCAATATACCTTATGCTCAAGCTCCGTAGGAAGGTGACAAGCCTTTCCATAAACCAACTGAAAAGGTGACATGCCTAGGATAGTTTTATAAGCAGATATGCCCATACAGCGTCATCAAGCTTTAATGACCAATCCTTTCTTGTGGGATTCACAAATTTCTCCAATATTCTCTTTACTTCATAATTTAAAACCTCTGCTTGGCCATTAGTTTGAGGATGATAAGCTGTAGCAATGCGATGATTTACCCCATACTTGGCCAACAGAGCTGTGAACTGCCTATTACAAAAATGGCTACCTTCATCACTAATGATAGCCCTTGGAGTCCCAAACCTTGTAAAAATACTTCTTTGTAAAAATCTTAGGACCACTTTGGCATCATTAGTTGGAAGAGCTGCAACTTCCACCCATTTTGAAATATAGTCGACTGCTAACAAGATGTATAAATTTCCACATGAAGAAACGAAAGGGCCCATGAAAGCTATCCCCCAAACATCAAAAATTTCCACCTCAAGGATCGTGTTCAATGGCATTTCATTCCATTTCGAAATATTCCCAACTCTTTGACATCTGTCACATCTCTGGACAAAACTGTAAGCATCTTTAAAAATTGTCGGCCAGTAGAATCCTAATTGTAACACTCGGGTCGTTGTCCTCTCTCCATCGTAGTGACCTCCGTATAATAAAGCGTGACAATCCTGCAAAATCCCCTCAGTCTCACTATATGGGATACACCTCCTTATCATCTGATCGAAACATTGTTTGAACAAATATGGTTCATCCCATATAAACCACTTCATGTCATGCAAAAATTTCTTCATTGATGACCAACTAAGTCAGAAGGGATCATTCTGCTTACCAAGTAATTCACATAGTCTGCAAACTATAGCACTTCCCCTTTCACCACAAATAACTGTTCATTTGGAAAGGCATCATTAATTACATTCTTGTCATATACCTCCCTTCCTGGATTTTCCAGTCGAGATAAGTGGTCCGCCACTTGGTTCTCAGTTCCCTTTCTGTCTTTAATCTCCAAATCAAATTCCTACAACAGAAGTATCCACCTGATAAAACGAGGCTTTGCATCCTTCTTTGCCACCAAATATCGAATTGTCGCATGATCCGTGTACACTATCACCTTTGTCCCAATTAGATAAGCCCGAAACTTGTCAAAAGCATACACAACTGCCAGTAATTCCTTCTCTGTGGTGGTATAGTTCAATTGAGCATCAGTAAGGGTCTTACTCACATAGTATATCACATGAAAGATCTTTTCCCTTCTTAGACCTAAAATAGCCCTCACAGTATAATCACTGGCATCACACATTAACTCGAATGGTAGGTCCCAATCTGGTGCTGTAATTACTGGTGCTGAAGTTAACCTCCTCTTCAAATGCTCAAATGTAGACACGCAATCCTCATCAAACTTGAACTATGCATCCTTCTCCAATAAGCTGCAAAGTGTCTTTGTTATCTTGGAGAAATCTTTAACGAATCTGCGATAAAAGCATGCATGTCCTAGAAAACTTCAAACACCTTTTACTGAAGACGGTGGCGGCAAATTCTCAATAGTCTCTAATTTGGCTCTATCCACCTCAAGTCCCTTCTTCGACACCTTATGTCCCAGAATTATTCCTTCTTGTACCATAAAATGGCACTTTTCCTAATTCAACACCAAGTTCGTCTCAACACATCTTCTCAAAACTATCGCTAAATTTTCTAGACATAAATCAAAAGAATCCCCAAATACTGAAAAATCACCCATAAATACATCCACATTATGCTCCACTATATCTGAAAAGATAGCCATCATACATCTCTGAAAAGTGGTTGGGGCATTGCACAGACCAAAAGACATCCTTCTAAAAGCGAAAGTACCATACAGACATGTAAAGGTTGTCTTTTCTTGGTCTTCTGGAGCTATAACAATCTGATTGTAGTCTAAATACCCGCCCAGAATGCAATAGAACTCATGACCCGCTATTCTATCCAACATATGATCGATAAACGACAGTAGGAAATGATCTTTCCATGTAGATTTGTTAAGTCTGCTGTAATCAATGCAAACTCTCCACCCCATCACTGTTTTCGATGGAATCAACTCATTGTTTTCATTAGAAACTACGGTCATACCACCCTTCTTCGGTACACACTGTACCGGGCTCACCCATGAGTTATCTGAAATCAAATATATGATACCTGCATCCAGCCATTTTAACACTTCCTTCTTTACCACTTCTTTCATGATTGGATTAAGTCTTCTTTGATGTTCCACTGAAGGCTTGCTATCATCTTCCAGGAGGATCATAAGCATATAGAAAGATGGGCTGATCCCTTTTATATCTGCTATAGTCCACCCAATTGCTAACTTGAACTATGTGAGAACTCTTAGCAGTTTTTCTTCTTGAAAAGATGTTAGTACAAAAGAAATAATCATAGGTAATTTTGAATTTTCATTTAAAAACACATACCTCAAATGGTCTGGAAGTGGTTTCAACTCAAGTTCTGGAGGTGTCTCAAAAGATGGCTTTAATTTCACTGATGACTCTCCAGCTTTCTTTAATGGCTCAACAAGAGTCTTGAACTTCCTGAACTGTGGAGTTGTGTCAAGCAATTGAAAAATTTCTTCAATCTCCTCATCTTCTTTTTCTAAACTTCCCACAATAGCATTTCTCAAAGGTTCATGCATCACTAAGTTCTCTACTTCAACATTTAGTACCTTCTCCACCAAATCAACCCTGAAGCATTCCTCTTCATCTGTCAAAAATTTCATCGCCTTGAATACATTAAAAGTGACTTCCAGATTGTAAACACTAAAAATTTCATTTTCCTGTTACTAACTATGCATGAGGATAAAAGCGTCTTTTTCACACTCTATAGATAACCCTAAAGAACCACAACATCAATTATAACCCCAGAGATAGCCTGAGAAATAGATTTTCCAACCCCAGAGATAACCCCGGGAAATCAGTTGCCAACCCCAGAAATAACCCCGGGAAAGTCAGTTCTAACTCTGGAAATAACCCTAGGAGATCAAGTGCAAAGCTTGGAGTCAACCCCGGGAGGTCAATCCAACCTCAAAGATAAACCTGAGGACATTCAGAGTCAACAGTAAGCCAATCTCAAAGATAACCCTGAGAAAAGACTGCTACAAATGCACCAAAACCAGAGATAACCCCGGGAGGGAAAAAATGGTCATTTTGCTAACTCAACTTCAACTCAAATAAAATAAACTCATCTCAACTCATATTTCTTCAAAAGAAGTCCCACAAGAACCATATCTCAACTTTCGAGCCCAAACTACGCAAAACAGCTCAACGGACTGCCTGATGGATACCCAGAAATGCTATTTCGGTCATTAACCCGTATTCCCGGAATCAAAAAAGGGTCAATCCTATGTCATTGAATAGCTCTCAGAGAGAGCTTTTTGGAATGGTATGGCATGCTTCCATCGAACTCCCGGATTGAAAGTTATGAAGTTTTCTGAGTGCGCGTACTTCGAGACGGCGGGACCCACATTGTCTAGGGCACCCCGGGCAGCTGCAGGTACACCTGTGGCTCCCCCCTCTATAAATAGAGGGCTTGGGGTGGCCATATTTGCAAGAAAAAAGGCGAGGAAGCCTTGTCCAATTTGTTCTGTACACACCCCATATTGAGTGTTTTCTCATTTTAAACACCTATTAGCTCACATATAGCTATATTTTACCGACGAGAACTGAGTGTTTATCCATATAGAGTCATAGAAGCCTGCTTTGGCAACACACTGTAAGCCTTCTCACACTCTATAAAGCCTTTCTCTTCATCTTTGCACACACTATTCTTCACATTGAGAGTCGTGTTGTGTGTGTATACTGAACTTCTATCAAGTGGTTTTCATTTCATGTATATATATACTAATATATGTATATATTTATATATGGACTAACATTATCGAGTTATGCCTCGATTGAGCCTAGACTTATGTCTGGAGCGTTTACTTGCTTTTATACATACATACATACATATATATATATATATATATATATATATATATATATATATATATACTTATATATATGAACTATTGTTGAACTCTGTTCGATAAGCCTGGATTTTATATCTGGTGCGTTTATTGCTTTTATATATATATAGCGATAAATTGCTGAAATGATAAACCGAGTCGGGATTGAGAAACATCATGTGCATTTACTGCTTGATATATATATATATATATATATATATATATTTACATTTTTGTCAGGCCTGGAGTTTACTTCGAGGCCTTTTACTGCTTTCTTTATATTTTGTCCCGCCTAGAGTTTACTTCGTGGCGGTTGATCGCCTTTCTGACTTTATTTACATTTTTGATCCCCATGGAGGTGCTTCGTGGTGGTTGTTGATATATATATATATATATATATATATATATATATATATATATATATATATATATATATATATATATATATATATATATATATATATATTTACCGCTTTTATATATTTACATTTCGATCCCCGTGGAGGTGCTTCATGGTGGTTGATCAGATATCGTATATATATATATATATATATATATATATATATATATATATATATATATATATATATTCGATTTTATATATTTACATTTCCGATCCCCATGGAGGTGTTTCATGGTGGTTGATCATGTTTGTATATATATATTTACAACTTTTATATATATAACTACTTACTACTTTTCATTTAAACTGCGGCATCATGTGAGCCTAGAAATCATGTGATCATAGATTCAGTCTACTGAATCTAGATTCGGTTCCCGTGATGGACATTTTCAGCTGTAAGCAGCTTATACATTATTTACAGTGTTTGAATTTCCTTAGATGACTGTCATGCCCATGAGGAGTTCAAGATCGTCAGATATTATTTTCTCGAAGATGCTTCGCATCTCGAAAATAAAAGCAAACCAGCCGAACATTTAATAATAAAATAGAAGTATGAAAAGGTTTCAATTACTATTGAGCATAGGGTTTAAAATACCTCTTTTTACAAAACTTCACTGCTATATCATGTTTAAAACTGAATTTTTTCATAAATTCAAACCCTTTGTATATAGGGCGAACGAGGCCTCTCACTACTTCCAAATAAATTGGACATTGATCCACACACACACACACGCATTCATATAACAGTTTCTTGAAAAGTGGCGGTCACCGTGGCAACACTGATGTCGGGGGGTGCCTAACACCTTCCCTCCGCATAATCAAACCCCCGAACCTAAATGAATCTCGGTTTCACAGACCCGTTTAGCAGTGTCACATCACTTGGTCAATGTGCAAACCTTTTCTCGATTGTGTTGGTGCAACCAGTTAAAAACACCAACTAGCAAATCTAACAGTCAAATCATCGACATATTACATGTTGGACCTTTTTCACTTGCTTTTTCAAATAAATCTCATATAACATGAGAACACCAAAAACTAAGAAACGAAAAGGGACAAATAAAAATCCCGACGTTGACAGGTGGCGACTCTGCTGAGGACACCAGTAAGAGGGTTTAAGCCGCTACTACAAGCTTTTCAAAACTGTTATATACTTGTGTGTGAATATTGCATTTACATTTATGATGAATGTGTACGAATGCATTTTACTTACTGCACTACTAAATATCTATATGTGATATTAGTGCTTCGCACATGTCATCATTTTGCATAAACGGTGAGACACGCTGTATGTGAGTGTATGTTGTGTGGTCCCTACACCAGGAGGCTATCCTGTCGGTGTTTGATTACTGGACTCGTAGGAAGACTAATTCCAATGAGGCTCAGGAAAGGCACCACCTAGATTCGCTCCAGTTGAAAGACCGGATTAACTTCCCGTCAAGTAAATTGCTATGATCTAGGAACCTTCATGCCAAAAAGCCGCGAGAGTAAGCCTAAGATAGGTCATCCTCTGATAAACCAAACGCGAAGGGAAGTCTCTTCATACTTTCCCATTTAAATTTTAATTACTTGTCAATCTCAATGTAATAGGAAATATGAAGGAATATGTGTACATGCATATTAAAACCTGACATGTTATCTTGTCTTATAAAAAGCTTACATCCGTTTTATAGGATAATATTCCTAAAACGGATACATCACATAGCATTTAACATTTATACATTCCCTAAGACTAAACTACATAAGTCTTTTTATAGGGAAGCAATTGATCATGTTTCCCATTCAAAGTCCAAAAGGGCATTAAGCCCACAGTAAAACATGGATAAAAGAGCCCAGCCTGATCCTACTCCTGTCTCTCGCGAGGAGTTCGAAAGATTAAGCTATCAAATTACGGAGTTGGCTGTTATGTTCAAAGAACTACACCAATCTACTGTGGTCCATAAATACCCCTCCACACGTAATACTCGCACATGGAGGAATCCGAGGCCAAACAATGCCTATTCAACCGTAGTCATCCACACTAGGAGGCGATCGAGGTATTGGTAAAAGATGGAAACCCAGATACCTAAACCTCATTCCAATAAAGAAATCATAAATCTCAGGGATGATCGAGAAACTGGGGATATAAAAAAGAAAGTCTAACAAATAGAGGAGACCATCCGGTCAATCAAAGGGACTAGAAACTATGGGTGTGTCACCTATTCAGATCTCTGCATATTCCCAGGGGCTCGATATCCTACCAAATTCAAAGTCCCCGAGTTTGAAAAGTACAATAGGGCAGGCGATCCCTATACACATGTGAAAGTGTACATTGGCGAACTGGGGTCTTATACTGAAGATGAAAGCCTCAGAATGCAACTTTTTCAAAAGAGTCTCACCAGAGAGGCTAAAGCCTGGTATGCCCGACTTGACAATGTTAAAATCCACAATTGGGAAGAATTGGCCCATGCCTTTCTAAATCAGTATAGTTTTCAGTCACAAATGGTACCGGATCGATACCAGGTGACTAAAGTTAAAAAGCAAAGTACTGAATCTTTCCGAGAATATGCCCAAAGGTGGAGACATCTCGTGGCGCAAGTCATTCCATCAATGACAAAAATTGTGATGGTAATGACGTTTATTGACATTCAAGAGGCGCCTTACTGTGAGAGGATCCTAGCAGGCATAGGAAAGCCATTCTCGGAAATGATCAAACACGGCGAAATTGCAAAAATGGGCCTAAAGGCAGGCAAGATTAAGTATTTCAATGCCTTGGAAGCAGTCGCAAAGCATATATAAACTGGCAAATATGCTAGTGATCCCAAGGGTGTACCCGATAAAGGCATTGAAGATGAATCCCTTGTTGTACAGGCGCAAGCTAGGAGACCAACCTACAGTCTCCCCCATTTCGAAAATGCAAGATAATCTGCCTTCTCAACAACAGGATGTATTCAACCAATGCCTAGACAGGATAAGAAAATTTGAAAGAACGAAAAATCCGGTGTTCACTCCGCTGGATGATTCCCATGAAAATGTATTGGTGATATTGATGGATCATAAGAAAATTACCGAATTGGCCCCACCTTTGGAACCAGGGAGCAAAAGATACAATCCAAGCCAAAAATGTGCTTACCACTCAGGTTCTCCAGAACACGATACATGGTATTGTTGGTCTTTAAAGCATAAAATTCAAAATCTGATCGAAAGTGGCAGTATTGTGGTCCAACAACCTATTCAAGTAAATGTCAACACCAACCTTCCGTTGTAGGATGATACGAGGGAAGTAAACATGATCGGTTCAGGAAGCGCTGAAAAATATCCAATTCATAAGTGCATACGAAGGATAGAGGACTACCCCCAAAGGCACAGAACAAATGTCTTAAAGTGGGAAAACTCGGAGGAGGGTATCATTGTGACACCCCCAAAATAGATATACATCACCCATTTTGAGTCGCCAAATACATGGTATAGAAACAACTACAACATCACTAATACAATTGTCGTGCAAAATACGACAACACAAATACTGTGAGTTTAAATACAAATATTGTCCTCTGGACAATATCCACACTCAAATAAGTCCTCATTACAATTATTGATATACTATTTTACAAATAGTGAGGACTACTATAACAACTGCCTTGGAATCATCACTCCACACCCCGACTACTCCCCGTTATATTCTTGCTTCCTGAGAAGAACAATGGAACAAAAGGAAAAGGGTGAGCTCAACTAGCCCAGTAAAGAATATTATGACTAAGATAATGAACAACAAATTATCGTTAGCCTTCAACAAATCAGATAAAATATAATGGACAACAAGTTTTAGATCAATATTCGCAGCGGAAATAACAATTCATTAGAAGAGTTTAGCAGAGAATGAAATCTACTATCATCTTAAGAATTTAGAAGTCCATCATCAATATTTTATCCCTATAACATCAATCAATATACATCTTGCATCAAACATTCATCTTTGCACTACGGGCCAAAGATATTCATCAAGTATCACCAGTTGGTCATGTTCATCTCAACACCTGTTCATCTTTGCACTACGGGCCAAAGATATTCATCAGGTAATCATTCATCTTTGCACTACAGGCCAAAGATATTTATCAAGTATCACAATTAAAGACTGTGGATGATGAAAAATATTTTAGAGAATGAATTTAGTAAGATAAAAGGACAAAGATTAGGGATTCGTACTTCGGTTTATCCATGTTCAAAAATACTCCATAATAAACCATAGTGGAGTAAAATTCAAGAATGAAGATCAAAACATGGATTCAATTTCAAGAATAAGGATCAAAACAGATAACTTGGACGGAGGAAAAAAAGTATTTTTTTTCCTTTTGTGAACAGTACCCATGAACAGTAATCGTGAACAGTACCTAGGTATGAATAGTTCCAAATTTGATAAAAAAAACATTCAGACCAATATTCCTATGAAAGGATATTAGATGAAGCGATAATTTCAGAAATTATAGAAGGAATAAAATAATATACTTTACCTCAGTAGAAACTGGATTTGCCTGAAATATCAGATATTATTCTGAGAAAATCTTGCAGAAACTACACTCAAAGTATTCTTATACTCAAGGAAAATACTCACAATAATACGCTCGATAATCTAGAGAGAGAAAGCTTATGTTTCTGATGTGATTTTCAATTCTAACTTAAGCACCTATTTATAGGAAAATGCTAGAACGTCAAAGGAGACTAAAATAATATTATTATTATCTTCTCTTCTACACACACCCTAATTGAACCAAACTTTTCCAACTTTGCTCACCCACCCCATTTATCACATGTTTTTGAAAAATAAATAAATAAAAGAATTCAAATTCAATTTGAACACTAATTCAATTTGATTATCTTTAAGCCATTTAATTCACAATAAATAACCCTTTTATCAGAAAAATATGAATTTTATGTCCATTTCATAGGAAATTGAATTCCCTACAACTTTATAGAAGAAAGTTTTTCCAAATTCCAAATCGAAAATGTCCGAAATCCATATACGGATGATTTTTAATACCTCCATTCCGACAAAATACTAATAAAACACCTCAGCTTTAATTCCTTCATTTACAACCACATAAAATATATCCATCCTTTATATCCACATAAAATAAATATTTCCTTATCATATAAATCAATAAATAATTATTCACAAATAATATTACAGAATCACAATAATGACAACCAGGCCGTTCCCAGGAAAGAAAGGGCTTTCTGATAAGAATTTCTCCTTACTGACGCGTAGGTGACCAAACCTCTCCTTGACAGAACTTTCTAGACATTGCCAATAATGCTATCTAATAATATTATTCAAATAATATGAATTATTGATTTGATAATAGGAAAAACTGTACCGTGACAATTATTAAAACAACAATAATATAAAATATCAAAGCAGCAATTATTGAATCAATAAAATAAAATATTGAACAGTAATTACTGTAATAATTATTGAGAAGTGCCTTTCACGTAAGAATCAATAATTTAAAAATATCGTGCCATACAGGTGGTGCAGCTATTGTGCAACCACGCCAGACATTATATTTTAACCAAGGGTAATCTAATGTTGTTAATTCAGTAATAATTACTGCAGAGTTATTTATACAAACTCAAATTTGTCATTTTCTTCATCCAAGCAGTTTATTCTCATTATGGGGTCCACAAATGGTCGCTGCCAATACCTAATATTCCCCGACAATAAGAATATTCCATGACCAAACGAATATTCCCCTACAACAATGAATATTTTATAACCACTTGTTTATTTTGTAAAATTTGCACATTTCACCCATAACCAAAGTATTATATCAAATTAACTCCTTATTATTTCAAGATAATGAATAGAGAAATTCAATTTTATTTATAATAAGTTGGGGTCTTACAACCTCCCCTCCTTATGAAATTTCATCCTCGAAATTGACGTACATACCTGGTGTTTCGAAAAGGTGAGGGTACCTCACTTTCATTTCCGATTCCAACTCCCAGGTCATTTCTTCAATAGCATTGTTCTTCCACAAAATCTTGACTTGTGGTATAACCTTTGTTCGTAGGACATGCTCTTTCCTATCCAATATCTTGACAGGTATCTCCTCGTACATTAAATCATAGGCTATCTCGTCTGGTTCTAACGCAATAATGTGGTTTGGGTCTTTCACATATTTATGAAGCATAGATATATAAAAAACATTATGAACACGAGACATGCTTGGAGGTAATACGAGTCTATAGGCCATATTTCTTATTCGGTCAAGAATCTCAAATGGACCAACAAATCGTGGATTGAGCTTTCCTCTCTTCCCAAATCTTGTAACTCCCTTCCATAGAGCAATACGTAATAGTACATGATCTCCTATATTAAATTCCACGTCCTTTCGATGAAGATCTGCATAACTCTTTTGTCGATCTTGTGAGGTCTTTATACGTTGCCGGATCATTTGAATTTTTTCTGTAGTCATGCGTACTAATTCTGGTCCCAACAACGTTGCTTCACCAACCTCGTCCCAACATACTGGAGATCGACACTTTCGTCCATACAAGGCTTCAAATGGAGCCATTCCTATACTTGCCTGATAACTGTTGTTGTAGGAGAATTCCACCAATGGCAAGTACTTATCCCAACTTCCTTTGAAATCTAGGACACATAGTCTTAATAGATCTTCAAGGGTTTGAATAGTCCTTTCCAATTGCCCGTCCGTTTGAGGATGATATGCTAAAGTGAATCATAAATCCGTGCCCATAGCTTTCTGCAAGCTAACCCAAAATTGTGAAGTGAATCTTGGGTCACGATCCAAAACTATGGATACTGGAATGCCATGCAATCTCATAATCTCATTTACATACATATGAGCAAGACGTTCAAGGGAATAAGTCTCACATATAGGCAAATCGCATCTATGCCTTGAGAAACTTTGGGAAGACCTGTAACGAAATCCATAGTAATGTGTTCCCACTTCCATTCCGGAATCTCAAGTGGTTGCAATGGACCTTTTGGCACTTGATGCTCTGCCTTTACACGTTGATAAGTTAAACACCTCGAGATAAACTCCGCGATCTCTCTCTTCATATTGCTCCGCCAAAATGTATGTCGAATATCATGATACATTTTGGTACTTCCATGATGGATTGCAAATGGTGTGTTGTGTGCCTCCATCATGATTTTATGCTTTAAGTCAGAGTCATTAGGAACAAAAAGTCTGGAGTTGACTCGAAGTATTCCTTCTTCATCGATTCTTGCTTCTGGAATAGCACCTTCTTGCACTTTCTTCTTCATACTAATCAACTCCAGGTCTGTATCTTGAGCAACTTTAACTCTATTGATTAAAGTCAGTTCTACTCGCATGTTTGATATCATCACGCGGGTACTTGGAGCCTTTAACTCTATCTCCATCCTTTGTAAGTCATACAAAATGGGCCTTTGTGTTAACAACATTGCACTCCTACCCGCATATGATCTTCTACTTAATGCGTCAGCTACAACGTTTGCTTTTCCAGGATAATATTGAATGTTATGGTCGTAATCTTTTAACAGCTCGAGCCAACGTCGTTGCCGCATGTTTAGTTCCTTTTGGGTGAAGAAATATTTGAGGCTTTTATGATCGGTATAAATCTCCACTTTCTTCCCATACAGGTAGTGTCTCCAGATTTTCAACGCAAAAACGACTGCTGCCAACTCCAGATCATGAGTAGGATAATTCCTCTCATATTCTTTGAGTTATCGCGAGGCATAGGCTATGACTTTCCCATGTTGCATGAGAACACATCCTAACCCTTTGCTCAAGCATCATTTCAGAGATAACAAATTCATCCAAACCAGATGGTATTGTTAGAACAGTGTCTTCAAATGAGTCTCCTCTTGAGCTCTTGGAAACTCTTCTCGCATTTCTCGCTCCATACGAAATTTTGTATCTTTCCAAGTCACTGAGTTAACGGAGTAGCGATTCTAGAAAATCCTTCCACGAATCTCCGATAATAACCATTTAAGCCCAAAAGCTACGACTTGGTCAACGACTTCGGTTGCTCCCAACTTTGTATTGCTTCAATCTTTGCCGGGTCAACAGATACTCCATGTTTTGAAACTACAAGCCCAAGGAATGCTACTTCCTTAAGCCAGAACTCGCATTTCTTTAGCTTGGTATATAGCTTGTTGTCACGAAGTCTTTGAAGTACCAGCTTCAAACGGTGCTCATGATCTTCACGGCTTCTGGAATAGATGAGGATGTCATCAATAAAGATAACAACGAACTGATCCAAATATTCATTGAATACACGGTTCATCATATCCATGAAAATAGGGAGCATTAGTCAATCCAAAAGACATGACTAAGAATTCATAATGCCCGCATCGAGTTCTCAAGGCGCTTTTGAATATCCTCGCTTTTAATCTTCAATTGATGATATCCGTAAGCTAAGATCGATCTTTGAAAAGAATTATGCTCCTTGCAACTGGTCAAACAGGTCATCAATATGAGGTAGGGGATACCTGTTCTTGATGGTGACATTGTTCAATTCCTGATAGTCAATACAAAGTCGCATGCTCCCGTCTTTCTTCTTTATAAATAAAAAAGGAGCACCCCAAGGAGATGTACTAGGATGAATGAAACCGATGTCTAACAATTCCTGTAGTTGGACTTTTAACTCCTGAAGTTCAATAGGAACCATTCGATATGGGGTTTTAGAAATGGGCTTTGTACCCGGTTCAAGATCAATAAAGAATTCAACTTCATGTTCTAGGGGTAGACCAGGAAGTTCTTCAGGAAATACGTCAAGAAATTCACTAACAACAGAAATATTATTCAAATCTGACATATTTTTGTTCAAGTCCATAATATGGGCTAAGAAAGCTTGACATCCGTTTTTTAATAAATGAATAGCTTTATGGCTTGATATGACAGTGACTGATTTTAATGGTTTAGTTGCTTGAATTCGTATAATAGGTTGGTTAGGAATATGAAAACTAACAACCTTACGAAAACAATCAATTTTGGCATGATGAGTAGTTAACCAATCAATCCCTAAAATCACATCAAATGCAAGTATCTTTAAAGAGATAAGATCAACAGGTAATGTGATTGTGCCTACTTGGATCAAGCAAGATTTATAAATAGTGGATGTGATAAAGGTTTCTCCTAATGGAGTGTCCACAGATAAGTCAAAGTCTAATTTCTCCGGATTCAAGTTTAAACGTTGAGCACAAGTAGGAGAGATAAAAGAATGGGTAGAACCGGTATCTAGTAAGGTATAAACTTCGCAAGAGTTCAAGATTAGCTTACCCGTGATCACCTCGTTCGGGTTTCTCGCATTTTGGCCAGTCATGACAAACGCCCTCCCTTGAACCACCGACTTTGTTTTGTTCGTAGTCGCCTTTGGTGTCACCATCCCAGTTTGACTTGACTTCACTACCGGACAAAATCGGGCTATATGGTCATCTTTTCCATAATTGAAACACACCTTGGAAGGCTGTGAACAGTTTAGACTTATGTGTCCCTCCTCTCCGTATTTGTAGCATCTAACTGGCGGTCGTTCTCCTCCCCTAGAATTTGTTATTGGTGTTGGTGCTGCTGCTGATGTCTTCCCGTCATTGTTGAATCTCCTCTTTTTGAAATTTCCACTTGACTCACCTCTCCTATTATCATGGCCACGATGACCACCCAAGTGGTTACCGCTTTTGTCCGTATTTTTCCCTCATCGCTAGTTATCATCGCTCTGATGACTGTTGTCACCGGTATGACCCTGGTTATGGTCCCTTGGTTGAACATACTCACTATCTCGCTCTAATAATTGAGCCCTGTTGACAACATCTGAATACAGAGAAATTTTATGAGAGATAAGGTATTGATGAATCTCGGGTTTTAGACCTCTCTCGTAAACATCCGCGCACATATACGCTCCTCATTCTCTACCAAATGAGGTGCAAACTTGGATAACTCATGAACTTTTCCTCGTCTTTGGGACATCGTCATGTTGTTCTGTTCCAATCTAATAAACTCTACCTCCTTCATATGATGAATACTTTCAGGAAAATACTTGTCATTGAACAGTTTCTGAAATCTTTCCCAAGACATGTTCAGTGCGGTTGGCTGGGTACGCTTCACAGATTCCCACCAATAATCTGCCTCACCATGGAACATAAAGGTGGCGAATGGAACCTTCTGTTCCTCCGTGCATCCCAAGACATCGAATATCTTGGTAATTTGCTTTACCCACATTTTTGCCTTAATTGGATCTGGCTTTCCCCAGAAGTCTGGTGGTCCCAACTCCTTGAACTGCTTGGCTATGATAAACCGTGCATTGCTATAATTTCCACCCGTATTTTGTACACAAGTCTCCTTCATCTGATTTTGCATGAACTACAAAAAGCTTCTAAACATTCCATCATTCATCGTTTGCTCCATAGTGTTGTTTACAGGAGGAATATTGCCTTCCTGTTGCATGTTCTCTTGGTTGGTGATTGATGGTTGTTCCACAGTCTCATACACTCCATTGTTAACGTTCTAGGTTGTCATTCTTAAAAACTGCCATAAAACAAATGTTAATTAAACAAATTAACATATCACATAATATCCCTATATTATGACCGATTAACAAATAAGCTTAGGTACGACACACTAGCAAAGGATTTACTCGTCTCTCCCCTCCTAGTTCTATTCCCCGATCTCCGCCAGAGACCATATCTCTAAGCTCTGATACCAACTGTGACGCTCTCAAAATAGATATACATCACCCATTTTGAGTCGCCAAATACATGGTACAGAAACAAATACAACATCATTAATACAATTGTCGTGCAAAATACGACAACACAAATACTGTGAGTTTAAATACAAATATTGTCCTCTAGAAAATATCCACACTCAAATAAGTCCTCATTATAATTATTGATATACTATTTTACAAATAGTGAGGACTACTATAACAACTGCCATGGAATCATCACTCCACACCTCGACTACTCCCCGCTATATTCTCGCTTCCTGAGAAGAAAAATGGAACAAAAGGAAACGGGTGAGCTCAACTAGCCCAGTAAAGAATATTATGACTAAGATAATGAACAACAAATTATCGTTAGCCTTCAACAAATCAGATAAAATATAATGGACAACAAGTTTTAGATCAATATTCGCAGTGGAAATAATAATTCATTAAAAGAGTTTAGTAGAGAATGAAATCTACTATCATCTTAAGAATTTAGAAGTTCATCGTCAATATTTTATCCCTGTAACATCAATCAATATACATCTTGCATCAAACATTCATCTTTGCACTACGGGCCAAAGATATTCATTAAGTATCACGAGTTGGTCATGTTCATCTCAACACATGTTCATCTTTGCACTACGGGCCAAAGATATTCATTAGGTAATCATTCATCTTTGTACTACAAGCCAAAGATATTTATCAAGTATCACCATTAAAGACTGAGGATGATGAAAAACATTTTAGAGAACGAATCTAGTAAGATAAAAGGACAAAGATTAGGGATTCGTACTTCGGTTTATCCATGTTCAAAAATACTCCATAATAAATCATAGTGGAATAAAATTTAAGAATAAAGATCAAAATATGGATTCAATTTCAAGAATAAGGGTCAAAACAGATAACTTGGAAGGAGAAATTTTTTTTTTTTTTTTTGTGAGCAATGATCCGTGAACAAAGACTACCCATGAACGAAGAATCGTGAAGCAGGTACGTGCATGAATAGTTCCAAATTTGATAAAAAAAAATTCAGACCAATATTCCTATGAAAGGATATTAGATGAAGCGATCATTTCAGGAATTATAGAAGCAATAAAATAATACCCTTTACCTTAGTAGAAACTGGATTTGCCTGGAATATCGAATATTATTATGAGAAAATCTTGCAGAAAACTACGTTCAAAGTATTCTTATACTCAAGGAAAATACTCATAATAATACGCTCGATAATCTAGAGAGAAGCTTATGTTTCTGGTGTGATTTTAAATTCTAACTTAAGCACCTATTTATTGGAAAATGCTAGAATGCCAAAAGAGACTAAAATAATAAAATAATATTACTATTATCTTCTCTTCTACGCACACCCTAATTGAACCAAACTTTTCCAACTTTGCCCACCCACCCCATTTATCACATGTTTTTGAAAAATAAATAAATAAAAGAATTCAAATTCAATTTGAACACTAATTCAATTTGATTATCTTTACCCCTTTTAATTCAATAAATAACTATTTTATCAGAAAAATACGAATTTTATATCCATTCCCTAGGAAATTGAATTCCCTACAACTTTGCAGAAGAAAGTTTTTCCAAATTTCAAACCAAAAATGTCTGAAATGCACATACGGATGATTTTTAATACCTCTATTCCGACAAAATACTAATAAAACACCTCAGCTTTAATTCCTTCATTTACAACCACATAAAATATATCCATCATTTATATCCACATAAAATAAATATTTCCTTATCATATAAATCAATAAATAATTATTCACAAATAATATTACAGAATCACAATAATGACAGACAGGTCGTTCCCAGGAAAGAGGGGCCTTTCCGATAAGGATTTCTCCTTACTGGCGCGCAATTAGGTGACCAAACCTCTCCTTAACAGTATTTTCTAGACATTACCAATAATGCTATCTAATAATATTATTCAAATAATATGAATTATTGATTTGATAATGGGAAATACTGTGCCGTGACAATTATTAAAATAATAATAATATAAAATATCAACGCAGCATGTGACGCCCCCAAAAGTAGGTATACATCACCCATTTTGAGTCGCCAAATAAATAGTACAAAAATCAAATACAACATAATAATACAACTGTCGTGTACAATACGATGAAACATAGCTGAGAGTTTAAACAGAAATATTGTCTTCTAGACAATATCCACTCTCAAATAGAGTCCTCATTACATTTATTATCACACTATTTTACAGAATAGTGAGGACTACTAATGCTATCGTCTGGACCGTAACTCCATTCCCCGACTCGTCCCAGCTATATTCTCATTTCCTCAAGAGAACAGTGAAGGAAAGGGTTAGCTCAACTAGTCCAGTAAGAAATATTATGACTAAGATAATATAGAATAAATTATCATTAGTCTTCAACAATGTTAAACTGATAATATACAATAGACATCAAGTTTAACTGCAGCGGAATATGCAATCCATTAAAAGAGTCAAGTAGAGAATAAAGTCTACTATCTTTTATGTTTTAAAAGGTTTTCATCAATTTTTATTGTTGAGACTCAGCTTAATAAATAAACCACCACATCTAACCATCCCTGTACCACGGTCAAGGATTTTCATTAAATCATCAATGGTCATGACTATACCGAATAAATCTTGGTCATAATCATACCAAAAACTATTCATCAATGCATTACAGGCAACTGAGGACTTTTATCACATTATTTATAACAGGTCATGATTATACCGAATGATCCCTGGTCATAATCATACTAAGTCCATCTATGCACATAAGCCAAAGATGACTTTCAACATAATATAACATGAGGATAATGACAATGACATAATAATTCAATAAAACAAGTTCAAGAATTAATTTATCCAAGAACCAATCACGTCCAAATTGTTAACATGATACTTCTTTATAGAGTAAAATTCAAGAATGCTCAGAAGAATATTTCCATGAAAAAATACTGGATGAAGCACAAATATCAAGGATATTCCACTAATTTCATGGAGTATAGAAGTCAAAATTTTAATCAACTGAGTATAATACCGAATGGAATAACAAAAGATATCACCATGCATGCAGATTGTGCATGACAAAGTTATTCCAATGTAATAAATAAGAATGGAATAACATAAGGATTTCACCAAGTATAGGTGTCTGGCGATACAAAGTTATGTAGGGTATGCCACTTTTACAATTTATTCCAACAGAATAATAAAGAATGGAATAACAGAAGTTCTCTTCATGAATAAGAAAGAATAATACCCCTTACCGTAAAAGAAATTGGATATAGAAGTAGTAAAGTAGCAGAATACTCTTCTTCTTTCTCTCTATAATTTCTCCCTCTAGAGTTTCAGTGAATTCATAAGAAATAATGAAGGAATGAGCTTCTATTTATAGAAAAACTGAGAGTGGCTCTTGGTCTTAACGAAGGGTCAAAATGACTCTTGGTAATATTGAAGAGGCAACTACTATTTCCGAAGGGGTAATTAACTCTTAGAACACCGAAGAGGCAAATAACTCTTGAAAAACCGAAAGGACAAGTTGCTATTAAAACTCGTGAATAGTAACTCATGAATAGTAACTTGTGAATAGTAACTCGTGAATAGTAACTCATGAATAGTAACTCATGAATAGTAACTTCTGACACGAAAAGTTCCCCAAATACCCGATTGAACAATATAACCTCCAGACATCAATTATTATCGAAATAAATGTCAATTTTCACTAACAAAAATAATTTCAACACAATGAAACTATCAAATTCATCTTTAATCAACACGAACTTATCCATCATTAATATCATAACTCACAATATTTAACAACCAGGTCATTCCCAGGAAAGAGGGGGCTTTCCAATAAGGATTTCTCCCTATTGGCGCACAATTAGGTGACCAAACCTCTCCTTGACAGAACTTCTAGACATTGTAAATATTGCAATTTAATAATATGAATAACTATGTCATCTCAATTATGGATTTAATAAAATAACATATTATGCACATGATACTGTGACAATAATTGAATCAATAATATGAGAGATATGATGCAGCAATTACTGTAGCAATAATGTAGTATAACTGAGTGACTTATCACGTAAGCATCAATAATCAATACCGTGTGCTACTATGCAACCACGCGTATTACTGTACTTTTACTACCGGGTAGTTCAACAGTTTTAACAATAACACCTCCGCCGTTATTTATAAAATATTTTTGTCATTTTCTTAATCCGACAATAATTCTGTTGTGGGGTCCACCAATGATTGTGTCGTTGTATTTAATATTCCCCGCAAAAGAATATTCCCCGACCAATCGAATATTTATAAGACAACTTGCATGACTTTTGCAAAATTTATAAATACTACCCACAAATATAACATTATATCAAATTCATTCCATAATACTTAAAAATAATATTCATCGAAAAATCATCTTTATTCATAAAAGTTGGGGTCTTACAACCTCCCCTTCTTATGAAATTTCGCCCTCGAAATTAGGGTACATACCTAGTATGTCGAAGAGGTAAGGATACCTTGATTTCATTTCAGATTCTAACTCCCAGGTCATTTCCTCAACATCGTGGTTTCTCCACAAAACTTTGACTTGAGGTATAACCTTGGAGCGTAAAATATGTTCCTTCCTATCCAAGATTTGAACAGGTACATCTTAATACGTTAAGTCTTCCGCTATTTCGTCCGGTTCTAACTCAATAATGTGGTTCATATCTTTCACATATTTACGTAACATGGATATGTGAAAAATATTATGAACACGAGACATACTTGGCGGTAAGGCGAGTCTATAGGCTATAGTTCCTACTCGATCGAGGATTGAAAATGGGCCAATGAATCGAGGATTGAGCTTTCCTCTCTTTCCGAATCTCGTAACTCCTTTCCATGGAGCAACACGTAACAACACATGATCTCCAATATCGAATTCCACGTCCTTTCAATGAAGATCAGCATAACTCTTTTGTAGATCTTGTGAGGTTTTTATACGTTGTCGGATCGTTTGAATCTTTTCCGTAGTCATACGTACCAACTCTGGTCCCAAAAACGTTGCTTCACCCACCTCATCCCAACATACTGGAGAACGACACTTTCTTCCATACAATGCTTCGAATGGAGCCATGTCAATGCTTGCTTGATAACTGTTGTTGTAGGAAAACTCCACCAAAGATAAGAACTTGTCCCAACTTCCCTTGAAGTCAAGGACATAGAGTCTTAATAAATCTTCCAGAGTTTGAATAGTCCTCTCTGATTGTCCGTCCGTCTGAGGATGATATGCCGAACTAAATCGTAAATTCGTGCCCATAGCTTTTTGCAAACTAACCCAAAATCTTGAAGTGAATCTTTGGTCTCGATCAGAAACTATGGATATGGCATACCATGCAGTCTTACAATCTCGTTTACGTACATATGAGCAAGACGTTCAAGTGTATAAGTTTCTCGTATAGGTAAGAAATGAGCAGACTTGGTAAATCTATCAACAATGACCCAAATTGCATCTATGCCTTGAGAAACCTTGGGAAGACCAGTAACGAAATCCATGGAAATGTGCTCCCACTTCCATTCTGGAATTTCAAGTGGTTGCAATGGACCTTTTGGCACTTGATGCTCCGCCTTGACTCATTGACAAGTTAGACACCTTGAGATAAATAGCGCTATATCTCTCTTCATATTGCTCCACCAAAATGTATGACGAAGATCACGATACATTTTGGTACTCCCAGGATGGATTGCAAACATGCGCCTCCATCATGATTTTATACTTTAACTCAGGGTCGTTAGGAACACAAAGTCTGGAGTTGACTCGAAGTATTCCTTCTTCATCGATTCTTGCTTCTAGCATAGTACCTTCTTGTACTTTCTTCCTCATACGCATCAGTTCCAGGTCTGTAGCTTGAGCAGCTTTAACTTTATCGATTAAAGTCGGTTCTACTCGTATATTCGCCATCATTACGTGGGTCCCTGGAGTTTTTATCTATATTTCCATCATTTGTAAGTCATACAAGATGTGCCTTTACGTTAACAATATCGCACTCGTACCCGTATATGATCTTCTACTCAATGCGTCAGCTACCACGTTTGCTTTTCCAAGATGGTATTGGATGGTATGATCATAATCTTTCAATAGTTCAAGCCAACGTCGCTATCGCATATTCAGTTCCTTTTGAGTGAAGAAATATTTGAGGCTTTTATGATTCGTAAAGATCTCCACTTTCTCCCCATACAAGTAATGCCTCCAAATTTTAAGTGCGAAGACAACAGCTGACAACTCTGGATCATGAGTAGGATAATTCCTCTCATATTCTTTTGAGTTGTCGTGAGGCATAGGCTATGACTTTCCCATGTTGCATGAGAACACAACCTAACCATTTGCCCGAAGCATCACTGTAGATGACAAATCCCTCCGAGCCAGATGGTATTGTCAGAACAGGTGCTGAAATGAGTCTTCTCTTGAGTTCTTTAAAAATCTTCTCACATTCTTCACTCCAATCGAATTTTGTATCTTTTTGAGTTAGCTGTGTTAATGGAGTAGCGATTCGAGAAAACCCTTCTACGAATCTCCGATAATAACCAGCTAAGCAGAGAAAGCTATGTACTTCGGTCACTGATTTAGGTTGCTCCCAGCTTTGAATAGCTTCAATCCTTGCTGGGTCAACAGCTATTCCATGACTTGATACCACGTGCCCAAGGAATGCTACTTCCTCAAGCCAGAACTCGCATTTCTTCAACTTGGCATAAAGCTTATATTCACGAAGCTTTTGGAGTATCAGCCTCAAGTGTTGCTCATGATCTTTAAGGCTTTTGGAATAAATAAGGATGTCATCAATAAAGATGACCATAAAGTGATCCAAATATTCCTTGAATACTCGGTTCATCATATCCATGAAGGCAGTAGGGGCATTAGTCAATACAAAAGACATGACTAGAAATTCATAATGCCCGTACCGAGTTCTGAAAGCCGTCTTTGGAATGTCTTCGGTTCTAATCTTTAATTGGTGATATCCGGAACGAAGATCAATCTTTGAAAAGAATTTGGCGCCTTGCAACTGGTCAAATAGGTTGTCAATACATGGCAATGGGTACCTATTTTTGATGGTGACATGATTCAACTCCCGATAATCAATACAAAGTCGCATACTCCCATCTTTCTTCTTCTTCACGAATAGAACAGAGAACCCCAAGGAGAAGTACTAGGACTAATAAATCCAATGTCTAACAATTCTGCAAGGTTGGGTCTTTAACTCACGAAGTTCAATAGAGCCATTCGATATGGGGCTTTGGAAATGGGTTTTGTACCGGGTTTAAGGTCGATACAAAATTCAATTTCACGTTCGGGGTAGCCAGAAGTTCTTCAGGAATACGTCAGAAATTCATTAACAATAGAAATATCATTCAAAATCGGCGTATTTTTGTTTAGATCCGTGACATGAGCTAAGCAAGCTTGACATCCGTTTTTCAATAAACGAATAGCTTTATGGATTGAAATGACAGTGATGGATTTTAATGGTTTGGTTGCTTGAATTCGTATAATAGGTTGGTTAGGAATATGAAAGCTAACAACCTTACGAAAATAATCAATTTTTGCATGATGAGTAGTTAACCAATCAATCCCTAGAATCATATCAAATGCAAGTATTTTCAAAGAAATAAGATCGACAGGTAACGTACGGTTACCAATTTGAATCAAACAAGACTTATAAACCGTGGATGTAATGAAGGTTTCTCCCAACGGAGTTTCAACAGATAAGTCAAAGTCTAGTTTCTCCGGAGTCAAATTTAAACATTGAGTGCAAGTAGGAGAAATAAAGGAATGGGTAGAACCGGTATCAAATAAAGTATAAACTTCGCTATAGTTTATGATTAGCTTACCCGTGATCACCTCGTTCGGATTTCTCGCTTTTTGGGAGGTTACGACAAACGCTCTCCCTTGAACTACTGGTTTCGTCTTGTCCGGGACACCCTTGGATGCTTCCATCCCAGCTGGACTTGACTTTGGTGCACGACAAAATCGAGCTATGTGGCCTTCTTTTCCACAATTATAACATAGTTTGGATGGCATCATGCAGTTTAGACTTATGTGTCCTTCCCCTACACATTTGTAACATACGATCGATCGGTCGATTTTTCTTCCTTAACTTAAATGAAAAGCCGATGCTAACGTCTTTCCATCTTTGCTAAACCTTCTCTTCTTGAACTTTTCACTCCTATTGTCTTGGCCATGATTACCACCGAAGTGGTTATCATTTCTGGCATGTTGATTCCCTCCATGTTTGTTGTCACCGTTTCGATGACTGCTACCATTGGTATTATCGACTTGTCGGCTGCTCTCTCTTGGTTGGGTTGACTCATTATCGCGCTCCAATAACTGAGCCCTATTTACAACATCTGAATACAAACACAGTTTATGAGAGATAAGGTATTGACGTATCTCGGGTTTCAAACCTCTTAGAAACATCCGCGACATTCTCTCCTCATTATCAACCAAGTGGGACACAAACCGAGATAACTCAGCAAACTTAGCTTCGTAGTGCGCCACAGTCATATTGTTTTGCTCAAGCTTGATAAACTCTACCTCCATCATGTGATTTAATACTTTGTGAAAGTACTTGTCGTTGAATGACTCTTGAACTTCTCCCAAGACATCTTCAAGACGGAGTTGAGTACGCTTTCTGATTCCCACCAAAGAATCGCTTCTCGCACGTAACATGAAGGTGGCAAAAGGAACCTTTGATCCTCGGAGCATCCCAAGACATCAAATATCTTGTTGATCTGTTTTATCCACGTCTCTCGCTTAAGTGGTTTTGGCTCTCCGAAGAACTCCGGTGGTCCCAGTTCCTTGAACTACTTAGCGGTGACCATTCGAGAGTCGTCGTTGTTTCCAATGCATTTTGGATGGGAGGCGTCACCGATGTCGCATGAATTCTAAGAAGCTCCTAAACATACCGTCGTTCGTCATTTGATCAGTGTTGTTGTTTACAGGAGGATTATCGCCATTCTGTTGCACATTGTCCTGATTATTGATCTGTGGAGACTCAACGGTCTCCTGTGCTCCAATGATGTTCATGTTCTCAACATTCTCGGATGCCATTTTCAAACACTACCACAAAACAAGGGTTAATTATCATATCACATATTATCCCTATACTCTGACCGACCAATTAAATACCAAATAAACTTAGATAGGTCATACTAGCGAAGGAATTCCTCGTCTCTCCCCTCCTAGTTCTTGTCTCACATTTTAGCCAGGGATTATATCCCTTAGCTTTGATACCAACTGTGACGCCCCCAAAAATAGGTATACATCACCCATTTTGAGTCGCCAAATAAATGGTACAAAAATCAAATACAACATAATAATACAACTGTCGTGTACAATACGATGAAACATAACTGAGAGTTTAAACAGAAATATTGTCTTCTAGACAATATCCACTCTCAAATAGAGTTCTCATTACATTTATTATCACATTATTTTACAGAATAGTGAGGACTACTAATGCTATCGTCTGGACCGTCACTCCATTCCTCGACTCGTCCCAGCTATATTCTCATTTCCTGAAGAGAATAGTGAAGGAAAGGGTGAGCTCAACTAGCTCAGTAAGAAATATTATGACTAAGATAATACAGAATAAATTATCATTAGTCTTCAACAATGTTTAACTGATAATATACAATAGACATCAAGTTTAACTGCAGCGGAATATGCAATTCATTAAAAGAGTCAAGTAGAGAATAAAGTCTACTATCTTTTATGTTTTAAAAGGTTTTCATCAATTTTTATCGCTGAGACTCAGCTTAATAAATAAACCACCACATCTAACCATCCCTGTACCACGGTCAAGGATTTTCATTAAATCATCAATGGTCATGACTATACCGAATAAACCTTGGTCATAATCATACCAAAAACTATTCATCAATGCATTACAAGCCACTGAAGACTTTTATCACATTATTTATAACAGGTCATGATTATACCGAATGAACCCTGGTCATAATCATACTAAGTCCATCTATGCACATAAGCCAAAGATGACTTTCAACATAATATAACATGAGGATAATGACAATGACATAATAATTCAATAAAACAAGTTCAAGAATTAATCTATCCAAGAACCAATCACGTCCAAATTGTCAACATGATACTTCTTTATAGAGTAAAATTCAAGAATGCTCAGAAGAATATTTCCATGAAAAGATACTGGATGAAGCACAAATATCAAGGATATTCCACTAATTTCATGGAGTATAGAAGTCAAAATTTTAATCAACTGAGTATAATACCGAATGGAATAACAAAAGATATCACCATGCATGCGGTACTTCGCATAGACAGGTTATTCCAACAGAATAATAATAACGGAACCAGGTCAGGTGAAATTCACACCGACAGGATGTTCCAACAAAATAATAAGGAATGGAATAACAACAGAAATCACCATGCATGCGGTGCTTCGCATAGACAAGTTATTCCTACAGAAAAATAATAACGGAACCAGGTTAGGTGAAATTCACAATCGATGTGATGTTCCAATGTAATAATAAATGCGAAATAATAAACAATGGAACCTGTGTCCTGTAAACACACACGTATGAGGATATTCTAATGTAATAATAAATGCGGAATAATAAACAATGGAACCTGTGTCCGGTGTAAAACACATGACATGTGATATTCCAACAGAGTAATAAAGAATGGAATAATGTAAGAAGATCACCAAGTATAGGGGATTCCACAGATACAAAGTTATTCCAATGTAATAAATAAGAATGGAATAACATAAGGATTTCACCAAGTATAGGGTATGCCTGCAGACACAAAGTTATGTATAGGGTATGCCACTTTTTTACAAGTTATTCCAATGTAATAATAAAGAATGGAATAATGTAAGTTCTCTTCATGAATAAGAAAGAATAACACCCTTACCGTAAAAAGAAATTGGATATAGAAGTAGTAAAGTAGCAGTATACTCTTCTTCTTTCTCTCTATAATTTCTCTCTCTAGAGTTTCAGTGAATTAGTAAGAAATAATGAAGGAATGAGCTTCTATTTATAGAAAAACTGAGAGTGGCTCTTGGTCTTAACGAAGGGTCAAAATGACTCTTGGTAATATTGAAGAGGCAACTACTATTCATGAAGGGTAATTAACTCTTGGAACAATCAAGAGGCAAATAACTCTTTGAAAACCGAAAGGACAAGTTACTATTAAAACTCGTGAATAGTAACTCATGAATAGTAACTCATCAATAGTAACTCATGAATAGTAACTCGTGAATAGTAACTTCCGACACGAAAAGTTCCCCAAATACCCGATTGAACAATATAACCTCCAGACATCAATTATTATCGAAATAAATGTCAATTTTCACTAACACAAATAATTTCAACACAATGGAACCATCAAATTCATCTTTAATCAACGCGAACCTATCCATCATTAATATCATAACTCACAATATTTAACAACCGTGTCGCTCTCAGAAAGAGGGGCTTTCAATAAGGATTTCTCCCTATTGCGCCGCAATTAGGTGACCAAACCTCTCCTCGATGTAACTTCTAGACATTGTAAATATTGCAATTTAATAATATGAATAACTTTGTCGTCTCAATTATTGATTTAATAAAATAACATATTATGCACATGATACTGTGACAATAATTGAATCAATAATATGAGAGATATGATGCAGCAATTACTGTAGTAATAATGTAGTATAACTGAGTGACTTATCACGTAAGCATCAATAATCAATACCGTGTGCTACTATGCAACCACGCGTATTACTGTACTTTTACTACCGGGTAGTTCAATAGTTTTAACAATAACACCTCCGCCGTTATTTATAAAATATTTTTGTCATTTTCTCAATCCGACAATAATTTCGTTGTGGGGTCCACCAATGATTGTGTCGTTATACGAATATTCCCTGCAAAAAGAATATTCCCCCAACCAATCGAATATTTATAAGACAACTTGCATACTTTGTAAAATTTATAAATACTACCCACAACTATAACATTATATCAAATTCATTCCATAATACTCAAAAATAATATTCATCGAAAAATCATCTTTATTCATAAAAGTTGGGGTCTTACACAGCAATTATTGAATCAATAAAATAAAATATTGAGCGAAGAATTATCGTAATAATTATTGAGTAGTGCCTTCTTAAGTAAGAATCAATAATTCAAAAATATCATGCAATACCATGTCTTCATCATTGCAACCAATGCGTATTACTATATTTTAACCACCAGGTAATCTAACAGTGTTAACGGTAACAATTACGTCGTTATTTATAAAAACTCAAATTTGTCATTTTTTTCATCCGACAGTTATTCCGTTATGGGGCCCACAAATGGTCATACTGTCAAATGCATTTAATATTCTCGGGCAACAAGAATATTCCACGACCAAACGAATATTCTCCGACAACAATGAATATTTTATAACCACTTGTTTATTTTGTAAAATTTGCACATTTTACACATAACCAAAGTATTATATCAAATTAACTCCTTATTATTTTAAGATAATGAATAGAGAAATTCAATTTTATTTATAATTAGTTGGGGTCTTACAATCATAATAATGCAAAAATTAGAGACGATCTAGAATCAAGTAAATCTGCTAGCTAAGCTGATAGTGCGCCAACATCAGGATACAAGAAAGTTCTTCACTCAACTATCAGAAGGCCAAGAAAAGGGGGATGATAAAATTGCTAGAAGACCTCGCCAACGGAAAAATCGCTCGGGGGAATGCGAATTCTCAAAGAAGAAAGATCAAACAACCTCCACAAGAGTCAAAAATTCACCCCTCTAATCAAATCTAATGAAGAAATGTTACACTTTCTGATAAGCGAAGGAAGGATTACTGAGTTGTTGCCTCCTATAAATCTCAAGATAAAGTGTTATGATTCCACCAAGATATGTCTCTGCCATTCTAACTCACTTGGACATATGACTCAGGAATGCTGGTCTTTACGACATAAAATCCAGGATCTTATTTAAAATGGAGAGCAGGAGATAGAATTCCCCATGACCAAAAAAGGCGAAAAGGAAATAAAAAACTTAAGATGTCCACTCGAAACAGATAGTTCAAATAAGGTGAAGACTATTAGCGATAATCCTGGCAGAACACAAGATGGAATGATCCTAATACAGGAAATGACAGAGGAGACAAGGGAATCCCCAAAGGAGATTCCTCCGCCAACATCTAACATCCAGCGGTCCAAAGATAGCAACCACATTCCAGATCTTATAACCTTGGATGATGCAGAGGAAATACTAATCCTTTCCAAGGAAGAAAAAGCAAAAAAGGAAAGTTCCTTGCAAGAAATGCGACAACAGTTTGAGGGAGATTTCATGGTCGAATCCTCTCAAGCCCAAGAAAAAGGTGAATGAACAGATGAAGGAAAAGGTGATGAGGTTATCGGGGAAACCAACCCATCAAAGAATCCAGAGTTCATCCCTTTTTATGAAGGGTTCAGTTCAAGCATCCGTGAGGAATGTACTGAATCAGGAAGCGATCAAGTTATGGCCATAAGTGAAGACATTTAGAACCAAGAAGTAACCTCTATCACGAGCCTTGAAGGAGACATAACCACTGACAACTGGACTATCAGGCCTCAACTAGCCAAGAATATGTAGATCCAGGGGATAAAGTTGCGAGGTCCAGAAGATGTTGGGACGGTATCACTTTCTTCGTAGTATGCCTTTTATTTTTCCTGCATTTAAATATTGAAAAAAAATAAAAAATAAAAAATAAAAATTAAAACAAAATTAAAAAAGAAAAAAAAAGAAAAAAAGAAAAAAAGAAAAAAAAGAAAAAAAAGAAAAAAGGAAAAAAAGAGAAAAATCAAAAAATCAAAAATTAAATCAGTCAGGTTTCAGATCATATGGCGAACTATGTTGACATGATCTCCCTAATACCCGGGAGTACGTAGGAAACCATATGCTATATGGCGTGGTCGCAATAAAAAAAACAACAAAAACATTTCTGCCCTTTTTCTACAAAAACAAAAATAACAAAAACATTTCTACCCTTTCTCTACATAAACAAAAACAACAAAAACATTTCTACACCTTTCTACCCTTACACCACTCAATGTTGAACCTCTTACACCATGTTCGAACTACGCAGACCTGATCTCCTCTTCAATAGGAGTACGTAGGCATCCATTCACGGTGCGGTCTAACCTCTACAAAAACCCAAAAACCCCAAACAAACACTTCTCAAATCATTTATCTTATCAAAGTTTGAACTACGCGGACCTGATCTCCCCTCATTAATGGGAGTATGTAGGCAGCCATTAGTGGTGCGGTCTGACCCTCAAAAGAACAACCCTCCAAGTCAGCGACCTATGTCTAGAAAACCCAACAACACTTCAATGTCATTCCATCAATTTTGGCAAAAAATCCCAGAAAGGAAGAAACAGTAATACACTAAGGCAACAAGCAGGGAGGACCTTCAAAGAGCCGACACCCTTAATCACAAGTCTTCATCAAGGCCGACTGTGCAAACAAGTTAGGAACAATGATCGAGGTCATCAAAACCCAAATCCACTACCTGTTCACCATATGGTACAGAGGTAAAAGCCTATTGAGATCTCAACATCTTATCAGCCCATCTGTCAAAGCAACTATCCCAGACAACAAGCAAGGCTGGGGAAATTTTAAGATTGGCGACAAACAGATATTGGGTCCCTTACAAAAAGATTAGGACAATCTCGGAAACAGCGACAACTCAACACTGGGGCATGCACCAGTTAGCACCATCAGCATGATCCATCATCATCAGAGCTTCCCTTATATCTTCTCACTGGCTATTCGGATATTGCTCACTCGCGATTTGGTCAACAAAGAGAGTTTCTTATATGAATACCATACATCAACATACGAAAGGACTGGGGCATTTTCCGATTCCAAGAAAGGGAAGGAGTTTAAGGCAGGATTAAGCCTCTCATCAAAAGAAATGGGAGAATTCCTGAAAGAAATCATGGCGACATAAGCGTGTCCCTACAAAAGAAGGGGAAAATTCTCAAGAAAGTCCTTAACTCAAAAGCAGAAGCCCAATGAAAAAAAGTTCTAGCGAATGAAATTCTCATCATCAAACGTGCCAACTGGCGTCGAGTCCTCATAAGTTGAGGCCCCTACACCGAAGTTCAAATATGGGCTGCGAAAGAATGAGCAAAGACCTCCGAGGATATCAGTGACATTCGGTCATCGATTCGGTAGGATTCTGAATCAAACACTCAAGGAAATGAGGCACAAGCACCCCAACAGCGAAATAAAACTCTAAATCACCTCAAAAAGGGTGAGAAAAAATTCTACTCCATACAATTTATAATCTACATCAACCTAGGACAATAGACTCCTAAGAAAATCTAGATCATCACATCATGCATGATCTGCACATGTGCAAATACGCTACATCAACGTACATCTCTATCAAGCATAACATCAGGCAGAGTCTGGTGAAGCAAACCTTTGCATCTTACTTCAGCGAAGGTGTCAAAATTTCCGGTATTCAAAACCATTGGCATAAATTCAGCGCAATATCAAAATAGTTTAGCGATGAAAGCTTTGTATACCACAGTTCGAGTGGGAACCGAAATAGTTTGGCGATGTCAGCATATTCAACTACCAGCAGGGTAGGATCCGTTGTCAAACTACCATCAGGGTAGGCACCATTGTAAACTACAAGCGTATACATCGGGAAGGTTCGGTGATTTCAGAACGTCATCCCCCGCAGAGATGTAGAAAACATCTTAATTTTCCTCTTCATCAAATAGGCATCGGCGACATCGATAAAAAGCCAAATCGTTGTAGTCAACACCAGCATATGCATCAGTAATAACCGATAAAGGTAAAGCGATTTGCGAAAGCATTTTTACATTCATCATAATATTCATTACATTGCGATTTTCGATATGCAAAATGTGATATGCGAAATGCGATGTGCGAGTTGCGAAGTACGATTAGCCAAACGTGAAAAGCGAAATGCGATTTACGAACTGCGATTTGCGAATACAATTAAATACTGTGTCATATTTCAAGTGTCTAATAATCTTTATCATGTCCATTTCATTGCATTGCATGAACATGATAAAGAGGGGCATCCGTAGACACTTGAAATTTTGTTTTCCTTTTACTAACTATGCAGGAGGACAAAAGCGTCTTTTTCACACTCTAGAGATAACCCTAGAGGACCACAACATCAATTCTAACCCTGGAGATAACCCGAGAAATAGATTTTCCAACCCCAGAGATAACCCCGGGAAATCAGTTGCCAACCCTAGAAATAACCCCGTGAAAGTCAGTTCTAACCCCAGAAATAACCCCGGGAGATCAAGTGCAAAGCCCAGAGTCAACCCCGGGAGGTCAATCCAACCTCAGAGATAAACTTGAGGACATTCAGAGTCAATAGTAAGCCAATCTCAGAGATAACCCTAAGAAAATACTGCTGCAACTGCACTAAAACCGGAGATAACCCAGGAAGGGAAAAATGGTCATTTTGCTAACTCAACTTCAACTAAAATCAAATAAACTCATCTCAACTCATATTTCTTCAAAAGAAGTCCTACAAGAACCATATCTCAACTTCCGAGCACAAACTACGCAAAATAGCTCAACGAAATGCCTGACGGAGACCCAAAAATACTATTTTGGTCATGGACCCATATTCCTAGAATCAAAAAAGGGCCAATCCTATGTCATTGAATAGCTCTCAGAAAGAGCTTTCTAGAATGGTATGGCACGCTTCCATCGGACTCCCGAATTGAAAGTTATGAAGTTTCGAGAGAACAACGCGTTTTCTGAGTGCACGTACTTCAAGATGGCAGACTAGCGTTGCGGGGCACTCGAGCGACCTGTGTACACTCTGGCCGCCATATAGGTACACTCGCTGGCTCCCCTTCTATAAATAGAGGGCTTGGGGTGGCCATATTTGCAAGAAAAAAGGCGAGGAAGCCTGTCCAATTTGTTCTGTACACACTCCATATTGAGTGATTTCTCATTTTAAACACCTGTTAGCTCATATATAGCTATATTTTAACAGCAGGAGCTGAGTGTTTATCCATATTGAGTCATAGAAGCCTGCTTTGGTAGCACACTGTAAGCCTTCTCACACTCTATAAAGCCTTTCTCTTCATCTTTGCACACACTATTCTTCACATTGAGAGTAGTGTTGTGTGTGTATGCCCGGACTTTGGTCCGTGGTTTTCATTTCTATCTGTATATATATACTTATATATGTATATATTTATATATGGACTAACATTATCGAAGTTATGCCTCGATTGAGCTGAGACTTATGTCCTGGGCGTTTACTTGCTTATATATATATATATATATATATATATATATATAAGCGAACGCATATAGAATATAAAATCTGGGCTCATCGTAAGCGAGTTCGACAATAGTTCATATATATATATATATATATATATATATATATATATATATATATATATATATATATAGCGACAAATCATTTGAAATGATAAACCGAGCCCAGGATTGAGAAACATCTTTTTTTTTCTTATATATATATATATATATATATATATATATATATATATATATATATATATTCATTAGGCACGGAGTTTACTTCAAGGCCTTTTACTACTTTCTTTACATTTAGTCCGCTTTGAGTTTACTTTATAGGTTAATAAATCTTTACTGACTTTATTTACATTTCGATCCCCATGGAGGTGCTTCGTGGTGGTTGATCATGTCTCTATATATATATTTACCGCTTTTATATATTTATATTTTGATCCCCATGGAGGTGCTTGTGGTGGTTGATCATATATATATATATATATATATATATATATATATATATATATATATATATATATATATATATATGTATCGCTTTTATATATTTACATTTCGATCCCCATGGAGGTGCTTTGTGGTGGTTGATCATGTTTGTATATATATATATTCTGACTTTTTATATATATATAACTTCATCGCTTTTCATATAAACGGCGGCATCATGTGAGCCTAGGAATCATGTGATCACAGATTCAGTTTACTGAATCTAGATTTGGTTCCCGTGATGGACATTTTCAGTTGTAAGTAGCTTGTACATTATTAAAGTGTTTGAATTTCCTTATATGGCTGTCAGGCCCATGAGAAGTTCGACACTGCTGTGTATTATTTTCTTGAAGATGCTTCACATCTCGAAAATAAAAGTAAACCTGCTGAACATTTAATAATAAAATGGAAGTATGAAAAGGTCTCAATTACTATTGAGCACAGGGTTTGAAAAACCTCTTTTTACAAAACTTCACTGCTATATCATGATTAAAATTGATTTTTTCATAAATTCAAACCCTTTGTATATAGGTGCGAATGAGGCCTCGCACTACTTCCAAATAAATTGCACATTGATCCACACACACACATTCATATAACAGTTTCTTGAAAAGTGGCGGTCACAGTGGCAACACGGATTTTGAGGGTGCCTAACACCTTCCCTCCATATAATTAAACCCCCGAACCTAAATGAATCTCGGTTTCACAAACCCATTTAGCAGTGTCACATCACTGGGTCAATGTGCAAACCTTTTCTCGGTTATGTTGGTGCAACCAATTAAAAACATCAACTGGTGACTCTTACAGTCAAATCGTCAACATGATACATGTCGAACCTTTTTCACTTGTTTTTTCAAACAAATCTCACATAATATGAGAACACCAAAAAACAAGAAACGAAAAGGGATAAATAAAAATCTCGACGTCGACGCTGATCATTAACTCGCATCGTCAATTCCCCTTTCTGAACGTCTATTAAGGTCCTTCATATAGCTAAGAATGGCCTTCCAAGAATGATCAGAATACTTCTGTCCTCTTCATAGTCTAATATGATGAAATCAACCAGGAAGATGAATTTATCCACTTTTACTAGTACATCTTCCACAATACCTAGTGGATAAGTGATAGACATGCCAGCTAGTTGTAAAGAAATGTTTGTCGGCCTTGGAGCCGGAAATCCCAACTGATTAAACACTAATAACGGCATCAAATTGATACTTGCCCCAAGATCGCACAAGCATTTGTTGAATCTCATATTTCCAATTGTACAAGGTACTGTAAAGCTATCTGGATCATTCAGCTTTAGATGTAATTTGTGTTGAAGCACTGCACTACATTCTTTGGTTAAGGCTACTGTCTCAAAGTCTTCTAGCCTTCTCTTTCTAGTCAAGATTCCCTTCATGAATTTTGCATAACTAGGCATCTGTTCCAATGCCTCAGCAAAGGGTATGTTGATCTGTAGCTTTCTAAATACCTCCAAAAATTTATTGAACTGCTTGTCTTCCCTCTGCTTATGTAATCTCTATGGATAAGGTACAGGAGGGTGAACTACTGGTATCTTATTCCCGGGCTTCTCAAAAGATCCTCCTTTATTCTTTTCCTCTTGCTGCTATTCTGAACCTTCATTATTTAAACCTTCCTCAGAGACATTTTCATGACCGCGCGGTCGCGCGATTTCCCCTCGTAAAAGTGGCGCGGGCGCGCCATGCTAATTTTCTGTAGTTTGCTTCCCAGACCTGAGTGTAATTGCTTGACATTATTCCTTCCCTTCCCTTCTTGGATTAGCCTCTATTGTACTTGGCAATGAACCTTGAGGTCTATTGTTAAGCATGTTAGCCATATGTCCCATTTGATTTTCCAAATTTTTGATTGCCACTGCTTGACTTTTAATCATCACCTTGGTATTTGCCATATACTTCATCATCATCTCCTCCATCTCTGACTTCTTTTCTTGCTGAAATGCGGGTGGTGGATGATGTTGTTGTTGCTGAGAAAACCTAGGTGGGTAGCGTGGTCTTGATGCAAACTGTTGCTGGGATGGTTGTGCATGGAATTGTTGTTATGGTTGAAACTGACTTTGTTGATTTCTTTGATTATTTGACCAACTAAAATTTGGATGGTTGCAGTTGTTAGAGTTGTATGTATTCTAAAATTGACCTTGATTCCTCTGATAGTTGCTCACATACTATACAGACTCTGAACTGATAACACATTGGTCAATTAAATGTGACCCTGCACATATCTCACACATGAAAGTAACCGTCTTTACCTTAATATTCATCACAGAATCAATCTTCTTAGGCATAGATGTGAGCATAGATATTCGTCACACACGAAATCTTCTGAGCTAACAATTGTGTGATAGCATCTACCTCCAATACTCCTGCAACTTTGGGCTATGGCATTCTGGCTGTAGGATTTTGAAAGTCATTCATTGCCATAGTCTCAATAAGGTTGTAGGCCTCTTCATAGCTCTTTGCCCATAAAGCTCCTCCTGCAGCTGCATCTACAATTGGCCTTGACTACCAATTCAATACATTATAGAATGTATTAATCACCATCCAATCCGGCATACCATGGTGTGGACACTTCCTTAGAATCTCCTTATATCTCTCCCAGGCTTCATATAGAGATTCCCCCTGTTGTTACTCAAACTGGGAAATTGTTGTCCTCATCTTAGCAGTTTTAGCCATTGAAAAGAATTTGGCTAAGAATTTTTGTGCTAGGTCCTCCCATGTTGTGATAGAACCTGAAGGTAAAGACTGAAGCCAACTTCTCGCTTTGTCCCGTAGCAAAAATGGAAATAGCCTGAGTCTGATTGCATCCTCCGTCACCCCGTTGTACCTGAAGGTGTCACATATCTCAATAAAACTCAATAGATGCTCATCGGATCATCTATAGCAGTACCCCCAAACTGTACCGAATTCTGCACCATTTAAATAGTGCTCGACTTTATCTCGAAAGTATTGGCTGCTATAGCTGGCCTGGCTATACTCAACTGTAATCCATTGATATTTGGCATTGAATAATCTCTCAAAGCCCTATACTCCTCTCTTGGCTCTTCTGCTGCCATGTTGGATGTTGTGGTCTCTAACTCTGCTTGTATATTTCTACGCGCTCTCGATTTCCAACCTCTCCCGTTAATATTGTCATGTGCAGTTGTCAACTCAGAATTGGATGATCGAGTGCGCATATAATATGCACAAGTACCTAAAATTCAAACAAAAACAAAAATAGAAATAAGATAAGATAAGACTTGTCTAGGTCATACAAAACTAGCTTAAAATTGATGATAATAATAATAAAATTAAACGCCTTTCCCCGACAAAGGTGCCAAAAACTTGTTGCCTCCTTTTTAGTCTTAACAAAAGGACTCTAACTCATGCAAGCATACATGGGTCAACAAGTAGTACAGAGTAAGAAAAGTATCGATCCACGGAGAAAGGTTTTAAAACTTAATTATCATACATCAACTATTTTCACTATTTTTATATGCTTAAATGAATAATTCACAATTATAATTAATTCTAAACTCAATTAATAATTAGAAACACAATACTAACTTAATGTAATCGAATTTAGAAAGAATGGGATTCTAAATTCATTTAATACTTCATCTAACTAATACCATCATGTAAGCTTATATATTCATCATGAAAAATTAGCCAAGAGTACAAAAGTAGACATAACCATTTTTTAATGACTTATGACCTATTTACATAACATCCACATATAATAGAAATCATGCAATCAACATTATTACCAAAATCACTATATATCTATTTGAAATTAAAAGAATAATGAATTAGCATACGTGCTCTTACATTACTACATGCGGTAAAAACAATATATATTTCTATTCGGTTCACAAATTACAAAGCTAAACAACTCAGCCTCCTAAACGTATGCTATTATGATTATAACCATACTCATAATTTATTTTTCAAATCCATATAAGTATATAAGATGAATGGTGATCAATCATTCATTCACTACGCTCAATCATAATAGATAATTCGATGATAAACATACAATCAAATAATCAGGCATGTAAGTATAGACTACATATCAAAATCCATTAGAATCCCATAATGGAGTTTAGTTCATTTCTTAACCAAAAGCCATTATGGGATTGAAGTAACACATGGAATTAAATAATACAAATGAGAGATGAAAGAGAAATGATTAAACCCAATTGCAGAATCTGTTCAAATGTGTTGTTCCAAATCACCAATAATCTCCAGGAGATAACAACTCTTTATTTCATAATCTAGAATAAGAGAAAAGCAATTGTACTAATCAGTGCTCCAAAATCTGTTTCTAGAATACCTAATGTGTAAGAACCCTAATGAATCATATGAAAAACTGATAAAGATTAACTTAAACACGTCTCTGGTACCAACCAGTATTTTTCAGATAAGATCAAGCGCTCAAAATTCAAATTAAAAATAAGTCAACAAACAGACTGCAGAGTACTCGCGTGGCCGCGTGTGATCCTAGTTTAAAACGGGCGTGGGCGCGCGATGAGTGTGTCTACCGAAGCTTTAGCGCGGGCGCGCGAGTTTCCTTCTTGTTTTAGGCGCGGCCACGCCTAAGTGCAATTTTAGCTTTTGTAGGCAAGTAGCGCGGGCGCACGAGATTTAGCTTGTTTAGCAGCGCGGCCGCGCTGCTTCTGTTTCATGTCCTCTAATGTTATGATGGTGCTGCTTCTTGTTCTGTTGTTTGTCCTTCATCTTTCCTTTTCTGCGTCACGCTCATCCATTGCTTTAGTTCCTTATCTACCCATGTCCATCATGTATAGTCCTTATTAGCTCGTGTCACCATGCTCATCCACGTCTTTCCTTGCTTTGGGAGTTCAACTATAAAAAAATGCTAAACAAACATAAAATGCACAAAAACATAGTAAAATCTACTTGAGATGAGCATAATTCTTGTGAATTGATATCCAATAAGTAGGTATAAAACTTACTTATCAGTACCCCTAAAGTTTTCCAAGTTTGCATTATTCCCCTCTAACTTTTTTAATTCATTTATCTTCAATAAAAACATTCTTAATACTTCAACAATTATTCATCATTAATATTATAACTCACAATATTTAACAACCAGATCATTCCCAGGAAAGAGTGGGCTTTTCGATAAGGATTTCTCCCTATTGGCGCGCAATTAGGTGACCAAACCTCTCCTCGATAGAACTTTCTAGATATCGTCAATATTTTAAATATAAATATGAAAAACTTTGTTGTCTCAATTATTGATTTAATAATATAAAATATTATGCAGATGATACTGTGACAATAATTGAATCAAATAACGTGAGATACTATGCAACAATTACTGTAGCAATAATTGAGTAAACTGAGTGGCTTCTTACGTAAGCTTCAATAATCAATACTGTGTGCTACTATGCAACCATGCATATTACTGTATTTTTACCACCAGGTATCTCAACAGTTTAACGGTAAAACTTTCGTCGTTATTTTTATAAAAAAATAATTTTGTCATTTTCTAACTACGACAACACTTCCGTTGTGGGGTCCACCAATGATTGTGCCGTCGTATGGATATTCCCTGACCAAACGAATATTCCCCGACACAATGAATATTTTATATCAACTTGCTTACTTTGAAAAAATTTCACATATCACCCTTAACTTTAACCTTTTATCAATTTAACCATTTACTAAATAGAATAATAATTATAAGAAAATTGAATACTTTTATTTCATAAAATTCGGGGTCTTACAGTTTATTTTGATTCAAAATTGGATTTTATGCTAACTAAATTTGCCCATTAAATGATATCAATATATATATTGAATGTTTATTATTCATGAGATGAATGTTATTTATTGATGCATATGGTGATGTGTATGATAATAAATGAGATTGATTATAGATTATTGACCAATGTGATTGGATTATATTTTAGTTGGATGCTTGAATGTATAAGTTTTATTAAATGGGGTCTGCGTACCTCGTCTTCTCTAATTTTTCTTAATGTAAATTCTATCTCCCTCCTATGTACTCCCCCTTGATTGCTGATCAATGTTTCTATTTATTTTAAATAATTTTGTAATAGAAATAGTTAGAATTAATTTTAAAGAATTGGAGATCAAGGAGAAAGGAGCGCTTGAAAACCCGTTTGTAATGGAGCATGGGATTTAAATGTAATAGTTATATTTAAATTTAATTCTTGCACCCTAGGTTTGACCTTTTGGTTCACTTGGTGGCTCTAGTGAACCAAACTAGAATAAAAGTTCATAATCAATCCGGGTAGAATATAGTATTCTATATGTGCATGCTTATACTATATACTACCTCTGTCCTATAATAAGTGATTTTTTAGCTTAAATCACACATACCAATACACAAGCTAAAATGGCAAAAATACCCTTAATATACTTTTTTTGGAGTTGAAGAGTTAATGAGTGTAATTTAATTGTAGTGAGTAATGGAGGAAACGAAGAGTCAAGAATAATGGAGGGCATATATGGAAAAATATTATAAAATTTGTATTGGAGTTCTAACACATCACTTATTTTGAGAAAAAATATTAAACCTAAAAAATCACTTATTGTGGGACGAAGGTAGTATATATTATATATTATGCAAACATGCTTCGCATGTTAATTAATATGACGCGTATAATATATATATATATATATATATATATATATATATATATATATATATATATATGTGTGTGTGTGTGTGTGTGTGTGTGTGTGTGTGTGTGCATGCGCGCTAAACAAGATGAGACAAATTAATAACAAACACCTCAAATTTTTTATATTAAGTTGTAACGTTCAAAGATATTTAGAATATCGAACGTCACCTTCTAGCATGGTAAAACAATATAGTATTAAAGGGTTAAATGCAAAGTCGACCACTGAACTTTTCTGATATTTGGGTATTGAGCTCATTTCTTCCGGTCAAGGCAAACTGAGCCCCTTTCTATTCAAAAATTTGGACTTTGAACCCCCGGACGCCACATGTGCGTTGACCTGCTGACGTGGCACACGTGGCAGGTCTGACGTGGTATTTAATATTGTAATGTGACACGTGTCCGCTGCTGACGTGGCTTCTTTTAAATTTTTCCCAAAAATTTGCGTCTGCACAGATTCAAACTTGTAACCTTTGGTTTAGAACTTCAATCATATGACCACTGGAGCAACCATGTCAACTATTAATATCTTGCAAAGATTATTATTTATATCAAAACATGAGATTTCCCCCATATATTCTTTTGTTCTCCTTCACTACATACCATTAATATAATCTCAGGAAGATATATACTATAATAATAATAATAATAATAATAATAATAATAATAATAATAAAAATAAAAATAAAAATAAAAAATAAAATAAAATAAAATAGTAATAATAATAATAATAATAATAATAATAATAATAATAATAATAAAAATAAAATAAAAATAAAATAAAAATAAAAATAAAAATAAAATAAAAATAAAATAAAAATAAAAATAAAATAAAATAAAATAAAATAGTAATAATAATAATAATAATAATAATAATAATAATAATAATAATAATAAAATAAAATAAAATAAAATAGTAATAATAATAATAATGCAATATGCATTTGAAGCTCCCCGTACGATTAATAGTTTCTTAAGCATGAAGTTGAGACATGAACAGTGAGCTAGTACTCATGTCATAAGGGTCAGTAATTACCGCTGATACAGTTTTTATGTTCAATATGACTAATTTTGCCAAGATTAAATTATCAACTCATAACCGCAAGTTATTTATTATTATTATTATTATTATTGAGCGCAATTGAGAGTAATAATAATAATAATAAAAATAAAATAAAATAAAAATAAAAATAAAAATAATAATAAAATAGTAATAATAATAAAAATAATAAAAATAAAAATAAGAATAAAAAATAAAATAAATTTTTTAGTTATAATAATAACAACAACAACAACAATAGTAATAATAATAATAATAACAACAACAATAACAATAATAATTAAAAAAATAAAAATAAAATAGTAATAATAATAACAATGACAATAACAATAACAATAAAAATAACAATAGCAATAATAATAATAATAATAATAATAATAATAATAATAATAATAATAATAATAAAATAAATAAATTATAATTGTAATTATAATTATAATTATAATTATTATTATATATCATGCGATGTATACACATGTTAGAGTTGAATTAATTAGACAAAGTTGTATTATTATTATTATTATTATTATTATTATTATTATTATTATAACTCTCAATTGCACTCAATAATAATAATAATAAATAAATAGTATTGACAAACTGCACAGCGCATGTATTTGCATGTACAATACAGAATTTATAGGGTAACAATTATGTCAGAGCCTAAATTATTGTACTGATGCGCTTTTATTTTAATATGTAATTTTGGTACCAAAATAGGAATCGGAACCATGAAACTGACATTTCGTGATGCAATACAATTATGATGATTTCCGAGATAAAAATTGTTATTTTGTGAAATCCAAAATAATCATTCCCAATAGAAAACAGAACTTATAAGATCCCTACTAAACACCCCCACTGTTTTGGAATCACTTACAAGGAAAATATATAATTACGAAATAGCATAATTTAGTGTGTTCCAGCCATTTTTTAGTTATTTGTACATAGGAACCAACCCTCTTGGTGCCTCTTTGAATACATAATTTTACTTACCAAATAATAACAAGAATAAACAACAAACAACAATTTATTTTTATTATTGAGCGCAATTGAGAGTAATAATAATAATAATAAATAAATAAAAAACTTGCGTGTATACACATGTTAGAGTTGAATTAATTAGACGAAGTTGTATTATTATTATTATTATTATTATTATTATTATTATTATTATTATTATTATTATTATTATTATTATTATTATTATTATTATTATTGTAGTATATATCTTCACGATATTATATTAATGGTATGTAGTGAAGGAGAAGAAAGAAATATATGAGGGAAATCTCATGTTTTGATATAAATATTAATCTTTGCAAGATATTAACAGTTGACACGGTTCCTTTAGCGGTCATATGATCAAAGTTCCAAACAAGAGGTTGCAATTTTGAATTTGTGGAGAGGCAAATTTTTGGGAAAAATTCAAAAGAGCCACGTCAGCAGCGGACACTTGTTAAATTATAATATTAAATACCACGTCAGACCTGTCACGTGTGCCACGTAGGCGCCACGTCAGCAGGTTAACACACAAGTGGCGCCTGGGGTTCAAAGTCCAAATTTTTGAAAAGAAAGGGGCTCAGTTTGCGTAGACCGAAAGAAAGAGGCTCAATACCCAAATATCAAAAAAGTTCAGTGGTCGACTTTGCATTTAACCCGAGTATTAAATATTTAATATGAGTTTGTTGTGCACACACAAGGCAAGTATTAAATATTTAAGATATTGTTTTATCACATTTAATGCTTATAAATAGACTGAAAAATGTTGTTTTGTTGTGCACACACAAGTATAGTGTTTTCTTTTGAATATATGGAGTGCTAGGTATGACTTAACTTATATCATTTTAGTTCGGATGTGCACACTTGACCATTATGATCTAAGAGGCAAAATACAAGGAGTTTCATAGTTGATGTAATTGACAAGAATTGTCTACCTATTTATTTATATATAGTTTGTTGCACACACACAAGGCTATATACATTTGAAATGGGATCCTTATTCTCACTAGCATATCTTTAATTAGATATCGCCGAACTATATAGATTGAGAGTAATATAGTTTGAAGAAAATAGTGGAGATACCAATTTAAAACAAGACCTAATTTATTTTGGCAATTAATAAAAGAATGTATGCTAAAATATTGTTAATTATAAATTCATTTACAAAATTTTATAATGTCTAACTTACTATCACTACGTAGCATATTAGATGTTAAATTAACCGGACCGAATTAAACGGATTGGTTAAGGAAATTGAGAATAGTTCTCATGGCTGAAAAGCTATCTTATGTCCTTAATACACATATCCCTGCAATGGTTGCAGACAATGCCTCTGAGGAAGAGATTGCTACTTTTAGAAAGTGGCAAGATGATGCACAGTTGGCTCAATGCATCATGCTCGCATCCATGAGTAACGAGCTTCAGCGTCAGCATAAAACTATGGATGCTCCTACTATACTCCTGCACGTCAAGACAAAGGCAAAAACTGTTATGGATAGCGAAGGAGTTTGCTTCCACTGTAATAAGCCAGGACACTGGAAAAGAAACTTCAAGAAGCATCTTGTAGAGGCTAACCAGAAGAAGCTTAGTAAAGCTTCGGTTACAATACAGTTTTGTTCATGAATGAAATAATTTTTTTTTTATGTCAAGGTTCTACTTAGGTATAGGATACCAACTTTGGTTATCATAAATATAGATTTATGAAAAGACCAAGCAGAAGTAGAAAGCTAAACAACAGACAAGTAATCCTATGCGTGGAAATGAAGCAAAGGTTGCTGCATTGGCCATACGAACTTATTGTTTAGAATTGCCTACATGCAAGTCTATTAAGTCAATAAGTTGTTATTGTATTCCAGTTCTCATTGAAAACATTATTTCCATTTTATTGTTGGACAATGAAATTTTTGGTATTATAATTAAGAACAATTGTTGTTCTATTTATAATAATAATGTTTTGTATAGAACTGAAATATTATTTAATGGATTTTGTGTACTTGACTTACGTGAAAATATATTTTGCAAATTAAACAAACTAGTATAAGAAAAGGAGATGATCATTCAAAGAGTTGAATGTGTTTATTTGTTGAAATACATGTATGAATTATTTGAAACGTTCAAAGAATTCAGAAGTGAAACAAATTGGCAAAGTATTAAGATTATTTGATTAAATCAAGGAATAAATACTTGTGCAATAAGTTTTTAGATCATCTCAAATGGTTTTCTAATAATGGACGCCTCCTGATACGTAATAATTGATTGATGTATCTGAAAGGAAAAATCATACCTTGTTGGATATGGTGTGGTCCATAATGATTTTACCGACATTCCAGTATCCTTCTGGGATAATGTCCTAGAAATGGTTGCATATCTACGAAAAGGTAACCTCAAAATCTGGCCAAAAGACTCTATAAAAGTTATGGACAGGAAGGATTCCTAATTTAAAGTAAGTTAAGATAAGGGGTTATCCAGCTTATGTGAAAAGGTTTCAAAGGATAAGCTTGGGACAAGATTTAACAAGTACAATTTGTGGGACATCCTAAAATAAGTTTAGGGTATATGTTCTATAATCTTACTTAACAAAAGGTGTTTGTTGCGAAACATACTACTTTCTAAGATAAAGGTGTTTATCATTGTAGGGGCTAGTGGGAGGATAATAGATCTTGAAGAGTTCAAGAACCACAAAACACTATAAGTTAAATAAGAGGAACCTGTAGATAGACCTTTTGTACCACAACCGAATCGTAAATCTAGAATAGTACCAAAGATACCTAGGAGGTATGGATTCATCATAGAATGATGATGAGGTACACATCATGGAAGATGATGATCCAGTTACATACGATGAGGTAAGAGTTGTAGACACTCAAAGAAATGAATTGAAGCAAACATCTCAAAAATGGAACATTCGTTTTGATGAACAAATCAAAAGAGTTTGATTTTATCTCAAATAAGAATGAACCTAGTGTGTACAAAAGGGTCAGTGGGAGCGTTGTGACATTCCTAATATTATATGTTGATATACTATGGATAAGGAATGACATATTAATGCTACAATCAGTAAAGATAAAGTTGTCTAAACATTCGTCCATGAATGATTTGGGAAGAGTATCTTAATTGGGGATAAAATCAATATAGATAGATTCAAGAGGATGCTCGACTTAACCCAAGGATTGCATATTCATTTGATGTTAAAGTCGTTTAGCATGACAAACTCTAAGAGATGTCTCATGTTGATGAGCCATGGAGTGTATCTCTCTTAATAGTCCCCATAGACTCCTGAAAAGAGAGATCGCATGAGTGACAATCATGTATACAATGAAATATACAAGACCTGATGATAATCAGTCATATTCTGGAGAAGATCACTGTAAGACAGTGAAAAACGTCTTTAAAGTACTTTACCGACACTAAGGATGTGATCATATTTATAGTGGGTCTGAATTAAAACTAGAGGGCTTAACAGACTCAAGTTTTTTCAGACAGACCAAGACGATAGAAAATCCACTTTAAGGTAAAGAGTTACCTTGAACAATGGTTTAGTGAATTGAAAAGGTTTCAAACAGCATTCAGTTGCTAGTTTAGTGATAAAGACAAAGTATATAACTGTAAATGAAGCTGCAAGTTGATTGTTTGGATGAACAATTCATTACAAAACTAGGAATAGTTCCTAAGTCTCATCTTAGATCTAAACATGTGTTGTGGCACTTTCATTTGATTATAGGAATCATTGAAAGATGGGAAATCACTATAGAGATAGTGGACTCTCAAGAACAACATTACATATCCATTAACTAAAGCTTATCCAACAGCAGGATAATCGTCACTTAGAGAAGATGTGTATGAGATACCTTGGTGATTGACTTTAGTGCAAGTGGGAGATTGAAAGTAGTATGTGATGTGTTAAAAATATGTACTACAAGTGCACAACGTCTATTGTAGATTTGGCAAGTGCAGGTCGAACCACAGAGACTAGATCAATTCTTTAATATATCCTTAATTAATATTTTAGGCAAATTAGAAACAAAAATGGTGGAGAAGATTTATTAACTAAATTATGCTAACTATTAATTAATGACGAGAACTATTAATGAGAAAAGATACCTAGGAATTAGAATCCACCAAACATTAGCATAATAAATAATTTCTTATTTCCTAAATCAATTCCCAAATTATTCTCCATTCCCTTTAAAAATAATGATTCATATAATTAATATGGGCAAGCATAAGTTATGAAAAATTCACAGATTAACTATAACTTATCAAAACCTCGCAATCAATATAAAAATCATATGCAATTTATGCGGAGGAAAATATGAAGGTGAGAATAATTAGGCATTAATTTTGGAATGGAAAGAAAATATTATTATGAAATACTTAGTTTCAACATAATCCTAGGTATTAGAAATTTAGCTAGCCATGGAATTAAAAACAAAAACAAATAATATAGTACTACTATTCGCATGAAATAAGAACAATAATTAAAAAGAGAATTTCTATTATATAAATAAAAGAAAGTTACAAATACTCCCTGATAGTAGAATAAGAGAAAAGACAAACTCTAAATATCTTACTCCCTCCTACACTAGTGAAAAACTGAGAAAAAGAAAATAAGAAGTGGTACTTTCTCTCTAAAAGAAGAGGCCTATTTATAGGGAAAATAACTTTGAACCCTAATTTAGGTTAATTGAACTTGGACACTTTTGTTCCCTTTCCATGTAGGTTTCAACTTCCTAGTGGCAATCAACTTCTCAAAAAGATCTTCTAGATAGACTTTCCTTTCTCTTGTTGGATTTAACTTGCACACCAAGATTGTTTCACCTCTTTCCTTCTCCTTGTAGGATTCTTCTTGGATATTCCTTATATGAATAAGAGCATTAAATATCCCTTGATCACCAAGATTTTGACTTTATTGCAACAAATATTAAATCCTACAAAATAAAATAAAACATATTAATTTAATAAACTAATATAATTAAAAGGACAAAATTAGGGATAATTAAATGTATGAATTACGTGTCTATCAAATACCCCCATACCTAGCTTTTGCTCGTCCTCGAGTAAAATAAAAATAAAAATAAATCAAAAATTATACTACCCCATTTTCATAGGAAACACGATTGCACTTAGCATGTGCAACAAGCCTTTAAACCTCAAGGTTACCCCAAGTGGACGAGTTGTGTCTCGTGAGGGCTTGCAGTGAATATACCCACAAAATTAAAAAATATTTTTGGATTCAACAAATTATGAAATTGAAAGAAAGCTTCTAAATATCTATAGGCATTATACATAAGCAAGATTAAATTCAAAATCACACTTTTACCTTATCAAAAATACTCAATCTTTATTTTAGACACCATCCTTTATTAAACCAATTTCATGTGATGCATGCATTGTGCAACTCTTAGTAGGGATTTTTACCATGAAAATCAAGCAAACTCATTTTTTTCCTTTTTCTTTCTTTTTTTCCATTTTTTTTTCAATTTTGATTCATGACTTGTGCAATGTCTCATTTTCTTAGGCTTTTCAGAGTTACCCATGTAGAGCAAGCGTTAGACCAATGACTCCCAAACCAGATGGCTTTAGGGCACTAGGTGTAGAGACACCCCTAAGGATTTACTAACTCGAGTAATAAAGGCTACAAAATTAGACTAGTCAAGCTGCTTTTATCCATCACACTTTTCAGCGTGAATATCGATGCTTCCCGAAGCTTGGATACCCAGTTATTTCATTTAATGGACATTGAAGCAATTATTTATTCCTTTTTTTTTTCAACTTTTCTCAAATTCATTTTTTTTTCATTCTTTCTTCTTTTCTTTTCTTTTTTTTTGAAATTACTCGAATCATGGTTTATACCCCACAACTAAGAATTAGTGCAAACGTGAAGTGCAAAAATGATTGTGAAATCAATTTTAATCCAGATGGTGTTTCGAACTAAGATTTCGTATCTTATCAAAAATTCAAAAGTTCTAAATTTTTCAATCTCACTCATGATTTTTGCTCCACAAATACTTATTAGAATTAATTCAATTCATAAAAAGACAAACAAAAATTTTTAATTTTTAATTTTTTTAATTTTTTAATTTTTTTTCGTTTTTTTTACGATTTTTTCCTAAAAAGAAAAAAAAAATCTAATACAACAATACAAAAAAACTCCCCCCATACCTAAATCATGCATTGTCCTCAATGTATGCAAATGAAGAAAACAGAACAAAGATGTGAAAAAATTGTACCTTGTATGCGGGACATTTGTTCTGCAAAAAAATGTGGTGAAAAAGAAAACAAATGTACATATCTACAAATTTTATGCATCCTAAAAACTATGCGACTATAAATGATCAGTGATACAAATGGATAACCTAAAATGGATTTCGTATGATTTTCAAGAGGTCTGGGTAATTGGAAATAGTTAGAATTTGCAACGGAAGAACAATTGTGAGCACACCCGACTGATTCTTTTAAAATTAAGTTAGGGAAGGATAACGAAAAATGATAATTCCTTTTGAAAAATTCTAACTTCATAAAATCTATCCAAACTTGCCATCCATATTCGTTACCAAGGGGCACTAAAACATCTTCATCATTTTGAATAATATTATACCATGTTTAGGCACCACTGGATTAACATATGCATTATTTGAAATGGGGAGATATGATCTCATTATCTAAACATGGAAGATTATGATTGTCCACAACCTTTGGTTCATTTCTTAAATCATATTTAGTGTTTCTGGAAGGCGCTTCGGATGGACCCAAGGTAGACCTAAAATGATCATAAGAGGATTTTAGGTCAATTTGATTCTCTTGAAAGTGCTCAAAATGTGTTAAACTGGATTCAACTATAGGTTCCAATATAGAGTAAGATTTTTGGGATGTGAAGTCCAACATCTCATTGACAACATTCAAGTATTCAGTTTCATCCCAATTTTGACCAAAATGATTTAGACAAAAGTTAACAATTTCATCTTCCCCCGTAAGTTCATTTCCCGATATTTTTTGAATCATGTTCACTTCAACGGACTAGTCAAACAAATCACTAGGTTGCTCTCCCACATTAAACACATTTAAGTCAATTGTCATGTTTCTAAATGTCAATTTCATTAGTCCATTTCTACAATTGATTAACGCATTAGAAGTTGCTAGAAATGGTCTACCTAAAATTACAGGAATTTGACCCTTGGGATTGACAACAGGCTGAGTTTCAAGGATAACAAAGTCAACATGGAAGATAAAATCACCAATCTTAATGAGTACATCTTCAACTATTCCTTTTGGCACTTTAATAGAACGGTCAGCTAGTTGGAGTGTGACACTTGTCTTTTTTAACTCCCCTAAACCTAAGGTTTGGTACACAGAAAATGGTAACAGGTTCACACTAGCTCCTAAATCAAGCAAAGATTTTTCAATTAATGTGTCACCTATGATGCATGAAATTGTAGGACAACCGGGGTCCTTATAATTCACAAGGACTTGACATGACAAGATAGAACTAATATGGGGTGTTAGAAAAGCTTTCTTAGGAACATGAGTGGTTATTTTGTGTGTGCACAAATCTTTTAGACATTTAGCATATGAGGGAACTTGTTGAATGGCATCTAGAAGAGGAATGTTAATTTTTACTTGTCTGAACACTTCTAAAATTATTTTCAAATGAGCTGACTACTTGTTCGAAATAAGTCTTTGAGGGAATGGGGGTTTTGGTTTAAAGACTTTTTCATTTAATTCAGAAGGTTTGGTTTGATCATTTTTTTGACACAAGCTTAGTAGATGGACCTACTGACTCAGTGTTTGTGGGCTTTTCAGGCTGGGCTGACTTTGAAGATGGATTGTTAGATTCAACATTTAAATTTTTCTCTTCTTCATTATCAATGCCAGCATGATTATTAAAATAATTTCCAGACCTTAAAGAAATTATAGAATTCACATGATTGACTTGGTTGTGTTCAAGTGAATTAGCATGATAAGGTTTTTGATTAGGGACTAGAAATTTTGGATTGGTCTCGGGTTGACTACGAAGCTTACCCTTCTCTCTTTCACTAACTATAGTGGCCAATTGACTCATTTGGATCTCTAGACGAGATACGGCTTGGTTAGTGTTTTGCATAAAATTATTATGAGATTTTATTAAAGTTTCTATGCTCTTCTCTAAAGTGTTAAGTCTCTTCTCACTTTCATTAGAAAAACCTGGTGGATATTGGGTTGTTAAGCTTGAATTTTGTTATTGTCCATGATTTGGCTTTTGGTAAGGTTGAAAAGATTGATTTAGAGACTGATTGACCTGATTTGAAGAATTATTTGGGTAGGGTCTTTGGTTCCATGCAAAATTAGGATGATTTCTCCAACCAGGATTATAAGTGGGTGCAAATGGGTCATTCCTAGGTCGTTGAAACATTGCATTGACTTGTTCATATTCTTCAAATTAGGGCACAACTCTAGGACATTCCTCAATCACATGGCTTGGTGAATTACACCTTAGACACAAAGGTGTTGGTGTTGAGACTTGGTTCACGTGTGATTGTCCCCTAGTTTCTAAATCTTCAAGTCTTTTAAGTACACCAGCCAACTTAACTTCGGTAGCAATTGAATTGTCAATTGTATGAATACCCCTAGATGAACTAGGTTTATCTGTCTCTTGGGTGGTTTCCCATTGCATGGTTTTTTCTGCTAAGTCTTCTAAAAACACCCAAGCCTTTTCCTCATCATTATTCAAAAAATTCCCTTGACACATTGACTCTAACATTGTTTTAGTGGGATAGTCTAAACCTTCGTAAGCAATTTGACACAATCTCCATTTCTAAATTTCGTGGTGTGGGCACTGGGATAACAAATTTTTAAATCTATCAAAATATTTCCAAAAAGACTCTTTTTCAAGTTGGCAAAATTTATGAATTGTAGTCCTAATTTTAGCAGTTTTATGATTTGGAAAATATTTTTTTAGAAATGTAACTACAAATCCCTCTCAGGTTGATATGGAATTATTTGGTAGGCTATATAACCATTTTTTAGCATTATCTTTTAAAGCAAATGTTATGAATCTTAGCCTAATTGAGTCATCAGACAATTGTTGAATTTTCATTAAGGCACAAACTTCCTCAAATTCCTGAATAAATAAATAGGCATCTTCTATTCCCGTAAACATAGGTAACATATTTATAAAATGTGGCTTAAGTTCAAAATTGTTACCAGTTACCAGTGGTAGACTAATACTTGAAGGTTGGGCAGAATGGGAAGGATAACATCGATCCCTTAAAGAAACAGTTTTGGCGCCCTCCATTTTTGTTAAAGTGAGATCTTTTAAAGTGAAATCCGAAAAATCAAGTTTTCTCACTAATCGGGATGTTCCGTCCATAATCCACACTTTTTGCATACACTAGTTAGCAAATGATCAGATAAGCACAAAAAAAACAAAAAAAAAAATTTACTTCCAAGGTTAACCTAAATAAAATCTAAACAGCTCCTAACTGTTCCAAGTTACACCGCAAGGTCCACCAAATTCGAAATTAATCATACCACTAGCTAGGTAAGTGTAAGAAAGGTGGGAGTCTCTCCGTAGATTCGGTGACTAATTGAATAACTACACAATCTTTAGGCGTATACCTTTTGAACCACTTGCCTAGACACCAGTAGTTTGATTAATTTAAAATTCAGACTCCTCTTGGAGTTTCTTGTCCTAATTGAGGTCGAGAGTCCTAGGGGCCAACGTCTACTTGATTTTATTAGGTCATGGTCATGTAAAATGAAAATTGGGTTGTTTATGGCCCAAGGAAGGGTGATGAAATCCCCACCTTATCTTGTTACAGGTTGTGCCCTTAATGTTAGATTAAAGACGAAAATGCATAAATAAAAAAAACTATAAACAAATAAAATGTCCTAAAACTATGTGAATTACGAAAGAAGGAGAAATTTTGACGTACCTCAATCCTCCAGCAATCACCACAATTTTTATTTGACAAAAAAAAAAAAAAAAAACCTAACAGGATGTGTTTTACGTGAGTGAATGCATGAATGCGATAAATATATATATATATATATATATATATATATATATATATATATATATATATATATATAAACTACTATTTTTTTATTTTTTATTTTTTATTATTTTTAAAAAATATGGAGATACAAAGTACCGAAGAAAGCGCAACAACAAAATCTTTATCTATTCACTCCTTCGACCCGCTTCAATAATCCTAGAAAAAAATGAGTTAAAACTAATTCGAATAAATAAAAATTAAGGAATAAATAAAAATTAATTCTAGTCCCCAGTCACGGTGCCAAAAATTTGATGTGTTAAAAATATGTGTTGCAAGTGCACAACGTCTATTGTAGATTTGGCAAGTGCAGGTCGAACCACAGAGACTAGATATAATATATCCTTAATTAATATTTTAGGCAAATTAGAAACAAAAATGGTGGAGAAGATTTATTAACTAAATTAGGCAAACTATTAATTAATGACGAGAACTATTAATGAGGAAAGATATCTAGGAAGTAGAATCCACCAAATATTAACATAATAAATAATTTCTTATTTCCTAAATCAATTCCCAAATTATTTTCCCTTCCCTTTAAAAATAATGATTCATATAATTAATATGGACAAGCATAAGTTATGAAAAATTCACAGAGTAACTATAACATATCAAAACCTCGCAATCAATATAAAAATCATATGCAATTTATGCGGAGGAAAATATGAAGGTGAGAATAATTAGGCATTAATTTTGAAAAGAAAAGAAAATATTATTATGAAATACTTAGTTTCATCATAATCCTAGGTATTAGAAATTTAGTTAGCCATGGAATTAAAAACAAAAACAAATAATATTAGTACTACTATTCGCATGAAATAAGAACAATAATTAAAAAGAGAATTTTTATTATATAAATAAAAGAAAGTTACAAATACTCCCTGACAGTAGAATAAGAGAAAGGACAAACTCTAAATATCTTACTCCCTCCTACACTAGTGAAAAATTTAGAAAAAGAAAATAACAAGTGGTACTTTCTCTCTAAAACAAGATGCCTATTTATAGAGAAAATAACTTTGAACCCTAATTTAAGTTCATTAAACTTGGACACTTTTGTTCCCTTTCCATGTAGGTTTCAACTTCCTAGTGACAATCAACTTCTCAAAAAGATCTTCTAGATAGACTTTCCTTTCTCTTGTTGGATTTGACTTGCACACCAAGATTGTTCCACCTCTTTCCTTCTCCTTGTAGGATTCTTCTTGGATATTCCTTATATGAATAAGAGCATTAAATATCCCTTGATTACCAAGATTTTGACTTTATTGCAAAAAATATTAAATCCTGCAAAAAAAACATTTAATTTAATAAACTAATATAATTAAAAGGACAAAATTAGGGATAATTAAATGTATGAATTACGTGTTTATCAGTATGCACACAAGACAATCATGTTTCGATGATAAAGCATATACTTTATAACAATCATATTCATTTATTAATAAAAAGTATTAATTTATTAAAGGCTTTTAATTATCTACATGATGCTGCTTTATAATATGTGATAAACTCATAGTTTTAAGCAATGCTTTTAGAATAATGATGATGATCATTCTAATGAGATCTAAATTCTTAGAAAGCTTAAAACTAAAATAGTTTCCAATCGTTGGATTACTAAATTGGGGGTTAGTGACTCCGGATAGATTGGTACATATGTTGATTGCTCATTGGATGAGGATGATTGATCTCATGATCATTTATGTGGAGATACTAAAGCAAGTATGTAGGTGCTTATTAGAGAATAAGTTCACTGAACGTGGCTCGCTAAGAAATACTTAATGAAGTTTTACTTGTCTGTCAATGGGAATTCCTGTGATGATAGTAGTACAAGTGATCCTTGAACTTGAGATCATCATAGTATCTTGTGTATGATGAATTATACTTTGACTTATTCCTTAAGGCCCTTAGGGTATATCAAAGGGTATACTTAGGTATAATAAGTCGTACATGGAGATAATATATGATCAATTAAGAATCTATCGCTTCTAGTAAAAGAAGAGAAATGTCCAATGTGATTCGATAAATGACAACCAAATAGTCCTTAGCCAAGGCAGAATGAAATTAGAAAGGAGTTTCTAATTTGCATTATTTGGAGTTGTCCATTTAAAAGTCGAAATACATATAATTAAATAAAATAAGACTTGACAATAATTTCATGTCTTATATTTAATTGGGACATTGTATGGTGGAAGGATTGTATTGTACGGTAATTATTTACTCAAATGTTCTTTTATGATTAATGTTGAAATCTATATTATCTGGAAAGTCGTTAATCGCTGGGAGGCTTATCCCTATTGTAGAATAAATATTATTTATTTAAATAAATTAATATTTTAATTTATTTATTTAAATAAGATTAGAATTGTTCTAAATGATTTATTCACAATCGGTTTAATATGGAGAACCTAAAGGGTCACACCATAAAAGGAAGAATAATTATTTAAGAAGTTAATGGCATAATCGTAATAATAAGTTAAGTATATTTTATTTAATCTATGGTGATAGAATAAATTAAATAGCTTAATATTTATTATTTAATATTTTGAAAATATTAAATATAAATTAATAAGAGGAGTCTTATTATTATTATTACTATTACTATTATTTAATTCCTAAAGGAGTTTGGGAATTAATTAATAAAAGTACTCTCATATATTCCTAATAAGATTAGGATGTTAAATTAATTAAAAGAGTTTAATTAATTATCCCTAATAAGATTAGGGAGCTTAATTAATTAAAGGAGTGTAATTAATTAAAATAAAACCAAATCCTTAATTGTTAAGGAGGGTTGCCCACATCTATAAATAAGAAGAGTCTTATTATGGGTAAGTGTAGTTGACTTTTTCACAACAGACGTGATTCCAATTTGTTAGAGAGTACACTCTTTTTCTATGAAAGATAGAAAAATTAGGGTTTTGCCAAACACCCATCTTCTTGAATCTTTCTTCTTCCTTTGTGGATCACCTATAGTGGCCAAACACTTGGTTGGCTAACATTGATCAAAGGAACCAAACCCGGTGAATTCAAGTTGAACATGAAAAGATTGGAGGTGAACTTGTACCTGAGGAAGCTCGAATCTTCAAGGGTATGATTCTTGTTCTTCATATTTTTGTTTAATTAATAATTGTGCATAAAGGATGATCCGGGTATATGGTTTGTAAAATTTTAAAACTCTAATTTTTCACGATTTCGCTTATTTTGTGCAATTTGATTGCGTTCATGAATATTAGAAACCTAACACATGCTACACAGAAGTGTCCTACAAGAACCATAGCTCCAATCCCGAGTGACTACTACACAAGACAACACATCGGATAGAATTTGAAGACGTGAAGACTTGGGCATGGACCCATCTCAAACTTCGTACAACCTCTTATCCAGTGTCATTGTGTAGCTCTCGACAATAACATTCCGTAAAAGGTCTTATACACCTCAATCGGATACCCGGATTAAAAGTTTGAAGGATTGCTTTTTCATTTCAAACACTTGTGAGCTTATACATTGCTACATTTTACCGATGGGAACCGAGTGTTCATCCATTTAAAGCTATTTGAAGTCTTCTTTGGCAGCTGTAATAACCCAATATTTTCGATATAATTAAATAAAAAAATTTGAGTATAAAATTATTTAAAAAAAAAATAAAGGTGGGAATATGTGTAAGGTAAAATGTGTGTATATATGTGATAAATAAAAATTTATTTATTTCATGAATAATTACAAATAAGTTTTTTTAAAAATTATATATTGATCATTATAATATATATATTTATAATAAATTAATTTTGTAATAAAAATATTTTATTATTTATTTTCCATGAAAATATAATTATTGTATTATTTAATATATGAAATGATTATTAGAATTATTATAATAATTATTTTATTATATGAATTTATTCAGATTAGTTAAGTTAATTATTTTAACTTAATTAATAATGTTATGTATATGAAAGTTAAGGAAACCCTAATTATCAATTAGAAACCCTAATTGATTAGAAACCCTAAATGCTAAGTTATGAACCCTAATTGCTAATTAGTAAATCTTTAATCTAATTTCCATGTTCTATGTAATTAGGAAAATAAGCATGATTAAGAAACCCTAAATTCCATTTTTAGAAATTTTAATTTCTATTTTAAACCTAATTACAAAATCCTAGAAAAATTTATGTTTTTAAAAACCTTAGGGTTAAACCCTAAGAGTCAAACCCTAAGGGTTAGCCATGATTACTAGACTGCCATTAAATTTGCTAGCAAAATGACCTAAATGCCTTTTTTGCATAATTGAAAGTAACTTGTAGATCTAGCCAAAATTGGAGTTGGTGAACCACTCAAGATAGCCATGTGACTAAAAATCCCAGCAATCAGCCATATACTTCAGCCATACACATTACATACATAATATATAGATTAAAGAGAGAGAAAAGTCAATAAATTAGCTCATTTGTTCAACTTATCCTCAACCTAGACCTTCTCTCTCTAAACCCACGAATTACATAAGTAATTCAATCCTTGATCAAGTCCCTAGAACACCAAGAACAGATCAAGAACCCTAGATTCAAGATTTGTTCAAAGTAAGGTATAAACCCTTACTAAGAATCTGATCTCTAAAGCCATGTTAGATTCCATGTTTTTATGTTTAATCATGTTGTATGAGGTGTAAATAAGTGATCTGAGTTGGTACATAGTGGATCCATAACATCTAGATGCACAAATTTGAAGTTTTTAAAAATCTGGAAAACTGGAAAATATGATCTAACAGTCGAATGTCAGATCCAATAGATCTTTGTCTATTTATAGTTTTGGTTGTTTAAATGTTTGAAGTTGTAGTATGTCATGAGGACTTGGATCTGGAACTTATATCAGGGTCAGATCTGGTATATATTGTAAGTTATTGATGGTCAAAGTCGGTTGACCGACCATGACCAAGCAAATCTGGGTAACCCATATGTCACTAGAACGTTCTGATAGTATGTTCATAGGCTCAAATCTTGCACGTGTTTCTTTCTTTGTTCTTGTTGTCGTATTCATGTTGTAGTATGGTAGATTAACTACAAATCCATGCCTTTAGAACACCTATATGACAAACAGGTTGGATTTAGTGGCCGGTCAAAGTAGCCTGGTCGAACACAGTTTATGTTTTCTAGGTAACCCAAAAAACGTATGAACACTGTCTTTGACCGGCATAGATCTTACGATTGTGTTGTTGTTATATGCATTTTATGTATTGGATCTATTCATTTACATGCTAGCTACAACCTGGAACCATTAGATCACCAAAACTTTACACAGAAAACAAGTAGTGGAAGCCTAAAACTAGCCAGTCGAACTGTTCTTCATTTCTAGGTAACCCAGAAAATGAAGAACATCTCTGACAGCTTGTTCAAGGCCTTAGATCTTGCTCATGTGTTATGTTCTGACCCAAAAATTGTTATGAACTTGTAATATTACATATATACTACAATATCTGATCATTAGTTAGCCCAGAAACAACATATAAAGTGAATTAATCATGGTCAAAGTTGGTACCCAGAAACTGTCTTATAAGTGTTCTTGGTGCTCAAGAACACCTTAGGCGACACTTTCTGTTGCTAAATGCTATAGCGACAGACTTATTAATTTTAATTAATTAAATTTCCAAAAATCATTTAAAAATAGAAATTAATTTCTAAAAATTACAAAATTAGTTTTAAAAATTATTTGAAGTTATAAAAATTAACTATTAATAATTTGACATATTTTCCATAAATATTAGTATTTAATAAATGTGTTAAATAAATTAATTAAAAATAATTTTATTATATTAAAAATTATTTTAAATGATAATAAAGTATTTAAAAATATTTTAAGTTATAAAACATAACTTTTAATATTTTAAGGTAAATTTCGTTAAATATTTAATATTAATGATATTAGATTTATTTAATAATTATATTAAATAAATTAGTTAAAAATGATTTTAATATTATAAAAATCATTTTAAATAAAAATAAATAGTTTAAAAATATTTGAATTTATAAAATATAATTTTTAATATTTTAAGGAAAATTGCATTAATAATTTAATAACAATGATATTAGATTTATTTAATAATAATATTAAATAAATAGTTTAAAAATGATTTTATTGATTTATAAATCATTTAAAAAGGATATAAATGGTTTAAAAAGATTTTAAGTTATAAGAAGTGACTTTTAATATTTTGATAAAAAATACATTAATATTTAAATATTAATAGTAATTATTTAAAATGATTTTAAATATTTTAAAAATCATTTAAGGGTAATATTAATAGTTTAAAAATATTTTGAGTTATTATAAATAACTTTAATATTTTGGCAATTGTTTGATAATATTTTAATATTAATTAAATATTAATGATAATATAATTATTTATTATTTAAATCATTTAAAAATGATTCTAGTGTTTGAAAAATCATGAAAAATTATAATAATTATTTTAAAATTATTATAAATCTTTTAAAAATAATATGACTGATATTTAAAATATCTAATGGAATATTGAACTACAAAATAGAGTTTTGGACTCGATAATTACCCGATAAAGTCGTCGGTACACCGAAATGTTTTGAAAATTGATCTGAACTTAGATAGTTTGACTTGATAGGTGATTGTTTATGATCAAATGACTGTTATAAATATGTGACAATGTGCTTAAGCTATATGATGACTGCAAATAGCAGTACTATATGTTACTATATATTATTCTAATCGACAGAATGATCTTATTAATGATAGGTTGCTATATAAAAGATAAAACTAAGTTGTGTAAGCAGCAGATCAGACAATTAATCTACCTTTGCATTTACTTTATGCAATGGACATGTGTAAGCTAGTATCTGAACTATTCTTTTTCATTGTTCAAGTATCTTAACTGATGAGTGAGTTTTATACACATGAATTGAGTGCGTTTGAGCTTAATCTTTTGGATGTTTTTAAGTGTTTGTGTCTATTCATGCATGTTTTATGTTTTTTTGTAGGAATTGGAACAAAATTTACTTGGATCGACGTTTGGGGTGGCTAGATTCGCGTATTTGGCTTGCCATTTATATAACAGCCACTTCAAAGCCAATTTAGCATTGCTACAGCCCTTATTTCGAATAACGCAAAGAATGAAAGTTATAGATCTACGTCTCCTCTTTCCTGAACATCTTGAATCATCAAAATTGGAGTTTGAACGAAGAAGTTATGGCCATTTTCCCAAAGGACGTCAGAGTAGAAAATTTCCAGACATGAGGCCAGCGTCGGGGCGCCCAAACAAGACCTATGCCCAGCGTCGGGGCACTAGAATGCGATGTTATTATGCTTGCGGTAGCAAGGGCTGGCTGGGAAGGGCCTAATCCGGACTTGGACGCGTTTTGGGGCAAATTTTGACACTTTTTTGACTCCAAATTGGATTGAGTTTGTTCCTAAGCTAAAAACTGGACTTGTAACCTATAAATACATGATGTACGACATAAAATAAAGAGATTAGATAGATTAGACTAGATAAAACACTCCATTAGATTAGAATATAAACCCTAGTTCTTAATTAGCCATTGGAGATTGAAGCAAATTGAAGAACACTAGAGATCAAGAGCAAGAACAAGAAGGGAACATCAGATTTGCAGACAACAGATTATATTCTCTTCTCATATCATACTTTTATCTTTTAATGTCTATTTAGTTGTGGATTCTTGGTTTTAATTCATTAATTATGAACTAACACTTTTATTAAGACTACAAATTGAACCTTTTATGTTTATGAATTAATTATTTAATTTAGTCCAATTATTTATGCCATGGTGAATTGTTTATCATGTCTTGTGTGTATTGATTAATTCTTTGGCCAGTAATTACCGTGTTACTCTAAAAGGATTCGGGAGATGAAAGTTAGGGTTGGAACTGGACATGATAACATGTATGCTTAATTATTTGCATGAGATGAATAATTAGGGTCGTGAATTAAATAGGGATATTTGTTCACTGCATGTAACAAATTGGGAATTGGAACTTAATGGGTTTAATTTAATTATTTTGCATACGAATATCGCAAGATTGATTGAATTGAATAAAAGTTAACTAATCACTTGGGAAAGGGCTTTTAACACTTAGAATTCCTGTTAGCAATTTAGGTGGCATAATAATTGAATTAGTTGGATAATTGGTTTGTAGTTCATAATTGGGGATATTGTAGTCTTAACCTTTATTTATCTGAATTCATTCATTTAGTCTTTACCTTTATTTAGTTGAATTAATTTTAGAGTAATCTAGTTTTAATTGATTAATTTAGTTTTCTTAATTAGAAAAATCACACTTTACAATTGTTTAAATAAAATTGATTTGGTTAAGAGTTAGTACTTGGTAATTTTTATTAAATAATTCCTCGTGGGAACGATACTTTTCTTATCACTTTATTACTTGTTGACCGTGTATACTTGCACGTATTCATTGATTACAAAATCAATCAACATTAACCTTTGTATATACTTATGCAATGATCCTGTGTAAGTAAGTTATTAAATTGTAATATATTGTACAAGTTCTTTAACTCTGCTATTATAGATCAAGATATATATTCTTTTTGTTAATTTCTAAATTTGATTATGCAAGTGTCCTCACTTGGATAATTGTTGTACATGTTGATACATACTTGTTGATTTCCAGTATGTATACCTTAATTAAAGGTCGTCTAAGCTATTTGACTCGGCTAGACACATATTTAAGAATAACGTTAAACATGATAAAACATTATTGTTATCCAATCGAATTATTTTGGTTCGAATTCCAGACTAAGTATGAACATCCCGAACATAAGAAACTTTTGTGCGCCCAAGGCGGATATACTGGGCGAAAATAGCATCTGAACACGTAGTATTAATCAATACAGGGCATAACGGGCTGATCACCCCCGTGCTCGTAAGTTATGACGGTTTGTGGATGAAGTTCAGTAAAACCTTTTCGAAAATTAAAAACAAAGCTCATAGTCTGTCTACTGCTCACCAATCATAGTCAATACATAGTTTCAAAATTTTGATATAGAATTGATATGTTGTAATGTTCAGCTTACTTCACAACTGTTGATTCGTTGTAGAAGTGTCATTCACAGAAAACATTTAATCCTTTCAGCTAACATTTATTGTTGCTATTACTTGCTGGGCAATCAAATGCTCATTCTTGCTTTAAATTTAAATATTTTCAACTAAGCATGATCAACCTGAAAGTTCTGCCAAGAACAAAGGGAAATGAAAGCTGACCGAATAAGTTTTATGGTATCTTATGTAATAGTTAGACTTATTAAGATAATGATATTTATTATCTATCATGTAATGAAATGTTTTAAAGGTCGCGTACTTGGGATTAGACAACTCTGATATATGTAAATTAAGTTTGATATTTATATTATTGTTATTATTCTGCTCAAAGAAATAATATCGTGAAGCACTGAGTTCGGGTTTCAAGTACTTGAATTCGGGGGCGTCACAGGTTGGTATCAGAGCTTTAGGTTAGAAACCTTAGGTGTGGATAAACCTTAGGCTATAAACTTTAGGACAACGGGAAATGTTTAAAATATAAATAACTCAAATAGAGTTTAAAGGAGATGAATTAAATAAATTCATCATAAAATAAAATAAAAGTAACCTATATACAACTATTATTTGTTGTGTGTATATATTATATGGCAAAAAATACTTTTACCCCACTGTGGTTGTAGTGTTTTAAGCAATTAGCCACTGTGCTTTTAAAATATTCAATTAGCCCACTATACTTTTTAAAAATGTTCAATCAACCCATTCCGTCCAATTTCTTAGACGGACATTAACAAATCAACTTGAATTGCTTACGTGGCTTTTTGGAAAAAAAATAAAAAAATTACGTGTATTTGCTGACTGGCTTTTTGAAAAGGTCTCTCGGGGATTCAATCACCCCCATTGTTTCCGGCCAAAATCAAGCCATAGTTTCGGCCACAAGGTCAAGGAACACAGACTATAAATTTGGCATACCCAAACACCAAAACTGACTCGATAAAAAAATAAAGCAATAACGATTCTGAATCAGCATGGATAAAATTAAATCAATTAAAATCCATATCAACTCAAGATTTTGAAACCAAGAACAATGGAAACCAAATCATGGGAAATAGCAACCCAAATCAGAAATATGAAACAAAAACCCAATCGAGAAAAAAGAGAACCCAATTTGCAGATAAAGCTTCCAAATTTCTATTTGTAAGAGCAACCCACTTCACTTTCAGCAAAACCCATTACATACAAACTTCAAATCAAATGAGAAATCAAAAGAAAAAAGAGATAGATGATGATTCCTTTGGAGAATATTTGAGGAGAATTCCGCCTCTCTCGTCCCAAATCCTCTGATCTGAAACCTGACATCAAAATCTTTCTCTCTATCTCCTCCCTTCACCTTCCTCCGTCTTAGATTTGGATGCCACCAAGATAGATCGAAAAATGAACCCCCACATCAACGAAATTAGTTCATCTTCTTCTTATTTTGGTTGAACATCAACCATTTGATGAAAATAAGAGTGAGGTTGCCAGCACATTTGATGATTATAATATAATTTGTCATTTAAATAATTTGAATTTTTTTTGCTTTATTAATAATTTGCATTTGCATTTAGTTATTGATAAAAGGAAAGTGATATTAAAAGAAAGGAAAAAGAGATTGTTTTTTTTTTTTTTTATGTTTAGTTATTAAAAGTTTTAATATTATTTGTATTATTTACAATTAATTTTAAAAATAAAAATAATTATTAAAAAAGGAAAAGATAAAAGGAAAAGAAAAAGTATATAGAAAATGAATTAAAATATTTATTTTAATTTTATAATTTTAATTATTATTTTGTCCCATAATTAATGATTATTTATTTTTATTTTTTATTGAAATTAATGTAATGTTGTAATAGATCTCATTGATACAAAAATTTTGATATATTATTTGTATTATTTGGAATTAATTTTTAAAATAAAAATAATTATTAAAAGAAAGGAAAAGAAAAATTATATAGAAAATGAATTAAAATATTTATTTTAATTATATTATTTTAATTATTATTTTGTCACATAATTAATGATTTTTTATTTTATTTTTTTGTTGAAATTAATGTAATGTTTTAATATATCTCATTGATACAAAAATTTTGATATTATTTGGAATTAATTTTTAAAATAAAAATAATTATTCAAAGAAAGAAAAAGATAAAAGAAAAGAAAAAATTATAAAAAAAATGAATTAAATATTTGTTTTAATTTTATTATTATTTTAATTATTTTTTTTACCACATAATGATTTTATTATTTTGTTTGAAAAGAAAAAATTATAAAGCAACCTTAATGAGGTTGTTATTTTGGAAAAATACAGTACCGGATCCAGAAATAATAGAACTGACAAATAATGATTCGGATACTAAAGTTGTAGATGATCAAGCATCAACGGAAGTGCAGAATCTGAGGAACAAGGTTTTTTCTCTGGAGAAGCTGTGGGAAATAGAAAAGCTATTAAATAGTTAATTGCGAAAGGCGTTAATAGAAACAATGGAAGAACAAGATAAGCTTAAAATCCAAATTGATCAGATGAGAGAAAAAAGCAACAAATCGTGTGCAGCTCCAAGCAAGAAGGGGAAAAGAAAAATAAAAGACCGTGAATTAAGAAATTCCGATTCTAACCAAGGGAACTCTAGAAAAATAGAAAAGTGTATAAACTATAACAAGAAACATAAAGGCTTATGCAGGAAAGGGGAAAATGTATGCTATAATTGCAGACATGAGGAACATATTTCTCCTCATTGTCCCAATCCGAAGCAAGGTGTGTGTTTTATTTATGGGGTGGAAGGTCATCAGGTGAAAGGTTGTCCAGGATCAGGAGAAGGCGTATGAAATAAGTAGGATTAGTATTAGTTGAATATGTATGACGTGTATATGATAGGCATGTGTGTGTAATGTAATATTATCAATTTTGTGGTCATCAAGGGATAGCAAATTTTTAAATAGCGATATAAGCTATGTTATGTAAAACACTATGAATTAGTTGAATGAATGATATTTTGAGTACATGATTATTTGAGTCAAAATTAAGCAAGGTTTAGAATGTAAGTTAATAAAAGAATAACTTATGATTTTATTTAATCAGATAATGCCGCCAAAGAGACAAAACTGAAGCTATACAAAGGGCAGAAGAATCTGTCAATAATGCTGGAGGATAACCAGACCCGATGCAAAACTTTACAAACGTGGTAGCTCAAGCCATGCAGCATGTAATGCCAGCAGCATGAAATCATCTAGACAATCGCTTAACAAACTTTAAGGACTTCAAGGCTTTAGGACCGCCAGAATTTAGAGGTACAACTGACCCTGTAGAAGCACAAATTTAGGTTAAGGAGATAGAAAAGGCGTTTGTGATAGCTAGGGTAGTAGAGGGGCAAAAGAAAGCTTTTGCCACTTATGTGATGAAGGGGGAGGCTAATTTTTGGTGGGAGGCAAATCAAGCTAGAAAAGGAGAATGAGTGGTTACATAGAGTAGATTTAAGACACTATTTTTCAAAAACTATTTCTCATCTAGTATGCAGGCTAGGATGGAGTTGAATTTTTTTGAGTTAAAGCAGGATAAACATGATAGTTTTTGAATATGCCACAAATTTCAATGAATTAGCTAGGTTCACTCCACACCAAGTGGACACAGAGGCCAGAAAGGCGAGGAGGTTTGAGCTGGGATTAAAATCTTGGCTCTACAATAAGGTGGCTGTGAGACCCCAAATTTTATGAATAAAGATTTAAATTTCTCGAAATATTTTTTTGAATATTATAGAAAGAATATGATATAATGTTATAGTTGTGGGTGATATTTATAAATTTTGCAAAGTATGCAAGTTATTGTATAATATTCGATTGGTCGGGGAATATTTTTTTTGTCGGGGAATATCCGTACGACGGTAAAATCATGGTGGACCCCACAACGGAATTATTGTCGAATTGAGAAAATGACAAAAATATTTTATGAAAATAACGGCGGATGTTTCTCGTTAATTGTTGAAACACCCGGTGTTAAAAAATAAAGATGTCTGGCGTGGTTGCATAGTAGCACACATTATTGATTATTGATGCTTACGTGAGAAGTTACTCAGTTTTGTTCAATTATTGCTACAGTAATTGCTGCATAGTATCTCACGTTATTTGATTCAATTATTGTCAATATTTTATATATTATTAAATCAATAATTGAGACGACGAAGTTATTCATATTATTATTTGCAATATTGACGATGTCTAGAATTTTTGTCAAGGAGAGGTTTGGTCACCTAATTGCGCGCTAATAGGGAGAAATCCTTATTGGAAATCCCCCTCCTTCATGGGAACGACCTGGTCGATTAATAGTGTGAATTATAATAATGATGAAGAATTTTGTTGTATTATTATTATAAATGTAATAAAACAGAAATTTTTTTATATAAAACAGAATTCTTTTTATAAAGTTTTGTTTTATTTGATTATAAATATAATATAATATATTTTATTATGCATAGTGTTTGCATAAGTGCTGTATAGTATTTGCATAGTAAAATCTTTTTATATAAAATAGAATACTTTTATAAAGTTATTTGTTTTATTAGATTATAAATAGAATATATTATATTTTATTATGTATAGTGTTTGCATAGTACCTGCATAGTGTTTGCATAGTAAAATCTTTTTATATAAAATAGAATACTTTTATAAAGTTATTTGTTTTATTAGATTTTAAATAAAATATATAAATATATATATATATATATATATAAATAGAATATATTATATTTTATTGCATAGTATCCTTTCCATTCTCCTATAAATAAGATACTTAGTTAGATTTTGAAAATCACACCAGAAGTTCAGAGAATTATTCTTCTATAATCTTGAGCATATTTCTTTAGAGTTTAAGAAAGCTTTAAGCGTATAAAACAGTATAAGTTTTGTTCAAGAATATCCTCGCCCTACCAGTCGGAATACTCTTCTTTCTAAGGTAAGGGGTATTATTCTTTCGTATTCATGAAGAGAGTTATTTTCTTTCAATACTCATAAGGGTTTTTATTCCATTCTTTATTATTATGCTGGAATAACCTATCTATGCAAAGTACCGCATACATGGTGAAATTCTTTTGTTATTCCATTCTTTATTATTCAGTTGGAATAACCTGTGTGTGCGGTCTATCGCATTCCTGGTGAATTTTGTTGTTTTTCCATTCTTTATTATTCTATTGGAATAACCTATCTGTGCAGTCTACCGCATGCCTGGTGAATTCTGTTGTTATTCCATTCTTTATTATTCTGTTGGAATAACATGTTTGTGCGGGCGGTCTATCGCATACCTGGTGAATTCTGTTGTTATTCCATTTTTATTATTCTGTTGGAATATCCTTTCTGTGCGGATTACGCATGACCTGGTTCCATTCTTTATTATTTTGTTGGAATGTCTTGACTGTGCTGTTTACGCATGACCTGGTTCCATTCTTTATTATTATGTTGGAATAACCTGTATGTGCGGATTACGCACGCCTGGTGAATTCTTCTGTTATTCCATTCTTTATTATTCTATTGGAATAATCTATCTATGTGGATCACCTCACGCATGGTGAATGATCCTTCGTATTCATTCCTTATTAAATTGTGGAAATGATCTGTCTACGTGGATTACCGCATGGCGGGCAAAAATCCATTTGCAGTTTCATATATTCTATTATACTCAGTGGGTTAAAGTTTTGGCTTCTATACTCCATGAAATTAGTAGAATATCCCGGATATTTGTGCTTCATCCAAAGAACTTTTCATGGAAATATTCTTCGAGCATTCTTGAATTTTACTCCACAAAAAGCGATATCATGTTGACAATTTAGACGTAATTGATTTCAAGATAAATTAACTTATAAATCTTTAAAATTTATTCTTGAACATGTTTTATTGAATTATTATGTCATTGTCATCATCCTCATGCTTATATTGTGATGAAAGTCATCTTTGGCTTACGTGCATAGATGGACTTGGTATGATTATGTCCACGGGTCATTCGGTATAATCATGACCTGTAATGTTATAAATGATGTGGTAAAAGTCCTCAGTGGCCTGTAGTGCGTTGATGGAAAGTTTTTGGTATGATTATAACCACGGATTATTCGATATAGTCATGACCATTGATGATTTAATGAATATCCTTGGCCTATAGTGCAGGGATGATCCGTGATGTGGTTTATTTATTAAGCTGAGTCTCAGCGATAAAAATTGATGAAAACATTTTAAATCATAGAAGATAGTAGATATCATGATCTACTCGACTCTTCTGATGGATTGCTTATTCCGCTGCAGTTAAACTTGATGTCTATTGTATTTTATCAGTTTAACATTGTTGAAGACTAATGATAATTTATTCTGCATTATCTTAGTCATAAAATTTCTTACTGGGCTAGTTGAGCTCACCCTTTTGCTTTCATTGTTCTCTTCAGGAAATGAGAACGTAGCCGGGACTAGTCAGGGAATGGAGTGATGGTCCGAGATGGTGTATTAGTTGTCCTCACTATTCTATAAAATAGTGTGACAATAAATGTAATGAGGACTCTATTTGAGAGTGGATATTGTCTAGAAGGTAATATTCTTGTTTAAACTCTCAGCTATATTTTGTAGTATATTACACGACGTTTGTATAATTAAGTTTGTATTTGTATTCTGTACCATATATTTGGCAACTCAGAATAGGTGATGTATACCTATTTTGGGGGCATCACAGTTCGTATCAAAGCTTAGGGATATGATCCCTGGTTGAGATGTTAGATAAGAACTAGGAGGGGAGAGACGGAGAATTCCTTCACTGGTATGACCTACCTAAGTTTATTTGGTATTTAATTGGTCGGTCAGAGTATAGGGATAATATGTGATATGTTAATTAACCCTTGTTTTGTGACAGTGTTTGAAAATGGCATCTGAAAATGTTGAGATCAGCAATGAAGCACATGAGACCGTTGAGTCACAAACGATCAATACCCAGGATAATGTGCAACAAGAAGACAATAATCCTCAGGTAAATAACAACATCGATCAGATGATGAACGATGGGATGTTCAGAGGCTTTATGCAATTTATGCAACATCAGGTAAGAGAGACTCCTGTTCAAAATATAGGTGGAAATAATGGCAACCCACGGTTGGTCACTGCTAAGTAGTTCAAGGAACTGGGACCACCGGAGTTTTTTGGAGAGCCAAAACCACTTAAGGCGGAGACGTGGATAAAGCAGATCACCAAGATATTTGATTTCTTTGGATGCTCTGAGGAGCAAAAGGTTCCCTTTGCCACCTTTATGTTGCGTGAAGAGGCAGATTCTTTGGTGAGAATCAGTAAACGCACTCGTACCGACTGGACTCAAGATGTCTTGGGAGAAGTTCCAAGAGCTGTTCAACGACAAGTACTTTCCCGAAAGTATTCGTCACATGAAGGAGGTGGAGTTTATCAAGTTGGAGCAAAACAATATGACCGTGTCGCAATACGAGGCTAAGTTTGCAGAGTTATCCCGGTTTGCATCCCATTTGGTCGATAATGAGGAGAGAATGACGCGGATGTTTCTGTGAGGTTTAAAACCCGAAATACATCAATACCTCATTTCTCACAAACTTTGTTTATATTCAGATGTTGTGAATAGGGCTCAGTTATTGGAGCGCGATAATGAGTCAGCACAACTAAAAGGCAACGACCAACAACACGATAATAATCGTACCGGTGGCAACGGCCATCAGAACAATGATAACATCGTGGGAAAATTATCATGCCAAGAATGGTAACCACTTCGGTGGTAATCATGGCCAAGATAATAGAAGTGGAAATTTCAAGAAGAGAAGGTTCAATAATGATGGAAAGACAGCAGCACCAGCACCCATTTCAAAGGAAGAAGAACGACCACCGGTCGTATATTTCAAATGCGAACAGGAGGGACACATCCGTCCAAACTGTAAGAAGCAATCCAAAGCGTGTTTTAATTGCGGAAGAGAAGGTAACCTAACTCAATTTTGTTGTGTAGTGAAGTCAAGTCCAGCTGGGATAGTGATGCCAAAGGATGTCTCAGACAAGTCAAAGCTGATAGTTTAAGTGAGAGCGTTTATCAAGGAACGCGAACGAGGTTATTACGGGTAAGTTAATCATAAGCTCTTGCGAAATCTATACCTTATTCGATACCGGTTCTACCTATTCTTTTATCTCTCTTGCTTGCGCTCAACATTTAAATTTGACTCCTGAGAAATTAGACTTTGACTTATCTGTTAAAACTCCATTAGGAGAAACCTTCGTTACCCCCATTGTTTATAAATCTTGTTTTATTCAAATTGACACTTTCACGTTACCTGTCGATCTTATCTCTTTGAAAATACTTGCATTTGATGTGATTTTAGGAAGCGATTGGTTAACTACTCATTAAGATTTTTGTAAGGTTGTTAGCTTTCATATTCCTAACCAACCTGTTATGCGAATTCAAGAAACCAAACCACTACAGTCAATCACTGTTATATTAAGCCATAAGTAAAGAGCCCCGAGCCTTTTGCTGGTGACTTCCTTGTGTGGAATGCACTTAACCCAGACATTTCGTAGGGGACGTCGTGAATAATGGTGGCAAGTTGATAGGTATCAATGTGACGTGTTATCCAAGTCTTGGATGAGGGTCACAGTTTTGAATGATATTTCTATTATTAATAAATTTCCTGACGCATTCTTGAAGACTTCTTAGCCTACCCCTAGAGCGTAAAATAAAATTTTGTATTGACCCCAGTACAAAACCCATTTCTAAAACCCTTAAATATTTCTTCAACCAAAACGAACGTATCATGCGCCAAAGACGTTGGCTCGAGCTATTGAAGATTATGACCATACCATTCAATATCATCGTGGAAGAGCGAACGTGGTAGCTGACGCGTTGAGTAGAAGATTGTATTTGTTTACAAGTTCGATGTTGTTAACATAAAAACCCATTTCGTATAACTTATAAATGATGAATATAGAGTTAAAGACTCTAGAGACCTACGTGAAGATAGCGAATATACGAGTAGAATTGACTTTAATCGATAAAGTTAAAGCCGCTCAAGCTACATACGCAGAGCTGATGAATGTGAAGAAGAAGGTTCAAGAGGGCGTTATTCTAGAAGCAAGAATCGATTAAGAGAGGAAATCTCAACCCTCGATTTAATTGGCCCATTTGAAATCCTCGATCAAGTAGGAACTGTGGCCTATAGACTCGTTTTACCGCCAAGTATGTTGCGTGTTCATAACGTTTTTCACGTATCGATGTTACGTAAATATGTGGACAACGCGAACCACATTATTAAATTAGAACTAGGCGATATAGCAGAAGATTTAACGTATAAGGAGATACATGTTAAAATCTTGGATGAGAAGGATCATATTCAACACTCAAAGGTTATACCTCAAGAGTTAGAATCTGAAATGAAGTCAAGGTATCCTCATCATACCAGGTACGTACGTAAATTTCGAGGGCGAAATTTCATAAGGAGGGGAGATTGTGAGACCCCAAATTTTATGAATAAAGATTTAAATTTCTCGAAATAATTTTTTGAATATTATGGAATGAATTTGATATAATGTTATAGTTGTGGGTGATATTTATAAATTTTGCAAAGTATGGAAGTTGTTGTATAATATTCGATTGGTCGGGGAATATTCTTTTTGTCAAGGAATATCCTTACGATGGTACAATCATTGGTGGACCCCACAACGGAATTATTGTCGGATTGAGAAAACGACAAAAAATATTTTATGAAAATAACGGCGAAAGTTTTACCGTTAACTGTTGAAACACCCAGTGTTAAAAGTACAGTAATACGCGTGGTTGCATAATAGCACACGATATTGATTATTGATGCTTACGTGAGAAGTCACTCAGTTTTGTTCAATTATTGCTACAGTAATTGCTGCATAGTATCTCACATTATTTGATTCAATTATTGTCAATATTTTATATATTATTAAATCAATAATTGAGATGATGAAATTATTCATATTATTATTTGCAATATTGACGATATCTAGAAGTTCTGCCAAGGAGAGGTTTGGTCACCTAATTGCGCGCCAATAGGGAGAAATCCTTATTGAAAAGCCCCCTCTTTCCTGGGAACGACCTGGTCGATTAATAGTGTGAATTATAATAATGATGATGAATTTTGTTTTATTATTATTATGAATGTAATAAAACAGAAAACTTTTTATATAAAACAAAATACTTTTTATAAAGTTTTGTTTTATTTGATTATAAATAGAATATAATATATTTTATTATGCATAGTGTTTTCATAGTGCATGCATAGTGTTTATATAGTAAAATCTTTTTATATAAAACATAATACTTTTATAAAGTTATTTATTTTATTAGATTATAAATAGAATATATTATATTTTATCATCCATAGTATTTGCATAGTGCCTGCATAGTATTTGCATAGTAAAATCTTTTTATATAAAATAACATAATTTTATAAAGCTATTTGTTTTATTAGATTTTAAATAATATATATATATATATATATATATATATATAGAATATATTATATTTTATTGCATAGTATCCTTTCCATTCTCCTATAAATAGGATGCTTAGTTAGAATTGAAAATCACACCAGAAGTTCAGAAAATTCTTCTACTATAATCTTGAGCGTATTTCTTTAGAGTTTAAGAAAGCTTTGAGCGTAGAAAACAGTATATATTTTTTTCAAGAATATCCTCGCCCTACCAGTCGGAATACTCTTCTTTCTAAGGTAAGGGGTACTATTCTTTTGTGATGCCCCCAAAATCGGTATACACGAGCCATTCTGAGTCGCCAGATATCACACTATAAAAATCAAATACAAACTTCATGTATACAACTGTTGAACTGTCCTATAGAATACGACCACAGTTAAGCTATGAGTTTTAATATAATATTATCTCGTAGACAGTATCCAAACTCAAATTGTTACAATGCCATATAAAATACAGCAGCAAAAATTTTAAGACCCCAAAGAAGAACGAGAAGATTACTATCATATTCATTCTAATGAGGTGCACTTTTGACGCTTTCAAAGTCGGGTTCTCATTACCCTATTATCGTTCGCCAAAATCAATTATTAAGTGACGTATAAAATACGACACACACATCTTAGGTCCTCAATACAATTATCTCTTGCATGTCATGCCATTTTATAATTTATTGAGAAACTTCGACAGTCTCGAACCATCACACTATTTCCCTGTTATCTCCGCTCGACCCAGCTACACACTTATTACCTGAAAGGAATTGTGAAGCAAAAAGGGTGAGCACAACTAGCCCAGTAAAGAATATCATGACTAAAGATAATTAAATTTCAATATCTGTCATCAATAATAAATCAGAGATTTAGAACATAGGGTGGATGATAAAAATTTTCAACCACAATTGCAGCGGAACGAGCAATCCATTAGAAGAGTCAAATAGACCATCAGATCTATTATCTTCTCTATGTTAAAAGTCCACCGATAATGTTTTATCCTTCTAACATCAATCAACAATTCATGTCCACAATCATATGAATAACTCATAATCATAATCGTGGTTCTAAATTCCTCTTCGCACCCAAGGCGAAGATAATTTTCATCACCTATCTTTACCTGAAACATCAAAAATTATGGTTATACCAAATCACAATTTCTGCTCATAATCATACTAATTAAATCATCTTTGCACTACGGCCAAAGATATTTATTATTATCACATCTATGAATTAATATTTCATTGCTGAGACTCAGCTCAATAATTAATCCACATCATCAAATCATCCCTGCACTACAGGCCAATGATATTCTTTAGTATCACGACCACAAATTATCCATGCATTACAGGCCAAAGATAATCGTGTTTTCATCAACGGTCCTGATCATGCACTAAAATAATTCATCTTTGCACCCTTGGCCAAAGAGAATCCATAGCCATAATCATACCAAAAACTGTCCATCAATGCACTACGGCCTATGAGGACTTTTTCCACATCATTTGTAACATTACGGTCATGATTATACCGAATAATCCCTGGTCATAATCATACCGAGTCCATCTATGCACTACAGGCCATAGATGACTTTCAACATAATATATACATGAGGATGATGACAATGATATAAGTATTAATCAAACGAAAACAAAGATAAATATTAAAGGCTTTAAATTTATCCAAATATTATCAACCACTCATAATCTAATATTATTAATATCATAACAATATTTTAATCACTTCTTAAACTTATAAATAATTTATTTCAATTGTTTACACTTTACCAAATAATACATTTAATCATTCAAAAATGCCATACTCATAAGATTTCACCACCAATGATTAAATCCCTCATAAAAAATATGCATATTCCTTATATAGGATTTCCAAGCCATAAAATCCTATTTTCCAACTTTGTTACTTCACATAACATATTTAACTATTATGTTCGCAACTAAACTATTTTCATGAAAAATACCAAATCAATCCCAAAAATATTTTTTTTCTGGGATTTAGCAGAATATAGTCCCATAATGAACATATATTGTTCTCGGAATTTTTAAAATTCATTTACTATTTTTCAAAAATCATTTTCTAATTAATTCCTTAAGAAATTAGCTACCTCAAGTTTAACTCCAGAAATTCCCAAATCTTGGCAGGATCTTACACATGTTAACGTGAGCTTCCAGTTTAAATTTCATGGTCATCGGAGTTATAGAACTCCGGTTATAGCATTTTTTGTCAGAAAAATCTAAAAATTGAAATAGTCATAACTTGCTCATGTTAAGTCGGAATGAGCTCATTTTTGGACAAGAGGTACTTTATACCAAATATTTTCATGTCCCAAAAGGACGGAATTTTTCTCACAATTTAAGTGGCCGAAAAGGCCCTTTTAAAATTTTGGACAGTAGCCTTTTTAGAAATTTCGATTTTTGACTCCTTTACTAAAATCAGTCCACACGAAAATCTACAACACTTTTTCCAGTGATTCCACCTGGATAAGTTAGGAAACTCATAGATCTAACTCTAGAACTTGACCACACTCAAAAATTCAAAATATAATAGGAGATATGGTCAATTGAATTTCGTGTTCCATTTTCACCAAAATCTAATTTTTCAACCCTTTGTGATTTCTAAGAAACTTTCATGTTTTCACATAATAACCAACACAACTCATCATAACACTTACTAATACCACATATACCCATGATTTTCATCAGTCCAATGCTTTTATTATGACTTTCATCATAATCCTCGTAAACAGATCATTTCCACAATTTAATAAGGAATGAATATAAAGGATCATTCACCATGCATGTGGTAATCCACATAGACAGGTTATTCCAACAGAATAATAAAGAATGGAATAACAAAAGAATTTACCATGCATGCGATAGTAACCGCATGCAGACGAGTTATTCTCTATATAATAATAAAAAATAGAACCGAGGTAAAGCGTAAATGCATGCACGAAAGGATATTAAACGAGAATAATAAAGAATGGAATAACAACGAAATCACCATGCATGCGATAGATAACGCGCATGACATGACGAGTTATTCCAATAGAATAATAAATAATGGAACCCGGTCCGTACAGAACAGCGATAGACATGGATATATTCGGTTAATAATAATGAACGGAATAATAGAAGAATTTCAAAGATGTATGCGGTAGATTTGCATAAACAAAGTTATTCCAACATAATAATAAAGAATGGAATAATGAAGAATTTCACCATGTATGCGGTACTTGATAACAAAGTTATTCAATGTAATAATAAAGAATGGAATAACAGAAGTTCTCATCATGAATAAGAAAGAAATAATACCCCTTACGAGTACAACAAATAATATCTCTTACCTTTGAAAGAAGAGTACGTACTCCGACAGGTAGGGCGAGGATATATTCGAAGAAAACTTGCACTATGCTCAAAGCTTTCTTAAACTCTAAAGAAATACGCTCAAGATTATAGAAGAAGAACTCTCTCTATAGTTTCTCTCTCTAGAGTTTTAGTGAATTCGTAAGAAATAATGAAGGAATGAGCTTCTATTTATAGAAGAATGGACTACATAGTAACTAATTCATGAACGGTCCAGATTGATTTACTTTTAATCGGACGGTCCATATTTAAAGCAAAATCTTTTAAATAAAATATAATATATTATCTTTATAATCTAATAAAACGAATAACTTTATAAAAATATTCTGTTTTATATAAAAAGATTTTACTATACAAAACACTGTGTAGGCACTATGCAATACTATGCATAATAAAATATAATATATTCTATTTATAGAATAACTTTATAAAAGTATTCTGTTTTATATAAAAAGGTTTTACTATGCACAACACTATGCACAATAGAATATAATATATTCTATTTATAGAATAACTTTATAAAAGTATTCTGTTTTATATAAAAAGATTTTCTGTTTTATTACATTAATAATACTAATAAAACAAAACTGAGTGACTTATCACGTAAACATTAATAATCAATACTGTATGCTACTATGCAACCACGTGTATTACTGTACTTTTACTACCAAGTAGTTCAACAGTTTTAATGGTAAAACTTCTACCGTTATTTTCATAAAAATATTTTTGTCGTTTTCTCAATTCGACAATAATTCCGTTGTGGGGTCCACCAATGATTGTACCGTCGTACGGATATTCCCCGACAAAAAGAATATTCCCCGATACAACGAATATTTTATATCAACTTGCTTACTTTGCAAAATTTTCACATATTACCCTTAACTTTAAACTTTTATCAATTTAACTATTTACCAAAATAGAAAAATTGAATACTTTTATTTCATAAAATTTGGGGTCTCACAATCTCCCCTCCTTATGAAATTTTACCCTCGAAATTTACGTACATACCTGATATTCGAAGAGATGAGAATACCTTGCTTTCTTTTCAGATTGTATCTTCTCGGTAATTTCCTTGCTATCATGATTTTCCCATTTCTCATCTCCTGTATTTCAGATATCATTCTAGAATATAGTTTCAAAACAAAGGTTAATCGATATATCACAATTTGTCAACTTATCAAGTAAACAATTTCAGCTTAGGTAAGTCACACACTAGCGAAGTATATAACTCGTCTCTCCCCTCCTAGTTCTAGACTCTTATCTCCGCCAAAGCAACCATATCCCTAAGCTACGATACCATTTGTGGCGCCCCAAAATAGGTATATACGACCCATTACGAGTCTTGAGATATCACACTATAAAAATCAAATACAAACTTCATGTATACAACTGTTGAACTGTCATATAGAATACGATCACAATTAAGCTGTGAGTTTTAATACAATATTATCTCGTAGACAGTATCCAAACTCAAATTGTTACAATGCCATATAAAATACAACAACAAAAATTTTAAGACCCCAAAGAAGAACGAGAAGATTACTATCATATTCATTCTAATGAGGTGCACTTTTGACGCTTTCAAAGTCGGGTTCTCATCAACCTATTGTCGTTCGCCAAAATCAATTATTAAGTGACGTATAAAATACGACACACACATCTTAGGTCCTCAATACAATTATCTCTTACATGTCATGCCGTTTTATAAAGTATTGAGAAACTTCGACAGTCACGGACCATCACACTATTTACCTGTTATCCCCGCTCGACCCAGCTACACTCTTATTACCTGAAAGGAATTATGAAGCAAAAAAGGGTGAGCACAACTAGCCCAGTAAAGAATATTATGACTAAAGATAATTAAATTATCAATAGCTTTCATCAATAATAAATCAGAGATTTAGAACATATTATAGATGATAAAACTTTTCAACCAAAATTGCAGCGGAACGAGCAATCCATTAGAAGAGTCAAATAGACCATCAGATCTATTATCTTCTCTATGTTAAAAGTCCACCGATAATGTTTTATCCCTGTAACATCAATCAACAATTCCTGTCCACAATCATATGAATAAGTTATAATCATAATCGTGGTTTTAAATTCCTCTTCGCACCCAGGACGAAGATAATTTTCATCACCTATCCTTACCTGAAACATCAAAAATCATGGTTATACCAAATCACAATTTCTGCTCATAATCATACTAATTAAATCATCTTTGCACTACGGCCAAAGATATTCATTATTATCACATCTATGAATTAATATTTCATTCTTTGAGACTTCAATAATTAATCCACATCATCGAATCATCCACGCTTTCTGAGGCCAAGGATATTCTTTTAGTATCACGACCACGAATTATCCATGCATTACGGGCCAAAGATAATTGTGTTTTCATCAACAGTCCTGATCATGCCATAAATAATTCATCTTTGCACCATTGGCCGAAGAGAATCCATAGCCATAATCATACCAAAAACTGTCCATCAATGCACTACGGCCAATGAGGACTTTTCCCACATCATTTATAATATTACGGTCATGATTATACCGAATAATCCCTGGTCATAATCATACCAAGTCCATCTATGCACTACAGGCCACAGATGACTTTCAACATAATATATACATGAGGATGATGACAATGATATAAGTATTAATCAAACGAAAACAAGGATATAAAGACTTTAAATTTATCCAAATATTATCAACCACTCATAATCTAATATTATTAATATCATACCAATATTTTAATCTCTTCTTAAACTTATAAACAATTTATTTTAATTGTTTACACTTTACCAAATAATGCATTTAATCATTCAAAAATGCCATACTCATAAGATTTCATCACCAATGATTAAATCCCTCATCAAAAATATGCATATACCTTATATAGGATTTCCAAGCCATAAAATCCTATTTTCAAACTTTGTTACTTCACATAACATATTTAACTCATATGTTCGTAACTAAACTATTTTCATGAAAAATACTAAATCAGTCCCAAAAATATTTCTTTTCTGGGATTTAGCAGAATATAGTCCCATAATGAACATATATTTTTCTCGAAATTTTTAAAATTCATTTACTATTTTTCAAAAATCAATTTCTAATTAATTCCTTAAGAAATTAGCTACCTCAAGTTTAACTCAGAAATTCCCAAATCTTGGCGGGATCTTACACATGTTAACATGAGCTTCAGTTTAAATTTCATGGTCATCTGAGTTATAGAACTTGGTTATAGCGTTTTTTAAATCGAGAAAAACCTAAATATTGAAAAATAGTCATAACTTGCTCATTTTAAGTCGGAATGAGCTCATTTTTGGACAGGAGGTACTTTATACCATATATTCTCATGTCCCAAAAGGCCGGAATTTTTCTCACAATTTAAGTGGCCGAAAAGGCCCTTTTAAAATTTTGGACAGTATCCTTTTTAGAAATTTCGGTTTTTGAGTCCTTTGCTAAAATCAGTCCACACAAAAATCTACAATACGTTTTCTAGTGATTCCACTTGGATAAGTTAGGAAACTCATAGATCTAAGTCTAGAACTTGACCACACTTAAAAATTCAAAATATAATAGGAGATATGGTCAATTGAATTTCATGTTCCATTTTCACCAAAATCTAATTTTTCAACCCTTTGTGATTTCTAAGAAACTTTCATGTTTTCACATAATAACCAACACAACTCATCATAACACTTACTAATACCACATATACCCATGATTTTCATCAGTCCAATGCTTTTATTATGACTTTCATCATAATCCTCGTAAACAGATCATTTCCACAATTTAATAAGGAATGAATATAAAGGATCATTCACCATGCATGTGGTAATCCACATGAGCAAGAGTTATTCCAATGAGAATAATAAAGAATGGAATAACAATGATGCGAACGGAATAATAGAAGAATTTCAAGCATGTATGCGGTACTTAGCATAAACAAAGTTATTCCAACATAATAATAAAGAATGGAATAACAGAAGAATTTCACCGTGTATGCGGTACTTGCTGAGTTATTCAACGTAATAATAATAAGAATAATAAAGAATGGATGGAATAATGAAGTTCTCATCATGAATAAGAAAGAAATAATACCCTCATGAATAAAGTAGTACAACAAATAATATCCCTTACCTTTGAAAGAAGAGTACGATCTCATTTGGTAGAGGCGAGGATATACTCGAAGAAAACTAGCACTATGCTCAAAGCTTTCTTAAACTATAAAGAAATACGCTCAAGATTATAGAAGAAGAACTCTCTCTATAGTTTCTCTCTCTAGAGTTTTAGTGAATTCGTATGAAATAATGAAAGAATGAGCTTCTATTTATAGAAGAATGGGCTGCATAGTAACTAATTCATGAACGGTCCAGATTGATTTACTTTTAATCGGACGGTCCATATTTAAAGCAAAATCTTTTAAATAAAATATAATATATTCTATTTATAATCTAATAAAACGAATAACTTTATAAAAATATTCTATTTTATATAAAAAGATTTTACTATGCAAAACACTATACAGGTACTATGCAATACTATGCATAATAAAATATAATATATTCTATTTATAGAATAACTTTATAAAAGTATTCTGTTTTATATAAAAAGGTTTTACTATGCAAAACACTATACACAATAGAATATAATATATTCTATTTATAGAATAACTTTATAAAAGTATTACATTTTATATAAAAATCTTTTACATTTTATTACATTAATAATACTAATAAAACAAAACCTGGTGACTTATCACGTAAGCATTAATAATCAATACAGGTGTACTCTTATGCAACCACGCGTATTATGTACTTTTACTACTATGAAAGTAGTTCAGCGGTTTTAACGGTAAAAACTTCCGCCGTTATTTTCATAAAAATATTTTTGTTGTTTTCTCAATCCGATAATAATTCCGTTGTAGGGTCCAAAGAATGATTGTAATCGTCGCATCACGGATATTCCCAAACAAAAAGAATATTCCCCGATACAACGAATATTTTATATCAACTTGCTTACTTTGCAAAATTTTCACATATTACCCTTAACTTTAAACTTTTATCAATTTAACTATTTACCAAAATAGAAAAATTGAATACTTTTATTTCATAAAATTCGGGGTCTCACATCTTTCATATTCATGAAGAGAGTTATTTTCTTTCAATACTCATAATGGTTGTTATTCCATTCTTTATTATTATGTTGGAATAACTCCGTCATGTCGGCAACCGCATACATGGTAAAATTCTTACATTATTCCATTCTTTATTATTACATTGGAATAACCTATGTGTGTGATCTATCGCATGCATGGTAAATTCTGTTGTTATTCCATTCTTTATTATTCTGTTAGAATAACTTGTCTCGCATGCGATTCTATCGTATACGGTGAATTTGTTGTTATTCCATTCTTTATTATTATGTTGAAATATCATGTATGCATGCGGATTCGCATGACTCAGTTCCATTCTTTATTATTTTGTTGGAATATCTTATTTGTCTTCATTTATTGCATGACCGATTCCATTCTTTATTATTACATTGAAATAAACTCGTTATGCATGCAGATTACGCACGGGTGGTGAATTCTTCTATTATTCCATTCTTTATTATTTTGTTGGAATAACCTGTCTATGTGGATTATCGCATGCTTGGTGAATGATCCTTTGTATTCATTCCTTATTAAATTATGGAAATGATCTGTCTACGTGGATTACCGCATGGCGGGCAAAAATTCATTTGCAGTTTCATATATTCTATTATACTCAGTGGGTTAGAGTTTTGGCTTCTATACTCCATGAAATTAGTAGAATATCCCGGATATTTGCGCTTCATCCAAAGATCTTTTCATGGAAATATTCTTTCGAGCATTCTTGAATTTTACTCCACAAAGCAGTATCATGTTGACAATTTGGACGTAATTGATTTCAAGATAAATTAACTTATAAATCTTTAAAATTTATTCTTAAACTTGTTTTATTGAATTATTATGTCATTGTCATCATCCTCATGCTTATATTGTGATGAAAGTCATCTTTGGCTTACGTGCATAGATGGACTTGGTATGATTATGTCCACGGGTCATTCGGTATAATCATGACCAGTAATGTTATAAATGATGTGGTAAAAGTCCTCAGTGGCCTGTAGTGCATTGATGGAAAGTTTTTGGTATGATTATAACCACGGATTATTCGGTATAGTCATGACCATTGATGATTTAATGAATATCCTTGGCCTATAGTGCAGGGATGATCCGTGATGTGGTTTATTTATTAAGCTGAGTCTCAGCGATAAAAATTGATGAAAACATTTTAAATCATAGAAGATAGTAGATATCATGATCTACTCGACTCTTCTGATGGATTGCTTATTCCGCTGCAGTTAAACTTGATGTCTATTGTATTTTATCAGTTTAACATTGTTGAAGACTAATGATAATTTATTCTGCATTATCTTAGTCATAATATTTCTTACTGGTCTAGTTGAGCTCAACCTTTTACTTTCATTGTTCTCTTCAGGAAATGAGAACGTAGCCGGGACTAGTCGGGGAACAGAGTGATGGTCCGAGATGGTGTATTAGTAGTCCTCACTATTCTATAAAATAGTGTGACAATAAATGTAATGAGGACTCTATTTGAGAGTGGATATTGTCTAGAAGGCAATATTCTTGTTTAAACTCTCAACTATGTTTTGTCTTATATTACACGACGTTTGTATAATTAAGTTTGTATTTGTATTCTGTACCATGTATTTGGCGACTCAGAATAGGTGATGTATACCTATTTTGGGGGGCCGTCACGAAGCGATGTTAGTATAAACTCTTTCGCATGAAGAGATTTTGGAAAAGGCTATAATAGCTGAAGAGGGGAGTGAGGCCATGGACCTCTATAACAATGAGAAAAAGAACAAGGGTAAGGTTGAGGGAGGAGTAAGGGTGGAAGCAAGTAGTGGGAGTAGGAGTGGGAAAAGAAATGTGGGTAATTTTGGGAATATCCAGGTTAAGCAAGAAGGTGTAAAGAAGTAGGTGGTACAATGTGGAAATTGCGGAAAGAATCACTCGGGGGAGTGTCTGAAAGGAAAATTTGTGTACTACAAGTGTGGGCAGGAGTGACATATCTCTCCCAACTGCCCCAATCCAAGGGTGAATAATGGGTGTTTCATGTGCGGATCAATGAAGCATAAGGTGAAAGATTGTCCAAAAACAAAAATTGAGGCAGGGAGTGTGAACATGGGAAAAAGTAGTGGAACATTGGCGATAACTGTAAGACCCCAACTTTTTATAAATAAAATCGAATTTCCTATAATTATTATTTTGAATAATAAGGTGTTAATTTGATATAATGCTTTGGTTATGGGTGAAATATGCAAATTTTGCAAAAGAAGCAAGTGGTTATAAAATATTCATTGTTGTCGGGGAATATTCGTACGATGGTGCAGCCATTTGTGGGCTCCATAATGGAAAATGGTCGGATGAAGAAAACGACAAGAATGAGTTTTCTAAAATTAACTGCGTAGTTGTTACCGTTAACACTGTTGGAATACCCGTTGGTTAAAATACAGTAAGAAGGCACTATTTTAACAAGAAAATATCATATCATAATTAACACTGTTGGAATACCCCGTGAGCATTTGCAGTATTGCGGTATTTTGAATTATTGATTCTTACGTAAGAAGGAACTACTCAATAATTGTTATAGTAATTACTGTTCAATATTTTATTTTATTGATTCAATAATTGCTACATTGATATTTTATATTATTGTTAATTCAATAATTGTCACTGTCGACGTCGGGATTTTTGAGTGTCCCTTTTCGTTACTTGTTCTTTGGTGTTCTCATGTTAATGTAAGATTTGTTTGAAAAAACAAGTGAAAGGTCTGACATGTATAATGTCGACGATTTGACTTTAAGAGTCGCCAGTTGGTGTATTTAACTGGTTGTACCAACGCAACAGAAAAGGTTTGCACATTGACCCAATGTTTTGACATCGCTAGAGGCTGCCCATGAAACCGAGATTCATTTTGGGTGCAGGGGGCTTGATTATGCGGAGGGAAGGTGTTAGGCACCCCCCGACATCCGTGTTACCACGGTGACCGCCACTTTTCAAAGAAATTGTTATATGAATGTGTGTTTGTTTGTGTGTGTGGATCAATGTGCAGTTATTTGAAAGTAGTGCGAGGCCTCGTTCGCACCTATATACACAAGGTTTGAATTTTATAGAAAAATTCAGTTTTAACCAAGATGTAGCAATGACGATTTGTAAAAGAGGTTTTTCAAACCCTGTGCTCAATAGGAATTGAGACCTTTTCATACTTCCATTTTATTACTAAATGTTTGGCTTGTTTGCTATTATTTTTGAGATGCGAAACATTCTCGAGAAAATAATATACAGCAGTGCCGAACTCCTCATGGGCATGATAGCCATTCAAGGAAATTCATAACGTCAAAATAATATACAGCCGCCATACAATTTGAAAAATGTCCATCATGGGAACCGAATCTAGATTCGATGAATCAAATCTGTGATCACATAATTCCTAGGCACACATGATCTTGTAATTTGTATGGAAAGCGATAGCGATTATATATATAAAAGTCAGTAAATATATATATATATATATATATATATATATATATAAGCAATTAAACGCTCCGCATCAAGTTCAGGCTCAATCGAGGCATAACTCGATAATGTTAGTCCATATATGAAATATATACATATATATAAGTATATATATATAGATAGAAATGAAAACCACGGACCGAAGTCCGGGCAAACACACTCAGACGACTGTCAACGTGTACAACAATGTGTGCTAATATGAGAAGAAGGCTTACAGTGGGCTGCCAAAGTAGACTTCTATTGACTTTAAATGGATAAACACTCAGCTCCCGCCGGATAAAAGATAGCTGTATGTGAGCTAACTAGTGTTTAGAAGTGAGGAAACTCTCAAAAGATGTGCATGCAGAGTAAAATGGACAGGGCTTCCTCGCCTTTTTCCCTCCCTCTTCCTCTCAAATGACTGACCCCAAGGCTTGTATATATAGACGGATGGCCACAAGTACACCTGCAACAGCCGCAGTTGTACCTGCGACTGGTTGTGGTGCATTCGAGCCTCGCGGGTCCCGTCGTCTCATAGTACGTGCACTCATGCACTGTAATATCCGCTCAAACTTGCAGAACTTCAATCCAAGCATCCGAATGAGGTATATCTGACCTTCTTCGGACCGCTTGTGTCGAGAGTTACGTAATGACATGGATTAGAGGTTGTACGAAGTCAGGAAGAAGGGTCTATGCCCATGGTCTTCAAGCTTCAAATTCTATCCAAAGTACTGCCACGCGTAATAGTCACTCGGGATTGTCAATCCTCGGCTCTTGTGGGACATTGTTGGATGTATGTATGTATGAAGTGTTGAGACGACGCGCAGGTGTTGAAAGAACAAGATGACGTTTGGCTCCTCACCGGGGTTATCGTCGGTTTAAGCGAAAAGTAGACGTTGCTCAGGGTTACAGCTGAGATTGGACTACTTGTTGATTTGCCGTGATATCATCTTGTTGAGATGGTAAGATGACGTTGTGACTCCTCACCGGGGTTATCGCCGGTTTAAGCGGAAAGCAGACGTTGCTCAGGGTTACATCTGAGATTGGACTGCTTCTTGTTTGTATGTATCACTGTCATCTGTGGATGTTCCTGTCTGCCCATTGTCAACTCCGAGTCTGAGGTGTGTGTGCCTCGACAGGATGTCTGAGGTTGAAGCTGATTGCATATGTTTGAAACAAGCATTCTCGGGGTTATCACCAGAAATGCAATTGCATCTCTTGGGGCTATCACCAAGTGATGGGGTTGCTACTCCCAGTGTTTCTCTAGGACTGGAACTGAGCGTCGCGGTGTTATCGCCGAGATAGAACTGTCCTCTCCGGTGTTTGTCGGTCTTTTGATCTGCATATCTCGGGGTTATCTCCGAGATTGGAAATGACATTCCTGGTGTGTGTTTCGTGTTTGAGATGATGTTCCCGATTTGTGTTCCGGGTTGGAACTGAACTTCCGGTAGTATCCGGAATGGATGTAAGCTATCTTTCAGGGTTATCTCCAAAAGACGAATCTACCCTCCTGTAATGTTAGTAATAGGAGCGCAGAAAATTTCGAGTGTCTACAGATGCCCCTCTTTATCATATTCATGCAATGCAAGGCATGGATAGGATAAAGAATACTAGACACTTGAAATGAAAGCAAGATAAACATGATGCTATATGCAGCAACATGATGCAAATGCATGTAGAATGCATGAATGATTTTTAGGTAATCCTGCTGCGATGACAATCAGTGATGGCTTGGACATGCGATCCAAGTTTCCAAGGATGTTGACGTTGGGGCTATCATCAAAGTCTTGAATCCTAGACACTGGCTTATATTCCATAGAGGTACCTCTTGTGTGTGAGAGATCTTTGGGGATAAAGCTTTGTCCATTTGAGGATGTGTATAACATATTCCCTCATTCTGTCGGAGTTACTGCCAACAGTTTGTTGTTATTAGGGTTGCCTGATCTTCGCTGATGTGTGTATCACCGGATAAATCCCTGCTGGATGCATTGCCAAGGCTACTTGACCTTCATTGATGTATGTGTCAATGGTAGCATTGCGTTGTAGCCCCCGTCGGGGAAGGTTGCTTCGATGGGTTTACTTGCCATCGGCTAACATGACGTCAAGGCTGCTTGACCTTCATTGATGTGTGTATCAATGGTTGCATTACATTGTAACCCCCGCCGGGGATACGTAGATGCTTAAAAGATGTGTGTTGTGACCCCCGCCGGGGATACGTAGATGTTTGTTAACTTCGGCGTTGTAACCCCCGCTGGGGAGGTTTGATATTTCATGGTTTTACGTTGTAACCCCCGCCAGGGATACGTCAGGGTTGCCTGACACTCATTAATGGCATCAGACCTTTGTGGGGTATTGCCGAGCATGATCTATGAAAGCTGAGCTCATTGGTATAGTATACCATACATTCAGGCGAATACCTTTGAGACGACGAGAGTTTAACTCTGAACGACGAGAAACCAGGATTTCAGGCTATTCCGCTCAATCGCGTAACACTTTTATTCCCGATTTGGCCTTTTTAGCTTGTGAGACCTCCTTTACAACTCTAACTAGAGCGAGCCAGAGGCGTGGGACCCATGTAAGAGTGCCGTAGGTGTACCTACAGGAGCCACAGGTTAGCCTGCGGGCAACTGTGCTATGTATAGGCAACTAGTTGCTTTCATAAGTCATTTTCAAGTTGCGCAGCGAAGGAAATCTGAGAGCTTTTCTTCAGATCTGTTGAGTTCGGGCAACTTTCTACATATTCTGCCACTGTACAAGCATTCTTCACTGTCCTGGTAACACATGCATGTATTTTTTTCCAATTTCTATCCGTTGGAAAATGACTTATCGCATGGAATGCATTTAGACACATAGTAGTGAATATGCATACTGATATGACTTGATCAAAAATATTCAACATAGCCAACGTTAGTATTAAACCATACTAAACATAATGATGTAAAAAAATTTAACTTTTGAAATAGTAAAATTGGCACCTTTTACTGTCATTTCTTATCCTATATGAGGACAAATGAGTAAAGGTAGACAAGCAAAATAATCCTGGTAATTAGACTACACTTACGAATTTTTTACTGCAGTGTATTGATGCATATAGGATGTATATGACTGTGTATAGGTGTGCTACTGAATGGCCACCTAGTCATGCCTATGTGAATGTGGATAGTCCCATTTACAAAGGGGCTATGGCAAAATTATCCCAAAATGTAGGTATTGGGTAGTCATGCATTTTTAACTCTACTGTAGATGTATGTTAAAGCAATGCATGCATGCATGTAATCATAGAATGAATTTTGAAAAGAATCCAGGTAAGAAATTACCACACCCTTTCTGAGGTGATTTGGAGACTTGTCCAGATATCATGGATCTGGATCAACCGAGTAGTTCCCGCAGGACCACTTCTGGTGTACGGAGGAGGGCTTTTGAAGAACCTCAGCGCCGTTCTGTTAGACAGCCTCGTCGATTGGTGGAGGCGGTGATACGTCCTATTCGGGTTAAAGTGCCAAATGTCGAGGACGAGGAGGAGGATGCACCGATCGAGGTTCCTCCTCCTGCTATACGTGTTCCCCATAGGGTTACCAGCTATTCAAGTGGCGAACCCAGATCTTCTGGGAGACTTGAGTAGGCATCCTTTACTATGCTTGATGTAGGTTCCTGGCTTCACACAGCCTCGAGGGAACTGGTATAACATCCACTTTATGTATCAGGCCTTGCATGATGACTACAAAGTGATCATCCTTGGCTGGGGATTCGGGAGGTTCTTCTCCATTCTACCCCGTCATTGTCCCCGGGTTACCTCGGGGCATTATGCAGCGGTGGTTTCACCGCACTTCGATCACTCCATTTGCTAGGCGTGAGGTGATGATGACGCCGATGGATTGGCGGTTTATCACGTGTATGGAGTTTGGAGGGAGTGATTGCCTTGCACGACGGATATCACCCCCTCTTGTAGTAAGATCCTTGTTGGGAGTTCACGGAGGCGCAAGGGCGTGACTATTCTTACAGTCCTTTGAGCGTAGATGCTATGAATGAATTTGTTTAGTGAGCCCATACCGATGATGTGAGAGTCAAGGATCGCATTCTCCGGCGATTATTCCTGATGATCATTAGGGGCTGCTTCATAGCAGATAACTCTTCTACGGTGTCCTTCGCTTTGATCAGCGCCACTCGACACGTGGACCGTATAGGAGAGTATGATTGGGGTTCCTACACCTTTGCCAATTTCCTCAGGGGAATGCACATGCGATCGCAGGGCTTGACCTAGGCGTGGTTAGGATTCTACCCATTTCTGCTGGTGAGTGTTTCTCTTGTCTTTTCCCATGTATGGGTTAAGAGTGTTGACTAACAGTAGATGTTTTACCTTTGTGTTGGCAGTTTTGGGCCTATGAGAGACTTCCTTGTTTACGTCCTGTGAGTGTGCTAGGTTTAGATACCTATCTACGAGGACGGAGATGGCATCATTCCATACTGGCGGAGGTCCCCTGTTCTTTGAGGTTTCACTCATTGTCGCCTCTGATTGGAGTTATTGATACCGATGTCATCACATGGGTTCCCTACTCGGAGAGCATTTGGGAGTTGGTTTTGAGGATGGGTACTCAATCGAGTTGAGTACGTCATTTCGCCATGCAGATTCCTCTCTTTGAGATGGAGGATGGGAGCTCTATTTAGAGAGAGCGCTATTAGGAGCACTACTGGAGAGATTCGTATGTCGATCTTGCCTCCTGCCAGGCGTTATTGGACTGTTTCGCAGTCACCTGTCATTGACATCCCATTGATGGGGACTAATGGTTTTACATTGTCAAAGTGCCCCTGTTCTCAGGAGATGTTCCAGCATTGGTGGATCCCTCGTACGATTGGAGCTCAGACCCGCGCCACACAGTTTATAGGGGATATGGTTCCAGGATCCGTGATGATGATGGATTGGCTAGCCCATGTCAGAGATCCAACTCATGTGACATGATTGATGATTGACCCCATTTGGGCCGGACACATCTTTTCATTCGGTATTTGGGCAGAGATCCTTCAGAGGTAGATACTTTTGTTCCTTCCAGCTCTGGCGCTGGCCCCTCAGATGACCCATATGGCTTTGCACGGTCTGAGATCCTCCTCAGTATCTACCGACATCCCAGTAGATAAAGATCCAGTGACTCAGGAGGAGTTACATCAGGTGGACAGTATCGATGATGTAGACATCCACACTCTTGACTTTTTTTGATGTATTTCTCACTATTTCTTTTGATAGGTCTCTGTTAACATCTGGGTAGCTTCGCCCCATTCTCGCTATATCTTTTGATAGGCCTCTGTTATATGTTGGGTAGCTTAGCCCCATTTCTTTGTATTTTAGCAGTACAGAGATGTATTAGATGATGATATACTTAGGAATGTATGCACAATTTTCCATTCCCTATATCATATTGTCATCTATTGTACCATGCATGTTATTATGTTATGCATATGTATGTATGTCCAGAGATATTCAGCATTGACCCCTGGATGGTCTTATGACACGGCCCGTACAGATGTCTTCTTCGATAGTTAGCCGTATTGGTCATGCCCCACAATTTTTGGTGGTATCTGGTATGCGTTCATGGTATGATAGTGTATCACCATCAGACATGGTGATCGTAGATGATTTGCTGCAGCATACTATGACCCTGTTGATGTTTCAGGTTCCCACTAGATTTCTAGAGGGCATGCTAGAGCACTGGGTATCGGAGAGGCAGGTTCCCACTAGATTTCTAGAGGGCATGCTAGAGCACTGCGTGCATATGGCTATTGGAGACATGAGTAGATAGTTCATGACCCTCATTGGATTGAGAAGTAGAGTGGTCCAGGACGAGATTACATCCGGCCACGTGATATCCCTGCGTTTCTTGTTTGACAGGTTTGGCTCTGAGGATAGCTATGCATGGCATTCCGGGGATTTTACCACATCGGAGGACCATTGGCGTTCAGCCAGAGTAGATGTACTGCTTCTATGTGTATTGTTATACGTCTTCATGCGCGGTACATGGATGAGCTGAATATCAGTGTCATTATGGCAGTGAGAGCTCTCAGGGAGGGTCATACCATTGTATCGATGATCATTGCAGAGACTCTTAGGTCAGCTACATATTGCTGTACTTATTTGGCAGGAGTGTTTACAGGTAGTTCGGTCATGCTGTATGTGTGGTTTATGTCACACTTGAGACCGATTGGCACATTTAGACGGTAGGGGTTTTGTTTCACCTAGGAGATAGCCATGTCATACTCCTTTCAGCCTGCAGAGTGCACAAATGCTGCATCGTGGTCAGCTTTTTTGATAGGGATTAGGGATCCGTTTGCCATATTACCGTGTTCAGGGCTTAGTTCACCCTACAGCTTCATTACTCATGCTCCGGGCATGGATTACCTCCCTCTGGCTGGATTGAGGGGCATGATTACTTACCACCCACTGGCCATGATGTGTCAGTTTGACCAGTTCCAGGATTTTAATCCGTATGAGGGGGTAGTGAGTCGGTAACGCATCACATCGATTTATCGGTGGAGGACGAGATCCGAGTTGTATGCTGTTGGGATCGCCGAGAGTTGGCCGAAGTTTTCTATCGATCATCCAGGTTGTTCGCAGAGTATTCCGCATGGATGGAGATAGAGATCGCATCGTGCAAGTAGTATCCACAAGGCGAGGGATTGATTACGGCGATGAGGAGCCTATAGAGGAGGCTATTATTCCCACCGATGATTTGACTATCGGGTCGCCAAACATTTGTGATGGATTCTCCCACCCCGAAAGTGCCATCAATTACTCAAAGATTCGAACATCATTTGGACCAGAGCTTACATCGATGACCTATGAGAGAGATCAGGCTAGGGCCGCGATGTTGACAGCTCTTGATGAGAGAGATAATGCTTTGTTAGAGAGGGATGAGGCTAGATCAGCCAGAGATGTATTGATAGTGGAGCGGGATGCCGCCTTATCTGGTAGGGATGTGTCCATTGTAGACAACACTTCAGTAAGATCCCAGATGACTGTCAGTCTTGCCGACATGAGTGCTTAAATTGATGAGCACTATGCCACTATGCAGTTAGCCTCTGATCTGCTATCTCGTGTAGATACCCTTGGGCAGGAGCTTGCAGTGCTTCCTCCGTCTTCAGAGAGGGATGCTATGTTAGATCTGATAGTCCGCATACACACAGATCTATAGATAGCTTTGTATTTTCCTGCACAGACTAGCTTAGCCATTTTGTCATGTACAACATAGATGTATATATCAAATAGTATAATGTATGGCAGAGAAATATATTTTGATTCACTTCCCTTTTAGTTATGCCTTGATACTTGCTTGATATTTTCCTGTTTCTCCAAGGCCTTGTGATCTTGATGCATTCTGAACTTATCCTTGATAGATGGACATTGAGACGTCGTAAGATCTCTCAGAATAGATCATCGATTTCTGTATATCCCTACCATCTTTGGTGTCTTGGGACTGGTATCTGTATGGAAAAGTGGAGAGGAGGATGGTTTCTTCCTCTCTGAGATTGACTGCACCACAGATGGTCGCCAGTACTTCTATTTGTGAGAAGCCTAGTTAATTCCCTCTCTTATGGGTTGGTATTGCTCTTTGAGGCACGATCGCACTTAGATGGTCACCGAATCTTCTATTTGTGAGAAGAGGATGGGTAATTCCATCCTTTGATCCGAAAACCGATGAAATGGGGCGAATTGAAGATTGATCCCGAAGACAAGTGTGACAAGTATGTTGTTACGGTAGGGGTTAGATCGCACCATGAATGGTCGCCTACGATTTCTATTGAAGAGGAGATCAAGTCTGTAGTTCAAACCTAGTGTAGGAGGTTTCGCCGAATGCGGAAGGCGGATGGGTGTAGAAGTATTTTTGTTATTTTGTTGTTTTGTTGAGAAAGGGTAGAAATGTTTTTGTTGTTTTTTCTTTATCATGACCGCCATAGAGAATATGGTTGCCTACATACCCCAGTGTGTCGGGGAGATTAGGTCGACGAGTTCGCCCCTCGTGACGAATTGAAAGGCTAAGAGAAGCATAAATCTCATGCAAAGCTATCTCATGGGGAGAAGAGAGTTTGATCCCATAATGGGGACAAACTGCAAGTGTGTAAAAAGTTTGATCCCGTCCTCAGGACAAACTGCAGGCGTAAAAAAGTTTAATCCCGTCTTCCGGATAAACTGCAGGTGTGAAAGGTTCAATCCCGTCTTCAGGATAACCAAAATTGTGAAAGGTTAAATCCCGTCTTCAGGATAATCGAGGTTGTGAAAGGTTTAAATTGAGGTAAAACCAAGATGCTGGCTTAAAGTGTATGTTTCCCTGAGGGGCATAAGAGTATTTAAAAAGAAAGGGTTCAAAACCGGAATGACTGGTGATTTGATGATCAAAACCAGGATGTTTGTTTGATGGTAACTTCAGACATAGTACCGGTTCACGGTGTCCGAGTTGATAAGCTGTGGAAATTCATCGCCATCCATTTCAGAATCTCGAGAGCACCTCTGTCAATATTTCCTTGACAACAAATGGGCCTTCCCAGTTAGGTGCGAATTTTCCCTTAGATTGATCTTGGTTGTCAATGATCTTCTTCAAAACCAAGTCATATTATTTGAATTGCCGTAGTCGGACTTTTCTATTGTAGGACCGTGTGATCCTTTGCTGATATAACTGACCATGGAAGATTGTCGCGGTTCTCCTTTCGCTCATCGTAGATAATTGGTGATACTGCTCTTGTACCCATTGGTCTTCATCCAACTGAACATCCATCAATACTCCGAGGATTCCATTTCCACCTCTATGGGGAGCATTGCTTCCATCCCATAGACTAATGAGTAGGGGGTTTCCCCAGTGGAAGTTCACATGGAAGTTCTATAGGCTAATAAAGTAAGAGGCAAGAGGTCAGGCCATCCTTTATGATTGGCAGACATTTTCTACATGATCTTCTTGATGTTTTTTTAGCCGCTTCTACAGCACCATTCATCTTTAGGCGATGTAGATGATTGGAGTTGAGATGTTTGATGTGAAATTTTCGCATAACTCCTCCATCATTTTGTTGTTGAGGTTCTTAGCATTGTATGACACAATGACCTCTGATTGTCCATATCGACAGATGACATTGTTTCTGATGAAAGCAATGATAACTTCTTTAGTGACCTTGGGGAAGGATGCTGCTTCTACCCATTTAGTGAAGTAGTCGATCATGGTGAATATGAATCGATGTCCATTCATGGCTTTGGGCTCGATGGGGTCCGATAACGCCCATTCCCACATTGAGAAGGGCCATGGCGAACTCATATTGTGGAGTTTCCTTGGAGGAGCGTGGATAGCATTCCCATGAATTTGGCATTGATAGCACCTCTTGACGTGATCATTACAAATCGACTTTGAGTGTAAGCTCAATAATGTCTCGTTTCTAAAATTTTCTTGACAAGTAAGGGGCCGCTCATGTGTAGGCCACATACTCCACCATGGATCTCATCCATGAGTATCTGAGCTTGGTCTTTGTCTAGACATCTTAGGAGACCTAATCTCGCATCTCTTTTTGTAGAGTGCATCTCCTTTCGAGTAGAGTTTCATAAAGCAAGTCGATGAATCTGCCTCTTCTCAGTTAGGCTCACCTCAGCGGGTGTAGATCCATCTCGTAGATACTCCTTGATGTATTGATACCAAGGGTTGTGGATGTGAGGTAGCTCATCTGATACTTCTCCAATATAATTTCTATAAACTGGGGCTTTTTGCAGAGTAAACGTGATGCTTGGCATGTTTTCCTTGTCAGGTATGTAAACCAAGGAGGCTAACGTTGCTAATGCATCTGCAAAATCATCCATATTGTGAGGAATGTGTAGAAAGGAGATTTCTTCGAACTGCAAAGCCATCTGTAGAACTTACCGATGGTAAGGCAGCAAATGTAATTCTTTGGTTTGATAAATTCCTATGGATTGCTTGATTACCAATTTGGAATCCCCAAAGACAGTTAACCGCCTGATGCCCGTTGAACGTGCAAGTTTTAGCCCCATGATACAACCTTTATACTCAGCTGTGTTGTTGGTGCTGACAAATTGCAATTTGACTACGATTTAGAATCTACTCCCGTCTGGGATATTAAAATCGCTCCATTCCTCGAGCCTTCTATATTAACAACTCCATCACAATACATTCTCCACGTATGGCATGTATTGTACTGATGTTGTAGCTTAATTGTCATTACTCCTTCATCAGGAAAGTATGTTTCTAAGGGTTTGTAATCCCCGCGAGAAAAGTGCTGACCATTGATCCGCAATTCCTTGACCTTGGACAGATTTTTGCATCACGTGACGATGTCAAATTCTTTGTAGGATCAATCGCCATCCGGACGATCGACAATTCAAGATGGGCCATCGAACACATATTTGAGAGGATCCATTCGGGATATGAGATGGGTTGTGTGACCATGGAGGTAATGCTGTAACCTCATGGAAGCCCATGCTAAAGCATAACAAGTTTTCTCAATCAGAGTGTACTTGTGTTCACTGATGCTGAATCTTTTGCTGAGGTAATAGATAACTCGTTCTTGGCCTCTATTGTCTTTTCTTCGCTTCAAAGATGCGACCCATGGCATTGTCATTTATGGACAGGTACATGAACAGGGGAACATCATCCCCGGGAGGTACCAAAACAGGAGCGTTAATCAGTTTCTCTTTAATGGTAAGGAAGGCTTTCTGACACTCATCGTTCCATTTTATGGAGGAGTTCTTCCTTAACATCTTGAAGATAGGCTCACAGGTTGTTGTGAGTTGAGAAATGAATTTGCTAATGAAATTGATTCTTCCCAAAAATCCCCGTATTTTCTTCTCTGTCTGAGGAATGGGCATTTCCTTGATGGCTTGGATTTTGGTAGGATCCAGTTCAATCCCTTTGTGGCTGACTAGGAAACCTAGCAACTTGCCTGACTTAACACCAAAGGCGCACTTGGCGGGATTCAACTTCAAGTTGTATTTATGCAACCTGTTGAAAAGTTTTGTGAGATGGTCTAAGTGGTCATCCTCCTTTCGGGATTTGACAATGATGTCATCCACGTAGATCTCTATCTCTTTGTGCATTAAATCATGGAAAAGAGCCATCATAGCTCGCTGATAGGTTGCCCCGACGTTGATGAGGCCGAATGACAACCGTCTATAGCAAAAGGTTCCCCAAGACGTGATGAAAGCAGTTTTTTCACGATCTTCCTCAGCGACCATAATTTGATGGTACCCTGCAAAGCAATCAGCAAAGGAGTACATGCCATATTGAGCAGTATTGTCAATAAGAATGGGGATAAAGGGCACGAGAAAGCTATCCTTAAGACAAGCTTTGTTCAAATCCCGAAAATCCACGCAAACTCGCACCTTTCCCCCTAGTTGAGGCACGGGAACAATGTTGGATATCCACTCCAGATATGTAGACACCATGATGATGCCAGCTTAAAATTGTTTCACAATTTCCTCTTTGACTTTTAAACTCCATTCAGGTTTCAATCGCTTGAGCTTTTGCCTAACTGGCTTGAATTCTTCTTTGATGGGAAGGCGATGAAGAACAATGTCAGTGGACAAACCCACCATGTCTTCATGAGACCATACAAACACATTCTGGAATTGAGTTAGTAGTGCAACCATGCCATTCCGTTGATTTGTGGTAAGGTCTGAACCAATTTGGATTAGCTTAGGGTTGTCTAAGGTTCCAAGATTGAAAGGAGTGGTTTGATCAAGATTGGGTTTGGGTTTGTCTGCGACCCATTCCTTAATCTCCTGAGGTGTCTCAATGTCCTCTTGGATGTCCATCAAGTCTGAGTCCAACTTTTCATCAAAGTTACAGCCCTTGTGGAGAGAAGGCATGTCATCAGCAAGGACAGACACATCTAAATTCAGAGTCCTGAAACAAAAGATGCTTTCACTTAATATATGCAACTGTTCGATCATACAAAAGTGTTAGCATGTACTTGATAAAATAACTGCTAGTGCTGTAAAGGAAAGCAAACAATTAAAGTTATCTACAGGGCAGAGGGATTTTCTGCCCATTTTACCCTCGTCGACCAATGAATGGAGTGCTGCTCCAATTGTCGAGGGAAAAGTCCTGATGGACTGCAGTGATGGAAGGATCGTCATTGTCCTCCTTCTCCCGAATGATAACTATGATATCTGGGCAATCATCGTCTGGGGTGTATCTATTTGTATGTTCATCATGAACAATGACGCGAATGCCTGCCATCATCAAGGCAAGGTCATGTTTACATTTTCGTTCCTTTTCTTCCACTTCGGGATTAGGAATCAGCACCTCTATTGCTTTGATTGGCACTGGTTTTGGAAACAACATAGCTACAACATGTGCTGGAACCTTTAATGGAGATTGCATTAACTCATGAGGTAAAGGTATAAAAAATCGCCGTGCGTCGGAAGCTTGAGGAACCTGCTTGTGCTTATGAGGATTCCTGTAACTGGAATTGGCAAAATAGCTTAGTCCGGCTGTTCCGATTTGACTAGACATTTGGATAGGGTTCTTAATACCCTGCTTATCTTAACAAGCCCTTGTCTAGGTTGATGACCCAATGACATCATTTCTTGAGTAGCCAACATAACCTCGGCAGAAATCTTGGGTACGGGAAGTGGCGCTCCAATAGAATGGTATTGCGTGTTACTCACTTCCAGAGTATGGAAACTGGTCAGTTCAACTTCTGAATTAAAGCTGATAATTGGTAGAGTTCCTTGTTCAGACAATCCTAACAACGGCGACAATGATTTAGATCATTGTTTGTGACAACCCGATATTTTCTATATAAATAAATCATAAATTTTATGTATAATTTTTTTTTTATTTATTAAAATAAATATGAATGATATGTGTCAAGGTAATGTGTAATTATAATTATATGTGTGATAAATAAAATTTATTTATTACATTAAGTATTGCAAATAAATTTATTTTAGAATTGTTGACTATTATCAATTATATTTTATACTAATTAATTCCTTATTGGAACGCGTTTTATTAATTATTTTTCAAGGAAAATATAATCTTATATTATTTAAATAATATATGAAATGATTTTAGAATATTTATTTATTTTAAAGGTAAGAATGCATGAAAGGTATTATGTAATTAATTATATGATGAATATAAAATATATTTATTACATGAATGGTTATAAATAATTTTATTTTAGAATTATTGTTCATTATAAATTATATTCTAATAATAATTAATTTTATAGTATAAAATGTTTTTAATGTTTATTTTCCAAGGAAATAGGATAATTATATTATTTTATATGATATGATTATAGAATTTTTATAATACTTATTTTATTATATGAAAATATTTCGAGAATAGTTAAGTTAATTATTTTAACTTAATTATTAAGATTATATGTGAAAGATAAATCAGATATGGAATCCAAACCCTAATTCCGGGTTTTGATCAGGGAATGAGAATAATAATATTATATTATTATTTTTCAGTGTTATAGATATGTGTATTATGTGTGTAAGGTTAACGTATAGAACAGTTTTAAAGTTAATGATAAACCCTAATTTAAAACTCAAATCGTGAATTTAAGGCTATTATATAACTGTGTTGTGTGATATATGTTGTGTGTTACTTCATGGTATGCTAATTAGGAAATCCTAATTATTAAATTTAAAACCCTAGTTTATATTTATATTTTCTAGATATTAGAAAACCCTAAACTATGAATGAAAACCCTAATCCGGAAAAACCTAAACCGGAGGTTTGATCTGTCAAGACTTGTGTTACTATGGTTAATAACACGTGTGATAGACTTTAATTACTAATTAAGGTAAACCTAATTAGTAAATCAAAACCCTAAAACCTAGAACCCTAATTTAATTGCTAGAAACCCTAATTTAAAAGTCAAATGTCAGTTTAATACTGTTATGCAATCATGTTAAGGTGAATTATGTTGTGTATTGGGGGAAATTAAAGTTAATTAGGAAAAACCCTAATTATACTGGGAAAACTGAATTAATTAGAAACCCTAATTAATTGGGAACCCTAATTACTAAATTCGGTAATCTAATTCTGAATTTAGAAACCTTGATTAGTAATTATAAACCCTAATTATTAATCGTATCCTCTAATCGTAAAATTAGAAATCTTAATTTTAAAGGTTAAAAACCCTAATTATTAAATTATAAAACCTTATTAATTTTTCCTAAATTAAAACCCTAATTTGCTTTTAGTTAATACTAATTGCTAAATTGAAAAAGGCAATGTTAATTAGTGTTTCCTAAACCTAATTAGCAAAGTGTTAAATAGAAATTAAAACCTTTATTAAGAAACCTAATTATTTTATAAACCTTAATTTTATATGTTAGAAACTAAAATTTTATTATTTTATTATATTTCAAACCCTAGATTGGAAATTCTTGAAATTATTTCTAAACCCTAAAATGGTCCAAACCCTAAGCCCTAAATCAAACCCTAAGGGTTTGTACAAATTCCATGTTTACCATTTAATTTAAATTGCAAATGACAAAATTGCCCTTTATGGGATTTTTATTAGATTAATTGTAGAAATGGCCAAATCTTTAGTGGTTCACCAACTCTATTGACATTGTGGCTCATAAAATCTCAGCAAATCAGCACTACATGGCAGCCAATCAGCTCATTCAATGAATTAAGCAATATATATATAGATTGAGAGAGAGAAAATGCACAAAAACTTTGCCAAATTCAATTTTGCTCTCACCAACTCCCTCTCTCACTAAAACCTCCGAAAATATCAAGCAAATCAGTCCCAAAATCCAGCCCCACGTTTATCATAACAACATCAATAGCCAAAAATCAGAAATCAAACCAAGAAAGGTATAAAACCCTACCTTGAATTTTTGTCCAAAAGTTGTTGTTAGATCTTGTGAATTGATGTTGTAATATGTTGTTTGTAGTCTAAATTAATGATCTGGGTCGGTATATTGCAAGTCCATAACATCTAAATACTCAAATCAATGATTTTCAAAATTCTGGAAAATGTATTTTACATTATGCGACATCAAATGTCGTAGATAGATCGTTTTGTGTTTATTGTTTTTGTTGTTTAAGTGTTGGGTTATGTAGCTTGGTATATGGTCTTTAAGATCCAAGTGGTAGAATAGCTATTTGATTTCTGGAAATAAAGTTATTCACGGTCAAATACCGTTGACCGGCATTGACCGGGTACTTTCTGGGCAACCCAGAAACTAAAAACCAGCGTCTGACAGCTTTTGAACGGCCCTGATCTGACATCCTTGATGATTATTGGTTGAAGTTTTGGTAATCAAGTTGTAGCTGGTAATGTGGACTGTAGATTCATGTCTTAAAACCCCACAAAACAATGAACATATCGAACGTAACAAGTGGTCAAAGTAGACAACTTGAACTGTTTTTGGCATTTCTGGAATTTCCAGAAATAGGATGAAACAAAGTTTTTCGACATGGGTTGGCCGGATTGTAAATTATGATTACGATATAGTTTAACCTGGTTTGATGAATGTTATACGTACTCTGTTATATATACTACAACTTTGAACTATTAGATCACCATTAAATCAATCGGAACCCTTAGATCCTTAAGCCACAATATGTCAACTCGAAGCAGACTGGGTTTCTGGGTTACCCAGAAAACCTAGAACAGATCTGACAACTATTTTAACGGCTTAGATCTGGCAATTGAATTGTTGTATGACCAATCTGATTGTGGGGAAATGTAATATTACATTAGTATCACGATCTAGAAGCATTAGATGGCCCATAACATTTGTGAATAAAAAATTGCAAGCGGTCAAACAAGCAAGCTTGAACACTGAATTGTCAGTGTTCTTGGCCTCAAGAACACCAACAGCGACACTTTCTGTCGCTAAAGACCTTTAATGACGTTTTCTATTATTTTAATTTCTAATATTCCGAAAAATATTTAAAAATAGAAAATAAATTATAAAAATTACAAAAATAGTTTTTAAAATTATTTTAAATTATGAAAAATAATTTCTGATTATTTAGAATATTTTTCATTAATATTTATAATTATTTGAATATTAATGATATTTAATTTATTTAATTAGTATATTAAATAAATTTGAGAAAAATGATTTTAATTATTTAAAATTCATTTTAAATGAGATTAATGTATTTTAAAATATTTTCGGGATAAAATGTAACTTTTAATATTTTTGGAGAAATTTCATTAATAAATTAATATTAATGATATTAGATTTATTTGATTATTAAATTAAATAAATAAGATAAAAATGATTTTATGATTTAAAAATTATTTTAAATGAAAATAAAGTATTTAAAAATATTTTAAGTTATAAAATATAACTTTTAATATTTAATGGTTAATTTCATTAATTAATGATTAATAATGATATTAAAGTTATTTAATATTTGTATTAAATAATTTAGTTTAAAAATGATTTTAATATTTTAATAATCATTTTAAATGAAGATAAAATGTTTAAAGATATTTTAAGTTATAAAATATAAATTTAAAGGATAATTTCATTAATAAATTAATATTAATGATATTTATTTAATGATTAATGATATTCAATTTATTTAATAATTATATTAAATAAATAGTTTTAAAATGGTTTTATTAATTTAAAAATCATTTAAAAAGGATATAAATGAATTAAAAATATTTTAAGTTATAATTAATGACTTTTAATATTTAGATAATGGTACATTAATATTTAAATATTAATGGTAATTATTTAATAATGATTTTAAATATTTTAAAAATTATTTAAGGGTAATATAAATACTTTAAAAATATTTTCAGTTATTATAAATGACTTTAATATTTTGGCAATGGTTTCATTAATAGTTTAATATTAATTAAATATTAATGATAATAGAATTATTTGATATTTAAATCATTTTATAATGATTCCGGTGTTTGAAAATTTGTGATAAATTATGATAAATGATAATAATTATTTAAAAATTATTATAAAGCCATGAAAGATAGTGCAATTGATGTTTAAGTTATCCAAATGAATATGTAATTACTGTATAGAGTCTTAGACTCGATTATTACCCGATAAAGTTGTCGGTAGACCGACATGGTTCAGAAATTGATCTGGACATAGATAATTTAATTAGTTAACGGTTTATTTGTGATTCAATGGTTGTTAAGGTTATGTAACAATGCGATTAGGAATGTGTTGATGTTTGTTTGTGAAACCATGATTGTTGAACATGTGTGATAAGGTGATTAGGTTATGTCCGTAATTGTAATAGGCGGTGTTATGTATACATTATGATATACTAATCAGTAAAATGATTTGATTAATGATAGGTCGTGATAGAAACGATAAATCTAAGTTGCGTAAGTGTAAGAAGCGTATCAGGCAAGTATCCTAACTTTGCATTTTCTTTATGCAATGGACAAGTGTAAGAATGTTTCAGAATAATTATTATTATTATTATACAGATTGTTAAACCTATATTATATAAGCCCATTGATTATCAACATGTTAGTATATGATAATTCGGATAAATATATTGCATTCGTTAATTTCTATAAATGATTATACAAGTGTCCCCACTTGGATAATCATTATATTAATCGCATGTTGATACACCTTTGATATACATATATGTTGAATTATATAAGACTTTTGTTATGAAAACCCGGCGAAATGAACATCCCGATAATGGGAAAATTTGTATGCGCTTATTCTATAGACAAAGGATGAACGATAATATCGTTCTAGCAAATGTAGTATTGATCAATCTGAGGCCCATGGATTGTACACCCTCGATCCAGTAAGCAATGCGGTTTACGGATGAATTACATTTAACCTTTTGAAAATGAAAACAATGTTCATGATATGTCACAGAAACCTTATAAATAGACAATACACGGTTTCAAAAACTTGAGCGAGTGTTGTTATGCTATTATTATTAGTATACAGATTACTTCACAACTCTTGTTGGTTGTAGAAGAATATTATAAAGAAAACATTTAAATTCTTTCAGCTTATATATATATAATACTTGCTGGGCACTCAAATGCTCATCCTTGCTTAATTTAAATGTTTTCAGCTAAGTATGAAAAGCTAGAAGGCTCGGCCAGGAACAAGTGAAAAGGAAAGCAAACAGAATATGTTATTGGTATCATTTGTAATAGATAGATTGTATTAAGATATTGATATGTATTATATATCATGTAAAGAATGTAGTAAAGGTTGCGTACTTGGGATTAGACTCTGATAAATGTAAGTTAAGTTTATAATTTATATTATTTTTATTATTATTAGTATTATTCCGCTCATAGAAATTGTATCGTAAAGTACCGAGTTTGGGTTTCAAGTATCCGGATTCAGGGACTCTACATTGTTGATAATGTATTTGAGTTGTTGATACATCGTGGAGGGAACAGCTCCAGCCATGTGTATCCATGGTCTCCCCAATAGCAGGTTGTATCCTGAATCTATCTTGAGGATGTGGAAGGATACATTGAATGTATTTGGACCAATCTCAATTGGCAACTCAATCTTTCCAACGGAATTTCGTCGGGATCCATTAAAAGCTCTGATGACCGTATGGCTGCTTTGGATCCGCTTGAGATTGATATTCATCTTTACAAAGGTGGCATAAGGACAGATATTTAGAGATGAGCCTCCATCTATCAATACTCCTGCTAGCATGTACCCGGAAGACAAAACTGCAATATGCAAAGGCTTGCAACGACCGATCCCTTCTGGAGGTATGTCGTCATCAGTGAAGGATATCACATTATTGTTGAAAATGTGATCAACCAAATGTTGAAATTTTTCCACGCCCACTGATTTTGGCAAATAAGCTTCTTCTAAAACCTTCAGCAAGATCTTCCGATGATCCTCGGAAGAGAAAACCAAATCTAGTATCGAAATCTTGTGTGGAGCTTCTCGCAAGCTTAAAAACACTTTGGCTTCATTGTGGCCCAAAGTGCGGAGGAATTTTTCAATCTTCTCCATGGGCAATTTCCCCTTTTTCTTCGCAAGTAGGTTTCATAATCTGTTGAGGAAGATACAGTGGATTTTCCTTCGACACTGTAGCAGTAGTATGAGACGTGGATCCTTCAGCTTCTCCATAATTCCATGGAACGTTGTGTAAGCTGACAATAGGATATCGTGGTCTGAAAGATAAAGAAATTGGCTCTGGTGTGACCACTTTCAAAGGATTGTCAGCTCCTTTGAGTTGAATTGGTTGTATAGGAAATACTTTGATAGTCTCATCATCCACTTCGGATATAACTGCTACTTATCCCTTCCATTTGGTAGGACATGCATTCCCACCCTTGAGTTAGACAGTGTAATCATCTGCTATTTGCAGGACACCGCTATCAATAAGATTCTGAAAAAGATGGCGGAGTGTCCAACATTCTTCTGTGCTGTAACCGCGAGAATATGAATGATATTAACACATTTCATCAGGATTGAACCGCCCTAAGAGGGGATTGATGGGAGGGAGAAGGAAGGTAATTCTTCCTTCGTTGATCAACATCTGTAGTATCTCCTCCATAGATTGGCCCAAATAGGTGAATTCCCTCTGATTGGCAAAATCCCAACAGACTTTAACATTTGCTCGCTTCACAACCTTATCCTCCATAGCTTCGCTTTCTGAAGGTGGTGAGGAGGCATTCATAACAAAAGGAAGGAGATAGGCATGCTCCTGCCTGATTAATTGGCGTGTGACTTGATGCTGGTGGGTCACCAGTTCTGCCAATTGTTCCATGGTAAACTAGAACTTTGCATAATCCCATTTGTCAACACCATCTTTGATGGGTTGGGATGATTCGCCGTTAGAATTGGAACCTTGTACAATGCTCCAACTGATCATGTTGACCTCTTCTTCTTTGTGTTGAGGAAGAGGGTTATCTTGCACATGAGGTTGATCTGGTTTTGTGACCACGATCTCACCATTGTCTATTAGATCTTGAATCTTATGTTTCAAGGCCCAACAATCTTGAGTATCATGTCCAGGTGCCCCTAACTTTGCAACAGCTTTAAGAGCGGCTAGGTCTTGAATTTCTTGGACTTCAATCCCATCTCAAACCATCTCGTCGTGTTTGATCATTTCAGAAAATGGTTTGCCAATACCAGCTAGAACTCTTTCATAGAAAGGAGCTTCTCAGACATCTATGAAGGTCATGACCATTTCGATTCTATCATGGAAGGAATAACTTGAGCAAAGAAGGTGCCTCCACCTTTGAGCATACTCTCTAAATGACTCATTAGGCATCGCTTTCTTGACCTTGGTAATTTGGTACCGGGCCAGAGCCATCCGAGATTGAAAGCTGTATTGAGTAAAGGAAGGCGTGAGCCAGCTCTTCCCAGCTATGGATCTTAGAGTTGTCTAATCTGGTATACCATGAATGGGCTTCTCCAGTCAGACTTTTTTTAAACAGCTGCATTCGGAGCTTTTTATTTTCTGCGTAAGACCCAAGTTCTCCAATGAACACTTTTAAATGTGTATAAGGATCCCCTAATCTGTTATATTTCTCAAAATCAGGGGTCTTGAATTTCTCTGGATATTGAACATCAGGAAATATGCAAAGGTCTGTATTTGAAACACTGCCATGTGTTCCAATCCCTTTGAGAACGCGGAAGGTTTCCTCCATTTAGAGGACCTTCTTCCTGATATCACCGCTGTCTGGATCTCCTTTGAGATGGGTGTTTTCAGGGTCTTTGTTGGTTGAATCCAACTGATGTTCTGGAACTATTTTTTTCAGACCTTGAACTCCTCCTTGTGTAGAGGATTCTATATTGGTAGGTATCTTTGTACCCTGAGTAGACTGGTGTAATTCTTTTAGTAGGATAGCCAAGTCTGTGATTTGTTTACTCAATTCATCAAATTCTTCTCTGGAAGCTTGACATTAGACCCGATCGAGAAGAAGACATGATTGGTCAGTAGGCACGTGGCCTTTTGGACTTTGAGCAGACAGCCCAATTCTTTGAGGGCTGCATTTATAAATGTTATCATAACATGTTCGTTTAGGAATTTTGTCCTGCAAAACTGGTTGTTAATTGATAACATGTCATGCATGCACATATATTCTTCATATTTTCCATTACATATGAATGAACATGGAATAGAATTACAAGTAAATGCTTTTACAAGTAATTTAAAATGGAAAGTATGAAGAGACTTCCCTCCGCGTTTGTTTTATCAGAGGTTGACCTATCTTAGGGTTACTCTCGCAGCTTTTCGGCATGAAGGTTCTCAGATCATCGCAATCTACTTGACGGGAAGTTAATCCGGTCGTTCAACTAAAGCGAATCTGAGTGGTGCCTTTCCTGAGCCCCGAGGAATCATTATTCCCACAAGTCTAATAATCAAACACCGATAGGATAGCCTCCTGGTGGAGGGACCACACAACATACATTAACATACAACGTGTCTCACTGTTTATGCAAAATGATGACATGTGCGAAGTACTAATATCACAGATAGATATTTAGCAGTGCAGTAATTAAGATGCATTCATACACATTCATCAGAAATGTAAATGCAACATTCACACACAAGCATATAACAATTTTGAAAAGCTTGTAATGGCGGCTTAAGCCCTCTTACTAGAGTCCCCAGCAGAGTCGCCACCTGTCGAAGTCGGAATTTTTGAGTGTCCCTTTTCGTTACTTGTTCTTTGGTGTTCTCGTGTTAATGTGAGATTTGTTTGAAAAAATAGGTGAAAAAGGTCCGACATGTATAATGTCGATGATTTGACTTTAAGAGTCACCATTTGGTGTATTTAACTGGTTGCACCAACGCAACCGAAAAGGTTTGCATATTGACCCAGTGTTTTGACACTGCTAGACGGGTCTATGAAACCGAGATTCATTTTGGGTACGGGGGCTTGATTATGCGGAGGGAAGGTGTTAGGCACCCCCCGACATCCGTGTTACCACGATGACTACCACTTTTCAAAGAAATTGTTATATGAATGTGTGTTTGTGTGTGTGTGGATCAATGTGCAGTTATTTTAAAGTAGTGTGAGGCCTCGTTCGCACCTATATACACAAGGTTTGAATTTTATAGAAAAATTCAATTTTAACCAAGATATAGCAATGATGTTTTGTAAAAAAGGTTTTTCAAACCTTGTGCTCAATAGGAATTGAGACCTTTTCATACTTCCATTTTATTACTAAATGTTCGGCTTGTTTGCTTTTATTTTCGAGATGCGAAGCATTCTCGAGAAAATAATATACAGCAGTGCCGAACTCCTCATGGGCATGACAACCATCTAAGGAAATTCAGACACTGTAAAATAATGTACAGGCTGCTTACAACTGAAAAATGTCCATCATGGGAACCGAATCTAGATTCAGTATATTGAACCTATGATCACATGATTCCTAGGCTCACATGATACTGCAATTTGTATGGAAAGCAGTAAGCAGTTATATATATAAAAGCTGTAAATATATATATATATAGACATGATCAACCACCACGAAGCAACTCCATGGGGGATCAAAAGTGTAAATATATATATATATGGACATGATCAACCACCACGAAGTGAACTCCAGGTGGGACGAAATATAAATAAAGCTGTAAAAGCGATCAACTGCTATGAAGTGAACTCCAGGAAGGACAAAATGTAAATAAAGTTATAAAAGGCCACGAAGTAAACTCCAGGCCAGATAGGAATGTAAATATATATATATATATATATGTACAAATATATATATAAAAGCAGTAAACGCACCGGATGTGAATCTAGGCTCATCGAATATGTCCGACAACAATTATATATATATATATATATATATATATATATATAAGCAATTAAATGAACCGGATATAAAATCCAGGCTCATCAGACAGAGTCTGACCACAGTTTATATATATATATATATAAGCAATTAAACGCTCCAGACCGAAGTCTAGGCTCAATCGAGGCATAACTCAATAATGTTAGTCCATATATGAAATATATACATATATATAAGTATATATATACAGACAGAAATGAAAACCACGGACCGAAGTCCGGCAAACACACTCACATGACTCTCAATGTGTACAACAGTGTGTGCTAATATGAGAAGAAGGCTTTACAGAATATAAGAAGGCTTATAGTGGTCTGCCAAAGTAGACTTCTATTGACTTTAAATGGATAAACACTCAGCTCCCGCCGGATAAAAGATAGCTGTATGTGAGCTAACTAGTGTTTAGAAGTGAGGAAACTCTCAAAAGATGTGCTTGCAGAGTAAAATGGACTGGGCTTCCTTGCCTTTTTCCCTCCCTCTTCCTCTCAAATGGCTGACCCCAAGGCTTGTATATATAGATGGATGGCCGCAGGTACACCTGCGATAGCTGCAGTTGTACCTGCGGCTGGTCGTTGTGCATCCGAGCCTCACGGGTCCCGTCGTCTCGTAGTACGTGCACTCATGCACTGTAATGTTCTCTCAAACTTGCAGAAGTTCAATCTGAGTATCCGAACGAGGTATATCTGACCTTCTTCGGACCGTTTGTGTCGAGAGTTATGCCTTGACATGGATTAAAGGTTTTACGAAGTCAGGAAGAGGGGTCTATGCCCATGGTCTTCAAGCTTCAAATTCTATCCAAAGTACTGCCACACGTAATAGTCACTCGGGATTGTCAATCCTTGCCTCTTGTGGGACATTGTTGGATGTATGTATGTATGAAGTGTTAAGACGACGCGCATGTGTTGAAAGAACAAGATGACGTTTGGCTCCTCACCGGGGTTATCGCCAGTTTAAGCGAAAAGTAGACATTGCTCAGGGTTACAGCTGAGATTGGACTACTTGTTGATTTTCCGTGATATCATCTTGTTGAGATGGTAAGATGACGTTGTGACTCCTCACCGGGGTTATCGCCGGTTTAAGCGGAAAGCAGACGTTGCTTAGGGTTACATCTGAGATTGGACTGCTTCTTGTTTGTATGTATCACTATCATCTGTGGATGTTCCTGTCTGCCCGTTGTCAACTCCGAGTCCGAGGTGTGTGTGCCTCGACAGGATGTCTGAGGTTGAAGCTGATTGCATATGTTTGAAACAAGCATTTTCGGGGTTATCGCCTGAAATGCAATGACATCTCTTAGGGCTATCACCAAGTGATGGGGTTACTACTCCCAGTGTTTCTCTGGGATGGGCGGCGTCGCGATTTTACCGAGATGAATCGTCCTCTCTCGGTGTTGTTATCGGTCTTTTTTGATCTGCATATCTGGGGTTATCTCAAAGATTGGAAATGACAACATTCCGGTGTGTGTTAGGGTTTGAGATGATGTTCGGTTTGTGTTTCGGGTTGGGAACCGAACTTTCAAAGAGTATCAAGAAATGGATGTAAGATGTCTTTAGGGTTATCTCCAAAAGCGAATCTACCCTCCCGCAATGTTAGAAATAGGGCCTTGAAATTTTCGAGTGTCTACTGATCATCGACAAGATTTCCCATTATCAGATCAATAATTCATATTATTTGAATAATATTATTAGATAACATTATTGGAAATGTCTAAGGAAGTTCTGTCTAGGAAAGGGGTTTGGTCACCTAATTGCGCACCAGTAAGGAGAAATCCTTATCGGAAAGTCCCCTCTTTCCTAAGAACGACCTAGTTGTCATAATTGTGATTATGTAATATTATTTGTGAATAATTAATTATTGATTTATATGATAATGAAATATTTATTTTTATGTGGATATAAATGAAGGAATTAATGCTGAGGTATTTTATCAGTATTTTGTCAGAATGGAGGTATTAAAAATCACCCGTATGTGGATTTCGGGCATTTTCTATTTGGAATTTGGAAAAACTTTCTTCTACAAAGTTGTAGAGAATTAAATTTCCTATGGATATACATGAGGTTTGAAATTTTCTGATAGAAAGGATTTTTTTTATGAATTATTGAAGTTTCAGAAATAAATGTTTTTTTAAACATGGTGGGCCCCACTTTTGGTTGGTTAGAAATGTGCTGAAATTTTATTTCAAAAGTGGCGAGCATGAATAGTAGCAGGTAAAGCCATCAGGTAGCAGGTTAGTCTACTTTGGCATTCTAAGAATTTTCCTATAAATATGGTGCTTAGTTAGAATTGAAAATCACACCAGAATCATAAGCTTTCTCTCTCTATATTATCGAGCGTATTTTGTGAGTATTTAGATACTTTGAGAGTTTCTATTCAGTACATGTTTTCTTCAGCACTATATCCGATATTCCAGTCAGAAGTACTGTTCTTTTGAGGTAAGGGATGTTATTTTATTCATAAATGATGTTATTTCTTTCAATATCATTATACAGAAATAGTGGTATGAATTTTATTGTGGAATTTCTACCTTTTTGTGTCGGGGTTACTATTCACGTATACGACACTATTCACGAATACGACACTATTCATAAAAAAATCAAATTTTCTCTTCTTTGTCCAAGATGTATATTATGGTTACTATCTTTGATTGTATCCATGTTTTGATCTTCATTCTTGAATTTTACTCCACTATGGTTTATTATGGAGTATTTTTGAACTTGGATTATCTAACGTACGAATCCCTAATCTTTGTCATTTTATCTCACTAGATTCGTTTCTTTAAAATATTTTTCATCATCCTTAGTCCTTAATGATGATATAACTGAATATCTTTGGCCTGTAGTGCAAAGATGAATGATTACCTGATGAATATCTTTGGCTCGTAGTGCAAAGATGAATAGGTGTTGAGATGAACATGACCAACTGGTGATACAAATGAATATCTTTGGCCCGTAGTGTAAAGATAAATATTTGATTCAAGATGTATATTGATTGATGTAACAGGGATAAAATATTGATGATGAACTTTTAAATTCATAGATGATAGTAGATTTCATTCTCTACTTAACCCTTCTAATGAATTGTTATTTTCGCTACGATTATTGATCTAAAACTAGTTGTCCATTATATTTTATCTGATTTATTGAATGCTAATGATAATTTGTTCTATATTATCTTAGTCATAATATTCTTTACTGGCTAGTTGAGCTCACCCTTTTCCTTTTTGTTCTATTTTTCTTCTCAGGAGGCGAGAATATAGAGGAAACTAGTCGTGGTGTTGAGTGATGTTCCCAGTTAGTTGTTTTAGCAATCCTCACTATTTTGTAAAATAGTGTGATAATAATTCAAATGAGGACTCCTTTTGAGTTTGAATACTGTCTATTAGAAAATATTTGTATTTAAACTCACAACATATGTGTTGTCGTATTTTGCACGATAATTGTGTTGGAAGAATGCATATCTTGATTTGATATTTAAAGTAAACGCTCATGATTATATGTGAAGTCCTTCAAGGAAAATATGTACAAGGACTTAGTGATAGATCAAAATTGTTAGGTTGATCTAAGCTTTCAATGTTCATCATTATGTAAATGAATGTATAGATAAAGAGATCAAAGATGTTAGGATGATCTATATCTTGAAATGTATTAGATAGGCTTCAAACAGAATTGTTGGCTAATGAGCTGATCAAGAGTTTGCAGAAGCCAAGGCAAAATCGTAGAGCATCAAGGATCGTAGTATGACTACCTTGAAGGGACTCTCCAGAGATCGTAGAGTGATCTAGACGTTTGCCAAAGCCAACTCAGAGATCATAGTGTGCTCTCGGAAACGTAGAGTCTGCAAGACAAGCAAGTGAAGATCATAGTGTGCCAGTCCTTAAGAGAAATCGTAGTGTTCTCGTTTGCTTGAATCAAGCACCAAGATGACAAGATACCACGATAAGAATCGTAGAGTATCATCTGGTTGTGTCAGAAGTTGTGGGCCTTAATCATTTGTTCAAAGATAAAATCCTAACAAATGTAGAATGGGTTACAAACATTGAAGTAATCACCAGTCCCAATGGCATGAAAATACCCTTAGTATGCAACAAAGAGACATATTAAAGAAGCTAAGGAAAGGACCATGGGACAGAGGAAAACACCTTTCCAGGTGTTAGGTGAGAAAGCAGCCTGTTATGTCAGTGGGCCAGAATGCAATTTAGAAGATATGCAGAAAAGTCTCCTTCAAAGTTCAGAAACGTCAAACGCATTAAATGCTTCAACGGATGGATTCAACGGGCAGATTTCAAAGATCACATATATGCAAGACATATGTAGATGATTCAACTAAGCAAGCAATTGAACAAAAAGGAAGAATACTCAATGCTCAACTCTACAATCTGAGAAAAAGAGAAAGCTTGCACAGCTACTTAGTTCTTTTGAACAAGAGCTTAACGACAACTGGGTAGCACCAATCAAGAACTCAACAATAGCTAAAAAAGTGAAGTAAGAAGTTCCAAGTCAAAAGGACTTGAAGAGTTCTAAAGTGAACTGTGAAGAACCAAGTCTACTGGACTTGAAGAGTTCAGGAGTGAACTAAGAAGTTCCTAGACTACTGGTCAAGAAGGAATCTAAGAGATTCAGAAAGTGTAAAAGACATCCTTAGTGGATTTCCTACTCAAGGAGTAGAAGAGTGAACTAGGAGATTTAAGTGCTCTGAACCACTTAAAACTGCTGTGTCTATTGCATTCTTGCTATAACTGCTATAACCACTATAACTGTTATAACTGCCTCACTCTCATTAACTCACTATATCTAAAAAGGGAGATCAAACAAACCTTAATTCCACCGTGTTTAAATCATTATCAAAACTGACAAAGTAAAACGAAAAATTTTAAATATCTATTCAACCCCCCTTCTAGATAACTATTGTGCCTTTGGGAACTAACAATTGGTATCAGAGCAGGTTCTATTATATAGCCTACAAAGCTTGAGTAGATCCAATGGCACACTTACCAAGTGAATCAAAGACTGGAGGAGGCAACAAGCCACCTATGTGCAACAAAGATAAATTCGCCAACTGGAAAGTTCAGATGCAAGCATACATGGATTCAATAGATGAAGATCTATTTGAAACTGTTCAGAATGGGCCCTACGTTCCTACAAAGCTTACACCAACTACAGATGATCCAAACAGAATATAGATCAAGGTTAAAGGAGAATGGACATATAACGATAAGAGAGCTGTTCAACTCGACAAAAAGGCCAAGAACATTTTGTTTCAATCCTTAGAAGATGATCTGTTCGAAAATGTGGTCAACAACAAAACAACAAAGGAGGTTTGGGAAACACTGATCATCATGCACGAAGGAACGGAAGAAGTCAAAGAAAACAAACAATCTCTCCTGACACATCAATATGAAATGTTTGCACACATTCAAGGAGAAAACGTCACTACCACCTATGAGAGATTCAACGTTCTGCTCAACTCTCTACGAGCCTATGGAAAGATCTATCCAAACTAAGATCTAATCATAAAGTTCATGAGAGCCTTACCAAGCAAGTGGATGCCAAAACCACTGCTATTAGAGAGTCAAAGAATCTCTATGAGTTGACTGTTTAACAGTTATATGGAAACCTTCTTACATATGAACTGGAGCTGACTCAACGAGCAAAAACTCTATCTGAAAAAAGAAAGAAAGATAAGGGTGTTTCTCTCAAAGTAACAGAAAGAACCTCCAAGGTCATCACTGAAATTGACTCTAACTATGATGAAGATAATGATGAGGACTTTGCAATGCTGGTAAAGAGACTCATAAGGTTCATGCGTCAAAGCAAAACAAGTAAGCCAAAGAAAGTCAACAACTACAGCAGCCAGGAGCAAATGAATGGTCTATGCTACAATTGCAAGAAACCTGGCCATTTTATTGCTAACTGCAACAAACCTCTCAGAGAAGAACTAAAGAAGAAATCACATTTAAAGAAGGAATACAAAAGAAACAAAAGGCCTCAGAAGAGAGACAAAGGCCTTGTAGCAGGAGGATCGTGGAGTGACTCAGACAATGACTCAACTCATGAGTCTGGAGATGAAGAAGATCCTCAAATGGCAAATCTTTGCCTGATCGCCAAGCATGCAAAGGACAAACAAAATACCAACATACATGAAGTAAGTATAGATGAGGTATTTGACTTCAATTCTTTTGATGTAGACATTGATGATTTAAGAACTGCACTACATGGCATAACATCTGACCTGCATCAATACATGAAATGGTTTAGAGTTCTGTCTAAGGATTATTCACTTCTTCAAAAGGAGAAAAGAAAGTTCAAGAAGAAGCTGAAAAATTTCTTCTAAGTAATCTTGACTCGCTCTCCAAGTTTGATGCTAAGAATAAGCTTTTAAAATAGACCAATGAGCTCAATGCTCAAAGAGAGTCAAGTCTAACCTCTAAGATTGAGGAACTAGAAAAGATAATCTCTACATGGAATAAATCCTCTTCATCCATGGACTCCCTGATCTATAGTCAGAGAAGTGTCACTGATAGAACAGGTTTAGGCTTTGCGGAATCCATCTCAAAGTCATGTGTGGAAAAAAGAAAAGTAAACTAGCACTAATAATGCATCAAGTTTTAGTAGTGACATTATATTTATGAAATCCTCACAGAAGAATGAGCCAGTCAAACCTTGCTCTACTGATTCAATCCATATCCCAAGGAGTAAGGGATCTCATGCTAGCTTGGGTTTCAGGAAAGAGAAGAGTAACCCAGCCACTACTTACCAATCTCGAAGGATCGTAGAGTCGAGTGAGATCAACTCTACGAACCAACTGGAAAGGTATAGTAAAGGTAAGGTGCACTCCTCACAAATCATGAAACACAAGGACACATGGAATAAGGAAAATCAGCTTAACAGAAGGATGACTAAAGATCCACAAAAGTCCAAATTGAGGAAGAATTCTCTCTCACACACACAAGCATGCATCATATTAGATGTTTTGTTTGCTATAAAGTTGGTCACAAGGCTGCAAAGTGCCATTATACTTCCATGAATATGAGACCCAAAATAAAGCAGATTTGGGTCCCCAAGGGTACTAACAAAGTAGGACCCATGCAAGTATGGGTACCAAAATGAAGGTTTAATGTTTCCACAGGAAAAGAGCTCCACAATCACAACCTGGTATCTGGACAGTGGATGCTCAAGGCACATGACTGTGAACAAAGCCCTTTTGTCTAACTACATAGAGAAGGAGGGTCCCTCAGTCATCTTTGGAGACAATGGCTCTGGAAAGACAAGAGGATATGGCTCAGCTAGAAATGATGCAGTATCCTTCAGTAAAGTGGCCTATGTGGAATGACAGCAACATAATATTCTAAGCATCAACCAACTCTGCGATAAGAGTCATCAAGTAACATTCTTTAACAATTAATGTCAAGTCCAAGACCTGAAGACATCTGCTGTAAAGTTAACCGGAACAAGAGAAGGAATTGTCTACACAGTAAATCTTGGTCAACTAAGCTCAGACGAGACAATATGTTTTCTAGCTAAAGTATCTGATGAAATGGGCTGGTCATGGCATCGAAGACTGTCTCATCTCAACTTCAAGAGCTTGTCCAAACTAGCCTCAAAAGATCTAGTTGCAGGCTTACCTAAGTTCAGATTCGTTAAAGAAAGGCCGTGCAATGCTTGTCAGCTTGGAAAGCAGACCAAAAGCTTATTCAAGAGCAAAACTGCAACTCAATTGAGAAGCCCCTACAGTTGCTCCACATGGATCTATTTGGGCCAATTCCAATAACGAGCCTCGGAGGGAAGAGATACTCACTGGTCATAGTCGATGATTACACCAGATTCACATGGGTATTTTTTCTGACCTCGAAAGATGAATCAAGCTCTCAACTGATCAAGATGTTCAGACTAGTAATGAACGAGAAAGAGGAAAAAATTAAGGCTATAAGGAGTGATCATGACAGAGACTTTGACTTCTCTAAAATGGACCAGTTCTGCACAGACAATGGCATCAGCCATAACTTCTCAGCTCCATGAACTCCTTAACAAAATAGAGTAGCTGAAAGAAAGAACATAACACTAATAGAGGCAGGAAGAACTCTACTAGTAGCAAATTTCATCTCAGATAAATACTTCAAGCGAAGTCATCAACACTGCATGCTACACTCAGAACAGATCACTCATATACTCTACGATTAAGAAGACTCCCTACGAACTGTTGAAAGGAAGAAAGCCAAGTGTCAGCTACTTTCATGTATTCGGATGTGCATGCTACATTCTTAACAATGGAAAGTAGTATTTGACAAAGTTTCAACCCAAGTCAGACGAAGGAATATTTCATGGATATGCCACAAATACTAAGGCCTACAGAGTGTTCAGCAAGAAGACACTAAGTGTTGAAGTCTCAATTCACATCATCTTTGATAAGACAGACTTAGACAAAATAGTGCTACAAGACACTACAACCAATAATTTAGACACTACGAACGAGGTCGTCGAGCTCAACATTACAGTCATAGTTCCTGATAGTGAAGTCGTTGAGAAAGGAAATGAGATCGTAGAGAGGCCTGTGCAAGACAACGAACCTCCATACCAAGAAGCAGATATAGATCTTGAAGACCTCAGACAAGAAGGCATCAGGACAGATGTCCCAACAGGAAGCAGATGGGCAAGGGATCACACTCAAGACTTAATCATTGGAGATCCGAGTTCAAGAGTCATAACAAGAGCTGCCACCCAAAATGAATGTTTTTATCTAAGCTTCCTATCACAAATGGAACCTAAGAAGAGAGAGAATGCTATGGAAGACTCTAGCTGGATAGAAGCCATACAGGAAGAACTTAACCAGTTCGAAAGAAGCAAAGTATAGAGATTGGTACCAAGACCAAAGAATCATCCTGTCATTGGAACCAAATGGGTTTTCAAAAACAAGATGGATGAAGATGGAGTAATAACCAGGAATAAGGCAAGACTAGTGGCCAAGGGCTAATCTCAGGAATAAGGCATTGACTACGATGAGACATTTTCACCTGTTGCCAGATTAGAAGCCATCATAATATTCCTTGCCTTTGCTGCTCACATGAAATTCAAGGTCTTTCAGATGGATGTCAAAAGTGAATTCTTGAATGGTGAACTTCAAGAAGAAGTCTATGTAGAGCAACCTACAGGTTTCATCAATTCATCTCTTTCTAATTATGTCTATAGATTAGACAAAGCCTTATACGGTCTTAAACAAGCACCAAGAGCATGGTATGAAACATTAACTAAATTTCTTATTGATAATGGGTTCAATAGAGGTAGAGTAGATACCACACTATTTTAGAAAGTATAAAGACAAAGTCTTATTAGTTCAAATATAAGTTGATGACATTATTTTTGGATCTACTGATGAAAAGTTATGTAAGAGATTCTCCAAGCTTATGTAAAGCAAGTTTGAAATGAGCATGATGGGTGAGCAGAATTTCTTCCTTGGACTGCAAGTAAAGCAAACTGATGAAGGAATCTTCATAAACCAAGCCAAGTACATTAAAGATTTACTTAAGAAGTATGACATGGAATCAGCCTCTCCCATGAAAACCCCAATTGCTCCTGCAACCAAGCTTGACAAAGATGAAAAAGGTAAAAGTATTGATATAACTCAATACCGAGGTATGATAGGCTCTCTTGTATATCTAATTTCCAGTAGACCAAACATAATATTTGCAATATGCATATGTGCTAGATTTTAGGCTAATCCTAAAGAATCACATTTAACTACTGTAAAGAGGATTTTTAGGTATATCAAAGGTACACCTCACTTAGGGCTTTGGTATCCCAAGGAGTCCTCATTTGAACTAACAGGCTACAAAGATGCTGATTTTGCACGCTGCAAAATAGATAGAAAGAGTACCAGTGGCACCTATCAGTTAGTAGGAAACAGACTTGTGTCCTATTTCAACAAAAAGCAAAAGTCAGTATCTACTTTAACTGCAGAAGATGAATACATTGCTACTGGCAGCTGTTGTGCTCAGATCCTATGGATGAAAAATTAGCTAGCAGACTATGGGTTTGAATTCAAATCCATACCTGTTCACTCTGATAACACAAGTGCCATAGCAATAACTTATAATCCTGTCATGCATTCTAGGACTAAGCATATAGAAATAAGGTATCATTTCATCAGGGATTGTAGACACTCAAAATTTTCTGCACACCTGTTACTAACATTGCAGGAGGGCAGATTCGTCTTTTGGACATAACCCTGGAAGACAGCTCACATCCATTCCGGATACTACCGGAAATTCAGTCCCAACCCCAGAACACACACCGGGAACATCAGCCTCAACCCCAGAACACACACCGAGAACATCATTTCTAACACCGGAACACACACCAGAAGGATCATTTCTAACCTCGGAGATAACCCCGAGTTTCGTCCTTGGCGATAACACCAAGGAATGTTGTTGTAGTTCTGGCGATAACCCCGGAATTGTTTGTTTCAAATGCATACGATCAGCTTCAATCAGACCTCCCACTGAGGCACTCATACCTCAGACCCAGAACTAACACCGGGCAGACATGCATTCTCACAGATTACATTGCGGCATTCAAAAAAGCAGTCCAATCTCAGATGTAACCCTGAGCAACGTCTGCGTTCAACTCAAATCAGCGATAACCCCGATGAGGAGTCACATGTCATCTTGCTACCTCAACACTTGTGCATTATCTCAACACTTCAGACATACATACATACAACAATGGCCTACAAGACCCAAGGAGTTCCAATCCCGAGTGACTATTACACGTGGCAGTACACCTAATTGAATTTAAAGCTTGAAGACTATGGGCATGGTCCCCTCTTCCTAACTTCGTACAACCTCTAATCCATGTCATTGCGTAACTCTCGCCACAAGCAGCCCGAAGAAGGTTGTATATACCTCGTTCGTATGCTAGGATTGAAGTTCTACAAGTTCGAGCGAACATTACAGTGCACGAGTGCACATACTTCGAGATGATGGGAGCCGCAGAACCCGGGGCACCCCGAGCGATGTGAGTGCATCTGCAATGCCATAGTATACATACTGGCTCCCCCTTTATAAATAGAGGGCTTGGGGTAGCCATTTTGAAAAAAGAAGAGGCGAGGAAGCCCTGTCCAATTTGCTCTGTACACACCCTATATTGAGTGTTTCCTAATTTTAAACACATGTTAGCCCACATACAGTTATATATTTACCAACGGGAGCTGAGTGTTTATCCATTTAGAGTCATAGAAGCCTGCATTGGCAGCCCACTGTAAGACTTCTTATACTCTATAAAGTCTTTTTGTTCATATTTGCACACACTATTCTACACATTGAGAGTCGTGTTATGTGTGTATGCTCGGACTTCGGTCCGTGGTTTTTATTTCTGTCTTTATATATACTTATATATGTATATATTTACATATGGACTAACATTATCGAGTTATGCCTCGACTGAGCCAAGACTTATGTCTGGAGCATTTACTTTCTTATATATATATATATATATACTCATATATACTCATATATATAATTGTTTTCAGACATATCTGATGAGCCTGGATTTTACATCCGGTGCATTTATTGCTTTTATATATATATATATATATATATTTACATTTAAATCACTTGGAGTTTACTTTCGTATGGCGGTTGATCGCTTTTTAAACTTTATTTACATTAAAGTCCCTTTGGAGTTTACTTCGTGGTGGTTGATAGCATTTACTACTTTATTTATATTTCTGATCCCCCATGGAGTTGCTTCTGTGGTGGTCGATCACACACACACACACACACATGTGTGTGTATATATATATATATATATATTAACATCTTTTATATATATATATATAATCGCCATCGCTTTCCATACAAAGCTGCAGATTATGTGAGCCTAGGAATCATGTGATCACTGATTGATCTCATGAATCTATATTGAGTTCCCATGATGGACTTTTTTCAATTTGTAAGCAACTTGTACATTATTTACAGTGTATGAATTTACTTGGATGACTGTCATGCCCATGAGGAGTTTGGCACTGCTGTATATTATTTTCTCGAAGATGTCTCGCATCTCGAAAATAAAAGTAAACAAGCCGAACATAATAATAATAAAATGGAAGTATGAAAAGGTCTCAATTCCTATTGAGCACATGGTTTGAAAAACCTCTTTTTATAAAACTTCATTGCTATATCTTGGTTAAAACTGAATTTTTCTATAAATTCAAACCTTGTGTATATAGGTGCGAACGAGGCCTCACACTACTTTTAAATAATTGCACATTGACACACACACACACACATTCACATAACAGTTTCTTTGAGAAGTGGCGGTCATCGTGGTAACACGGATGTCGGGGGGTGCCTAACACTTTCCCTCCGCATAATCAATCCCCCGAACCCAAATGAATCTCGGCTTCACAAACCCGTTTAGCCGTGTTACATCACTGGGTTAATATGCAAACCTTTTCGGTTGCGTTGGTACAACCAGTTAAAAATACCAACTGGCGACTCTTAAAGTCAAATCGTCGACATTACACATGTCGGACCTTTTTCACATATTTTTCCAAACAAATCTCACATTAACATGAGAACACCAAAGAATAAGTAACGAAAAGGGACACCTAAAAATCCCGACGTTGACAGGTGGGGACTCTACTGGGAACTCTAGTAAGAGGGCTTAAGTCGCTATTACAAGATTGTCAAAATTGTTATATGCTTGCGTGTGAATGTTGCATTTACATTTATGATGAATGTGTACGAATGCATTTTACTTACTGCACTGCTAAATATCTATCTATGATATTAGTGCTTCACACATGTCATCATTTTGCATAAATGGTGAGACACGTTGTATGTGAATGTATGTTGTGTGGTCCCTCCACTAGGAGGCTATCCTGTTGGTGTTTGATTACTGGACTCGTAGGAAGACTAATTTCAACGAGGCTCAGGAAAAGCACCACCCAGATTCGCTCCAGTTGAAAGACCGGATAACTTCCGTCAAATAGATTGCGATGATCTGAGAATCTTCATGCCAAAAAGCTGCAAGAGTAACCCTAAGATAGGTCAACCTCTGATAAACCAAATACGGAGGAAAGTCTCTTCATGCTTTCCATTTTTAATTACTTGTAAAAGCATTTACTTGTAATTTTATTCCATGATCATCTACATGTAATGGAAAATATGAAGAATACCTGTGCATACATGACATGTTATCAATTAACAACCGTTTTTACATGACCATATTCCTAAAACGGGCACATCATAATAACATTTACATTATCCCTAAGACTAAACTATATAAGTCTTTTGTAGGGAAACAATTTGGGCCTGTTACCCGCTCAAAATCCAAAAAGGCCATGAGCCTATAGCCAATCATGTCTTCTTTTGACCAGTCTAATACTGTTTCCCGAGAAGAATTTGATGGATTGAGTAAACAAATTACAGATTTGGTTGTTCTGCAGAAAGAATTGCATCAATCTGCTCAGCGTACAAAGATGCATACACATACAGAATCCTCTTCACTAGGAGGAGCTCAAGGTTTGGAAAAAACCATTCTAGAACCTCAGTTGGATACAACCAACAAAGGCCCTGAAAACACCCATCTCAAAGGAGATCTAGACACTGGTAAAATCAGGAAGAAGGTCCTCCAAATGGAGGAAACTATCCATGTTCTCAAAGGGATTGGAACACATGGAAGTGTTTTATACGCTGACCTTTGCATATTTCCTAGGGTTCATTATCTAGAGAAATTCAAAACCCCTGATTTTGAAAAATATGATGGATTAGGGGATCCTTATACACATTTGAAAGTGTTCATTGGACAGCTTGGATCTTATGCGGAAAATGAGAAGCTCAGAATGCAGTTGTTCCAAAAGAGTCTGACCGGAGAAGCCCGTTCATGGTATACCAGATTAGACAACTCAAAGATCCATAGCTGGGAAGAGTTGGCTCACGCCTTCCTCACTCAATACAGTTTTTAATCTCAGATGGCTCCTGACCGGTACCAAATTACAAAGGTCAAGAAACAGTCTAATGAGTCATTTAGAGAGTATGCTCAAAGGTTGAGGTGCCTTGCTATTCAAGTTATTCCTTCCATGACCGAATCAAAAATGGTCATGACTTTCATAGATATACAGGAAGCTCATTTATATGAAAGAGTTTTAGCCGGTATCGGCAAACCATTCTCTAAAATGATTAAACACGGAGAAATGGCTGAGATGGGATTGAAGTCTGGTAAGATTCAAGACCTAACTGCTCTTAAAGTTGTTGCTGAGCACATCCAATTCGGATCTTATGGGAACAACCCGCAGAGGGTCTATAAAAAGAAAGAGGAGGATGTTTCCTTGATACTACAAGGATAGAAAGGTAGTCAAAACATGCCTATACAGAGGAGAATATACTCCCCTTTCCAAGCACAGTCTTCAAACCCTCCATTGACTAAAAGTGGAGAAGTACAACGTTGTCGAACGTTCACACCCTTAGGGGACTCGCTCGAGAATATTCTGGCTCTTCTGACTACTCAGAAGAAAATTACACATCTTCTTCCACCAGCCAACCCTAATGGGAGGGGTTTTAATGCTACTCGAAGTGTGCTTATCATGCCGGAGCACCTGGTCATGATACTCAAGATTGTTGGGCCTTGAAACACAAAATCCAAGATTTAATAGATAACGGTGAGATTCGTGGTCACCAAACCAGATCGACCCCATGTGCAAGACAACCCTCTTCCTCAACACAAAGAAGAAGAGGTTAACATGATCAGTTGGAGCACTGGATTGAGTTCAAGTTTCAACAACGAATTATCCCCGACCATCAAAGACGGTGTTGACAAATGGGATTATGCAAAGTTCCAGTTTACTATGGAACGAAAGATGAAAGCTCTTTGCAAACAAATTGAGCAATTGGCAGAACTGGTGACCCACCATCATCAAGTCACACGCCAATTAATCAGAAATGAGCATGCCTATCTCCTTCCTTTTGTTATGAATGCTCCACCATCACCTTCAGAAAGTGAAGCAATGGAGGATAAGGTTACAAAGAGAGCAAATGCTAAAGCCCGTCGGGATTTTGCCAATCAGAGGGAGTTTACCTATCTAGGCCAATCTATGGAGGAAATATTTCAAATGTTGATCAATGAAGGAAGAATTACCTCCCTTCCACCTCCAATCAATCCCCGTTCAGGACGGTTTAACGCCAATGGAGTGTGTCAATATCTTTCCAATTCTCGCGGTCACAACACAGACGAATGTTGGGCACTCCGCCATCTCATTCAAAATCTTATTGATAGCGGTGTCTTGCAAATGGTAGACGATGACACTGTGCAACTTGAGGGTGGGAGTGCATGTCCTACCAAATGGAAGGGATCAGTAGCAGTTATATCTGACGAGAATTATGAAACTGTCAAAGCATTTCCCATACAAGTAATTCAACTCAAAGGAGCTGACAATCCTTTGAAAGTTGTCGCACCAGAGCCAATTTCTTTACTTTTCAGACCACAACATCCTGTTGTTAGCTTACACAAAGTTCCATGGAATTATGGAAAAGCTGAAGGATCCATGTCTCATACTACTGCTACAGTGTCGAAGGAAAATCAACTATATCTTCCTCAGAGGGTGATAAAACCTACCTTCAAAGTAAAAGGGAAGATTCCCGTGGAGAAGATTGAAAAATTCCTCCGCACTATGGGTCATAATGAAGCCATGGTTGTTTTAAGCTTAAGAGAAGCTCCACATTAGATATCAATACTGGACTTACCAAAATCAGTGGATGTGGAAAAATTTCAACATATGGTTGATCACATTTTCAACAACAATGTGATATCCTTCACTGATGACGACATACCTCCCTAAGGGACTGGTCATTGCAAGCCATTGCATATTACAGTTTTGTCTTCTGGGTATATGTTAGCTGGAGTTTTGATAGATGGAGGTTCATATCTGAATATCTGTCCTTATGCCACCTTGGTGAAGATGAATGTCAATCTCAAACGGATCCAAAGCATCCATACGATTATCAAAGCTTTTGATGAATCCCGACGAAATTTTATCGGAAAGATTGAGCTGCCAATTGAGATTAGTCCAAATACATTCAATGTATCCTTCCACGCCCTCAGGATAGATTCAGGATACAACCTGCTATTGGGGAGACCATGGATACACATGTCTGGAGCTGTTCCCTCCACACTACATTAGCAACTCAAATACATTATCAACAACAGTCTAGTCACTGTTAATGCTGAGCCGGAATGTCCTGAACAAGGAGATCTAACAATCATCAGCTTCAACACAGAAGTTGAGCCGGCCAATTTTCATACCTCGAAAGTGAGTAACACTCAACACCATCCTATTGGAGCACCACTTCCTGTACCCAATATTTCTACCGAGGTTATGTCGGCCACTCAAGAAATGATGTCATTGGGTCATCAGCCTAGATAAGGCCTTGGTAAAAATCAGCAGGGTATTAAGCACCCTATTCAAGTGTCCAGTCAAATTGGAACAGCCGGACTAGGCTATGCTACCAGTTCCAGTCATAGGAATCCTAATAAGCATAACCAGGTTCCTCAAGCTTCCGCCACACGATGATTTCTTCCATCTGTACTGCATGAGCTGATACAGTCTCCAGTAAAGGTGCCAGCCCATGTTATGGTTATGCTGTTTCCCAAGCCAGTACCATTCAAAGCAAAAGAGGTACTGATTCCTGATCCCAAAGTGGAAGAAAAAGAGCGAAAATGTAAACATGACATCGCTTTGATGATGTCAGGCATACACATCATTGTTCATGATGAACATACAAACATATATACCCCAGACGATGATTGCCCAGATGTCATGGTTATCATTCGAGAGAAGGAGGACAATGATAACCCCTCCATCACTGCAGTCCATCAGGACTTTGCCCTCGACAATTGGAGCAGCACTCCATGCATTGGTCGACGAGGGTAAAACAGGTATAAAATCCCTCTGCCATTTAGATAACTTTAATTGCTTGCTTTTCTATATAGTATTAGCAGTTATTTTATCAGTACATGCTAACACTTTGTATGATTAAATAGTTTCATATATTAAGTGAAAGCATCTTTTGATTTCAGGACTCTGAATTTAGATGTACCTGTACTTGCTGATGAGGTGCCTTCTCTCCCTAAGGGCTATAACTTTGATGCAAAGTTGGACTCAGACTTGATGGACATATAAGAGGACATTGAGACACCTTAGGAGATTAAGGAATGGGTCACAGATAAGCCTAAACCCAACCTTGACCAAACCACTTCTTTTAATCTTGGAACCTTAGAAAACCCTAAGCTAATCCAGATTGGTTCAGACCTCACCCCAAACCAACGGAATGACATGGTTGCACTATTAACCCAATTCCAGGATGTGTTTGCATGGTCTTATGAAGACATGGTGGGTTTTTCCACTGACATTGTTCTTCATCGCCTTCCCATTAAAGAAGGATTCAAGCTAGTTAGGCAAAAGCTTAGGCTATTGAAACCTTAGAAGAGTTTAAAGGTAAAAGAGGAAATTGTGAAATAATTTCAAGCTAGAATTATCATGGTGTCTACATATCCGGAGTGGATATCTAACATTGTTCTCGTGCCTAAACCTGGAGGAAAAGTGCGAGTTTGCGTAGATTACCGGGATCTGAACAAAGCTTTCCTTAAAGATAGCTTTCTCGTGCCCTTTATCCACATTCTCATTGACAATAATGCTCAATACGACATGTATTCCTTTGCAGTTTCTTCGCAGGATACCATCAGATTATGGTCGTTGAGGAAGATCATGAGAAAACTGCTTTCATCACGCCTTGGGGGACCTTTTGCTACAGATGGTTGTCATTTAGCCTCATCAATGCCGGGGCAACCTACCAGCGAGCTATGATGGCTCTCTTCCACGATTTAATGCATAAAGAGATAGAGATCTATGTGGATGACATCATTGTCAAATCTCTAAGGGAGGAAGACCACTTAGACCATCTCAGAAAGCTATTCAACAGGTTGCGTAAGTACACCTCGAAGTTGAATCCAGCCAAGTGTGCCTTTGGTGTCAAATCAGATAAGTTGCTAGGTTTCCTAGTCAGCCACAAAGGGATTGAACTGGATCCTACCAAAATCCAGGCCATCAAGGAAATGCCCATTCCTCAGACAGAGAAGGAAATACAGGGATTTTTGGGATGAATCAACTTCATTAGTAGGTTCATCTCTCAAGTCACAGCAACTTGTGAGCCCATCTTCAAGCTGTTAAGGAAGAACTCCTCCATGAAATGGAACGATGAGTGTCAAAGAGCCTTCCTTATCATTAAAGAGCAGCTAGTTAATGCTCCTATTTTGGTACCACCCAAGGATGATGTTCCCCTGTTCATGTACCTGTCCATTAATGACAATGCCATGGGCTTCATGCTGGGGAAAAAAGACGATAGAGGCCAAGAACAAGCTATCTATTACCTCAGCAAAAGATTCAGCATCAGTGAACACAAGTATACTCTGATTGAGAAGACTTGTTGTGCTTTAGCATGGGCTTCCATGAGGTTACAACATTACCTCCATAGTCATACAACCCATCTCATATCACGCATGGATCCTCTCAACTATGTGTTCAGTAAGCCCATACTGAATTGTCGGTTGTCCAGATGGCAGTTGATCCTACAGTAATTTGACATCGTCTACATGATGCAAAAATCTGTCAAAGGTCAAGGAATTGTGGATCAACTGGTCGCCGCACCTGTAGGGGATTATAAACCCTTAGAAAAATACCTCACCGATGAAGGGGTAATGATAGTTCAGCAACACCATTAGTACGATGCATGCCACACATGGAAAATGTATTTTGATGGAGCTGTTAACACAGAAGGCTCTGGAGCCGGAGCAGTTCTAATATCCGGTATGGGGGAAACAGTATCCTGTCGCCGTAAAATTATAGTTTGTCAGCACCAACAACACAGCTGAGTATGAAGGCTGTATCATGGGGCTAAAACTTGCCCGTTCAATGGGCAACAGGCGGTTAACTGTCTTTGGGGATTCCAAATTGGTAATCAAACAATCCATAGGAATTTATCAAACCAAAGAATTACATTTGCTGCCTTACCATCGGCAAGTTTTACAGATAGCTTTGGAGTTCGAAGTAATCTCCTTTCTACACATTCCTCATAATAGGAATGATTTTGCGGATGAACTAGCTACGTTGGCCTCCTTGATTCACATACCTGACAAGGAAAACATGTCAAGCATCACATTTGCTCTGCAAAAGGCCCCAGCTTATGGGAACTATGTTGGAGAAGTATCGGATGAGCTACCTCCCATCCAAAACCCTTGGTTTCAACATATCAAGGAGTATCTGCAAGATGGATCTACACCCGCTGAGGCGAGCCTAACTGAGAAGAGGCGGATCTGTCGACTTGCTATGAAATTCTACCTGAGCGGAGATGCACTCTACAAAAGAGATGCAGGATTAGGTCTCCTTAGATGTCTGGACAAAGACCAAGCTCAGAGGCTCGTGGATGAGATCCATGGTGGAGTATGTGGCCCACACATGAGCGACTCCTTACTTGTCAAGAAAATTCTCAGAATAGGGCATTATTGGCTTACACTTAAAGCTGACTGTGATGATCACGTCAAGAGATGCTATCAATGCCAAATTCATGGGAATGCTATCCACGCCCCTCCAAGGGTACTCCACAATATGAGTTTTCCATGGCCCTTCTCTGTTAGAGTTTATGCCCTAGAGGCCAATTATTTGATATAATTGCTTAACGTTTTGATATTATATTTGATTGAATAAATATATGATTTTATTATGGTTTTATTTACTGCGTAATATAATTGTTAACATAATAAAATTCCTTAGAATAGTGATACAAATTATATAGTTTCAAGTATGTGACTTGAACATGAGATTATATATTACCATTAGTATCAGTGTTCTTAAATATCCCTAGTCGAGTATCATTGTTGATGGGACAACAATGATGCATTGAGACTAGTATGTGGATTGACTGATGACCAAATCTCATTGGTCATAAATGTATGAGATATTAAGTCAAAGCATAGGTACATGTTAGAGAACGATGTACTGGACAGACCCACCATGAGAATTCTATACGGAGCATTATGCGAAGTGTCATTAACAATTCTCATAGTGACAATGATGTAATGATCCTCCGACCTGAAATCACTATATTACTACACGAGAATTTATGTACTTTGATATCATCAAATGTCACCTTTAATAGGGTGGACTATAAAGGTGATTATTGGGTTCATCATTAATCGTGTGAGAAATATGAGTGATCTAGATGGAATTTAACCATCCAATATATTATGGGTGATATCCATAGGCCTCTTGATTGAGTAGGACTATGAAATGCATGGCCATGCTCAAATAGTGATTTGTTTCATATAGTCTACTCATTGATCAAGAAAACTCAGATTAAATTATGAAGAGTATGACACATTCCATGACTCGAGTTTAATCTAGGATATTAAGGTTAAAAGGATTAAATTACATTGAAACATTGGTCACAAAAAGGTTGCATCGAATCATCGATCTTATTATTACTTGGGTAGTAGTGATGCATTACTAGATGCCGCTCACTGTTTATAATTTTATAATATGATTTTAAAATTATTGCCAACATAATAATAACCTATAGGGTCACACACATAGAACGTTATTTAAAAGGGAATTAATTTAAATTTTAAGGATTTAAATATATTAATATGATTAATAGTATTTAAATCACGAATTCAAATTAAAAGGATAATTTGTATATATGTATATTAATTAAGTAAGACTTAATTTAGAGATATATATATATAAATTCGGATTTTATAAAATTAGGTTTTGATTTGATTAATTCCTTTTAACTACTATACATATGATATATAGCAGCTACTTAGGATAAGATATCATAATTGAAAAACCCTAGCCGCTCTTAGAGAGAGACTAGAGAGAAAACAGTTTCAGAAAATCCATTCCTTTTGGTGGCTAGTACTGCAAGTCCTTCTTATTGCGAGAATCGATTCGACGGTTAAATGCGGCGTTAAATAATGGATCTAGTAGAGGCCTTAATCGGTTTGTATTGCGTTGGAGATTCGAGGCGCAGTCGGTTTCAGATTCTCGTTTTTGTTTATATCTGGTATAATCTTTAAACCTCTGAATTAATTGATTTTTCGCATGGATCCTGTTTTAGGGTTTCGGAAATTGCTTTAAAATTTTAATTTCCGCTGTGCGTTTCTGTGCCGAAGCCCAACATTCTTAATGTGGGGAATGGACGTGATCGGACCCATCGAGCCCAAAGCCAGTAATGGACATCGATTTATATTCACCATGATAGACTACTTCACCAAATGGGTAGAAGCAGCCTCCTTCCCCAGGGTTACCAAAGAAGTAATCATTGCTTTCATCAGAAATAATGTAGTCTGTCAATATGGACAACCAGAGGTCATTGTGTCAGACAATGCTAAGAACCTCAACAACAAAATGATGGAAGAGTAATGCAGTAAATTCCACATCAAACACCTTAACTCCGTCATCTACCGTCCAAAGATGAATGGTGCTGTTGAAGAGGCTAATAAAAATATCAAGAAGATTAAGCAGAAAATGTCCGCCAATCACAAAGGATGGCTTGACCTCTTGCCTCTAACTTTATTAGCCTACAGAACTTCAATGCGTACTTCCACTGGGGCAACCCCCCTACTCATTAGCCTATGGGATGGAAGCAGTGCTCCCCATAGAGGTGGAAATGGAATCCCTCAGAGTGTTGATGGATGCTCAGTTGGATGAAAACCAATGGGTACAAGACAGGTATTACCAATTGTCTCTAATAGACGAAAGGCAAACCACAACTATCTTCCATGGTCAGTTATATCAGCAACAGATCGCACGATCCTACAATAAAAAAGTCCGACTACGGCAGTTCAAACAACATGACTTGGTTTTGAAGAAGATCATTGACAACCAAGATCAATCTAAGGGAAAATTCGATCCTAACTGGTAAGTCCCGTTTGTTGTCAAAGAGGTATTGACAGGAGACGCTCTCAGACTACAGGAAATGGATGGCGATGAATTTCCACAGCTAATCAACTCGGACTCTATGAAACGGTACTATGTCTGAAGTTACCATCAAGAAAACATCCTGGTATTGATCACCCAATCACCAGTCATTCCGGTTTTGAACCCTCTCTTTTTACAAATTCGTCTTCTCCTCAGGGAAACATACATTTCAAACCATCAGCCTGGTTTCACTTCATACAATTTCGGTTATCCTGAAGACGGGATTGAACCTTTCATACCTGCAGTTTATCTTGAAGACCGGATTAAACTTTTCTACACTTGCAGTTTATCCTGAAGACGGGATTAAACTTTTCACACTTGCAGTTTATCTTGAAGACGGGATTAAACTTTTCACACCTGCAGTTTATCCTGAAGACGGGATTAAACTTTTCTACGCTTGTAGTTTTTCCTGAAGACGGGATTAAACTTTTTCCACACCTGCAGTTTATCCCCATTATGGGATCAAACTTTCTTTTCTCCGCAGTATAGCCTGCACATGGGATTCATACTTCTCTTTGGCTGCGATTCGTCCTGAGGGACTAACTACGTTGACCTAATCTCCCTGATACCCGGGAGTACGTAGGCAACAATATTTTATATGGCCCGGTCGCAATAAATAAAAAACAACAAAAACATTTATGCCCTTCCTCTACAAAAACAAAAACAACAAAAATACTTCTACACCCATCTGCATTTCACATTCAACGTTGAACCTCTTACACCAGGTTCGAACTACGCATACTTGATCTCCTCCTCAATAGGAGTACGTAGGCAGCCATTTATGGTTCAGTCTAACCCCTACCAGAACAAAAATGCTTATCACACGGTATTGGGATTAACCTTCAATCTACCACATTTCATCGGCTTCAGACCAAGGGGATGGAATTACCCAACCTCTCCTCACAAATAGGAGATTCGGTGACCATTTAAGCTGCAATTATGCCTCGAAGAGCAACACCAAACCATAAGAGATGGAATTAACTAGCCTTCTCACAAATAGAAGTACTGGCGACCATCTGTGGTCCGTTCAATCTCAGAGAGGAAAAGCCAAACTCCTCTCCACATTTCCATACAAATACCAGTCCCAAGACACCAAAGATGGTAGGGATGCATACAATTCAATGATCCGTTCTGAGAGATCCTGTGATGGCTCAATGTCCACATATCAAGGATAAGTTCAGAATGCATCAAGATCACAAGGCTATGAAGAAACATGCAAATATCAAGCAAGTATCAATGCATAACTAAAAGGGAAGTAAATCAAAATTTATTTCTCTGCCATATATACTATTATTTGATATATACATCTGTGTTATACATGACAAAATGGCTAAGCTAGTCTGTGCAGGAAAATACAAAGCCATCTACGGATCTGTGTGTATGCGGACTATTATATCTAACATAGAATCCATCTCTGAAGACGGAGGTAAAGCTGCAAGCTCTTGCCCAACGACATCTACACGAGCTAGTAGATCAGAGGCTAGCTGCATGGTGGCATGATGCTCATCTGTGTATGCACTCATTTTAGCAAGGATGCCAGTCGTAAGGGATCTCACTGAGGTACTGTCTACAATGGCCACATCCCTAGTAGATAGAGCGGCATCCCGCTCCACAATCAATGCATCCCTGGCTGATCTAGCCTCACCCCTCTCTAACAAAGCGGCGTCTCTCCCATCAAGAGCTCTCAACATCGCGACCCTAGCCTGATCTCTATCATAGGTCATTAGATGTAAACTCTGCTCCAAATGTTGTACTGAATACAGAGTAACAGTGGCACTCGGGGTGGGAGAATCCATCACAAATGATGGCAGCCCAGCAGTCAAGTCCCCATCGATGTGAATGTTAACCTCCTCCATATGCTCCTCATCGTCAGAATCAATATCCTGCACTGTGGATACTACCATAGTCGATGCAGTCTCTGTCTCCATCCATGCTGAATACTCTGCAGAATAACCCGGATGACTGACAAAAAAATCAGCTAGCTCTCGCTGATCCCAACAGGCATACAACCTGGATCTGTCCATTGATGATAAGTGGCAAGAAGCGAAGCGCTGAATCACCGCCGCATCATATGGGTGGAAATCCTGAAATTGGTCAAACTGACACATCACGGCCAGTGGGTGGTAGGTGATCATCCCTCTCAAACCAGCTAGAGGTAGATAATCCATGCCCGGAGCATGAGTAATGAAGGCAGTAGGGTGAGCTAAGCCTACGTACTGCGTAATATATAGCGAATAGATCTCCAATCCGCCGCCGGAAAGTGACTAAGATTCAAAGAATCGTATACACTCTAAAGTGAAAGGAGTAATGACATAGCTATATCATGGGTGAAACAATATCCATGCCTTCTGAATGTGCCAATCGGTCCCAAGTGTGATATAAACCACACGTACAGCATGACTGAGCTGCCTATGAACACTCCTGCAGGATAAGTGCAGCAATATGTGGCCGACCTCAGAGTCTCTGCCATAATCATCGGTAGGATGGTGTGACCCTCTCGGAGAGCTCTCACTGCCATAATGACACCGATGTCCAACTCATCCATGTATAGTGGCATGTAAATGTATGACAATATGCACAGCAGTAATACATCCACTCTGGCCAAATGCCACTGATCCTCCGGTGTGATGAAATCCCCGGAATGCCGTGCATAACTATCCTTAGAGCCAAATCTGTCAAACAGAAAATGCTGGGATATCACATGGCCGGATGTAATCTCGTCCTAGACCACTCTACGCCTCAAGCCGGTGAGGGCCATGAACTGTCTACTCATGTCTCCGATCGCCATGTGCACGCAAGGTCTATCCAACGGCAGCATCGTCAACCATGCATACTCCTCCAAAGTAGGAGTCAACTCCTGGGTCCCCCACCTCTGGCTCATTCCAGTTAGAGTTGTAAAGGAAGTCTCCCAAGCTGAAAAGGCCAAATTAGGAATAAAATGCTACGCGATTGAGCGGAATAGCACTGGAATCTGGGTTTCATGGTAGAAATCGGCCCCATCTCTCTCATTGGTGACGCTTTGTGTACAAGGTATATTATACCAATGGCCTCAGCTTTTACAAATCATGCTCGACAATACCTCACAAAGGTCTGATGTCGTCAATGCAGGGTCACAACCCTAGACGTATCCCCGGCGGAGGTTACAACGCTGAAGTTACAAATCATCCACGTATCCCCGGCGGAGGTTACAACGCAATTTAGCCATTGATACACACATCAATGAAGGTCAAGAAACCTTGACGTTATATCAGCCGATGGCAAGTAAACCCATCGAAGCAACCTTCCCCAGCAAGGGTCACAACGCGAAGCAACCATTGATACACACATCAATGAAGGTCAAGTAGCCTTGACAATGCACCCAGCAGGGATCTATCCGGTGATACACACATCAGCGAAGGTCAGGCAGGCCTGACAAGTGCATACTGTTGGCAGTAACTCCGACAGGATGATAGGATATGTTATACACATCCTCAAGCAGACAAAGCTTTATCCCCATAGATCTCTTGTACACAAGAGGAACCTCTATGGAGTATGAAGTCTGTGTCTAGGATTCACGACTTTGGTGATAGCCCCAACGTCAACATCTTTGAAGACTTAGATCGCATGTCCAAGACATCAGTGATTGCCATCCCAGCAGGATTAGACGGCAACCATTCAATCATGCATCATACATTTGCATCATGTTTCTGCATATAACATCATGTTTATCTTGTTGCATTTCAAGTGTCTAGGATTCTTTATCCTATCCATTCCTTGCATTGAATGAATATGATAAAGAGGGGCATCTATAGTCACTCAAAATTTTCTACACACATGTTACTAACATTGTAGGAGGGCAGATTAGTCTTTCGGACATAACCCTGGAAGACAGCTCACATCCATTCTGGATACTACCGAAAATTCAGTCTCAACCCCGAAACACACACCGGGAACATCAGCCTCAACCCCAAAACACACACAGGGAATATCATTTCTAACCCTGGAACACACACCAAAAGGATCATTTCCAACCTCGGAGATAACCCCGAGTTTTTTCCTTGGCAATAATACCAAGGAATGTTGTTGCAGTTCTGGCGATAACCCCGGAAATGTTTATTTCAAATGTATGCGATCAGCTTCAATCAGACCTCCCGCCGAGGCACTCATACCTCAGACCCGGAGCTAACACCGGGCAGATAGGCATTCTTATAGATGACATTGTGGCATTCAAACAAGCAGTCCAATCTCAGATGTAACCATGAGCAACGTCTGCTTTCCACTCAAATCGGCGATAACCCCGATAAGGAGTCACATGTCATCTTGCTACCTCAACAATTGCGCATCATCTCAACACTTTAGATATACATACATACAATAATGTCCTACAAGAACCAAGGAGTTCCAATCCCACGTGACTATTATGCGTTGTAGTACACCGGATAGAATTTGAAGCTTGAAGACCATGGGCGTGGTCCCCTCTTCCTGACTTCGTACAACCTCTAATCCATGTCATTGCATAACTCTCGACATAAGCAGCCCGAAAAAGGTCGTATATACCTCGTTCGGATGCTCGTATTGAAGTTCTGCAAGTTTGAGCGGACATTATAGTGCATGAGTGCACGTACTTTGAGACGATGGGACCCATGAGAACCGGGGCACCCAGGCACCCAGAGTGCATCTGCGATTGTTGCATGGTACTGCGGCTCCCCTCTATAAATAAAGGGCTTGGGGTAGCCATTTTGAAAAAAGAAGAAGCGAGGAAGCCCTGTCTAATTTGCTCTGTACACACCGTATATTGAGTGTTTCCTCATTTTAAACACCTTTTAGCCCACATACAGTTTATATATTTTGGGTGGGGGTGAGTGTTTATCCATTTAGAGTCATAGAAGCCTGCATTGGCAGCCCACTGTAAGCCTTTTTATACTTTATAAAGCCTTTCTCTTCATATTTGCACACACTATTCTACACATTGAGAGTCGTGTTGTGTGCGTATGCCCAAACTTCGGTCCGTGGTTTTCATTTCTATCTGTATATATATACTTATATATGTATATATTTATATATGGACTAATATTATCGAGTTATACCTCGATTGAGCCTAGAATTATATGCGGGCGTTTACTTGCTTTTATATATATATATATATATATATATATATATATATATATATATATATATATATATATATATATATATATATATATATATATATATATATATAAACTATGGTCAGAACTACATACGATGAGCCTAGATTTTACATCCATAGCGTTTACTTGCTTATATATATATATATATAATTGTTGTAGAACATATCTCGATGAGCCTAGATTTTATATTAGGAGGCGTTTATTGCTTTTATATATATATGTTTTATATATAGCTTGTTGTCGAACATATATCAAGCGAGCCTAGATTTTATATCCGATCGTTTACTACTTATATATATATATATATATATATATATATATATATATATATATATATATATATATAGTTACATTCTATTAGGCACAGAGTTCACTTCGTGGCCTTTACTGACTTTATTTACATTTAAATTCACTTTGGAGTTTACTTGCCGTGGCGGTTGATCGCTTTTCTGACTTTGTTTACATTCAAGTCCCACCTAGAGTTTACTTAAGTGGCGGTTGATAGCATTCTTGCTTTATTTATATTTCTAATCCCCATGGAGTTGCTTCCGTGGTGGTGATCATACACACACACACACGTATATATATATATATATATATATATATATATATATATATAGCTTTATATATATATATATAAGCGCTACGCTTTCCATACATTTGTAGTATCATGTGAGCCTAGGAATCATGTGATCACAAATTGATCTATTGAATCTAGATTCGGTTCGTGATGGACTTTTTTTCAAATTGTAAGCGACTTGTATTATTATTTGATAAAGGTACTGCAATTTCCTTGGATGGCTATCATGCCCATGAGGAGTTTAGCATCTGCAGTATATTATTTTCTCAAAGATGCCTCGCATCTCAAAAAAATAAAAGCAAACAAATAGAACATAATAATAATAAAATGGAAGTATGAAAATGTCTCAATTCCTATTGAGCATGAGGTTTGAAAAACCTCTTTTATAAAACTTCATTGCTATATCTTGGTTAAAAGCTGAATTTTCTATAAATTCAAACCTTGTGTATATAGGTACTGACAGAGGCCTCCCACTACTTTCAAATAATTGCACATTGACACACACACATACACACATTTATATATGAGTTTCTTTGAGAAGTGGCGATTCTGGTGGTAACACGGATGTCGAAGTGCCTAACACCTTTTCTCTACGCATAATCAAGCCCCGAACCCAAATGAATCTCGGTTTCTGAGACCCGTTTAAAAGTGTTACATCTTTGGGTCGATGTGCAAACCTTTTTTGGTTGCGTTGGTGCAACCAGTTAAAAACACCAACTGACGACTCTTAAAGTCAAATCATCGACATTACACATGTCGGACCTTTTTCACTTGTTTTTTCAAACAAATCTCACATTAACATAAGAACACCAAAGAACAAGTAACGAAAAGGGACACCTAAAAATCCTGACATTGACAGGGATCATGTACAAAATGGAATCATATCTTTACAATATATTCCTACTGAAAATTAACTTGTTGATGTCTTTACAAAGCTTCTAGATGAATCCAGATTCAACAAGATAATAAGTGAGCTAGGCATGCTTAATTTACAACCATGAAATATATGCTCTAGCTTGTGCTAACCATACAAATACAAAGACTTTGTTCGAAATCGTGGACATGATCAATGGAAGTTCACGATCGTAGAGCTGCAGTGACATGAAAGATAACGATCGCAAAACAGACTCAACGATCATAGTTCAGACTCGATGATTGATGAGCAAACATAACAATTAGTATCAGAGCTATAAATAGTCTCCCAAGCACCCTAAGCTCTGAGCTCACAAAGAAGCTTAGGGAGATCATCAAGGAAATGATTCAGAGCATAAAGGACAGGGATGAGATCCACTTTCTCGCAACCAAAAGACATAGGGATGTTGTTCTTGTCTTACAGACAACTCAAGAAGCTCAGAATAAACTTATGTTGGAGAGCTTCATCAATCTGCAAACTACCGTAAAAGAATTCCAACAATTTTACGTCAGCCAAGGACAACAGACTGACAATGTTCTAGCCATCCTCCAACAAAGGGAAGCTCAATCTGATGCTCTGATCAAAGAAAATTGAGAGGACATTGCTCAAACTCAAAGTTAACTCAACGAGCTTGTCCAAGGAATAACTCGCCTCTCAAAAGACATTCGAACCCTTGATGCTGACATAAAGGGGGAGAATAAAGGGAAAGGAGATCAAGGCAGAGGCACCTTCTTTGCTCAATCTTCAAGGAGTCCTCTAAGGTAATATCATCAATAGACTCCACGATCTGGCCATCATACTCAATGATATGATGATGAGCCAATTATCATGGCTCAACCATTAAGAAGTCTAGGGCCTTCTCCCAACTTACACGAGGTGACCACAACAGGCCTAAGAATGCCAATTTGAGATCTTGCATTCGTGAATAGGCACGATCATAATGAAAGACCTAGTCAAAGCGAGCTGGAAGAAATAACACAAAGAGACGAGTCCAGCAGGAGAAGAAGAGCTGAGGAATATGCAAATCCTCCGAGAGGAAAAAGGAAAAAGAAATATAGATAAGTTGAAACTCAATTCTTATTGATGTAACTAAGTTTAAATATAATATATATCCTCAAATATCAATAAATTTATGCTTATTCTCTAGAAATTTCAGATGCTCACTGAAATATTAAGTTATATTTACTTTGTTGCACTGCATATCTTGATTTGATGTTTAAAGTAAATGCTCATGATTATATGTGAAGTCCTTCAAGGAATATATGTACAAGGACTTAGTGATAGATCAAAATTGTTAGGTTGATCTAAGCTTTCAATGTTCATCATTGTATAAATGAATGTATAGATAAAGAGATCAAAGATGTTAGGATGATCAATATCTTGAAATGTAATAGATAGGCTTCAAACAGAATTATTGTCTAATGAGCTGATCAAGAGTCTGCAGAAGCCAAGGTAAAATCGCAGAGCATCAAGGATCGTAGTAAGACTACCTTGAACGGACTCTCCAGAGATCTTAGAGTGATCCAAACGTTTGCCCAAGCTAACTCAGAGATCGTAGTGTGCTCTCAAAAACGTAGAGTCTGCAAGACAAACAAGTGAAGATTGTAGTGTGCCAGTCCTTAAGAGAAATCGTAGTGTTCTCGTTTGCTTGAATCAAGCATCAAGATGGCAAGACACCACGATAAGAATTGTAGAGAATCATCTGGCTATGTCAGAAGTTGTGGGCCTTGATCATTTGTTCAAAGATAAAATCCTAACAAATGTAGAATGGGTTACAAACGTTGAAGTAATCACCAGTCCCAATGGCATGAAAATACCCTTAGTATGCAACAAAGAGACATATTAAAGAAGCTAAGGAAAGGACCATGGGACAGAGGAAAACACCTTTTCAGGTGTTAGGTGAGAAAGCAGTCTGCTATGTCAGTGGGCCAGAATTCAATTCAGAAGATATGCAAAAAAGTCTCCATCAAAGTTCAGAAATGTCAAACGCATTAAATGCTTCAACGGATGGATTTAACGGGCAGATTTCAAAGATCACATATATGCAAGACATCTGTAGATGATTAAACTAAGCAAGAAATTGAACAAAAAGGAAGAATACTCAACGCTTAACTCTACGATCTGAGAAAAAGAGAAAGCTTGCACAGTTACTCAGTTCTTTCAAACAAGAGCTTAACGAAAACTGGGTAGCACCAATCAAGAACTCAACAATAGGCAAAAAAGTGAAGTAAGAAGTTCCAAGTTAGAAGGACTTGAAGAGTTCTAAATTAAACTGTGAAGAACCAAGTCTATTGGACTTGAAGAGTTCAGGAGTGAACTAAGAAGTTCCTAGACTGTTGGTCTAGAAGGAATCTAAGAGATTCAGAAAGTGTAAAAGACATCCTTAGTGGATTTCCTACTCGAGGAGTAGAAGAGTGGACTAGGAGCTTTAAGTTCTTTGAACCACTTAAAACCGCTGTGTCTATTGCATTCTTTCTATAACTGCTATAACTGTTATAACTCCCTCACTCTCATTAACTCACTATATCAAAAAAGGGAGATCAAACAAATCTTAATTCTACTGTGTTTAAATCATTATCAAAACTGATAAAGTAAAACGAAAAGAATTTTAAATATCTATTCAAACCCCCCCCCCCCCCTTCTAGATAACTATTGTGCCTCCAGGAACTAACAAATTATAATAATGAAGTTGTAGTTGTTGTCTGTACCATGTATTTGGCGACTCAGAATGGGTGATGTGTACCTATTTTGGGGCATCACGGTTGGTATCATAGCTTAGGGATATGGTCTTTGGTGGAGATCAGGGAATAGAACTAGGATGGGAGAGACGAGTAAATCCTTCGCTAGTGTGTCCTACCTAAGCTTATTTGGTATTTAATTAGTTGGTCAAAATATAGGAATAATGTGTGGTATGTCAATTTCTTTAATTAACCCTTATTTTATGGAACTATTTGAGAATGTTAACAATGGAGTGAATGAGACCGTGGAGACACTTTTAATCACCAACTAGGGGAATGTGCAACAGGAAGGAAATATTCCTCCTGTAAACAACACTACCGAACAAACGATGAATGATGGAATGTTTAGAAGCTTTTTGCAGTTCATGCAAAATCAGACGAGGGAGACTCGTGTACAAAATACGGGTGGAAATGATATAGCAGCGGCTTGATCATAAGCCAAGCGGTTCAAAGTAAGGACCACGAATTTATGGGAAAGCGGATCCGATCAAAGCGGAAGCGTGGGTTAAACAAATTACCAAGATATTTGATGTCTTGGGATGCGGAGAACGAAGGTTCCATTCGCCACCTTTATGTTTAGTGGTGAGTCGGGACTACAGGTGGGAGTCGTGAAGCGTCACTGACCGGACCGCATTCAATATGTTTTGGGAAACATTTCTGAAACTGTTCAATGACAAGTACTTTCCTGAAAGTATTCGTTATATGAAGGAGGTAGAGTTTATTAGACTGGAACAGAACAACATGACTGTGTCCCACTACGAGGTTAAGTTTGCAGATTTATCCAAGTTTGCACCTCATTTGGTAGAGAATGAGGAACGTATGACGCAAATGTTTCTAAGAGGTTTGAAACCTAAAATTCGGCAATATCTTATTTCTCATAAATTTTCTCTATATTTAGATGTTGCGAACATGGCTCAATTATTAGAGTGAGATAATGCCGAGGGACCATAACCAGGGTCATACCGGTGGTAGCAGTCATCAAAGTAATGACAACCAGCGGGGAGGAAAATATCCGAACAAAAGCGGTAACCACTCTGGTGGTAATCGTGGCTGTGACACCCCCAAATCTACGTACTTCATTCCCACAAAACTTGGTGTTCACTTTCCATTCATTCATACTATCTACCCAAATATAATAAAATTAAATCATAAATTCTCCCTTTAAAATAGAGTTACATCATTAAATAAAAATCTTCATAGGTTATCTAACCTTAATCATCATTCAAGTGCGGAAATAAAAATTATTACATCACATCATTAATTAAAAGTCTATCATCACAACAATAAATAAAATTACAAGTCTTCATCACTTGTACATTTTTCCTTTTCCTTTGCTAGTTGAAGGCTCATCTACCTTCTCAACTTTAGTTGCAACAATTATATTTAAGCAAGAGTGAGCAAAACAAATGCTCACTAGATACAACAATGAATCAACAAGATAATAATAACTGCCAATGAATAGGCTCATCAAAACTGAATAGTACTCTATCAATGATAACCAAAGACTGGAATCAAAATATGGAATATATGTATCTGAGAATCATAAGACCACGAACTATGTCCACAGTTGTAAGTAATTTTTCAACTATAACTTTAACAGTCATAAGACTATAAGGACTCCTCGTACTTAGGGGGATCAGCCCTTCATACAATGTATTATGCACAAACATTTCAACGCTAAGCGTAATTTATCCCCTAATAATAGGGTTGTTCATCTCAGTATTTAGAGTACAAGTTCGCACCAAAGTAAGTTTGGTTTGGATACATTTCAAGGGTAATTTAGAATTTAATGATCATCAACTAAAGATTAGTTGAATACAATATTAATAACGCCATGTTATGGAATAATCATAATTGAATCAACATTGTAAATTAAGATCATGCTTTAGGAATAAACTAATAGCATAAACATCGAATAATCATAATATACCTTGATTGAACAATATTAAGCCAAGGTTATTTAGAATTGAGTACTAAGCATGCATAACAAATAGTAATTTAAACGATAAAACTTGTTCAACATGAGTATATCAGAATATGTAAGCTTGCATGCTAGATAACAAGTTAAAGACAAGAATAACTTTTTTAATATCAGAATAAGATTTAGAAATCATAAACAAACTAAATACAAGAACTTGCTCAATCGTAAGAATAAACTTGCATAATGTAATAAATGAACTAGCTCAACGAAAGTGTAGAGTTAGAAACTTGCCTCGAGCATAAGCTATAATATTATACTCACGTTCACCTACACATAGGTTTAGAAACACAATATCTCTTAGACATACTAAAATACCATAGCATATGCATTCCTAGTTAGACTTGTTACTTCAGTACAAGTCTTATGCTACCATATACATTTCAGAATTTCAAAGTGTTAGCATCACAACACTTATCTAACATTCATTGTATAAAGTAAGTTATAACATACCGCGTTCGTAACTTACTAATCACTTTTACAAAGTTGAAATTATCATTGACATGACACGATTCTGTTTTAAATTCCTTACTACATGTTTGACACATTACCATAACCTTAGAATAAGTGGTAAGGTATTCCAAGGTCTGCGATGGCGATAAAAGGAATCATCACAGACGGGGTATGGCAGCATTGCGCCATACACATACTCGGGCAAGACAAACTGCTTGTAGTTTCTAGCCTTGGCACCGGTAGCGACTACATGATGCATTGATGAGAACCGAAATAGCTATGAATAGTAGCCAACTTTAGCTCAACTAACACGAATTTCACCAACTAAATAGTGAATTTAACACAAACAATTGGTATAAAACTATTACAAACATGTTTGCTAACATATTCAACCAATTAGAACAATTTAACATCAACTAAAACTAGTTTAATTTCTCAAATTTCATGTTTTCATATAAAAACTCAATTTTTGATATCCTTCACGAAAATCAACACTGTAAACACAATTCTTGTCCAAATTGCTTCGTTCAAATTACATTATATTCATTTCTTAATGAACTAGCATAATCTAGCCTGAATTTCCAGTTTAACATACAAATTGACCATAAAAATTAGTACTTACATAAGCCATATGAGAAAATATTCATAACAACATACATATAATTATCTTTCTTACTTTTAATTTTAATTAGCATACAAATTCCTTGTTTAAACATAAAGTTAATCATCATTAACACATATAATCACCATAATCAGTTGTATAGCAACATTTTGAAAGAAATAGAATTCACAGAACTTGAGATTTTAAGACGTAAATTCATATATATATACATATATGTATAATATTAAAGATATGAACAATACCTTCAATAAGCTTGATAATTCTTGCTAATCAACTGAAGTTGCTATGAATTTCTTATGTTTCCTCTCAATCTCTCTCAATTCTCTCTGTCTCTATATTCTTACGCTTTTCTTTCTTTGGCTCAGTCTTAGACCACAAACATAAACAAACAAGTATGCATAAACAAAAAAAAAATGATATGACCTTAATAATCATAATAACTATTATCAGTTACCAAAATAACGTATAGATTAAACAATTTAGTTTATTTATTATTTTAATTTATTTTATTTATTCTATTTATATTATTTAAATTCAAAAATTAATAATTCAAAAGCCATAAGGCTTTGTTTGGCAAAACCCTTTAAATATTAAAGACTTATATTTTAAGCCTTGTTTAGTTTAAATCAATTGAAAACAACTTTAATTATTTTAATAAACAATTTAGTTTATACTTTATAATCACATATCCTTTATTTGGATTTCCATATCCAACATTAATCAAATAAATTAATTATACACACTATAATTTAAATAAATTTCCCACTTTAACAAATATCACAAAATTATAATTTTATTATAATTTCATTTAATAATTTAACATACCAATTTAACTTATTAATCAACAATATAACACCTCATGTTATATTACAACTCTCTAAATTATAATTTAATTTAATTTAGAATATTATCTAATAAATTTAGATTCATAAATATTTATTAACAACTATCACATCAATAAATATTTATTCAACAATAAAAACCTCAAATAAATATTTATATAATCCAATAAATATTTAAAATTACAATTTAAAATTTCGAATTGTTATAGTGGCCATGATAGTAGAAGAAGCGAGTCTGGGGGAGATTTCAAAAAGAGAAGGTACAACAATGATAACATGAATATGTCAGCACCAACATCAATTGTTCCTAGGCGAGTTGAACGATCACCGGTCGTATATTATAAATGCGGAAAAGAGGGACACATCAGCCCAAACTGCCCACAACAATCCAAGGTGTGTTATAAGCTGTGGAAAGGAAGGTCATATAGCTAGAGATTGTCTTTAGCGAAACCAAGTCCAATGAGGATGGTGACTCCAAAGGTCATCCCGAACAAGTCAAAGTCGATTGGTTCTGGAAAGGCGTTTGTCGTGGATCGCCCAAAAAGCGAGGAAACGAGCGAGGTGATCACGGGTAAGCTAATCATAAACTCTTGCAAAGTTTATACCTTATTAGATACCAGTTCTACCCATTCTTTTATTTCTCCTACTTGTGCTCAACGTTTGAACTTGACTTTGGAGAAATTAGACTTTGACTTATCTGTTGAGACTCCGTTAGGAGAAACTTTTGTTACATCCACTGTTTATAAATATTGTTTGATCCAAGTTGGTACCATCACATTACCTGTCGATCTTATTTCATTGAAAATAGTTGCATTTGATATGATTTTAGGCATGATTGGTTAACCACTCATCATGCTAAAATTGATTATTTTTGTAAGGTTGTTAGTTTTCATATTCCTAACCAACCTGTTATGCGAATTCAAGCAAGCAAACCACTAAAGTCAATTACAGTCATATCAAGTCATAAAGCCATTCATTTATTGAAAAACGGTTGTCAAGCTTTCTTAGCGCATGTCATGCACTTGAATAAAAATACATCATATTTGAATAATATTTCTGTTGTTAGTAAATTTCCTAACGTATTTCCTAAAGAACTTCCCGGTCTACCCCCAAAACGTGAAGTTGAATTCTTTATTGACCTTGAACCCGGTACAAAACCCATTTCTAAAATCCCATATCGAATGGCTCCTATTTAACTTCATGTTAGGTTTGTAATATTCATGAACGCAATCAAATTGCACAAAATAAGCGGAAGCATGGAAAATTAGAGTTTAAAATTTTTACAAACGATATACCCGGATCATCCTGTATGCGCAATTATTAATTAAACGAAAAGATAAAGAACACGAATCATACCCTTGAAGATTCGAGCTTTCTCAGGTACAAGTTCACCTCCAAATCTTTTTCGCGTTCAACTTGAATCCACCATGTTTGGTTCCTTCCTTTGATAAACGTTAGCCACCCAAGTGTTTGGCCTCTAGAGGTGATCCACCAACAAAGAAGAAAGATTCAAGAAGATGGGTATTTGGCAAAACTTTAGTTTTTCTATCTCTCATAGAAAAGGTGTACTCACCCAACTATTAGAATTACGTATTCTATGAAAACGTCAACCACCCTCACCCATAATAAGACTCCTCTTATTTATATATGTAGACAACCCTCCTTAACAATTAAGCAATTATGTTTTATTTTAATTAATTAAACTCCTTTAATTAATTAGGCTCCCAATCTTATTAGGAATAATTAATTAAACTCTTTTAATTAATTAGCCTCCTAATCTTATTAGGAATATGAGAGTACTTTTATTAATTAATTCCCAAACTCCTTTAGGAATTAAATAATAATAATAGTAATCATAATAATAAGACTCCTCTTATTAATTTATATTTAATATTTCTAAAATATTAAATAATAAATATTAAGCCATTTAATTTATTCTATCACCATAGATTAAATTAAATATACTTAACTTATTATTACGATTCTACCACTAACATGTTAAATAATTATTCTTCCTTTTATGATGTGACCCTTTAGGTTCTCCATATTAAACCGGTTGTGAATAAATCAATTAGAACAATTCTAATCTTATTTAAATAAATAAATTAAACTATTAATTTATTTAAATAAATAATATTTATTCTACAATAGAGATAAGCCTCCTAGCGATTAACGACTTTCTAGATAATATAGATTTTAACATTAATCATAAAAGAACCTTTGAAGTAAATAGTTACCGTATAATTCAATCCTTCCACCATACAATGTCCCAATTAAATATAAGACATGGAATTACTGTCAAGTCTTATTTTATTTAATTATATATTTTTCGACTCTTAAATGCACAACTCCAAATAATGTAAATTAGAAACTCCTTTCTAATTTCATTCTGCCTTGGCCAAGGACTACTAGGTTGTCATTTATAGAATCACATAGGACATTTCACTTCTTTTACTAGAAGCGGTAATTCTTTATTGATCATACATTATCTCCATGTACAACTTATTATACCCAAGCATACCCTTTGATATACCCTAAGGGTCTTAAGGAATAAGTCAAAGTATAACTCATCATACACAAGATACTATGATGATCTCATGTCCAAGGATCACTTGTACTACTATCACTATAAGAATTTCTATTGACAGGCAAGTAAAACTCTATTAGGTATTCCTTAGCGAGCCACGTTCAGTGAACTTATTCTCCAATAAGCACCTACATACTTGCTTTAGTGTCTCCACACAAATGATCATGAGATCAATCATTCTCATCCAATGAGCAAGCAACGTATATACCAATCTATCCGGATTAACTAATCCCCAATTTAGTAATCCAACGATTGGGAACTATTTTAGTTTTAAGCTTTCTAAGAATTTAGATCTCATTAGAATGATCATCATCATTTTTCTAAAAGCATTGCTTAAAACTATGGGTTTATCACATATTATAAAACAACATCATGTAGATAATTAAAAGCCTTTAATAAATTAATATTTTTTATTAATAAATGAATAAGATTGTTACAAAGTATATGCTTTATCATTAAATATGATTGGCTTGTGTGCATATTACTTTCAATCTCCCACTTGGACTAAAGCCAATTGCCATGGTAGCTCATATCATTTCTTCTCTAAGTGACGATTATCCTGCTGTTGGACAAGCTTCAGTATATGAATATGTAATGTTGTTCTTGAGAGTTCACTATCTCTATAGTGATTTCCCATTTTTCAATGATTCATATAATCAAATTAAAGTGCCACAATACATGTTTAGATCCAAGATGAGACTTAGGAACTATTCCTAATTTTGCAATGAACTTTTCATCCAAACAATCAACTTGCAGCTTCATTTATAGTTATATACTTTGTCTTTATCACTAAACCAATAACTCTTTGCTGTTTGAAAAATTTCCAATTCACTGTACAACCGTTCAAGGTAAAGCTTTACCTTAAAGTGGATTTTCTGTCGTCTTGGTCTTTCTGAAAAACTTGAGTCTATTAAGCCCTCTAATTTTAATTTAGACCCGCCATGAATATGATCACATCCTTAGTGCCGGTTAAGTACTTTAAGATGTTTTTCGCTGACTCATAGTTAACTTCTCTAGAATATGACTGATTAACATTAGGTCTCGTGCATTTCATTGCATACATGATAGTTACTTATACGATCTCTCTTTTATGAGTCTATGAGGACTATTAAGAGAGATACACTCCATGGCTCATGAACATGAGATAACTCTTGGAGTTTGCCATGCTAAACGACTTTAGCATCAAATGAATATATGTTCCTTGGTTTAAGTCAAGCATCCTATTAAATCTATCTATATAGATTTGTATCCCCAATTAAGACACTCTTCCCAAATAATTCATGGAGGAATGTTTAGACAACTTTATCTTTACTGATTGTAGCATTAGTATGTCATCCCTTATCCATAATATATCAACATATAATATTAGTAATGTCACGGCGCTCCCACTGACCCTTTTATACACACTAGGTTCATTCTTATTTGTGTAAAATCAAACTCTTTTTATTTATTTCATCAAAACGAATGTTCCATTTTGAGAAGCTTGCTTCAATCCTTTTCTCTGAGTGTCTATAACTCTTACCTCAACATATATAACTGGATCATCATCTTCTATGATGCGTACCTCATCATCATCATCTATAATGAATCCATACCTCCCAGGTATCTTCGGTACTATTCCAGATTTATGATTTGGTTGTGGTACAATAGGTCTATCTACAAGTTCCTCTTATTTGACTTATAGTGTTTTGTGGTTCTTGAACTCTTCAAGATGTATTATCCTCCCACTAGCCCCTTTAATGATAAACATCTTTATCTTAGAAGGCAACATGTTTCGCAATAAACACCTTTTGCTAAGTAGGATTATAGAACATATATCATAAACTAACTTTAGGATGTCCCACAAATCTGTACTTGTCAAATCTTGTCCCAAGCTTATCCTTTGAAACTTTTTAACATAAGTTGGACAACCCCTTATCTTAACTTACTTAAAATTAGGAATCCTTCCTGTCCATAACTTTTATGGAGTCTTGTGGCCAGATTTTGAGATTACTTTTTCATAGCTATGAAGCCCATTTCTAGGATATTACCCTAGAAGGATACTAGAGTGTCAGTAAAATCATTATGGACCGCACCATGTCTAACAAGGTACGATTTTTCCTTTAAAATACATCAATCAATTATTGCGTATCAGGAGGCGTCCATTATGAGAAAACCATTTGAGATGATCTAGAAACTTATTGCACAAGAATTTATTCCTTGATCTAATCAAAGAATCTTAATACTTTGCCAATTTATTTCACTTCTGAATTCTTTGAACCTTTCAAATAATTCACACTTTTATTTTAGCAAATACATACATTCAACTCTTTGAATGATCATCTCATTTTCTTATACTAATTTGTTTAATATGCAAAATTATTTTCACGTAAGTCAAGTATACAAAATCCATTAAGTAATATTCTAGTTCTATACAAAACATTATTATTATAAATAGAACAACAATTGTTCTTAAATATAATACCAAAGATTTTATTGTCTAACAACAAAATAGAAATAATATTTCTAATTAACAAGAACTAGAATACAATAACAACTTATTGACTTAATAGATTTGCCCATAGACATTGCTAAACTATAAGTTTCTATGGCTAATGTAGCAACCTTTGCTTCATTTCCCACACATAGGATTACTTATCTTTGTTTAGCCTTATACTTCTGCTTGGTCCATTCATAAATCTATATTTATGATAACCAAAGCCGGTATTCAACACCCAAGTAGAACCTTGACTTAAAGAAAATTTTATTTCAATTATGAACAAAAACTATATTTGTAACTGAAGCTTCACTAAGCTTCTTCTGGTTAGCTTTGCAAGATGTTTCCCGCAGTTTCTTTTCCAGTGTCCTGGCTTATTGCAGTGGAAGCAAAATCCTTTGCTATCTGTATCAGTTTTGTTCATATTAACCTTTATTTTTGCCTTTCTATTTACCTTCTTTAAATCATTCTTCTTTATAGAAGATCATTTAGCCCCTACCAGTAAGACTTTGTCTTTCTTGGTTGGAAAGTGACTCTCAACATTTTTCAACATGTTAAGCAAATCAGCGAAGCTGATATCTAGCTTGTTCATATGAAAAATTCACAACAATTGTGAGAAGGAGTCCGGGAGTAACTTCAAGATCAAATCTTGGCTCAACTCTCCATCCATGACAAAACCTGTTGTCCTAATTATTCAATCAAATTGATCATGTTTATGACATGTGTCTGTACTGTAGTGTCGTTGGTCATTCTAGATCGAAAGAGCTTTTTAGATATCTGATATCTATTAGTCTTACTTTCCTCACCATCAACTACTTGACGTGCAAGAGTATAGTAGGAGCATCCATATTTTCATGCTGACGCCAAAGCTCGTTACTCATGGATGCGAGCATGATACATTGAGCCAACTGTGCATCATCTTACCACTTTCTAAAAGTACCAATCTCTTCCTCAGAGGCATTGTCTGAAACCATTGCAGGGATAGGCGTATTAAGGACATAAGATAGCTTTTCATCCATGAGAACTATTCTCAAATACCTTAAACCAATCCGTTTAATTCGGTCCAATTAATTTAACATCTAATATGCTACGCAGTGATAATAATTTAGACATTGTATAATTCTGTAAATGAATTTATAATTAACAACATTTTAACATACATTCTTCTATTAATTACCAAAATAAATTAGGTCTTGTTTTAAATTGGTATCTCCCACTATTTTCTTCAAACTATATTACCCTCAATATATATAGTTCGACAATCTCTAATTGAAGATATGCTAGTGAGAATAAGGATCTCATTTCAAATGTATATTGCCTTGTGGTGACATAACAAACTATATATAAATAAATTGGTAGACAACTCTTGTAAATTACATCAACTATGCAACTCCTTGTATTTTGCCTCTTAGATTATTTTGATAAAGTGGTGGCACATCCGAATCAAAATTATCCAAGTTAAGTCCAACCTAGCACTCCATATATTCAAAAAAGAAAAACATTGTCCTTGTGGTGACACAACAAAACAACATTGTTCAATTTTCTTTATAAGCATCAAATGTGATAAAATTAACATCTCAAAGAATTAAGATAAGCCTTATGGTGACACAATAAACTTATAATAATTAATTAATACTCTATTATTTTTATCATGTTAGAAGGCGACGTTCGATATTCGAAATATCTTTGAACGCTTAGGTTAGTTCCCAGTAGGCATAATATAGATCTAGAAGGGGGGGTTGAATAGATCCTTTTTAATTTCAAATACTTTTCTCGTTTATTTTGTATTGCTAATGATTTAGCATATGACAAACATAAGAATCTTTTCAAGCACAGCGGAATAAGTAAAAGATCCCCTTCATTGATATATTCAATAATTATACATACATTATTCGTAGAGTTAGTTCAGTAGTAAGCAGTTAAAACATACATATGAGTTATATCAGTTAAGTACATAATGTAAATGACATAAAGTAAAAGACACAAGGGATTTTAAGTGGTTCAGAGACTCAAGCTCCTAATCCACTCTTCTGCTTTCAACTAGCAGAATTTCTACTAAGGAAAGGCGACCTTAGTGAATCACTAAGATTCCTTGAGGCCGTGACCTTAGAACTTCTCTAGTTCCCTAGAAACTCTTCAAACCCAGCAGGCTTGGAACTTCATTTAGTCCCTCTGGATAAGGACCCCTCAGGCCCTGGATTCTTGTTGTTGAGTTGTTTGTTTGTTGTTGGTGGTGGTGCTGAGCTGCTAAGATGTCTTTAAGCTCTGAACATCTTCTATACTTAGCAGCTTCGCATGATCATCCTTGAAGTGCAGTTGAGTGTTGCATGATGCTCAGCTTCTTCAGTTACTCAACCACTTCTGATGATCCCTTGATGAACTGCTTTAAAGATCATTCTTCTTGATACGTGATGGCTGCACATGATGAGTTTCTAAGATGACTGTAAGCTCTTCTACTAGGTACTTAGGAACTTTCTCATGCTTGACACCATGATGGCGTTGGTGATCTTCTTTCTTGATACTTGATGCCTTCTCATGATGGACTTGCTAAGATGACTGTAAGCTCTTCTCTTTGGCACTTAGAGTCTTCCCATGATGGACATCAAGATGACATTGATGCTCTTCTTTCTCTCGGTAGTTCAGAACACTCTTCTTGTAGTAGAACTCTCACTTCTACTTCTTTCTTTGTCTATCTCTAAGTGTTCTTGGTGGATCGTAGAGTGAGCCTTCGGACCTTCATTGGTCACTCACTATTTTTTGTTGGTTAAATCAGTCCACCATTTCTCCAAACTCAGCAACTCCAGCAACCTTTGATCTTTAAAGCTCTAGTTAATTTATACTCCTTCCCAATCTTTCCGTTTGAAAGTAGCCGTTGGAAGCTCTTTGAAATGCTTCGCAGATCTCAAGTTGTTTGGTGCAGACTGCAAATGTGACATGACATCCCCTTTTCTGACTTTCTGATGTTGCAGTTTACTATTTTAGCTACCTCGTCAGAGATGTCACTTTGATGTCTCAGATAGGTCAACGACTTTATTTCCCCCTTCTGATTTCTCGATCTGAGGTTGTCCTTTTGCATCAATGCTCTCAATAAACTCTTGTTCGAATACCAACCTTCAGATTAAATCATTGCCAATACTTCAATCTTCGGATGATCGAACTCTACGATTCTGATGCATGCTTTCTTGAACCTGATTGTAGTGTCTTGTTGACTGTTGCTTATTGTTATGTAAAGTTAACACTATGATCTTTGAAGAGTGTTCATTTAATCTTTAGTGTAGAACACCTCTTCCTTATATTGTGCAGTTCTTCAACACTTCTATTTTTTTCGACTGCTCTTAGATACTGATGGCTTGACTCCTTGCTCTGGCCCATTCTGAATAGCAAGACACTTCAGATTTGTGACATGTCCAGATCGCTTTCTCCTTATGATTTCTCGTTCACTTACCATCAATGGAGTGACCCAATGCTTAATCACTTTAGCCTTGTTCTTCAAAAGCTGATAAGTATCTCTATGTACACTCCATTAGTTCTTTCTTTGTTTGGCAAACACTACGATCCTGGTTACTTCCAAGATCGTTGTCATCTTACCACCAATGACTCATCGCTTTTCTTGACTTTCCTTGGTCGATTCATTGAAGTCTTCTTATGATAAACTTGTGGAAGACTTCATCTCGAATGGCTTCACAACTCAATCTGGATGCTGATTGGGTTGATGCTTAGATCTTCTGTTAGCTTGTATGCCATTTGTTGAGTGCTCTCTAGTTTCCTTCAGGTGGGATATATCTTTGTAGTACCAACTAGAGGCTTCATTCCTTTAGATATTCTGGGAGTGCTCAACTATTGGGAATCGTGTTTGGTCTATGATTCTGCCTTGGCATTGTGAGCACATCTGATGAGGTCTTAGTTCTGCACTCTACGATTCAGCTTTGGCTGCGCAGACACTACGACTCCGAGATCAAATCTTGACACTCTACGACTTCTGTCGTTGTGCTTGTTGTCTTCATCTGATCTTACTCGACTACGATCTCTGCCTCTGATATGATCAGTAGACTCTATGACTCTGAGTGTAGTCTACGATTCTTGACTTGGCTCCGACATCAGTAGACTCTACGACTCCGAGAGTAGTCTACGATTCTTGACTTGGCTTCGGCAAATGCTCGGTCGGCTCGTAGGAAGGTTGTCTCTACGATTCTGAACATGACTTCCTCAGCAAACTACGGCTCCAAGAAAGTTCTACTCGACACACAACGATCCTTCCTCGTCTCTCCTGGCAGTCTAAAAACTCCGAGATCTACTATCTTGCAGACTACGATTCTGCATCGATAGCTCTCGAGTTTTCCTTGACTCTCCTGGAAGACTACAATTTTTGGTGCAGTGCTCGGCGATCAGACAAGCCTATCTATTACATCATAAGACCAACCTAACATGCTTGATCTTTCTATATTTATAGTCCTTGTACATCATTTCTTTTTAAGGACATTACAAAGTTGTTTTGCTTATGTAGGATCAACCTAACATATTTAATCAATTCATTTTAAGTCCTTGTACACATGTTTCTATTATCTATCAAAGGACTTTACAACTTTTCTTAATGCAAGCATACTTGCATTTTCATTCATATATATCATAATCAAATCATATGTAAATAAGAATATAATTCACATGCTTATTATTGACAATCTCCCCCTATTTGATTATGACAAAAACAATAAGTGTATATGCATGTTATGAATGAATCTAAAATACAGTAAGCAACTGTATTTCTAAAATAGATAATCATGAATGTCATTTATAATGATATGGAATTTAATATACTATGACATTTTACATCCTGGATCCAGAACTTACCTAACTAGTTAGAGATGTACCTCTATGGCTCCATGTACGTTTTCATGATGTCTATTCATCTGTTTGATCTCTTTGCTCCTGCTTCCCCTAGGATGTGGACTTCATTTCATTTGACTGCTTTCCCTCAGATGTATGCTCCTTTTCTTCTTCTTCTGGCTCCCCTCAGCCTCTATAAACACAGGCTCATCATCCTTTGGCTCCCCCTCAGATGATGACTCAACTTCTTCTTTTGCTGTCTTTTTCTTTGTCTTCTTCTATTGTTTCCTTCTGTCCTCCTTGCCCTTTCTTGAATGCCTCTTACTATGTCTATTTCTATTCCTCTATTTCTCCCCCTTTTTATCATTAATCACTTGAGACAGATGTTCCATATAGGATATAAGCTGCTCCATCAGATAAGAGGAGTTACCAACTTCAATCTTGAGTTCTTGTTGACTTAACTCAAGTTGCATAGATAAAGACTGATTCATGTTGTCAATCTTGTCAGAGAGGACTTGGAGTTGTTCTTCATTGGCCTTCTATGCTCGTAGAGCTTCTGCCTTCTGATCATGTATGGCTTTCAGATAGATGTGATCTCTCTCTTTGATCTTGAGAGATACATCAGCCATAGTAGCTTGAAGTTTGTTCTGAACTGAATTATCTCCTACTGCTGTCAGCACCATCTTTGACTCTTCATTGATTTGAGATATCTTCTCAGCCAGCTGATCATAATTCTTCAATAGCTCTTGCTCCATGGGAATTTGGTCATCTGGTTGGGCAGCCTCTTGTTGAATACCAGATAAGACTCTACGATTTTCATCTTTGGATAGATTTTCAAAAACGTTGAGAATCTGAACATTCGTTGAGTACCAATCGCTATTGGAGGATGAAGGAATGTCAGATAGTTGTGCTTGAGCAGATGGGTGCTTCTCATTTTGAACTTGAACACCATCAGTGGTAGAGTGAACAGACTCTACGATTATCTCCTTGTCCATAATCCTTCTGCCTTCAGAGTCCACTCTACGATCATAAGGAATATAATGATTGCCAGCATGTCTATAGACTTTGTAATGGGGCTGGTCTTTGATCATTATTGTTTTATAATTCTTCTCCTTTGGGAAGTTCTGAGACACAAGCTCCAGGCTTGGAAACTGAGAGAAGCACCAGCTAAGGTAACTTTCATCTTTTTCAGTATGTGCCTTTAACCAAGGCATCCATTGGAAGATCCATCTTTCTAGAGGTACTTTTGGTGGTTCATTCGAGACTTCCTCCATTATTCTTCTGTCAATCCTAGATGGAGAGAAAACATGGTAGTATTCTGGTTCCTCTGATTCCTGATGTGCAGAATCTGAATCTTTCTCCATTTCATCTCTTTCGGAGCCTGAATCATTCTGATCAGATTCATCAGTGAATCCTTCTTGTTGATTTTCATTTTCAGAACCTTCTTCAGTAATATCTTCCTTGGATTTATCCTCTTCATCACTAGTCCCACCTTCAGCACTTTCTTCCTTTGATTCAGATTCATCATCACTTACTTCAATGACTACAGTAGAGTGATCACTTTTCTTCTTGGAGGCCAATTGAGCAAGTAGTCTGTAGCTCTTTCTTCTCCTTGGGGGTTCAGCTATGGGTGAGTCAGACTCTTCTTCCTCTTCAGACTCTAAGGCCTTTGAATCTTCAGCCAAACTTCCTTGACGTTTAGCATTTGTAGGGGCATGTCCTTCTTCTTTTGAATCATCATCATTTGACCCATCATTTGGGCTTTTTGGAGCATTTACATTTGGAGATGCAGCTTTTTCATCTTGCAGCCTTTCTTCATTTTCAGAGTGGATGCTCTAAGAGTTAGTCACAGGGCTTGTGCATTCTTCTTCATCATTAGAGTCTGAATTTTCTTCCATGAATCCAGCTTCAGCTTCATTGCTGGATTCATTCTTTGGGGACTCGGTCTTGAGACCATAAGTTCCCTTCTCTTCTTCTGACTCTACGTTCTCCTCTTCGTCAAATGTATTTTCTTGGGAAATTGGGGCTTGCTTGTTTACCACCTTAGCTTTCTTCCTTGATAGCCCTTGAAGCAGTCTGTTGCTTCTTCTCTTTGTGGTCTCTGGTGTAGTTAAGACCTTTTCACCTTTATCTTTGTCTTTGGTGGAGAGACTTCTTGGTGTGGCCTCAGTTTTCTTCACACCCCTGGATCTCTTCCTTACTGGTGTGGGTGCTACTGGTGCAGAGTCACCAGACTCAGAACTTTCCACCTCTTTCGCCTTCCTCTTCTTTACAGAGACCTTGCTTCTGCTCCCAGTTATTGTTAGCCTCCTGTTTTCCTTTGGGTTTTTCTTCTAGTTCACGAACAGCTGTGGAGACATCACTTTATGAACATTTAGAGGCTCTCCATCATCATCCGTGATTTTGCCTCCCAGCTTCTTGTTCATCAGAATACTCAGCAGTCTTCCATGAAAGACCTTAATCAGGGGCCTATCTGTAGACTTCTTTATCTCAGCCTTTTCTACCCATTTGGAGATCTGATCAAACAAGATAGCTCCAAAGTTGATTCGCTTCTTCAGAACTATTGCAGACATAATCTTCAACTGCTGATCAAGCACAATGTCATGTATAGTATCCTTGCATAGTATACATTTTCCCACTATCTCAGCAAGGAACTCGAATTCCTCAGGAAACTCTTTTTTCTTCATGTCCTTCAGACTAGGGTTTCTTTGGTACCCTAGAATCTCCTTTACTTGCTCAGTGTCGATCTCATCAGGAAAACCTAAGCATTGATTGATATCAGATGATTTCAGCTTTAGAGACTAACCTTTAACTTTGGTAGAAAGGGTTCCAAAATTTATGGATGCATTTGAGTAGAACTCCTTAACCAGTTCAGCATATACTCGAGTGCTTTCCTAAAGGCATTTTGAGAATCCAGCTTTCTTCACAAGTTCAAGAATGTCTCTGAACTTCTTTTTGGATTTCTCAAACGACTTGGTGCCGAGCTGAATGCCAATGATTACTAGCCAATCTGCCATTTGAATAGTTCGAGGAATATGGGTATTTGATTCAGAGAGATTTATGAGAGATAGCTGATTGTGATTTAGGCAACGTTCTGGAGGGTTAATTGATTTTGGCTTCAAAGAGAATTTCTATGGTTTGAAAATGGAAGGGAGAGAGGTTCGATAGCTTCTGATAACTGTTTGCAAATTTTGAATTTGTCTTTATGGCAGTTCCTTCTAACTATGCATAAGCTGTGATGTGTCAACCAGCCAATGGTTGCAGGATGTCCAATAATGAGTTGTAACTCCCCATAAACTTTTTAGTTAGATATTTCTTTTAGGAGAGTAGAAGTTTAATTGACGTGGATTGACCGTTGACCTCTTTGGTTCGTAGAGTAGCTCGGTGAAGCGGCTATTAACTCTACGATTTACTTTGTTGACTCAATGATCATCTTTTGAGAGATGCTATAGTGGATGGTTTTGACATTACTCCTCATTTTGAAACTGCATAGCTTGACCATTGATGTACCCCAAGCCAGTTTGGGCACTTAAGTTCTGAGGTGCATTTGCATGATGTCTTTCCAAACTATATTCGAACTTATCTCCTTATAATCTGAATGGTTGAGAAATTGTCCCGTTCTGCCAAACTCCTCATGAGCTAGAGTATCCTCTGGTAAGACTGCGATCGTCGAGTCTGTTTCTACGATCATTGAGGTTTCACCACGATCATTGAATTCTCTTCAAACTCTACTCTACGATCGTTGACTATCTTAGTCCTTGAGATGAACTTGACTAAGCAATCCTTCTGGCTTAAGGTAACTTAGAAAGGGCCAACCTCTTAGAGTGAGCTAAGGATCAGGTTTTTCCCTGAGGCGCTTTCCAGATGAAATACTTTCGAGGTGATTTGCACTGATATATCATTTGGCCTTTTCTGCTGGGGAGGTCCTCTACCAACTTTAGGCAATTAAATTTGCTGTAATCGTGGTGTCCTCCTGCTCTTACACTACGATCAGATGTTTGATCGTAGGCATTCCACGATTTTGAGTTGCGTGGCTGATAGGTTATCAGTAGTACATTTTGAGACATTCCTACTGACTATGGATCTTCATTTGGTTCATCAGCCACAAAGTTTTGGGACTCTGTAGCTGGTACATTGCTTCGTAGTATATCTCTGATGTTTTAAAGCTTCTGTACTATTAGCAGATTACTGCTCCCCCATAGTTGATACTGTCTTTTCAGTGAGGTGTGATTTCCATTTCTTCATCTGTAATAGGAGGCATCCTTGCATATCTCCTTCTGACTGGAGTCACCACTGACAATCAAATCTGTTTACATTGTAGACATGGATATCTCTAGGACTGATCATTCTACGATCATTTGACAGCACTATGAACATAGTCTTTTTTGTCAGCTTGTGCTCGTGAAGTTCTGTTCCCGTAATGAGTTCCTCACGTTTGATGCTCGATGATCCTCTGATGTGAGCTTCGTTAAGGATTCTTCTTATATGATATGCTTTGCATGATTGAGCATGTATGACCCTTTTTTATCTTCGGTTGAATGGTCTGCTTCCATATAAAGATCAGCAACCATGTGAGCTTCATTCAGATTAGCTCAGCAGGTCTTCAAGGACAGGCTTTGACATATAGGAATTTTATCAGAATCATTTTTGAACAGTCTTAAGCCTTCTGCTGGTTGAATCTTCTTAACTGAAGTCTTCTGCTTCAACATTCCTTAGTGTAGCCAGATAAACCAAGTACCGGTAGGTTATAAATTTCTATTTTTGGTACCCATGGTTAAATGGGTCTTGCTAGGTTAGTTTTCTAAATCCCTATTCCTCATATATTTGGATAATCATCATTTTGACCACCAATAGTCATATTCATGCATGTAACTAATTTAGATAATACATTTTGAGATGCATGATGGTGAGTGTGTGTAAGATTTGTCATTTTAATAAAACACTCTTTTTCTTTAATGGTTTCATCATTTGCTTGGTTATGTGCACATGGTTTAAATGTTCACAGAGTGAGAATCAACTCTACGATTTATTTGTATCTGGTTGATTCATGGAGGTGATCAGTTTCTATAAATCTTTAAGATACTCTTATAGAGCTGATCATACTCTATGTGTTATCAAAAAACGTAGAACATAGGTTTGTACATACATACTAACCCATCAGCAAAGATTACTCCACATAAGATTAATTTAACCTATGATGTTCTTATGACCTATTTCAGATTTCTTTCAAGATGTCATCTTCAACCTAAAATTTGGATGGAGAGAAATTTTGTAAGCATTTGAGTATCCACCCTTAGTGTACTTTTTCTCTTCATCTTTTTAGGTATATTATGATTCCTTGAAAGAATATTGTTATTGTTCATAAGGAGGTGCAACATGATGTACACAATTATCTTAGTAAGGAATCGTACCTTTCTGCTGTCAGTTTCTTAACAGTCATTTATCTTAGATATACTGAGGTTAGGCATTGATGTGCATAGTTTCTCATTTGCTCCTGACAGCTTGTTGCTCGAGTTGACCTTCAATCAGTCAGTCGTGGTCTTGAAGATGCAAGCTAAGAGAATCTCAACATTTTTAATTCTTCGACATCCTTGAGTTCACAAGGCTTACATCAAGCTGTTGGTTGGCCAGATACATGTTTGAGAAGTTCTTCTTTCTTCTCTAGATAAGCATTTCTTAGCATGTATGGCCTTTTCATCTTTTCAGACTAGTGAATGTTTGACTCTTTTCTGTTGATGTCTCTTGAGCTTCCTAGCCTGGTCTTCAGACTACAAGATTGACCGCTGGCAAGGATTGGTCTTGTTCATATGGCAATCATGAACATGGACCAATCTGAGCAGCTTCAGGTGTATATACACATTTACCTATACACAGTATTTCCAATGTGTGAGCTCATCTGCATATAACAAGTGACTTACTACTAAACTAGAACAATGTTTGTGCCTAGGATCAGACTCAAAGGGATTAGATTTTGAATATAGCATGAGAACTTGCTTTGAAACCAATTGTTAGTTCCCAGTAGGCACAATATAGATCTAAAAGGGGGGGGGGGGGTTGAATAGATTCTTTTTTAATTTCAAATATTTTTCTCGTTTATTTTGTATTGCTAATGATTTAGCATATGACAAACATAAGAATCTTTTCAAGCACAACGGAATAAGTAAAAGATCCCCTTCATTGATATATTCAATAATATTCAATAATCATACATGCATTGTTCGTAGAGTTAGTTCAGTAGAAAGCAGTTAAAACATACATAGCAGTTATAGCAGTTAAGTATGTCAGGAATAAACATGTGAATGATATTCCTATTTATAAATGATTTGATTATGATATATATATGAATGAATATGCAATTATGCTTGCATTAAGAAAAGCTGTAAAGTCCTTTGATAGATAATAAAAATAGATGTACAAGAACTTAGAATGAATTGATCAAATATGTTAGGTTGATCCTACATAAGAAAAACAACTTTGTAAAGTCCTTAAAAAGAAATGATGTTCAAGGACTATAAATATAGAAAGATCAAGCATGTTAGGTTGATCTTATGATGTAATAGATAGGCTTGTCTGATCGTCGAGCACTACACCAGAAATCGTAGTCTGCTAGGAGAGTCAAGGATAACTCGAGAGCTATCGAGGCAGAATTGTAGTCTGCAAGATAGTAGATCTCAGATTTCATAGACTGCCAGGAGAGACGAGGAAGGATCGTAGTGTGTCGAGGAGCACTTCCTTGGAGCCGTAGTCTGCTAAGAAAGTCATGTTCAGAATCGTAGAGACAGCCTGCATATGAGCCGACTGAGCATCTGCCGAAGCCAAGTCAAGAATCGTAGACAACACTCGAAGTCGTAGAGTCAACTGATGTCAAAGCCAAGTCAAAAATCGTAGAATACACTCAGAGCCGTAGAGTCTACTGATCATATTAGAGGCAGAGATCGTAGTCAAGCAAGATCAGATGAAGACAACAAACATAACCACATAAATCGTAGAGTGTCAAGATCTGATCTCGGAGTTGTAGTGTCTGCACAGCCGAAGCTCAATCATAGATTACAGAACTAAGACCTCAACAGATGTGATCACAAAGCCAAGGTAGAATCATAGAGAAAACACGATTCTCAACAAATGAGCAATCCCAGAATATCCAAAAAAATGAAGCCTCTGGTTGGTACTACAAAGATACATCCCACCTTAAGGAAACCAGATAGCACTCAACGAATGGCATGCAAGATAACAGAAGATCTAAGCATCAACTCGATCAACATCCAAATTGAGTTGTGAAGCCTTTAGAGATGAAGTCCTCCACAAGTTGATCATAAGAAGACTTCAGTAACTGACTAAATAAAGTCAGCAAGCGCAGTAGCTGTCAAGTGATCAGAAGACAACAATCTTGGAAGCAACCAAGATCGTAGCATTTTCCAAACAAAGAAAGAACTGATGGAGTGTACACAGAGATACTGGTCAGCTTCTGAAGAACAAGGATAAAGTGATTAAGCATTGGGTTAGTCCATTGATGATAAGTGAACGGGAGATCACAAGGAAAAAGCGAGTTGGACATGCCACAAATCTAAAGTATCTTGCTATTCAGCAGGGGCAAGAACAAAGAGTCAAGCCATCAGTATTTAAGATCAGTCGAGGCAAACAGAAGTGTTGAGGCACTGCACAAGAGAAGGAAGAGGTGTTTTACATTGAAGATCCAATCAACACTCTTCAAGATCGTAGTGTTGACTCTATATGTCAATGAGAAATAGTCAACAAGACACTACGATCAGGTCCAAGAAAGCAAGCATCAGAATCGTAGAGTTTGGTCATCTGAAGATTGAAGCATTGGCAACGGTTCAATCTGAAGGTTGGTATTCGGACAAGAGCTTATTGAGAGCATCGATGCAAAAGGACAACCTCTGATCGAGAAATCTGAAGGGGGAAATAAAGTCATCGACCTGCCCGAGACATCAAAGTAACATCTCCGACGGGGTAGGTGAAACAGTGGACTGCAGTGTCAGAAAGTCATTTCATGTCACATATGCAGTCTGCACCAAATAACTCAAGATCTGTCAAGCAATTTAAATAGCTCTCAATGGCTACTTTTCAACGGGAAGATTGACAATGAGTATAAATCAGAAAGAGCTTCAAAGATCAAGGGTTGCTGGAGTTGCTGATTTTGGAGAGATGGTGGACTGATCTAGCCAACGTAAAATAGTGAGTGACCAATGAAGGTCCGAAGGCTCACTATACGATCCTCCAAGAACACTTAGTGAAAGACAAAGCAAGAAGTAGAAGTGAGAGTTCTATAATGTAGAAATGAGAGTTCTACTACAAGAAGAGTGTTCTAAACTGTCAAGAGAAAGAGGAGCATCAATGTCATCTTAATGTCCATCATGGGAAGACTCTATGTATAAGAGAAAAGAGCTTATAGTCATCTTAGCAAGTCCATCATGAGAAGTCATCAAGTATCAATAAAGAAGATCACCAATGCCATCATGGTGTCAAGCATGAGAAAGTTTCTAAGTACCTAGCAGAAGAGCTTACAGTCATCTTAGAAACCCATCATGTGTAGCCATCAAGTATTAAGAAGAATGATCTACAAGGCAGTTTATCAAGTGATCATCAGAAGTGGTTGAGTAACTGAAGAGGTTGAGCATCATGCAACACTCAACTGCACTTCAAGGATGATCACACCAAGCTGCTAAGTACAGAAGATGTTTAGAGCTTAAAGACATCTTAGCAGCTCAGCACTAACTCCAATAAACAAACAAATAACTCAAAAACAAGAAGCCAGGGCCTGAGGGGTCCTTGTCCGGAGGGATTAAATGATGTTCCAAGCCTGCTGGGCTTGAAGAGTTGCTAGGGAACTAGAGAAGTTCCTAGGCTACTGGCCTTGAAGGAATCTTAGTGATTCAGTATGCTGCCCTTCCTTAGTGGAAATCCTGCTAGTTGAAAGTAGAAGAGTGGATTAGGAGCTTGAGTCTTTGAACCACTTAAAACCTCTTGTGTCTTTTACTTTATGTCATTTACATTATGTACATTAACTGCTATAACTGCTATGTATGTTTTAACTGCTTACCACTAAACTCACTCTACGAACAATGTATGTATGATTATGAATATATCAATGAAGGGGATCTTTTACTTATTCCGCTGTGCTTGAAAAGATTCTTATGTCTGTCATATGCTAAATTATTAGCAATACAAAATAAAATAGAAAAGTATTTGGAATTAAAAAGGATCTATTCAACTCCCCCCTTCTAGATCTATTGTGCCTACTGGGAACTAACAATTGGTATCAGAACAGGTTCTCATGCTATATTCAAAAGATAATCACTTTGAGTCTGATCATAGGCATAAACATTGTTCTAAACTTAGTTTAGTAGTAAGTCACTTGTTATATGCAGATGAGCTCACACGTTGGAAATACTGTGTACAGGTAAATGTGTATATACACCTGAAGCTGCTCAGATTGGTCCATGTTCTTGATTGACATATCAACAAGACCAAACCTTGGCCACGATCAATCTTGTAATCTGAAAGTCGGGCTATGAAGCTCAAAAGACATCAAAAGAAAAGAGTCAAACATCCACCAACCTGAAAAGATGAAAAGGCCACACATGTTAAGAAATGCTTATCCAGAGAAGAAAGAAGAACTTCTCAAACATGTATCTGGCCAACCAGCAGCTGGATGTAAACCTTATGAACTCAAGGATGTCAAAGAACTAAAGATGCTGATATTCTCTTAGCATGCATCTTCAAGACCACGACTGATTGATTGAAGTTCAACTGGAGAAAGTAGCTGTCAGGAGCAAATGCAAAATTATACACATCAATGCCTAAATTCAATATGTCTAAGATAAATGACTTTTAAGAAACTGACAGTAAAAAGGTACAGTTCCTTACTAATATAAATATGTTACATCATGATTGCACCTCCTTATGAACTATAACAGTATTCTTTCAAGGAATCATAATCTACCTAAAAAGGTGAAGAGAGAAAGTACATTGAGGGTGGAAACTCAAATGCTTATAAGCTTTCTCTCCATTCACGTTTTAGGTTGAAGATTACATCTTAAAAGAAATCTGAAATGGGTCGTAAGAGCATCACAAGTTAAATTAATTTTATGTGAAATAATCTTTGTTGATGGGTTAGTATGTATGTACAACCTATGTTCTAAGTGTTTAATAATACACAGAGTATGATCAGTTCTATAAGAGTATCTTGAAGATTCCTAGAAACTGATCACCTCCATGAATCAACCAAATACAAATAAATCGTAGAGTTGATTCTCACTCTGTGAACATTTAAACCTTGTGAACATAACCTAGCAAATGATGAAACCATCAAAGAAAAAGAGTGTTTTATTAAAATAGCAAATCTTACACACACTCACCATCATGCATCTCAAAATGTATTATCTAAATTAGTTACATGCATGAATATGACTGTTGGTGATCAATATGATGATTATCCAAATTTATTTGCAACAGGAGTTTAGAAAAATAACCTAGCAGGACCCATTTAACCATGGGTACCAAAAATAGAAATTTATAACCTGCAGGTATTTGGTCTATCTGGCCACACTAAGAAATGTTGAAGCAGAAGACTTCAGTCAAGAAGATTCAACTAGAAGAAGGCTTAAGACTATTCAGAAATGATTCTGATAAAACTCCTATATGTCAAAGCCTGTCCTTGAAGACCTGCTAAGCTGATCTGAATAAAGCTCACATGACTGCTGATCTTTATATGGAAGCAGTCCATTCAACCAAAGATAAAAAAGGGTCTTAGATGCTCAATCATGCAAAGTATGTCATAATAGAAGAATCCTCAAGGAAGCTCACCACAAAGGATCATCGAACATCAAACATGAGGAACTCATTACGGGAGCAGAACTTCACGAGCACAAGCTGACAAAGAAGACTACGTTCGTAGTGCTGTCAATGATCGTAGAATGATCAGTCCTGGAGATATCCATGTCTACGATGTAAATAGATTTGACTGTCAGTGGTAATTCCAGTCAAAAAGAGATATGCAGGGATGCTTCCTAATGCACATGAAGAAAATGAAATCACACCTCATTGAGAAGATAGTATAAACATGGGGAAGCAGTGATCTGTTAAGAAACAACAACACTGAGATATACTATGAAGCAGTGTACCAGCTACAGATGTAACAACCCGATATTTTCTATATAAATAAATCATAAATTTTGCGTATAAATTTTTTTTTTATTTATTTATTAAAAATAAATATGAATGATATGTGCCAAGGTAATGTGTAATTATAATTATATGTTTGATAAATAAAATTTAAGTATTACATTATTAATTGTAAATAATTTTATTTTAGAAATATTGGTTATTATAAGTGATATTTTTATAGTAATTAATTCTATATTAGAAATGTTTTATTAATTATTTTCCATGAAATTATATGTTTATATTATTCAAATAATATATGAAATGATTTTAGAATAATTATAATAATTATTTCATTATATAAATTTGTTCGAGGATATTAAGTTAATTATTTTAACTTAATGATAATAGATAAATCAGATATGGAATCCAAACCCTAATTTTGGGTTTTGATTAAGGAATGATAATAATATTATAATATTATAATATTTTGATTTTTCAGTGCTATAATAATGTACTGTAAAAATTGTACTGTTGATGGTTGGTCAATTATGGTATATTGACCAAACCCTAGCATTAATTGATTTAACTCTGTTTATCAATTTAAATGGGAAACTTACGACTGTTAAATATTTGGGTTATATGATATATGTTATGTGTTACTTCAGGATATGCTAATTAGAAAACCCTACTTATTAAATTAAAACCCTAATTATATCTGAATTTTTAATAAACCCCTAATCAGGAAATTTAAGCAGGAGGTATGATTTGTCAAGAATTGTGTTACTGTGATTAAAGGTCATGTATAATATGTTTTATATCACTTAATAAATAAACCTAATTAGTGATTTAAAAATAATGATTAAAACCCTAATTGTGAAATTAAAACCCTAACTGATATTTAGGAACCCTAACTGATAATTGTAAACCTTAATTGCTTAAGTGGCAAGGTTAATTATGTTATTAAACTCTAATAATCATGATTAATGTAATTAGAAACCCTAATTACAAGTTGTAAACTCTAATTACAAATTGTTAAAACTAATTAGTAAATTGTTAAACCCTAATTACTAAACTAAAACCCTAATTTAGTAATTAAAAACCCTAATAGTAATTTGGTAACCCTAATTACCAAAAAGAATAAACCCTAATTGCTAAATTAGCAAAGTCAATGATAAGTATATGATCTAAACCCTAATGTTCTTTGTATAAAGTAATTAAAAATTAATCTAATTAACAAACCTAAATTGTCTAATTTTAGAAACAAAAATTTAGTTATTTTATATTATTATTTTTGTAATAAACCATAAATGTTAAATCCTAAATTTGGAATCCTAGACTTTTGCTAAAATTGGCTCAAACCCTAAACCCTAAACCAAACCCTAACCCTAAGGGTTTGGCAATTACCCAAAATGCCATTAATTTGTCATGCCAAATGACCTTTTGCCCCTAATTGGATTATTAAGTACTAGACTAGGTTTTGACAATTGTTATGAGTTGTTGGCTAACCCTAACAACTCTACTTCCGCTTAAAATTGACAAAGAACCAAAGAACATATCTCAAACAATTCATGCATCTATGATGTCTATTTAAGGATTGAGAGAGAGAAAATGTTATTTTGTTGCCCAAATCTTCACCAAGCTCATACTTGACCCTCTCTCTCTAAAGCCAACGAAAATCTCTAGCATTTTGGTCCCCAATCCAAGCCCCACGATCACCATACCAAATCAAAGAACACAAAATCAGATTTTGGACATCAAAGGTACAAAACCTTAGCTTGATCTGTCCAGAATTTTTGTTGTTTGATGTTAGAATTTATTGTTAAAACATGTTGTTTATAAGTTATTATGACGATCCGGGTTGGTTTTAGATAGATCCATATCATCAAAATCTTGAGTAATTGAGTTTTGAAAATCTGGAAAATTTTTGTTGTCATAAACGACAAGCAAATGTCAGGCCTCTGTAATCTTTGTATGTTAACTATTTTTGTTGTTTAAAGCTTTGAACTTGTAGTCTGGTATGCCCTCTTTAATCTAGATCAAGAATCATGCATAAATCCGTATTATATTGCAAGTTATTCACGGTCAAATACCGTTGACCGGCATTGACTGAAACTTTCTGGGCAGTCAAGAACTTGCCCAGATTCGTGACAGGAAGTTCAATGGCTCAGATCCTGCTTGTTGTTAATTGTTTTGTTAATTTGTTGGATCTATGTTGTAGTCCGGTATATAGAGTACATTTTATGCCTTAAAATCTCCTTTTAATCAGCAGGAATTAGTAATCTATGGGTCAAGCCGGACTGCACGAACATGAAAAGCTATTTTCCGGGTAACCCGGAAAACACTTGAACTTGAACATGTCGTCGACATGGTTTCAACCGAGTTGAATCTGGCTATTTTATTGTTGTTTTAGTGATGTTTTGTGATGAAACTATAGTGTTACATGTGGTTTATATTCTGCACTTTGAAATCACTAAAGAATATCATATCTTACAAGTTGTGGAAGCCCAAAGCGAGCGGTCGCCGAATCGCTTTTTCATTTACGGGTAACCTGAAAATGAAGAAACGACTCGGCAACTTGTTAAGTGGCTCGAGATCTACTTTGTTATAGGTTGTTTGGTCATTTTAGTTGTTGTAACTTGTAGTTGTGCATTAGTACTTCAATATGTGAATGATAGCATGCTCGGTAACATCGAGGATATGACCGAAATCTTGAGTCAAACTCGATACCTTGTTCTTCGCTATGAAAATCTGGGTTTCATCAAGAACATGAAGAACACCTATATAGCGATGACAGTTACATCGCTATAAGCGATCTTCAAATGACGATTTTATTTATAATTTCCAAAATTAATAAAAAATTGATAAAAGGGTTTTTAATTATTAAAAATACAAAATAAATTATTAAAATTATTTTAAATTTGAAAATTATATTTTAATTATTTTAAATATATTTCATAAATATTTAATATTTTTGGAATATTAAAAATATTTAATTTATTTAATTATAATATTAAATAAATTATTTAAAAATGATTTAAATACATGAAAAATCATTAAAAATTATATTATGATATATGAAAATATTTGAAGTTATCTACAATGACTTTTAATATTTTATGATAATTTTCATTAATAAATTAATATTAATGATAGTTAAGTTATTTAGTAAATGAATTAAATAAATAAATTAAAAATGATTTTATTATATTAAAATCATTTTAATTTAAGAATATTTTAAGTTATAAAATATAACTTTTAATATTTAATGGTTAATTTCATTAATTAATGATTAATAATGATATTAAAAATTATTTAATTATATTAAATAAATTAGTTTAAAAATGATTTTATTATTTTAAAAATCATTTTAAATAAAAATAAAGTGTTTAAAATATTTGAAGTTATAAAATATAACTTTTAATATTTAAAGAATAATTTCATTAATAATTTAATATTAATGATATTTATTTAATGATTAATGATATTAAATTTATTTAATAATTATATTAAATAAATAGTTTTAAAATGGTTTTATTAATTATTTAAAAGGGATAAAATGAATTAAAAGTATTTTAAGTTATAATTAATGACTTTTAATATTTAGATAGTTCATTAATATTTAAAAATTAATGGTAATTATTTAATAATGATTTTAAATATTTTAAAAATCATTTAAAGGTAATATAAATGTTTTAAAAATAGTTTAAGTTATAACTTAATATTTTGGCAATGGTTTCATTAATAATTTATTATTAATTAAATATTAATGATAATAGAATTGTTTATTATTTAAATCATTTAATAATGATTACGATATTTCAAAAATTATGATAAATGGTAATAATTGTTTAAAAATTATTATAAGGCAATGAAAAATAAGTGCTAATTTGGTGTTTAAAATATCCAAATGAATATTGAACAACCATTTAGAGTCTTAGACTCGATAATTACCCCGTGAAGTTGTCGGTAGACCGATATATTTCAGAAATTGATCTGGATTTAGATAGATTAACTTGATAAGTGAATTATTTGTGATTCAATGGTGTTAAAATTATGTGACAATGTGATTAGGAATGTGCTGACTGCAATAAGCAGTATTATATGATATATTATTCTAATCAGACAATGATCTATTTAATGATAGGACTTGATAGAAAAGATATATCTAAGTTGTGTAAAAAAGCAGACAAGGCAAAGATATCTAAACCTTTGCATTTACTTTATGCTAAGGACACGCGTAAGATAATATCTAAACTATTCATTTCAATTGTTCAAATATTTCAACCTTTGTATATACTTATGCAATGATTCTGTATAAGTAAGCTATTAAACAATAATTGTTGTACAATTTCCTTTATTCTATTAATAGTGATCAAGTTATTTATTCTGTTCGTTAATTTCTATAACATGGTTAAACAAGTGTCCCCACTTGGATAATCATTATATTTTATCACATGTTGATACATACTTATAGTTGTTTAGTATGTATACCTCGAAATAAAGGTCGTCTAAGCTATTTGATCCAGCTAGACATATATTTAAAGTTGTTGTTGAACAAGATAAAACTTATCCAACCGAATTGTTTTGGTATGGATTCAAGACTGTTATGAACATCCCAATCATGGGAAATTTTATGCGCTTACTACGGACAAAGGATGAACGATAATATCGTTCTAGCAATGTAGTATTGATCAATACAGGGCATAACGGGCTGATCACCCCCGTGCCCGTAAGAAATGACGGTTTACAGATGAAGTTCTGTTTAAACCTTTTCAAAAATATAAAACAATGTTCATAGTCTGTCAAATGATCATCATTTATAGTCTGTACGTAGTTTCAAAAAAATTAAAATTTAAAATGATATGTTATTGATTATTGGTCCAGTTTACTTCACAACTATTGATCCGTTGTAGAAGTTTCGTTCAAAGAAATCATTTAATCCTTTCAAATTTAAGCGATATTGTTGATATTACTACTTTGGGCACTCAAATGCTCATTCGTGCTTAATTTAAATGTTTTCAGCTAAGTGTGAACAAACCGAAGGATCTGCCAAGAACAAGGGGAAAGGAAAAGTTGCTGAATGAATGTTTAAGCTATTCTATGTAATAGTCTAACTTTATGATAAGGATGATAAGTACTATTATTATTATCATGTAACGAATGTTTAAAGGTTTCGTACTTGGGAACTAAACTCTGATAATATGTAAATAAAATTTGAAAATCTATATTATTGTTAATATTATTAGTATTATTCCATTTCATAGAAATGGTATCGTGAAGCACCGAGTTCGGGTTTCAAGTATCCAGGAATGGGGACTTTACAGAATGGTATCAGAGCTATAGGGTTAGAAACCTTAGGTGGGATAGACTTTAGGCTATAACCTTAGAACATAGGGAAATGTTGAAAATATAAATAACTCATATAGAGTTTAAAAGTAGATGAATCAGATAAATTCATCGTCAAACAAACTAAAAGATAACTTATATAAAACCCTTATGTGTTATGTGTATATAATTTATGCTAATCGGGATAATTTATATGTGTAGATGTCGGTGAAAAGGATTAGGATACCCTTGGATCATAAAAAGAAGAAGCCGATATCAAAGCCAATAGTGAAATAGAGGCTCAAAGTGAAAGCAACCTCGATGAGGTGGTTATAGTGGAGAATATCGCATCGAGATCCGAAAATAGTGGAACTAACAAGATGATTGATTCGTAGACTTTGAAGTTGAGCCGATCAAGCATCAACCAAGTGCGTAATCATGGACCGAGTTTCCTCTTTGGAGCAGTTGTGGAAAATAGAAAAATTACTAAATAGCCAACTTCGAGAAAACATTAATTGAAACCATGGAAGAACAAGATAAGCTTAAAATCCAAATTGACCAACTAGGAGCTAAAAGCAACAAGTATGCGGCTCCAAACCAAAAGGAAAAAAGAAAATGAATTATCGTGATCCCGATAACAACCAAAGGAACTTTAAACACATAGAAAAGTGTACAAATTGTGACAAGAAGCATGAAGGCGTAATGCGGGAAAAGGGAAAATGTTTGCTACAATTGCGGTCATGGGGACATTTTTCTCTTGATGTCCCAATCCAAAGCAAATTGTGTCATTTTATTTGTGGAATAGAAGGTCATCAGCAAAGGGATGTCCACAATCAAGAAAAAGGCGTAGTGAATAAGTAGTATAGGTTACGTGGTGTAGGTTTGTTTAATATATATATGTGTGCTTAGTATGTTTGTGTAATGTAATATTCTCCCTTTTGTGTTAATCAAAGTTGTAAATCCCCACTCTTGTAGTCACAAAGGGATAGTATTATGGGCTATATTATGTAAAATACCTTGAATTAATGAAAATGGACTTATTTTTGGATAATGAAACAAGTTTTATATATTAAACTTATGTGATAAGGTTTAGAATGTAAGTTAAATTATGTTTTACTTAACGTGAGATAATGCCGCCTCGACGACAAACTCGAAATCAAAGGGCGAAGAATCATCAACAACGTTGAAGGACAACCACAACCAGATCCAATGCAAAGAATTGCAAACATGGTAGCTCAAGCCATGCAAAAGAGGAACGACAAATTATTGGGAACCAACAGGACAATCTCTTAGCAAACTTCAAGGACTTTAAAGTCAGTAGGACCTCCGAATTTAGAGGTACAACCTGACCTGTAGAAGCCCAAACTTGGGTTAAAGAAATAGAAAAGGCGTTTGTAATAGCTAGGGTAGGTGAGGGCAAAGACCTCTTTTGCCACCTACATGATGAAGGGAGAGGCAAATTTTTGGTGGGAAGCGAATCAGGCAAGGGCTGGGGAAGGTGTAGTTGCTTGGGAAAGGTTTAAAACACTGTTTTTCGAAAACTACTTTTCATCTAGTATGCAGGCTAGGATGGAAGTAAAATTTCTTGAATTAAAACAAGAGAATATGACTGTTGCGGAATATGCCGCAAAATTTAATGAATTGGCTAGGTTCGCCCCGCATCAAGTCGATACGGAGGCTAGAAAGGCGCGAAGGTTTGAGCTGGGATTAAAACCCTGGCTCTACAACAAGGTGGCAGTGTTGCAAATCCCTACATTTGCAGCACTCATGGAGAAAGCACTTATCGCTGAGGAGGGAAGTGAGGCCATGAGCCTTTACAACAAAGAAAGGAGGAACAAGGGAAAAGTTGAGGGAACTGGGAAGGTGGAAGCAAATACTGGGAATAGGAGGGATAAGAGGAAGGTGAACAACTTTGGAGGGGTGCAGGTAAAACAAGAAGGTGTAAATAAGAAGCCGTTGGTGCAATGTGGGAATTGTGGGAAAAATCATTTAGGGGAATGTCTAAAGGGAAAATTCGCATGTTTCAAGTGTGGGGGGAGGGCCATATCTCCCAACCCGCCCCAATTCTAAGACAATTGGTGGGTGTTTTTCATGCGGATCAAAGGATCATAGGGTGAAAGATCGTCCAAAAGGGAAGCGGAGGTAGCAAGTGTGAACATGGGGAAAAGCGGCGGAACTTTGGCAATCACAGGACCAACTTCATCCAAGAAGCCAAGCGAAATCTCTGCAAGGGTCTTCAACACATGATACCAAGACACTATGGTGGCGGTGGCGGTGGGACTCTGTGTACTTTTTCAGATAACTTTTATTTTCATATATATGATAATAAAATTTGAAGGAAGAATTTGAGTTCTTTTAGAAATCAAATTTCTGTATAATCAGAAAGACAAGCTTTACGTAAATAGTTAAAAAACAGTCTGATCAGAGTGATCAAGATCTACCTGCAACGATTGAGAATGTCATGTACCCTCGTAGGTATAGGTTTTAAAGTGGTGATTCCGGGGACGGAATCTTTATAAGGGAGGGTGAATGTAACAACCCGATATTTTCTATATAAATAAATCATAAATTTTGCGTATAAATTTTTTTTTTTATTTATTTATTTATTAAAAATAAATATGAATGATATGTGCCAAGGTAATGTGTAATTATAATTATATGTTTGATAAATAAAATTTAAGTATTACATTATTAATTGTAAATAATTTTATTTTAGAAATATTGGTTATTATAAGTGATATTTTTATAGTAATTAATTCTATATTAGAAATGTTTTATTAATTATTTTTCCATGAAATTATATGTTTATATTATTCAAATAATATATGAAATGATTTTAGAATAATTATAATAATTATTTCATTATATAAATTTGTTAGGGATATTAAGTTAATTATTTTAACTTAATGATATGAGATAAATCAGATATGGAATCCAAACCCTAATTTTGGGTTTTGATCAAGGAATGATAATAATATTATAATATTATAATATTTTGATTTTTCAAAGGCTATAATAATGTAATGTAAAAATTATCTATTATTGATGGTTGGTCAATTATGGTATATTGATTAAACCTAGCATTAATTGATTTAACTCTGTTTATCAATTTAAATGGGAAACTTACATAATCGTTAAATATTTGGGTTATATGATATATGTTATGTGTTACTTGAGGATATGCTAATTAGAAAACCCTACTTATTAAATTAAAACCCTAATTATATCTCGAATTTTTAATAAACCCTAATCAGGAAATTTAAAAGGAGGTATGATTTGTCAAGAATTGTGTTATTGTGATTAAAGGTCATGTATAATATGTTTTATATCACTTAATAAATAAACCTAATTAGTGATTTAAAAATAATGATTAAAACCCTAATTGTGAAATTAAAACCCTAACTGATATTTAGGAACCCTAACTGATAATTGTAAACCTTAATTGCTTAAGTGGCAAGGTTAATTATGTTATTAAACTCTAATAAGCATGATTAATGTAATTAGAAACCCTAATTACAAGTTGTAAACTCTAATTACAAATTGTTAAAACTAATTAGTAAATTGTTAAACCCTAATTACTAAACTAAAACCCTAATTTAGTAATTAAAAACCCTAATAGTAATTTGGTAACCCTAATTACCAAAAGAATAAACCCTAATTGCTAAATTAGCAAAGTCAATGATAAGTATATGATCTAAACCCTAATGTTACTGTATAAAGTAATTAGAAAATTAATCTAATTAACAAACCTAAATTGTCTAATTTTAGAAACAAAAATTTAGTTATTTTATATTATTATTTTTGTAATAAACCATAAATGTTAAATCCTAAATTTGGAATCCTAGACTTTTGCTAAAATTGGCTCAAACCCTAAACCCTAAACCAAACCCTAACCCTAAGGGTTTGGCAATTACCCAAAATGCCATTAATTTGTCATGCCAAATGACCTTTTTGCCCCTAATTGGATTATTAAGTACTAGACTAGGTTTTGACAATTGTTATGAGTTGTTGGCTAACCCTAACAACTCTACCTGCCCAAAATTGACAGCAACCAGCAACATATCTCAGCAATTCATGCATCTATGATGTCTATTTAAGGATCGAGAGAGAAAATGTTATTTTGTTGCCCAAATCTTCACTAAGCTCATACTTGACCCCTCTCTCTAAAGCCAACGAAAATCTCTAGCATTTGGGTCCCCAATCCAAGCCCCACGATCACCATACCAAATCAAGAACACAAAATCAGTTTTGGACATCAAAGGTACAAATACCTTAGCTTGAATCTGTCAGAATTTTTGTTGTTTGATGTTAGAATTTATTGTTAAAACATGTTGTTTATAAGTTATTATGACGATCCGGGTTGGTTTTAGATAGATCCATATCATCAAAATCTTTGAATTGAGTTTTGAAAATCTCGAAAATTTTTGTTGTCGAATCGACAAGCAAATGTCGAGCCTCTGTAATCTTTTGTATGTTAACTATTTTTGTTGTTTAAAGCTTTGAACTTGTAGTCCGGTATGCCCTCTTTAATCTAGATCAAGAATCATGCATAAACCGTATTATATTGCAAGTTATTCACGGTCAAAATCTGGTGACCCAAGATTGATCGAAACTTTCTGGGCAGTCAAGAACTTGCCCAGATTCGTGACAGGAAGTTCAATGGCTCAGATCCTGCTTGTTGTTAATTGTTTTGTTAATTTGTTGGATCTATGTTGTAGTCTGGTATATAGAGTACATTTTTATGCCTTAAAATCTCCTTTTAATCAGGCAGGGAATTAGTAATCTATGGTCAAACCGGACCAGACGAACATGAAAAGCTATTTTCTGGGTAACCCAGAAAACACTTGAACATGTCGTCTGACATGGTTTGACCGAGTTGAATCTGGCTATTTTATTGTTGTTTTAGTGATGTTTTGTGATGAAACTATAGTGTTACATGTGGTTTATATTCTGCAGCTTTGAAATCACTAAAGAATATCATATCTTGCAAGTTGTGGAAGCCCAAAACGAGCCAGTCGAGCTGTTATGATAAGGATGATAAGTACTATTATTATTATCATGTAACGAATGTTTAAAGGTTTCGTACTTGGGAACTAAACTCTGATAATATGTAAATAAAATTTGAAAATCTATATTATTGTTAATATTATTAGTATTATTCCGCTCATAGAAATGGTATCGTGAAGTACCGAGTTCGGGTTTCAAGTATCCGGATTCGGGGACTTTACAACAGAGTCCCAAAACTTTGTGGCTGGTGAACTAAATGAAGATCCATAGTCAGTAGGAACGTCTCAAAACGTACTACTAATAACCTTTCATCCACGCAACTCAAAATCATGGAGTGCCTATGATCAAACATCTGATCGTAGTATAAGAGCTGGAGGACACCACGATTACAGTAAATAAAATTGTCTAAAGTTGGTAGAGGACCTCACCACTAGAAAAGGTCAAATGAGATATCGGTGCAAATCACTTCCAAAGTATTTCATCTGGAAAGTGCCTCAGAGACAAACCTGACCCTTAGCTCACTCTAAGAGGTTGCCCCTTCCTTAGCTACCTTAACCCAGAAGGATTGCTTGATCAAGTTCATCTCAAGGACCAAGGCAGTCAAATATTGTAGAGTAAAGTTTGAAGAGAACTCAACGATCGTTATACAACCTCAACGATCATAGTGCAACCTCAGCGATCGTAGAAGCAGACTCGACGATCGCAATCTTACAAGAGGTTACTCTAACTCATAAGGAGCTTGAAAGAACGTGACAATTGCTCAACTATTCAAATTATAAGGAGATAAGTTCGAATACAATTTGGAAAGATATCATGCAAACGCACCTCAGAACTTAAGAGCCCAAACTGGCTTGGGGTACATCAGTGATCAAGCTATGCAGTTTCAAGATGAGGATTAATGTCAAAACCATCCACTGCAGCATCTCTCAAAAGTTGATCGTTGAGTCAACAAAGGAAAACGTAGAGTCCATAGCTGCCTTACCATGCTACTCTACGAACCAAGATTGCCAACGGTTAATCCACATCATTGACGACTATTTGTTTTAAAAAGGGACATTAAGCTAAAGAGTTAATGGGGGAGTTACAACTCATTACTGGGCATCGTGCAACCAATGGCTAGTTGACACATCACAGCATATGCAGAGTCAGAAGGAACTGCCATAAAGACAAATTCAAAATTTGTAAATAGTTAACAGAAACTATCGAACCTCTCTCCCTCTGATTTTCAAACCCTAGAATTCTCTTCGAAGTTTAAATCAATTAAACCTCCAAAACCCAAATCACAATCAGTTATCTCTCATAAATCTCTCTGAATCAATACCCATATTCCTCGAATCATTCAAATGGAAGATTGGCAAGTAATCACTGGCATCCAGCTCAGAACCAACTCATTTGAGAAATCCAAAAAGAAGTTTAGAGACATTCTTGAACTTGTGAAGAAAGCAGGATTCTCAGAATGTCTTGAGGCAAGCACTCAAGTATACATTGAACTGGTTAAGGAATTCTACTCAAATGCATCCATAAATGTCGAAACCCTTTCAACTAAGGTTAAAGGTCAGTCTCTAAAGCTGAAATCATCCGATATCAATCAATGTTTAGGTTTTCCTGACCTAGGACTGAAAAACCTTGATGAGATCGACACTGAGCAAGAGAATGAGATTATGGGGTACCAAAGAAACCCTAGTCTAAAGGACATGAAGAAAAAGGAGTTTCCTGAGGAATTCGAGTTCCTTGCTGAGATAGTAGGCAAATGTATACTATGCAAGGATACAACACATGACATTGTGCTTGATCACTGAAGATTATGTCTGCAATAGTTCTAAAGAAGCGAATAAACTTTGGAGTTATCTTATTCGATTAAATCTCAAAATGGGTAGAAAAGGCTGAGTTGAAGGAGTCTACAGAAAAACCACATACATAGGTGTTTCATGGTAGACTGCTGAGTATTGTGATGAAGAAAAAGTTGGGAAGCAAGATCAAGGATGATGAGGGAGAACCTTTGAATGTTCACAAAGTAATGTCTCCACAACTGTTTGTGAACTAGAAGAAAAACCCAAAGGAAAACAAGAGGTTAACAACAACTGGGAGCAGCAGAAAGAACTCTACAAAGAAGAGAAAGGCGAAAGAGGTGGAAAGCACAGAATCGGGTGACTCTGCACCAGTAGTAATCACACCAGTAAGGAAGAGATCCAGGAAAGTGAAGAAAATAGAAGCTTCACCAAAAAGTCTCTCCACTGAAGACAAAAATGAAGGTGAAAAGGTCTTAACTGCACCAAAGACCACAAAGAGAAGAAGCAACAGACTGCTTCAAGGGCCATCAGGGAAGAAAGCTAAGGTGGTAGAGTTAGAAGAAGAAAAGGGAACTGATGATGACAAGAATGAGTCCCCAAAGAACAAATCAGCGATAAAGGTGGAATTGGATTCATGGAAGAAAATGAAAACCCTGCTGATGAAGAAGAATATGCTAGCCCTATGGCCAACTCTCAGAGTACTCACTCTGATGATGAAAAAAAGCTACAAGATGACCCAACTGCATCTCCAAATGCATATGCTCCAATAAGCCCTCATGATGGGTTAAATGATGAGTTCAAAGAAGAAATACCTGCCCTTGCGAATGCTAAACCTCAAGGAAGTTCGTTTGATGATTCAAAGGCCTCAGAGTCTGAAAAGGAAGAAGAGTCTAACTCTCCTACAGCTGAACGCCCAAGGAGGAGAAAGAGCTATAGACTACTAGCTAAATTTGCCTCCAAGAAGAAAAGTGATCACTCTACTGCAGTCATTGAATTAAGTGATGATGAATCTAAATCACAGGAAGAAAGTGCTGAAGATGGGGCTAGTAATGAAGAAGATGAATCCAAGGAAAATCTTGCTGAAGAAGGTTCTGGAAATGAAATACAGCAAGAAGGATTTACTGATGGATCCGATCAAAATGTTTCAGGCACAGAAAGAGAGGAAATGGAGAGATTCTGATTCTGTACATCAGGAATCAGAGGAACCAGAAGACCATCCTGTCATTTCTCTAGCTAGGATTAACAGGAAAATAGTAGAGGAAGTCTCAAATGAACCATCAGAAGTAATTCTAGAAATTCCAAGCCTAGAGCTGGTGGCTCAGAACTTCCCAAGGGTGAAGAGTTATGCAACAATGATGATCAAAGACCAGCCTCACTACAAAATCTATGGACATGCTGGAAACCACTATATTCCTTATGATCGTAGAATGGACTCTGAAGGAAGAAGGATCGTGAACAAGGAGAAAATCATAGAGTCTGTTCACTCTACTACTGATGGTGTTCAAGTCCAAAATGAGAAGCCTCCATCTGCTCAAGCACTATTTCCCGACATTCCTTCATCATCCAATAGCTATTGGTAGTCAACGATTTTTCAGATTCTCAACACTTTTGAAAATCTATCCAAGGATGAAAATCGTAGAGTCCAATCTGGTGTTCAACAAGAGGCTGCCTAACCAGATGAACAAATTCCTATGGAGAATGAGTTGATGAAAAATTTTGATGAGCTGATTAAGAAGATATCTCTAATAAATGAAGTGTTAAAGAGGTTGAAAGCAACATAAGATAACTCAGTTCAAGATAGACTCCAAGCAACCATGGATGATGTATCTCTCAAGATCAAAGAGAGAGATCACATCTATCTGAAGGCCATGAATGATCAAAAGGCAGATGCACTACGAGCACTGAAGGAAAATGAAGAATAACTCCAAGTCCTCTCTGACAAGATTGACAACATGAATCAGTCTTTCTCCGTACAACTTGTGCTGAGCCAACAAGAACTCAAGTTTGAAGTTGCTAACTCCTCTTATCTGATGGAGCAGCTTATGTCCAACATGGAACAACTCTCCCAAGTGATTAATGACAAAAAGGGGGAAAAAAGAGGTAGAGTAAGAGGCACTCTAGAAAGGTCAAGAAGAGCAGAAGGAAAGAAAAGAAAAAGACAGCACAAGAAGAAGCTGAGTCATCATCTAAGGGGGAGCCAAAGGATGATGAGCCCGAGGCTGAGGGGGAGCCAGAAGAAGAAGAAGAGAAGCATACATCTGAGGGGGAGCAGACAAAAGAAATGTAGTCAACGTCCTAGGGTGAGCAGGTGCAAGAAGATCAATCAGATGAATAACTGATCAACAGACATCCTGGAAGCATACATGGAGACAAAGAGGTACATCTCTAACTAGTTAGGTATGTTCTGGATCCAAGATGTAAAATGTCAGTGTATTAAATTTCACATCATTATAAATGACATTCATGATTATCTGTTTTAGAAATACAGCAGTTCACTGTATATAAGATTCATTCATAATATGCATATGCACTTATTATTTTTGTCATAATTAAATAGGGGGAGATTTGTCAGGAATAAACATGTGAATGATATTCCTATTTATATATGATTTGATTATGATATATATATATATAAATGAATATTCAAGTATGCTTGTATTAAGAAAAGCTGTAAAGTCCTTTGATAGATAAAAGAAATAGATGTACAAGGACTTAGAATGAATTGATCAAATATGTTAGGTTGATCCTACATAAGTAAAGCAGCTTTGTAAAGTCCTTAAAAAGAAATGATGTACAAGGACTATAAATATAGAAAGATCAAGCATGTTAGGTTGATCTTATAATATAATAGATAGGCTTGTCTGATCGTCGAGCACTACACTAGAAATCGTATTCTGCCAGGAGAGTCAAGGATAACTCGAGAGCTATGGAGGCAGAATCATAGTCTGTAAGATAGTAGATCTCGGAGTTTGTAGATTTCCAGGAGAGACGAGGAAGGATCGTAGTGTGTCGAGGAGCACTTCCTCGGAGCCATAGTCTGCTAAAGAAGTCATGTTGAGAATCATATAGACAGCCTGCCTACAAGCCGACCGAGCATCTACCGAAGCCAAGTCAAGAATCGTAGACTACACTCGAAGTCTTAGAGTCTACTGATGTCAAAGCCAAGTCAAAAATTATAGAATACACTTAGAGCCATAGAGTCTATTCATCGTATCAGAGGCAGAGATCGTAGTCGAACAAGATCAGATGAAGACAACAACCACAACGACAGAAATTATAGAGTGTCAAGAGATCGATCTCGAGTCGTAGTATTTGCCTGTTAGAAATTTGAATCGTAGAGTGCAGAACTAAGACCTCAACAGATGTGCTCACAAAGCCAATGTAGAATCATAGAGCAAACATGATTGTCAACCAATGAGCACTCCCAGAATATCCAAAGGAATGAAGCCTCTGGTTGGTACTACAAAGATACATCCCACCTGAAGGAAACCAGAGAGCACTCAATGAATGGGATGCAAGCTAACAGAAGATCTAAGCATCAACTAAATCAGCATCCAAATTGAGTTGTGAAGCCTTTCGAGATGAAGTCCTCCACAAGTTGATCATAAGAAGACTTCATTAACTGACTAAGGAAAGTCAGCAAGTGTAGTAGCTGTCAAGTGATCAGAAGACAACGATCTTGGAAGCAACCAGGATCGTAGTGTTTGCCAAACAAAGAAAGAACTGATGGAGTGCACACAGAGATACTGGTCAGCTTCTGAAGAATAAGTCTAAAGTGATTAAGCATTGGGTCAGTCCATTGATGATAAGTGAACGAGAGATCACAAGGAGAAAGCGAGCTGGACACGCCACAAATCTAAAGTTTCTTGCAATTCAGAAGGGGCCAGAACAAAGAGCCAATTCATCAGTATCTGAGATCAGTCAAGGCAAACAAAAGTGTTGTGGCACTGGACAAGAGAAGGAAGAGGTGTTATACATTGAAGATCCAATCAACACTCTTCAAGATCATAGTGTTGACTCTATATGTCAATGAGCAATAGTCAACAAGACACTACGATCAGGTCCAAGAAAGCATGCATCAGAATCGTAGAGTTTGGTCATCCGAAGATTGAAACAATTGCAACGGTTCAATCTGAAGGTCGGTATTCAGAAAAGAGCTTATTGAGAGCATCGATGCAAAAGGACAACCTCTGATCGAGAAATTTGAAGGGGGAAATAAAGTCGCTGACCTGCCCGAGACATCAAAGTAACATCTCTGACGAGGTAGGTGAAATAGTAGACCGCAGTGTTAGAAAGTTATGTCATGTCACATATCCAGTCTGCACCAAACAGCTCGATATCTGTGAAGCAATTTAAATAGCTCTCAACGGCTACTTTCCAACGGGAAGATTGGCAAGGAGTATAAATCAAAAAGAGCTTCAAAGATCAAGGGTTGCTAGAGTTGCTGATTTTGGAGAGATAGTGGACTGATCTAGCCAACGTAAAATAGTGAGTGACCAATGAAGGTCCAAACACTCACTCTACAATCCACCAAGAACACTTGGTGAAAGATAAAGAAAGAAGTAGAAGTGAGAGTTCTACAATATAGAAGTGAGAGTTCTACTAGATGAAGAGTGTTCTGAACTGCCGAAAGAAAGAGGAGCATCAATGTCATCTTGATGTCCATCATGGGAAGACTCTAAGTACCATAGAAAAGAGCGTATAGTCATCTTAGCATGTCCATCATGAGAAGGTATCAAGTATCAAGAAAGAAGATCACCAACGCCATCATGGTGTCAAGCATGAGAAAGTTTCTAAGTACCTAGCAGAAGAGCTTACAGTCATCTTAGAAACCCATCATGAGCAGCCATCAAGTATCAAGAAGAATGATCTTCAAGGCAGTTCATCAAGGGATCATCAAAAGTGGTTGAGTAACTGAAGAAGATGAGCATCATGCAACACTCAACTTCACTTCAAGGATGATCACGCCAAGCTGCTAAGTACAGAAGATGTTCAGAGCTTAAAGACATCTTAGCAGCTCAGCACCAACTCTAACAAACAAACGAACAACTCAACAACAAGAACCTAGGGCCTGAGGGGTCCTTGTCCGGAGGGACTAAATGAAGTTCCAAGCCTGCTGGGCTTAAAGAGTTCCTAGGAAACTAGAGAAGTTCCAAGGCTACTGGCCTTGAAGAGTTCTTAGTGAACTGAAGTCCCAAGGCTGCTGGCCTTGTAGGAATCTTAGTGATTCAGGGTGCTGCCCTTCCTTAGTGGAAATCTTGCTAGTTGAAAGTAGAAGAGTGTATTATGAGCTTGAGTCTCTGAATCACTTAAAACCCCTTGTGTCTTTTACTTTATGTCATTTACATTATGTACATTAACTGCTATAACTGCTATGTATGTTTTAATTGCTTACCACTAAACTAACTCTACGAACAATGTATGTATGATTATGAATATATCAATGAAGGGGATCTTTTACTTATTCTGATGTGCTTGAAAAGATTCTTCTGTTTGTCATATGCTAAATTTCAAAAGGATCTATTTAACCCTCCCTTCTAGATCTATTATGCCTACTAGGAACTAACAAAGTACATAATGTAAATGACATAAAGTAAAAGATAAAAGGGGTTTTAAGTGGTTCAGAAACTCAAGCTCATAATCTACTCTTCTGCTTTCAACTAGCAGGATTTCCACTAAGGAAGGGCAGCACCCTGAATCACTAATATTCCTTCAAGGCCAGCAGCCTTGGGACTTTAGTTCACTAAGAACTCTTCAAGGCCATTAGCCTTGGAACTTCTCTAGTTCCCTAAGAACTCTTCAAACCCAGCAGGCTTGGAACTTCATTTTGTCCCTCTGGACAAGGACCCCTCAAGCCCTGGCTTCTTGTTGTTGAGTTGTTTGTTTGTTTGTTGTTGTTTTATGTTGTGCTGCTAAGATGTCTTTAAGCTATGAACAACTTCTGTACTTAGCAGCTTGGCGTGATCATCCTTGAAGTTCAGTTGAGTGGTGCATGATACTCAGTTTCTTCAGTTACTCAACCACTTCTGATGATCCCTTGATGAACTGCCTTGAAGATCATTCTTCTTGATACTTGATGGCTACACATGATGAGTTTCTAAGATGATTGTAAGCTCTTCTGGTGCGTACTTAGAAACTTTCTCATGCTTAACACCATGATGGCATTGGTTATCTTCTTTCTTGATACTTGATGCCTTCTCATAATGGACTTGCTAAGATGACTGTAAGCTCTTCTTTCTGGTACTTAGAGTCTTCTTATGATGGACATCAAGATGACATTGATGCTCTTCTTTTTCTCGGCAGTTCAGAACACTCTTCTTGTAGTAGAACTCTCACTTCTACATTGTTGAACTCTTACTTCTACTTCTTTCTTTGTATGTCTCTAGGTGTTCTTGGTGGATCGTAGAGTGAGCCTTCGAACCTTCATTGATCACTCACTATTTTTCATTGGTTAGATCAGTCCACCATTTCTCCAAACTCAGCAACTCCAGCAACCTTTGATCTTTGAAGCTCTAGCTTATTTATACTCCTTCCCAATCTTCCCGTTAGAAATTAGCCATTGGAAGCTCTTTGAAATGCTTCACAAATCTCGAGTTGTTTGGTGCAGACTGCAGATGTGACATGACATCCCCTTTTCTGACTTTCTAACACTGCAGTCTACTATTTCACCTACCCCGTCAGAGATGTCACTTTGATGTCTCGGGCAGGTCAACGACTTTATTTCCCCCTTCTAATTTCTCGATCAGAGGTTGTCCCTTTGCATCGATGCTCTCAATAAGCTCTTGTCTGAATACCAACCTTTAGATTGAACCGTTGTCAATGCTTCAATCTTCGGATGACTGAACTCTACGATTCTGATGCATGCTTTCTTGGACCTGATCGTAGTGTCTTGTTGACTGTTGCTTATTGACATGTAGAGTCAACACTACAATCTTTGTAGAGTGTTCATTTGATCTTCAGTGTAGAACACTTCTTCCTTTTATTATGCAGTGCTTCAACACTTCTGTTTGCTTCGACTGCTCTCAAATATTGATGGCTTGACTTCTTGCTCTGGCCCCTTCTGAATAGCAAGACACTTCAGATTTTTGGCGTGTCCAGCTCGCTTTCTCCTTATAATCTCCCGTTCACTTATCATCAATAGACTGACCCAATGCTTAATCACTTTAGCCTTGTTCTTCCGAAGCTGACCAGTATCTTTGTGTACACTCCATCAGTTCTTTCTTTGTTTGGCAAACACTACGATCCTGGTTACTTCCAAGATCGTTGTCATCTTACCACTTGACAACCATCATGACTTTCTTTGACTTTCCTTCCTTAGTCGGGCCATCAAGTCTTCTTATGATCAACTTGTGGAAGACTTCATCTCGAATGGCTTCACAACTCAATCTGGATGCTGATTGGGTTGATGCTTAGATCTTCTGTTAGCTTGTATACCATTCATTGAGTGCTCTCTGATTTCCTTTAGGTGGGATGTATCTTTGCAGTACCAACCAGAGGCTTAATTCCTTTGGATATTCAGGGAGTGCTTAATTGATGAGAATGTTGTTTGCTATATGATTTTTCCTTGGGCGTTGTGAGCGCATCTGATGAGGTTTTAGTTCTGCACTCTATGATTCAGCTTTGGTTGTGCAGACACTGCGACTCCGAGATCAGATCTTGACACTCTACGACTTCTGTCGTTGTGCCTGTTATCTTCATCTGATCTTGCTCAACTACGATCTCTACCTCTAATATGATCAGTATAACCTACGACTCTGAGTGTAGTCTACGATTCCTGACTTGGCTTCAACATAAGTAGACTCTACGACTCCGAGAGTAGTCTACAATTCTTGATTTGGCTTCGGCAGATGCTCGGTTGGCTCGTAGGCAGGCTGTCTCTATGATTCTGAACATGACTTCCTCAATAGACTATGACTCTGAGGAAGTTCTGCTTGACACACTATGATCCTTCCTCGTCTCTCATGGCTGACTACGAACTCCGAGATTTACTATCTTGCAGACTACGATTCTGCCTCGATAGCTCTTGAGTTTTCCTTGACTCTCCTGGTAGACTACGATTTCTGGTGCAGTGCTCGACGATCAGAAAAGCCTATCTATTACATCATAAGATCAACCTAATATGCTTGATCTTTCTATATTTATAGTCCTTGTACATCATTTCTTTTTAAGGACTTTACAAAGCTATTTTGTGACGCCCCCAAAACATGTATACATCACCCATCTTGAGTCGCCAAATACATGGTACAAAATTCAGATACAACTTAATTATACAACAGTCGTGTAAAATACGACAAAATACAGCTGAGAGTTTAAACAAGAATATTATCTTCTAGATAATATCCACTCTCAATGGAGTCCTCATTACAATTATTATCACACTATTTCATAAAAATAGTGAGGACTACTAAAACAACCATCTCGGACCGTCAATCCGTTCCCCGACCAGTCCCAGCTATATTCTCATTTCCTGAAGAGAACATTGAAAGAAAAGGGTGAGCTCAACTAGCCCAGTAAGAAATATTATGACTAAGATAATGCAGAATAAATTATCCTTAGCCTTCAACAGTGTTAAACTGATAAAATACAATAAACATCAAGGTTAACTGCATCTCTTCTAGATTAAAAGTCCATCGTTAATATTTCATTCCTATAATACTCAACAACAGTTCTTTGTTATACCCAAGACAAAAGAACTATCATCACCTGTCTTCACCTAAACCACCAAAGATTATAGTTAAATGCACAATTCATATTTATAATCATGTAAATCAACAGTTTCTCCCTGCCACAGAGGCTTAATAGAATGTTTACTCAATATCCTTACCCCAAAGGCTAAAGATATTCAAATGTAATAACAATGATCATACAAATCAGTTGTCTACCTTTGCACTATGGGCCAAAGATATTCAACTATAAAACCAATGGTCATGATCATACCAATCAATTGTCTGTCAGTGCATTACGGCCAAAGACATTCAAATGTTAACTAATGGTCATGATCCTGCCAATCACATCATCAAATTATCCATGCACTACGGACCAAGGATATTCGTTATTATCACCAGTGGTTATGATCATGTCATACACCTGTCCATCTTTGCACTATGGGCTAAAGCTATCAATCAATAGTTTGTCTTTGCACGTAAGCCAAAGATATACAAGTTTAAAACCAATATTCAACAGTCCATCTTTGCACGTACGCCAAAGATATACAACTGTAAAACCAATAATCAACAGTACATCTATGCACGTAAGTCAAAGATGACTTTCATCACAATATAAGCATGAGGATGATGACAATTATATAAGCATTAATCAAACAAAATCAAGGATAAATATTAAAGACTTTAAATTTATCCAGAGTTTTAAAATATCCAAATTGTCAACATGATACTGCTCTGTGGAGTAAAATTCAAGAATAATATTCATGTATCAAAAATAATTTGGACAAAAAAGAAATATATTTTTTGGGTGAATAGTATCCCATGAATAGTACCTTGTGAATAGTACCTCAGGAATAGTACCTCGTGAATAGTACCCCGGCATGAAAAGTCTCCCAAATACCTGAGTGAATAATACTAGAGTGAATAGTAATTGAGTGAATAGTAATATGTGAATAGTAACTCGTGAATAGTACTCCGACACGAAAAGTGCCCCGAATACCCGAGTGAATAATACTAGAGTGAATAGTAACTGGGTGAATAATAACCCGTGAATAGTACTTCAGCACAAAAAGTGCCCCGAATACTCGAGTGGATAATATTAGAGTGAATAGTAACCCCTACACAAAAGGTAGAAATTTCACAATAAAATTCGTACCAATATTCCAGCATAATGATATTGAAAGAAATTATATCATCTATGAAGAAATAATACCCCATACGACTGTTGAACGAAAATAATATTCCTACGAATATTGAACGAAGATGATATTCCTTATGAATATTGAACGAAAATAATATTCATACGAATACGAAAAATAGTATCTCTTCGGAATATGAAATAAATAATACCCCTTACCTCAGAAGAAGACTGGATACTGGAATAGTGAGGTAGCAGACTTCTCTTCTTCTTTCTCTTTATAATTTCTCTCTATAATAATTGCTCTATATCTTTAGGGGCTCAAAATATTACAGTATAATACCTTCCTCTTTTTCTTCATTTTTAATTTAGTCCTGCAAGTATTATCAAACTTGCACCACCCCCTAATAGTAAATCATGTGAATCAATAGTTCTAGACATGTGAAAATACGAATTACAGTATAGTACCTCCATCTATACCTCCATTTTTAACTCAGTCATGCAAGTATTATCAATCTTGCACCAACTCCCCTAATAGTAAATGAATGTGAATCAATAGTACACACATGTGAACAAATAGTTATAAGCATGTGAATTAATAGCAATTAATTACTCATTTATCCGATGAATTACCCGATTGATCAATATAACTTCCAGACATCAATTATTATCGAAATAAATGTCAATTTTCACTAACACTAATAATTCCCACATAATGGAACTATCAATTTCATCTTTAATCAACACGAACTTATTCATTATTAATATTATAATTTACAATATTTAACAACCAGGTCGTTCCTAGGAAAGAGGGGGCTTTTCGATAAGGATTTCTCCTTATTAGCGCGCAATTAAGTGACCAAACCTCTCCTTGACAGAACTTTCTAGACATTGCCAATAATGCAAATAATAATATGAATAACTTTGTCGTCTCAATTATTGATTTAATAATATAAAATATTGTGACAATAATTGAATAAAACCGAGTGACTTCTCACGTAAGTATCAATAATCAATACAAGTGTGCTACTATGCAACCACGCCAGACATCGCATTACTTTATCAACGATTATTTTATGACAACTTGCTTACTTTGAAAAAATTTCAAATATCACCCTTAACTTTAACCTTTTATCAATTTAACCATTTACTAAATAGAATAATTATAAGAAAATTGAATACTTTCATCATAAAATTTGGGGTCTCACATGTTTTGCTTATGTAGGATCAACCTAACATATTTGATCAATTCATTGTAAGTCCTTGTACACATGTTCCTATTATCTATCAAAGGACTTTACAGTTTTTCTTAATGCAAGCACACTTGTATATTTATTTATATATATCATAATCAAATCATATGTAAATAGGAATATCATTCACATGCTTATTCCTGACAGCTTAGGACTTAATATAAAATCTTTGAGGGGTTTGTTATTAATTTGTCTCATCTTGTTTAACGCGCATGCAGACACACACACACAGAGAGATATATATATATATATATATATATATATATATATATAGTATAAACATGCACATATAGAATACTATATATTACCCGGATTGATTATGGACTTTTATTCTAGTTTGGTTCACTAGAACCACCAAGTGAACCAAAAGGTCAAACCCTAGGGGTGCAAGAATTAATATTTAAATATAACTATTACATTTAAACTCGGGCTCCATTACAAACGGGTCTTCAAGCGCTCCTTGCTCGTTGATCTCTAATTCCTTAAAATAATTCTAATTATTCCTATTACAAAACTATTTAAAATAAATAGAAACCTTGATCAGCAGTCAAGGGAAAGTACATAGGAGTGAGTTAGAATTTACATTAAGAAAAATTAGAGAAGACGAGGTACGCAGACCCCATTTAATAAAATCCATACATTCATGCATTCAACTAAAATAAAATCCAATCACATTTGTCAATAGTCCATAATCAATCTCATTTATTATCATACACATCACCATATGCATCAATAAATAATATTCATCTCATGAATATTAAACATTCAATATACATAAATATATATATATATATATATATATATAAATATATATTAATATCATTATATATATATTAATATCATTTAATGGGCAAATTTAGTTAGCATAAAAGCTAATTTTGAATCAAAATAAACTCCTTTATTTTAATCCAAATTTAAATCAAAATAAACCTCTTTTATTTTAATTTATCCAATTTTGAATAAAATAAACTATTTTATTTTAATCAAATTCTTTAATCAAAATAAACTCATTTATTTTAATTAATTATGGAATCCAATTCCAAGTAAAAAACACATTTATTAAAGGAAATACATATTCTCTTTCCTATTCACAAATAAACTCCTTTATTTTGAATAATATGAAATCTTATTTCATATCTAAATGAACTTCTAATTTTAAAATTAAAATAAATTTTTATTATATATATATATATATATAGTATTATAAATAATGATCATGTACATAATGTAATCATACTTTAGTAACCTTATATATATATATATATATATATATATATATATATATATATATATATATATATATATATATATATATATATATATATACCAGAGATGTTTCCTTATAAATATATAATTATATAATCTACTCCAAATACTGATCATATAGGCAATCACTGTGATAACCCGGGATTTCGAATAATCCGAATATTTCGAATAAATTTTTTATTTATTTATTTAATATTGATATTGACTGTTAATATTGTGCTGTGTATTTGTGATACGAGTTTAGAGAATGAGTCAATTTGTGTGTTGACTGAGAAAATAAGAGTAGAGTTGTGCTTAACTGAGAATAGAAGCCCTAACCCTAAGTCCGGATAGGGACTGAATAGAAAATGCAGTTATTATAACTGTATCGCTGAGTATGTGCTTGTACTGTATAAAATTTTGATCAGTGATTGATCGGGTGGGGTATAACATTAGTAAACTCTAATGAGAGATTAAAAACCCTAATCTCAGGTTTAGAAACCCTAATGTACAGTTAGGAACCCTAAACGAAAGCCAAAAAACCCTAATTTTATTTTTGGGCACCCTAAACCCAAATTAGGAAACCCTAATTAGAATTACCAAACCCTAATAATGAGGATTATGGAGAATGATGTTAAATGACTAGAATACCCTTAAATTTATAAGGGAAATTATGAAAATACCCTTTTAGGGGCAAAAAGACCAAAATACCCTTTACTTAAAACTTAAGTAAAGAGAGTTCTAGAATTTGGTGACTCACCACTTGTGGATAAGCCCATGTGCTCTTAAAATCTCAGCAATCTTGATCCATAAGTGCCACCTTGCATTATATAGATACATTGTATCTAGTATAAGAGATTTTGGAGAGAGAAAGTTCACCAAATTTTCACAATTGCTATCCAACTCTTAACCAACCCCTTCTCTCTCCTTAGCAACGAAAAATTAAAGTGTTTTAGTCCCTAGATCACCCTCTTAAACACCAAGATCAGTGGAGAAAGAATAGGATCAAAGATTAGAAACTAAAAGGTATAAACCCTAACCCTACTTTGATCTTGTATGCTTAAGAAAAATTTGTGTTTATGTGTTTAGATAAGTGTTAGACGGTGTTTTATGATGATCTATGGTAATATACCACAGATCTATAGCTTCAAAAGGCCTTAAAGACCAATTCAAAAACTGTTAGAACCCTAGAAAATGGTCTGACAAGCTAATGTCCGTGGCCATAGATCTCTGTATGTTTGTGATTTTTCTTGTTTTATGTTTTGGATCTGTTGTTTGACATGAGGACTGTAATCTGGAAGTGAAATCACAACCATTACATGTCCAGATTTCATTTTTTTCTTGGTCAAAGTGAGTTGACCGAGCTTGACCAGAACTTTCTGGGTAACCCAGAAAGTATAAATCAGAGCCTGACAAGATTTTCTATGGCCTTTATCTGTCAGACTGTAGATGATATGATGATGTGTATGTAACCAAGTTGTAGCTTGTAATATGGACTATAAATGTATGCCTTTAGATCCCTTACAACATCAACAGGATCGATGTAGTTGATGGTCAAAGTAGACCATCCGGTCACATTTTCTGTTTTCTGGAAATTCCAGAAAACGTAAGAACACAGTCTGACAATATTTGACTAGGCTAGATCTGGAGAATAAGATGTGGTTGGACTGATTTATTGTTGTGTATGTGTTCTTTGACATGAATACTACATGTTTGAACCAAGAACCCACCTGTTTGATGACCAGAACTCATAGAAAATCAAGCCCCAAAATGGACCCTAGAACTGCCTGGGATTCTGGAAAACCCAGAAACTGTATGATAGCGACTTTGGGAGATAAGATCTCCTTGTTGTTTTGTTCTATGTCTGATATTGTTGGTGTTAATTGTAGTGCTACACAAACACTACAAGATCTAAGTTTTAGATTGGACAGAACATGCTTGAACAAAGAATTACATTCGTCAAACCGAGCCTCTTTAACATTGACCTGTCAGTGTTCTTGAGCCAAGAACACCTAAGACGACAGAAAAGCGTCACTAAAGGATACATCGATGGTTTTAATTATTTTATTTTCTGATTTTTCTGAAAATTGATTAAAAATAGAAATAAATTCTAAAAATTACCAAAAATAGTTTTAAAAATTATTTTAAATTATGAAAAATAATTTTTGAGTATTTGGGATATTTTTCATTAATATTTATATTTATTTGAATATTAATGATATTTAATTTATTTAATTAGTGTATTAAATAAATTAGAGAAAAATGATTTTAATATATTAAAAATCATTTTAAATAAGAATAAAGTGTTTAAAAATATTTTGAGTTATAAAATATAACTTTAAATATTTTAGGAGAATTTTCATTCATAATTTAATATTAATGATATAATATTTATTTAATTATCATATTAAATAAATGAGTTAAAATGGTTCTAATGAATTAAAAATCATTTTAAATAAGAATAAAGTGTTAGAAAATATTTTGAATTATAAAATATAATTTTCAATATTTTTGGAGAATTCTCATTAATAAATTAATATTAATGATATTACGTTTATTTAATTATTAAATTAAATAAATGATGCTAAAATGGTTATATTGATATAAAAATGAGAAAAGTGATATAAAAATATATTAAGTTATAATTAATGACTTTTAATATTTTGATGATAATTTCATTAATATTTAAATATTAATGGAGATGGTTTAAAATGATTTTAATTACTTTAAAAATCATTTAAGTAGAATATTGGTGATTTAAAAATATTTTAGGTTATTATAAATAACTTTAATATTTTGACAAGTGTGTCATTAAATTTAAAATATTATTAAATATTCATGATGGTGGATTTATTTGATATTTAAATCATTTAAAATTGATTTCAGTGTTTGAAAAATTATTATAAATTATAATAATTATTTGAAAATTATTAAAAGCTTCCAAAAAATATTATAAAGGATATTTGACTTATCTAAAATAATATTGAAGCTTTGAGATCGAGTTTAGTTGACAATATAAGTGTTAATTGTCAGATAGGGTGACCAAGGCATTGAAATGAGATCGAAGTCCAACCAGACTGAACTAGTTAGACTTGAGAAGTGTTTATATAGGTTATAAACACTAATGTAACTATGTGGTAATGTGTCTAGGAGAAGTATTGACTGTAAATAACAGTATTGTGTGTTGTGAAATTTTGTGCTAATTGTAAGATCGATATTGTGATTATAGGTCTTGTGAATGCATATAAGTATATTGTGTAGCAGTAATCAATGGAGAATGAAAGTTTCCTAACTCAACCTTATGTTATTTCTTTTTAAATATTATGGTGGTTAATTATTGTTGATTAGACCACGTCTGAGAATTTATTGTTGATTATTCGCAGTTAGTGCATGCTTATTAATTTAAATTGAATTAGTGATTATGAGAATATATATTTGTAGAATAATTGTTATTGGATATTCACATCCGTATAAACTATTAGTGATTGTAAATAGTACAGATAATTCCTGTCTATTGTTGAATCGTGTTGAGAAATGTCTTAGCTAATTATTCTCGCTAGACGAACATTTGTTAAAACTTGATAGTTTCGAGAAGAGAAGAGAATAGAATTCAATTATTATTGATAGATCAATTCCAATTGTTTCGGCTAGGCCGGAAAAGAAAACTTGATAGGTTTGAGAAGAGAAGTGATTAAATATTGAAATCATTGTATTTCATTGTTAAATCAAATTTTGATTTAAAGACTGAGAAGAACAACCTTTTATACAAAGGGAACATTTTTGCTCGTAAATTCGGCCTTTGCGCGCGTTTTAAGTATTATGCATAATATAGGGTATAATAAAGCTGATCACTTGTTATACTTATAGAGGGGTATGATTTAATCTTTATAATTATCTGATACACCTGCATATATATCAAAGTAAATCTTTGATATCTATCCGAGAAGAGAAGTTCTAGATCCTTCGAGATCACTTAGCATAAACTCTGGAAAATATTTCCATCTTGTTATTCAATTGGATATTATAGAGACCTTGAAAGCATTGTACTATTTCATTATCGAAATATTGTGTTGCATAGGTTGCGAGAAGACTTGTTAGTGATTAATGATTTATTCACCTATTTCAAAGTTCCCCGAACTTTGGTTTCATTCTATCAAAATAGATAGTTTGTTATTATTGAATCTTATACATTTATTGTATGTCTTAACTTGCGGGGAAAATTTGTTGCTCACCCTTGCTAAATAAAACTTTTCAGCTAGGGACGAAGTGGCAGGAGGTGTTGTGAAGGATAAGGGAAAAAGCATAGTTATAAATTAGTTATGAATAACATTATTAATATGTTGTATTTGTGAACCCTTTTTGTATATCTAAAGGGTATGTTTGTAATGTTAAGGTTAGAGAACTTGGGACTAATGTATTAACTTTATAAGTTAATGTGGTGTAATATTCTATTCATCAATGAATGGGTAGTTAGATGCTTATTATATTGTGGAACGTGAGCACCAATCTCGGGGGTCAGGTAACCCGAATTTGGGGGCGTCACAGGTGAACGAAACAATTTGAAGGCGCAGGTGGACAGAATGAAGACTGAAGGTGGAGGATCGTCTGAAGGAATAATTAAGCAGAAGGGAAAGAATAGGAGAAAGAGGGATCACAATAGTGATAACTCTAAAAATTCAAACCCGAAGAAGAAGCAAGTTTTTAGCAAGTGTGGAAAGACTCACTTGGGAGAGTGCATGATGTGGAAGAACGTGTGCTTCAATTGTAATCAAGAAGGACATGTTTCCCTTCAATTGTAATCAAGAAGGACATGTTTCCCAACATTGTCCTAAGCCAAATATGAGGAAGTATTTTTCATCTGGGAGAACGGGTCACGGATTCAACAAGTGTCCTAGCAAGAAGAAGACTGGTGAAGGGAGTGAACGGTAGATAACTTAAGTTTAAGCAATAATATCTTTTGATAGTGTAAGATATTAACGGTGGTAATATCGAGAACGATGTGTGAACATATGTAAATATATATGTTTGTATGAATGAAATCTTTATTTTCTATATGAATATAAGATTAAGATTAATTTGTTAGTTCTTAAAACTCATACTTATGGTAAGTTCATGACTCATAATTATAGGAGATGTTTTGAACCCCCTCAGTGAATGGACGCCAATGGTCTGACTAGGATAAGTTTATACACTCATATAATTGTGGAAAGTTCCTAAACCCTTAGGTGTGGTAAGTTTGATGAACTGGGAATAGTTATGTGTGAATGGAGAATTATGACTTTTTGTTTAGAGACTTACAACTTTTGTTTAAAGTTGTGTTGTTAATCCCGATATTATTTAAAAAGGGATAGTGTTATATATGTGTTAGGTGCTAAATGTACTGTGTGCTATTTGAATAAATATGCGATTATATGAGAAATTTTTAATTCTTTTTGTGTTATTAATAAGAATCTGTGTAGAGAAGGAGAATTAATGTAAGATTTTTATCAGATAATGCCGCCAGGGAAGGGAGGTCTAAAGAGAAATATGGAAGAACAATTTTTGAATTTGAAGCAGAAGAATATGACGGTGACAGAATATTTTGTCAAGTTCAACGAGTTAGCAAAATTTGCTCCACATCGAGTGGACACTGAGGAGCTTAAAGCACGATGTTTTAGGAACGGATTGAAATCGTTGGTACTCAAGAAGTTAGATGTGTTGTAAATAAATTCATTTTCAACTTTATTAGAAAAGACCATTATCGTTGAGGGAGAAATTGAAGCTGTATTAAAGAATAGTCAAGAACAAAGAAAGGAGATTCAATGAAATAATATGATAGGTGGTAGTGGAAGTAGTGATCTTAATAAACGTAAGAAGGATGGTGATGTTAATTCAGGAAATAATCCATAAAAGATTAGGAAGAAAGGTGCATCGTGTGTAGTTTGCGGGAAGCATCATCAAGGAGGTTGTTTGAAGAAATAATGAGTCTGTTATAACTATGGTCAAGAGGGACAAATATCACCTAATAGTCCCAATTCGAAAAAGGTACAAGGTTGTTTTGCGTGTGGATCGACCGATCATCTTGTCCGGAATTGTCTGAAGAGAAATGCTGAGAGGGGAAATACGAACAAGGGACCCAATTGCATAACCTTAGCGATTCGAGGACCTGCACAACCAGGAAGACCAACAACATTCACTTTTTTAGTGTGACGAGCCCAGATGCAAAGAATGCATGAAGTGGTGTGGTGTAACTATTTATTTCACGAGAAATTAAAATTACGCGAGTAATCTTGGTTAGATATTACTGTGAATTATTTTCTTTTATGGATACAAGACACAGGTTATAATATAAGACACAATTTAATATTGTGTTGATAAAAATAAATTGATGATACAACTTTAAAAGATTGTAGAGAATAAGAAAGTTGTGATTCCGAGGACGGAATCCTTTTAAGGGGGGGGGGGGGGGGGGGTTAATGTGATAACCCGGGATTTCGAATAATCCACATTTTTTGAATAAATTTAATTTTTTTTATTTATTTAATATTTATATTGACTGTTAATATTGTGTTGTGTATTTGTGATACGAGTTTAGAGAATGAGTCAATTTGTGTGTTGACTAAGAAAATAAGAGTAGAGTTGTGTTTAACTGAGAATAAAAACCCTAACCCTAAGTCCGGATAGGGATTCAATAGAAAATACAGTTATTATAACTGTATCGTTGAATACGTGCTTGTACTGTATAGAATTTTGATCAGTGATTGATCGGGTATGGTATAACTTAGTAAACTATAATGAGAGATTAGAAACCCTAATCTCAGGTTTAGAAACCCTAATGTACAGTTAGGAACCCTAAACGACAGCCAAAAAACCCTAATTTTATTTTTGGGCACCCTAAACCCTAATTAGGAAACCCTAATTAGAATTACCAAACCCTAATAATGAGGATTAAGGAGAATGATGTTAAATGACTAGAATACCCTTAAATATATAAGGGGAATTATGAAAATACCCTTTTAGGGGCGAAAAGACCAAATTACCCTTTACTTAAAACATAAGTAAAGAGAGTTCTAGAATTTGGTGACTCACCACTTGTGGATAAGCCCATGTGCTCTTAAAATCTCAGCAATCTTTATCCATAAGTGTCACCTTGCATTATATAGATACATTGTATCTAGTATAAGAGATTTTGGAGAGAGAAAGTTCACCAAATTTGCACAATTGCTATCCAACTCTTAACCAACCCCTTCTCTCTCCTTAGAAATGAAAAATTAAAGTGTTTCAGTCCCTAGATCACCCTCTTAAACACCAAGATCAGTGGAGAAAGAATAGGATCAATGATTGGAAACTAAAAGCTATAAACCCTAACCCTACTTTGATCTTGTATGCTTAATAAAAATTTGTGTTTATGTGTTTAGATAAGTGTTAGAGGGTGTTTTGTGATGATTTATGGTAATATACCACAGATCTATAGCATCAAAAGGCCTTAAAGACCAAGTTTTCAAAAACTACTAGAACCCTAGAAAATGGTCTGACAAGCTAATGTCCGTGGCCATAAATCTCTGTATGTTTGTGATTTTTCTTGTTTTATGTTTTGGATCTGTTGTTTGACATGAGGACTGTAATCTGGAAGTGAAATAACAACCATTACATGTCCAGATTTCATTTTTTTCTTGGTCAAAGTGAGTTGACCGAGCTTGACAAAAACTCTCTGGGTAATCCAGAAAGTATAAATCAGAGCATGACAAGATTTTCTATTGCCTTTATCTGTCAAACTGTAGATGATATGATGATGTGTATGTAACCAAGTTGTAGCTTGTAATATGGACTATAAATGTATCCCTTTAGATCCTTTACAACATCAACAAGATCGATGTAGTTGATGGTCAAAGTAGACCATCCGGTCACATTTTCTGTTTTCTGGAAATTCCAGAAAACGTAAGAACACATCTTTTGACAACGTAGTAGGCTAGATCTAGAGAATAAGTTGTGGTTGGACTGATTTATTGTTGTGTATGTGTTCTTTGACATGTATACTACATTTTTTAACCAAGAACCCACCTGTTTGATGACTAGAACTCATAGAAAATCAAGCCCCAAAATGGACCCTCGAACTGCCTTTGTTTTTGGAAAACCTAGAAACCGTCTGATAGCGACTTTGGGAGATAAGATCTCCTTGTTGTTTTGTTGTATGTCTGATATTGTTGGTGTTAATTGTAGTGCTACACAAACACTACACAAGATCTAAGTTTTAGATTGGACAGAACATGCTTGACAAAGAATTACATTCGGTCAAATCGAGCCTCTTGAACATTGACTTGTCAGTTTTCTTAAGCCAAGAACACCTAAGACGACAGAAAAGCGTCACTAAAGGATACAGCGACCTTTTAATTATTTTATTTTCTGATTTTTCTGAAAATTGATTAAAAATAGAAATAAATTCTAAAAATTACCAAAAATAGTTTTAAAAATTATTTTAAATTATGAAAAATAATTTTTGAGTATTTGGGATATTTTTCATTAATATTTAAATTTATTTGAATATTAATGATATTTAATTTATTTAATTAGTGTATTAAATAAATTAAAGAAAAATGATTTTAATATATTAAAAATCATTTTAAATAAGAATAAAGTGTTTAAAAATATTTTGACTTATAAAATATAACTTTTAATATTTTAGGAGAATTTTAATTAATAATTTAATATTAATGATATAAGATTTATTTAATTATTATATTAAATAAATGAGTTAAAAATGGTTTTATTGAAATAAAATCATTTTAAATAAGAATAAAGTGTTAGAAAATATTTTGAATTATAAAATATAATTTTCAATATTTTTGGAAAATTCTCATTAATAAATTAATATTAATTATATTAGGTTTATTTAATTATTAAATTAAATAAATGATAGTAAATGGTTATATTGATATAAAAATGAGAAAAGTAATATAAAATTATTTTAAGTTATAATTAATAACTTTTAATATTTTGATGATAATTTCATTAATATTTAAATATTAATGGTGATGGTTTAAAATGATTTTAATTACTTTAAAAATCATTTAACTAGAATATTGGTGTTTTAAAAATATTTTAGGTTATTATAAATAAATTTAATATTTTGACAAGTGTGTCATTAATATTTTGAATATTATTAAATATTCATGATGGTGGATTTATTTGATATTTAAATCATTTAAAAGTGATTTCAGTGTTTAAAAAATTATTATAAATTATAATAATTATTTGAAAATTATTAAAAGCTTTCGAAAAATATTATAAAGGATATTTGACTTATCTAAAATAATATTGAAGGTTTGAGACCGAGTTTAGTTGACAATAAAAGTGTTAATTGTCGGATAGGGTGACCAAGGCACCAAAATGAGATCGAAGTCCAACCAGACTGAACTAGTTAGACTTGAGAAGTGTTTATATAGGTTACAAACACTAATTTGACTATGTCGTAATGTTTCTAGGAGAAGTATTGACTATAAATAACAGTATTGTGTGTTGTGAAATTTTGTGCTAATTATAAGACCGATATTGTGATTATAGGTCTTGTGAACGCAGATAATTATATTCTGTAGCAGTAATCAACGGCGAAGGAAAGTTTCCTAACTCAACCTTGAGTTATATCTTTTCAAATATTATGGTGGTTAATTGTTTTTGATTAGACCACGTTTGAGAATTTATTTTTGATTATTCACAGTTAGTGCATGTTTATTAATTCAAATTGAATTAGTGATTCTGAGAATATATATTTGTAGAATAATTGTTATTGGATATTCACATCCGTAGATTTTATTGGTGATTGTAAATAGTACAGATAATTCCTGTCTATTTTTTGAATCGTGTTGAGAAATGTCTTAGCTAATTATTCTAGCTAGACGAATATTTGTTAAAACTTGATAGTTTCGAGAAGAGAAGAGAATTCAATTATTATTGATAGATCAATGCCAAATGTTTCGGCTAGGTCGGAGAAGAAAACTTGATAGGTTTGAGAAGGGAATAGAAAAGAAGTGATTAGATATTGAAATCATTGTATTTCATTGTTAAATCAAATTTTGATTCAAAGACTGAGAAGAACAACCTTTTATACAAAGTGAACATTTTTGGTCGTAAATTTGGCCTTTGCGCGCGTTTTAAGTATTATGCATAATATAGGATATAATAAAGTTGATCACTTGTTATATTTGCAGAGGGGTATGATTTAATCTTTATGATTATCTGATACACCTGCGTATATATCAAAGTAAATCTTTGATATCTACCCGAGAAGAGAAGTTCTAGATCTTTTGAGATCACTCAGCATAAACTCTAGGAAATATTTCCATCTTGTTATTCAATTGAATATTGTAGAGACCTTGAAAGCATTGTACTCTTTTATTATCAAAATATTGTGTTGTGTTGGAAACTTGTGACTCATAATATGGAAGCCGCTGAAAAAGGCTAGTGCGAAGCGTAGCGGAGCGGAGCGGTACCATACAGGTTATTTTATTAGAGGGACATTATGGGTAATTGAGACATAATGTGAATTAGGGTTGGAATAGGATTAGTAGTTATAAATACTATCTATTATAAAGCCCTAAAGGACTAAAGAATCATCAATAAACAACCAGCCGCCTGTGGAGTATCCAAATTGGGGAACCACGTAAATCTCTTATGTTTTTTCTTAATTCTCTATCATTTGTGTGTGTGTGTGTGTGATCTCATATTCAAACAAATTGGTATCAGAGCTCAGGTTTAACATGTGAAGAACGATGACATCAAATTCATCGGTGACAAAGTTTGATTTGATGAAGTTTGATGGGACTAGGAATTTTGGGCTATAGCAATAGAGGGTAAAGGATCTGTTGGTGCAGCAGGGATTGGTGAAGGTGTTAAAGAAGAAACCAGAGTCCATGACGATTGATGACTGGGATGAACTCCAAGCGAAGGCAGTGAGTACAATTCGTTTGTGCCTGGCAGACGAGGTTATGTATCACGTGATCGGAGATGAATCGCCATCGGGTGTATGGAGTAAATTGGAATCCAGGTATATGTCAAAGTCATTGACAAATAAATTATTTCTGAAGCAAAAACTGTTTGGGTTAAAGATGATTGAAGGCTCCGAACTTATTCAACACATTCACACGTTCAATCAAATAATTAGTGACTTGCTAAGGATTGAAGTGAAATTCGAGGAAGTAGACCAGGCGTTGATGTTACTGTGTTCTCTACCGAGTTCTATGGAGAATCTTGTGACAACTCTCCTATGGGGAAAAAAAACTCTAAAGTTGGAAGAAGTCACGTATGCTCTACTAATGTTTAACCAGCGGAAGCGACAATCTGAGGGTATTTTGGGTGAAGGGCTGGTGGTAAAAGGTGGAGAGCAACGGGGTAGAAAATTGGATAGAGGTAAACTAGGAACGCAGGGGAAATCGAAGTCGAGGGGCAGGACTCCTAAGCCTAAGGAGTATAAGTGTTTCAGATGTCGCGAGACAGGACACTTCAAAAGGAACTATCCATACAAGAATAAGGGTGAAGGAACAGGGAAACAAACAGAATCTACGAAATTGGCAAACGTCATGGAGGAATCAACAGATGATGGGGATATGTTGTCGGTTTCAACAAACACGGATGTGACAGACTCGTGGATTTTGGATTCAGCATGTTCGTTTCACATGACGCCTAACAGAGAGTGGTTTGACACCTACAAATCGGTGAACTGTGGGACAGTTCTAATGGGTAACGACGCTTCGTGCAACGTCATTTGAATAGGCACAGTGAAGATAAGGATGTTTGATGGTGTTGTGAGAACTCTGGCTGAGGTGAGACATATCCCAGGTTTAAGGAAGAATCTGATTTCATTAGGATCCCTGGACTCTAATGGTTGTGAGTTCAAAACTGGTGGTGGAGCCATGAGAGTGATGAAGGGTGCTCTGGTAATAATGAAGGGTTCTAAGGTTAACGGAAATATCTATTGGATGATAAGGAGTACAATTTTAGGTGGAGTTGCCGCCACTACAGCGGAGGATATTGATGATACTACACTATGGCATATGTGGTTGGGGCATATGGGAGAACGTGGGATGCTGGAATTACATAAAAGAAATCTGTTGAAAGGGATAAAGTCGTGCAAGTTAGATTTCTGCACGTTCCGTGTCTTGGGAAAATAGTGTAAGGTGCAATTTAAGAGTGTGGTGAACAAAATGAATGGAAAACTTGACTATGTGCATTCTGATGTATGGGGGCCAATGAGAGTAGCTTCAAAAGCGGGATCACTGTATTTCTTGACTTTAATCGATGACTATTCGAGAAAGGTTTGGGTGTACTTCATACGACACAAGTCTGAGGTTTTCAAAAAATTCAGGGTGTGGAAAGCTAAAGTGGAAAATCAAACAGGGAGAAAAATTAAGTGCCTCAGGTCAGATAATGGGACTGAGTACAAGTACAAGCCATTTGTGAAGTTTTATGAGGAGCACGGGATACAACGTCACTGGACTTTTAGGAAGACTCCATAGCAGAATGGGGTGGCAAAAAGAATGAACAGAACTATAGCAGAGCAGGCACGGTGCATGAGGCTAAATGCAGGGCTTTCGAAGGATTTCTGGGCAGAAGCAGTGAGCATGGCAGTTTACATCATAAACAGGTCGTCGAGTACTGCTTTGGGTAATAAAGTGTCACAAGAGGTGTGGGAAAACAAAGAAGTGGATTACTCAGGTATGAGGATCTTCGGATGTCCAGCCTACGTACACGTTCCGGGTGATGAGAGATCTAAGCTTGATGCTAAGTCCAAACAGTGTAACTTTCTTGGGTATAAGAAAGGTGTGAAGGGGTACAAGCTGTGGGATCCGAAAGTAAAGAAGGTAGTGATCAGTAGGGATGTGGTTTTGACGAGGCTTCCATGGTTAAGATACAACAGGAATGTCAGAAACCGAGGCCGGTGGAGAAACCGACAAACAGCAGCAGGGAGTTCAAATTGAATTGGAGAATTATGACACTAGAAATACACCGCCAATGGAACAGGAAAATCAGCAGCAGCAGGACGAAAGCATAGTGTTGGGTAAAATCTAATTACGCACAACACACAAGTATACGTGGTCAACAAGTAATAAAGTGATAAGTTGAGTATCGTTCCCACAGAGAATTAGTTAATAAAAATCACCAAGTACTAACCCGTAACCAACTCAAACTTATTTAAACGAATGAATTTCAAATTATATAAATTAAACTACTATTAAATTCCATTAATTAAATTAAGACTATGGAGATTTAAGATCACAACTTCACTTATAGCTTCATTTAAGTTAACACACTTCTCATCAATTATTCTCTATCCTGAATTATTAATCAAGAACACCAAAGTAGTATTAACCACCTCTCGATGCACTAATACCGTATTAACGTCAATCCACAATTAAGATAGAAATCTGTTAAACACCTTTATCAACTAACCAACTATATCTCTATGTGAATTACAATTGAAGAAGGTTTAAGAACAAGTTCTCTATCCGATTACATGCGGTGTCAAGCATATCTCTACCTTAACACTCATCAAGTTTAAGCTACTAACAAAATCCTGAACACATGCTATAACCTTTGATCCAGGAGGAGTTACGAGGCCTGCCACCTATCAAATCGACGATATCGACGAGTTCTACAACTTTCATTCTTTGAGGATTGAGAAATTCTGGCCGAATGAAGGTTGAAATTGGGCTGGAAGTGACTGCTATGCAAATGACCACCCAAAACCATGACGTTTGACGTCCGTTGGTACAATGATCATAACTCTTGCATCTGAACTCCGATTAGAATGATTCAAGATGTTCCGAAAAGCTAAGAAGACGCTCTACAATGTAAGCCAAGTTTCAAGCCAAAAACATTAAAGCCCAAATGATGTCCGATTTGCTTTTCCTTACCAATAATCGCTCACACCGCTCCCAAATGTATAACCTACAAAATGAACACAAAATGCATGAAAAGTAATTAAGACACATGAATATAAATAACTAATTCAAGTAAAAGATACAGGATAAGTGTATATAAAATCCACTTATCAAATATCCCCAAACTTAAACTGTTGCCTGTCCCCAAGCAACACAACATAATGCAATGCAATGCAATGAAATGCAACTAATCTATATGCCTACGAATCCAGCAATAAAAATAGAAACAAGTCTATTCAACCGGCCTTAGAGAAATCAAGTAAACATGATAATACATCATATCAAAACCAATCAATAATTTCCTAGTCAATCATCAAGTCTTAAACTGTTATTACTGGTATAGTGCGTATGTGCTCCACAACAATGTTAACTGATATAAAATAAAATTTAACACATAACAAGCCTCTTCGAAGGTATCATACAATGCAAACTCAAGAAATCCAAAAATAAGCTAGATTCAACTAAAATCAAATAATTACCAATATCGAGGGTCAACATGGGATACTTATGCTTTATTTTCATCTACGGGGGCTTTTTGCTCTTTTCCCGTTTTATTCATTTTTTTTTGGTTTATATACACATAGCTATGCGACGTCTTATTCTCTTAGGCTTTTCAATGCTACCTTAACGAGCTTTCGACCAACGACTCCCAGACCATTAAGACCTTAGGGCGCTAGGTGTAAAGACAATCCCCTTGGGCTTACTTACTCAAGTAACAAAGGCCACAAAACTAGACAAGCACGCCACAGTATTTATTCATACTTTTTTTTTCTTTTTTTCTTTTTTTTTTACAATATCGCTTATATACCCCAAATATTCCCCTAAACTTAGGTTCTTGTCTAATTTTAGCCCTCACTACTTATTCTTGTCATTCTTTCATTCAAACTAGCATTATACTTTAGAGTCCCATTATGTATCAATTTAAACTCAATCAATCACAAGTTGTTTTCTTGTGTATATCCTTATTATACCGATTTCAAACAAAAAAAGATTCAATTCATAACAAGAAATCACATCAAAGCTCTAATAATTTGTACTATACTTGTCTACTCAATTCCAATCTCATCATTGGCCAAAATAAAGTGAACTATCTAACAAATTAGAATCATGCAAGATGAACATAGTAACTAACTATTATTTTTGAATTTTTAATTTGATTTTTTTTTAATAATAAACCTAAACTAAATTAACATAAATCTAAACTAAATTAACAACATATGCAAAATAACATAACATAAACATGAAACTACACATGCAATAATGAACTAAACTAAACTCCCCCAAACTTAGCAATTACAATGTCCTCATTGTAAGAATATAGCTATAAGTAGAAGAGAATTTCCCTGTAATAAGCTAAGCATGAAGTGATGGTGGCGATGGCAGCGACGATCATTTTCCTATCCATTGAACCTCCAATACAATTCCTGGGTTGCGAAGCCATTTGCTCTCGAATGCGTGTATCACCGTAACTTTCTCCCAAACTTATCAATTTAACCTTCACTTCCTCTCAAGTATCCTCTATAAATGCCCAATTCAATTGGTGTGAGAAATATGGTAGGAGATGTGGTAATATATAGAGGTGGTATGATGAGTTCTATTGGTGGATTGTGGAGGTGGGGAGAAGTGATGGAGTGTGGGAGATAGTGGTTGGAGTAGGTGGTGGATGGAGTTATGAAGTAGTGGGGAAGTGGAGAAAGTGGGGTTTTATTGGGGATGGGAGAAGTCTATGTGCAACTGCCAAAGTTGGTTGGATTCGGAACCCACCTTGACGGTGGTGCTTTAAGCTTAGGTTGCCTGGGTGGCTATATTCTTGTCATTAGTTCTTGGAGACCCCCGCCCCGGCAGGGGTTATAGTGTAAATAGGCCTCGTCCCGGCGGGCATTGCTACTGTCTGATTCCCTTGTTTTCTCATTGTGCTTCATTGTAGCTCCCTTAATGCTCCATTTTCCATCCTGCAAGATATACACGTGAGATGTAGTGAGTTATTGATAACATATCATAGTGTGGAGAGATTAACGAGACTTTTATTATTCTTCTACCTAGTAATTTAATGAAAACTATGATTAAGCAAATATGAATTCAAAATATGATAAATAAACTAAAGATTGGGTTTCCTCCCAAATAACGCTTGATTTACAGTCTTTCAGCCTGACTTTGTCTAGTCAACGTTATCCAATTCCTCATCCATAATTGAGGAACCCTCCATCCATCAGAAATAATGTAGCTTTTGGTAGGTTCCCATTTGTAATAGCCATTGTATTAAAGTCACCTAGCATGCTTTCTTTAGATAAAATCACATTCAAGAACGTCTAGCATCTAGGTGTTTTCTACATTGTGTCTGCGAATAGATTCTGGCATTGAGGATTGTCAGACACAACAATCTCTTCTTCTATCTTCTCCAGCTCATCGCACCATGGCTTCAAAGTTGTTCTCGCTTTTACGTCACAAGGATTATTTCCAACGACATGATTACCAATCGGATAAGGTTTTGCAAATCTAACCGGATTCTTGAACTGTGGAAGAGAAGGCACTTGAGGCATAAATAACATCAGCTCATCATCGTTGGTTCTCATAATTAGTTCTTCACGGACCTTGTTGTCATTATCCCTACTTGTCTTTTCTTTTTCAACATCTCGAGGCTCATCCAGTTGTAGATTTGGTTCGGGTTCTTCGTCAATTTTGTCATCCATGTCATAAAGCCAAGTGTTTGGAGGAAGGTTGTTTACGGCTTTGGTCATTTGCTCTATCTGATCCGCAAGATTTTGAATTGACCTCACTTGATTACTCATCTGATCCGCAAGATTTTGAATTGACCTCGCTTGATTAATCCCTCTCTCCTCGGACTTGGACCACAATTCCTCCAACCTTGAATTTTTTGCTTCAGTCTCGGAAGCCATGTATTGAGGACCACTGGTTGAGGTTGTGACACGTTGTTCCATCCATTTATTAAAATTTTGGGTTGATAGCTCTTGGTTAATCCTCATCTCCTCTAGGTTTGATATTCCCTTCAATATTACATCCCTCAGATTTGGCTTTTCTTCTTGTGGCAATGAAGGTGGACATGAAAATTTCGGTGTGTATGTTGAATTTGGAGCGTAGTATTGGTCTTCATAAGTATAACTCCATGACGAGTCCGGGTGATACCCCCAAACTTGATCATAATTATCATATACATACTGATTGAGGTAGTTACCACCATACTGTACCGGCCCATGATTGATGGTGCATTGATTACTCGGGTGATTGCAAGCACAATAGCCACACGTAATTGCCATCCTTCGACTCTGTTGGTCTGCGATACCGTCCAACTTCCTTGAAAGTTCTTCAATCTGTTCTGACATTACAGAAAGTGTCGTGAGTCTTTCAATCTCCATTTCCCTTGGTTGAGTCATGTTCGTGTATGGCCATTGATACACAAAGTCATCCATGGTACCTGAAAAGAGAGAAATATAGGAAGAGAATTAAAAATAAAAATAAAAATGTTTAAATTAAGACTAATTTAATTGAAATTAATATTGGTAAAAAAATATTAAACTAATTCCCAAAGAATCTACGCCTAAAAACTTGTTGGGTAAAATCTAATTACGCACAACACGCAAGTATACATGGTCACAAGTAATAAACTGATAAGTTGAGTATCGTTCCCACAGAGAATTAGTTAATAAAAATCACCAAGTACTAACCCGTAACCAACTCAGTCTTATTTAAACGAATGAATTTCAAATTATATAAATTAAACTACTATTAAATTCCACTAATTAAATTATGACTATGGAGATTTAAGATCACAACTGCACTTATTGCTTCATTTAAGTTAACACACTTCTCATCGATTATTCTCTATCCCGAATTGTTAATCAATAACACTAAAGTAGTATTAACCACCTCTCGATGCACTAATACTGTATTAACGTCAATCCACAATTAAGATAGAAATCCGTTAAATACCTTAATCAACTAACCCACTATATCTCTATGTGAATTACAATTGATGAAGGTTTAAGAACAAGTTCTCTATCCGATTACATGCGGTGTCAAGCATATCTCTACCTTAACACTCATCAAGTTTAAGCTACTAACAAAATCCTGAACACATGCTATCATGATCAGATCTAAATCTATACTTCATCTCTCGAGTTCATATAGATTATCACGGTAATTGATGGCCAGTCAATTAAATAATTAAGTCCAAACCACAATAGACAATTCTCACGATAGAACATAATAATTGATAGCGAAGCATATTAAAATAAACTACACAATAAGATCCATTGTAATCTCAAACAAAGAATTTGTTCATTGAATTAAAACTAAGAATCCACACTCGAAATAACATTAAAAGATAAAAATAAGAGTAGAGTAAAGAATTGAATCTGTTGTCAGCAAATCTCCATCTTCCTCAAGCTCCTGCACTTGATCTTCAATGGTCTTCAAGTTGCATCAATCTCCAAAACTATTTAGAACTAGTGTTTTGATCTAATTTACTCTAATCTAATCTAATGGAATTGTATTTTCTCTATAATCTCTCCAATCTCCCCTAATCCTTATTATTCTCCTCCTTTTATAAGCCTTTTTACATGTCTTTAAGTCCTCTTGGAAGTCCTTGAGTCAATTGGATCGAAAACAATCCTTCCCGAACTAAAATTTGGCCAAAACCACTTTTTTCTGAACAACACCCCTTGACGAGGGGTCTAGGCTTGTCAAGGCCCATCTCAATGGGCTATAGTACTATTTTGTATTTGGTACCCCATTTACGTGGTTTTACTAAGGAAAAGCCGCCCGTGCGGCATCATTTTTCTATCCTGGCGTCTCTAGTAAAAGCTGGCCATAACCTTTGATCCATGAGGAGTTACGAGGGCTTCCACCTATCAAATCGAATATATCGACGAGTTCTACAACTTTCATTCTTTGAGAATTGAGAAATTCTGGCCGGATGATGGTTGAAATCAGGCTGGAAGTGACTGTTATGCAAATGACCACCCAAAACTATGACGTTCGACGTCCGTTGGTACAACGATCATAACTCTTGCATTTGAACTCCGATTAGAATGATTCAAGATGTTCTAGAAAGCAAAGATCTACAATGTAAACCAATTTCCAAGCCAAAAACATTAAAGCCCAAATGATGTCTGATTTGCTTTTCTTTGCATTTTCTTTATTTTTCCTTACCAATAATCGCTCACACCGCTCCCAAATGTATAACCTACAAAATGAACACAAATGCATGAAAAGTAACTAAGACACATGAATATAAGCAACTAATTCAAGTAAAGGATACAGGATAAGTGTATATAAAATCCACTTATCACATAGCCGTAAGGAGACCCAGACGCACTATCAAACCACCAGAGAGGTACAGGTTTGATGATATGGTTGTATATGCTTTATCTACTACTAGTGGGGATCCATCTACATTTCAGGAAGCTATTGGTAGTTCTGAAAGGGACAGTTGGATGGAGGCCATGGTGGAGGAGATGGAGTCATTAAAGAAAAATAAAACTTGGGAATTATCAGAATTGCCTGAGGGAAAGAAACCAATGGGGTGCAAATGGGTCTACAAGAAAAAGGAAGCTATATCAGAAAAGGAAAAGGAACGGTTTAAGTCTCGATTGGTAGCAAAGGGATACTCGCAGAGGAAGGGGATTGACTATGATGAGGTGTTTTCTTCGGTGGTGAGACATACCTCAATCAGGATTATTTGGCATTGGTGGCTAGCTATGACCTGGAGTTAGAGCAGTTAGATGTGAAGACAGCCTTTCTTCATGGTGATTTGGAGGAAGTGATATTCATGGAGCAGCCTGAGGGGTTCAAGCAGCCGGAGACTGAGCACATGGTATGCAGGTTAAAGAAGTCACTGTATGGGCTGAAACAGTCTCCAAGACAATGGTACAAGAAGTTCGTTTCCTTCATGATCCAGATTAGGTTCACTCGATGTGAGTCTGATTGCTGTGTTTATGTGAAAAGCCTTGAGGATGGTTCCTATATTATTCTGTTACTGTATGTGGATGACATGCTTATTGCTGCAAAGAGTGTGATTGACGTAAACAGGTTGAAGAACTTGTTGGAAAAAGAGTTTGACATGAAGGACTTGGGTGCCGCTAGGAAAATACTTGGGATGGAGATTCGCAGGGATAGTGCAGCTAGAAAGTTGTGGTTGACACAAAAGAATTATGTGGAGAAAGTGTTTGGAGAGGTTTAGTATGGCTAATGCTAAACAGGTCAGTACTTCATTGGCGAGTCACTTCAGGTTATCTACAACACAGTGTCTGAAATCGGATGAAGAGATCCAAGATATGTCGAACGTGCCCTATGCGAGCGCAGTTGGTTGTTTGATGTATGCGATGGTGTGTACAAGACCCAATTTGGCACATGCAGTCAGCACAGTGGGCAAATACATGGCCAATCCAGGTAGAGAGCACTAGAAAGCTGTTGTTTGGGTGTTCAGATATTTGAGAGGAACGACAAATCATGGGATTACGTTTACGAAGGAACAGGCTCGGATATCAGTTGTAGGGTATGTGGATGCGGATTATGCTAAAAGGTTGGATGATTTGAGATCTACAACAGGGTATGTGTTTACACTTGTAGGTGGACCAATTTGTTGGAGATCCATGATTCAATCTCTAGTAGTTCTATCTACTACTGAATTTGAGTATATGGCATTGGCTGAAGCTGGCAAGGAAGCATTGTGGTTGAAGGGTTTTGTGAATGAGTGGGCATAGATCAAGGTGGAGTACATCCAGACATTGTGATAGTCGAGCGCCATTTACTTGGCAAAGCATCAAGTGTATCACGCAAGGACCAAGCATATTAGCGTAAGGTTTCACAAGGTGAGAGAGCTGATAGCCACTGGGGATGTGATATTGGAGAAGATGCACACTTCAAAAATACAACGCTTATGTTGACAAAGGCGTGACTACGACAAGTTCAAGCATTGCTTGGACTTGATTAATATCTCTGAATGTTAGTTTGGAGGATTCCCCCCAAGATCGGATTAGACAAGTGACTTTTATCTTCGAAATAGATGAGGTTATTCGTCAAAGTGGAGATTTGTTGGAAACTTGTGACTCATAATATGGAAGCCGCTGGAAAAGGCTAGTGTGTAGCCTAGCGGAGCGGAGTGAAGCGACGCACTAGCCCATCAGGGTTGACTTGAAGGTCGTAAAAGTGGGGGCTTGGCCCCCGCCAGACTGAGATAAGTTATTTTATTAGAGGGACGTTATGGGTAATTGAGACATAATGTAAAGTAGGGTTGGAATAGGATTAGTAGTTATAAATACTATCTATTGTAAAGCCCTAAGGGACTAAGGAATCATCAATAAACGACCAGCCGCCTGTGGAGTACCCAAATTGGGGAACCACATAAATCTCTTGTGTTTTTTCTTAATTCTCTATCATTTGTTTGCGTGTGTGTGATGTCATATTCTAACATGTTGCATAGGTTGCGAGAAGACTTGTTAGTGATTAATGATTTGTTCAGCTATTTCAAAGTTCCCCGAACTTTTGTTTCATTCTATCAAAATAGATAGTATGTTATTATTGAATCTTATACATTTATTGTATGTCTTAACTTGCGGCGCAAATTTGTTGCTCACCCTTGCTAAATAAAACTTTTCAGCTAGGGATGAAGTGGCAGGAGGTGCTGTGAAGGATAAGGGAAAGAACATAGTTATAAATTAGTTATGAATAACATTATTAATATGTTGTATTTGTGAACCCTTTTTGTATATCTAAAGGGTACGTTTGTAATGTTAAGGTTAGAGAACCTAGGACTAATGTATTAACTGTATAAGTTAATGTGGTGTAATATTCTATTCATCAATGAATGGGTAGTTAGATGCTTATTATATTGTGGATCGTGAGCACCAATCTCGGGGGGTCAGTAACCGGATTTGGGGCGCCACAATCACTTGTTAACTATATATATATATATATATATATATATATATATATATATATATATATATATATATATATGACTATTATATAAGTATATATAATAACCACGTGATGCTTCAGGATGACAAGTATATATAATATTAACCATTATATCCCTGTTAACAAGAATCATGAATAATAGAAGTTTTTCATTTTTTTTAAAATTTTATACAACAAAATTATGCCCAATTAAATTGTTCTAAACACACATTAATATACATATCAAATTAAAACAATTAATAATTCGCATAATGGTTTGACTTTGATACCACTGTTAGGTTTGTAATATTCATGAACGCAATCAAATTGCACAAAATAAGTGGAAGCATGGAAAATTAGAGTTTTAAATTTTTACAAACCATATACCTGGATTATCTTTTATGCGCAATTATTAATTAAACGAAAAGATAAAAAACACGAATCATACCTTTGAAGATTCGAGCTTCCTCAGGTACAAGTTCACCTCCAAATCTTTTTTGCGTTCAACTAGAATTCATCGGGTTTGGTTCCTTCCTTTGATCAACGTTAGCCACCCAAGTGTTTGGCCTCTAGAGGTGATCCACCAAGGAAGAAGAAAGATTCAAGAATATGGGTATTTGACAAAACCCTAGTTTTTTTATCTTTTATTGAAAAGGTATACTCACCCAACTATTGGAATTATGTATTCTATGAAAACGTCAACCACCCTCACCCATAATAAGATTTCTCTTATTTATAGACGTAGGCAACCATCCTTAACAATTAAGGAATTATGCTTTATTTTAATTAATTAAACTCCTTTAATTAATTAGGCTCTCAATCTTATTATGAATAATTAATTAAACTCTTTTAATTAATTAGCCTCCTAATTTTATTAGGAATATGAGTACTTTTATTAATTAATTCCCAAACTCCTTTAGGAATTAAATAATAATAATAGTAATAATAATAATAAGACTCTTCTTATTAATTTATATTTAATATTTCCAAAATATTAAATAATAAATATTAAGCTATTTAATTTATTCTATCACGATATATTATATTAAATTAAATTATACCACAAGTCAAGGTTTTGTGGAGGAACCATGCTATTGAGGAAATGACCTGGGAGATGGAATCGAAAATAAAAGCGAGGTACCCTAACCTTTTCGAAACATCAGGTACGTACGTCAATTTCGAGGACGAATTTTCATAAGGAGGGGAGGTTGTAAGACCCCAACTTTTTATAAATAAAATCGAATTTCCTCTAATTATTATTTTGAATAATAAGGTGTTAATTTGATATAATGCTTTGGTTATGGGTGAAATGTGCAATTTTTGCAAAATAAGCAAGTGGTTATAAAATATTCATTGTTATCGAAGAATATTCGTTCGACGGCGCAGCCATTTGTGGGCCTCATAACAGAAAATGGTCTGATGAATAAAATGACAAGAATGAGTTTTCTAAAAATAACGGTATTATGCAATACAATAATACGCGTGGTTGCACAGTAGCACACGGTATTGCACAATATTTTTTAATTATTAATTGTTACAATAATTAATATTCAATATTTTTTTTTATTAATTCAATAATTGCTACGTTGATATTTTATATTATTGTTGATTCAATAATTGTCACCGCACAATATTTCCCATTATTAGATCAATAATTCATATTATTTGAATAATATTATTAGATAACATTATTGGCAAAGTCTAAGGAAAGTTCTATCTAGAAAAGGGGTTTGGTCACCTAATTGCGCGCTAGTAAGGAGAAATCCTTATCGGAAAGCCCCCTCTTTCCTGGGAACAACCTAGTTGTTATAATTGTGATTCTATAATATTATCTGTGAATAATTAATTATTGATTTATATAATAAGAAAATATTTATTTTTAGGTGGATATAAATGAAGAAATTAATGATGAGGTGTTTTATCAGTATTTTGTCAGAATTGAGGTATTAAAAATCGTTCGTATATGGATTTCGGACATTTTCTATTTTGGAATTTGGAAAAAAATTCTTCTACAAAGTTGTAGAAAATTAAATTTCCTATGGAATAGAAATGAGGTTCGAATTTTTCTGATAGAAGAGCTATTTTTTTATGAATTATTGAAGTTTCGGAAATAAATATTTTTATTTAAAACATGGTGGGCCCCACTTTTGGTTGGTGAAAAATGTGCTAAAATTTTATTTCAAAAGTGGTGGGCATGAATAGTAGCAGGTAAAGCCATCAGGTAGCAGGTTAGTCTGCTTTTACGTTCTAAGCATTTTCCTATAAATAAGGTGCTTAGTTAGAATTGAAAAGTACACCAGAATCATAAGATTTCTCTCTATATTATCGAGCGTATTTTGTGAGTATTTTGATACTTTGAGAGTTGCTATTCAGTACAAGTTTCATTCAGCACTATATCTGATATTTCAATTAGAAGTACTGTTCTTTTGAGGTAAGGGATGTTATTTTCTTCATAAACGATGTTATTTCTTTCAATATCATTATACCAAAATATTGATATGAATTTTATTGTGGAATTTCTACCTTTTTGTGTTGGGGTTACTATTCACATATACAGCACTATTCAGGTATACGACACTATTCACGAATACGACACTATTCACTACAAAAAAATGGGCCTTTAGCAACGATTTTTCGGGCAACAACTTTATAAGTCGTTGCTAAAAGTATATGTTTAGCAATGAAATTTCTCCTTTGTTGCAGATTGTGTCAGGCTTTCTCTTTTTGCAATGAAATTCATAAGTCGTTGCAAATTTGCGTTGCTAATTCATTGGCAGGAAAAAAAATTTGTTAGAAATTCGTTGCAAAATTTTCGGCCACTTGATTTCCTATCATCGTGGGCAACGAAAGTGTTTTTTTTCTAAAAATGGGGCTTTAGCAACGATTTTTCAGGCAACGACTTTATAAGTCGTTGAAAAAGTGTATGTTTAGCAATGAAACTTGTCCTTCGTTGCAGATTGTGTCAGGCTTTCACTTTTTGCAACGAAATTCATAAGTAGTTAAAAAATTTTGAAACAAAATTCGTTAGCAATTCGTTGCAAAATTTCTAACCACTTGATTTCTCCTCATCGTGGGCAACGAAAGTTTTTTTGTTGCTATATTTTGTTGCCTAATATGGACCACATTCATTGGCAACAATTTTTTTTCATTGCATATTTTATACAACTTTTTTACAATGACCATTAAAATGTTGCTTTAAATTAAGTTAATAATAATAGTACTAATAATAATAATAACAATAACAGTACTAGTAGTAGTAGTAGTAGTAGTAGTAGTAGTAGTAGTAGTAGTAGTAGTAGTAGATATCTAGATCTAGATCTTCTTCTTCTAGGGCTGGATGGATACCCCTCCTCCATCATTTTTGTCTTCTTCTTCGATGTGAAACCTCTCCTCCATCATTTCTGCAACGACCCCAAAATTTATACAATTTAATTCTCGACTTCTGTCGTTAAAAATACATTCAACCTCTAATTGTACATCATTAAACGATAATACAACCATTGAAATTTGTGGAATAATTAAAATTTTCTATTACAAACTATTCTCGTTCCCAAAACCTTCAACCTTTACATCTAACTATCTCAGAATCATTTTAATACTACAAGAGTTTACATCGCAAAACGATATTACAATTCAACATTAATACATTATTCAGAACCTTAAACATGGTTCAAATATTAATAACTCAGCCAAAGTATATAAATCTTCAAGTATCACATTTGATTCATATCTTTCAAGTAGCACATAACTTTACCTTAAATCTTTAACCAGCAAAAGTGGTTATTTGCAAGGTTTAGCTCGACAGCCCAACAAAATCTAACAGTTTTCATGCACCACATAACACATAATAACATGCTCGATATACATCTCATAAACATTGGACTAACATAACATACATGTTGTAGTTCATATAACAAGTATAAAGATTGAGTTCCTTACTAAATCAACATTCATTACTCAATCAACGTAGTCATAAATTGACTTTAACATTTCATACTTTCAACATTAATATAACACACCATGTTATTTGCAATAAAGATTTCAAACAGTTCATCATCAAATTCACATAGCAAATAAGAAGTGAAAGACTTGTCTTGATCGTTGTTTACCAATAACTGTTTAACAACTTACAGTTATCTAAACTTCATGTGCCCTACACAATTTTATAATCATACACATCAACTATTAGTCACATAGCAATGCATAGTAGTTATAATGTAAACTTTACTCTATATCTCATAAGTCTGATGACCTCCAAATTTGGATATGCTATAAACATCATATTAACCTATTTTTAAAATTTATTGGACACCCATTTCGAATAAGATATGTAAAGCCCCCAAATCCAGGTACTTGAAACCTGAACTCGGTGCTTCACGATACCATTTCTATGAGCGGAATTAATACTAATAATAATAACAATAATATAAATATCAAACTTAATTTACATACATCAAAGTCTAATCCCAAGTACGTAACCTTTACTACAATACATTACATGATAGATAATAAATATCATTGTTTTAATACTGTCTAACTCTTACAAAAGATAACATAAGATTATTCTGATTGCTTTCCTTTTCTCTTGTTCTGGCCTGAACATTCCGGTTGATCATGCCTAGCTGAAAACATTTAAATTAAGCAAGGATGAGCATTTGATTGCCCAACAAGTAATAACAATTATAAATATAATTAGCTAAAAGAATTAAATGTTTTCTTTGTACATCACTTCTATAACGAATTAATAGTTGTGAAGTAAACTGAACCGATAATACTAACATAACAATTCTATCTCAACTTTTTGAAACTATGTATTGATTATATATATATATATATATATATATATATATATATATATATATATAGGGTTAGTTGACATACTATGATCATTGTTTTCAATCTTCGAATAGGTTTAGCAGAACTTCATCCGCAAACCGTCATAACATACGGGCTCGAGGGTGATCATCCCAATGTGCCCTATATTGATCAATACTAAATACAAGAATGATATTATCGTTCATTTTGTCCGCCTTAAATTTTTCCGTGTTCGGGATGTTCATACTTAGTCAGGAATCCGAACCAAAATAATTTGATTGGATACAAAAAGGATTTATCATATTCAACGATATTTCTAAATCTGTGTCTAGCTGTTCAAATAGCTTTGAGGTATATATATATATATATATATATATATATATATATATTAGAAATTAACGAACAGAATATATATCTGAATTACCATATAATAACATGTTGATAAACAATGATCAGATATAGAATATATCACAATAAGGTTAATAATCTAGCATAATAATAATATAATTCTGAAACTTCTTACTCATGTCCATTGCATAAAGGAAATGCAAAGGTAGGATACTTTACTGGTCTCACGCTATAACAACGCAACTTAGTTTTATCTTTTATACTGAAACCTATCATTAATAAGATCATTCTATCGATTAGAATCACATATCATAACACATAGTACTGCTTATTGCAGTTAACACATAACCTAATCACATTGTCACACATGTTTCACAGTCATTAAATCACAAACAAACATATATACAAACACATTATGTAAGTCCAGATCAATTTCTGAAACCTGTCGGCGTACCGACGGCTTTATCGGATAATTATCGAGTCTAAGAGTCTATATCAAAGTTCAATATCTATTTTAAACTGTTTAAATAACAGTAATATTATTTTTAAATGACTTACAATAATTTTAAAACAATTATTATAATTTATTCTAATTTTTTTCAAACACCAGAATCATTATAAAATGATTTAAATATCAAATACTTCTATTATCATTAATATTAAATTATTAATGAAACAATTGCCAAAATATTAAAGTTATTTATAATAACTCAAAATATTTTAAAACATATATATTACCCTTAAATGATTTTTAAAACATTTAAAAATTATTTTTAAATAATTACCATTAATATTTAAGTATTAATGTACTATTTATCCAAATATTAAAAGTCATTAATTATAACTTAAAATATTTATAATTCATTTATATCATTTTTAAATGATTTTTAAATTAATAAAACCATTTTCAAACTATTTATTTAATATAAATCATTAAATAAATCTAATATCATTAATATTAAAATATTAATATCTTTCATGACAAAATATCAAAAGTTATATTTTATAACTTAAAATATTTTATAACCTTTAAATCATTTTTATATAAATTTTAAATCATTAATTCTATTTTTCATCATTTTTAATACATTTATTAAATAACTTAATCATCATTAATATTAATTAATTAATGAAATTCATTACAAAATTATTAAAAGTTACATATATAACTCAAAAAATATTTTTAAACACTTTATTCTTATTTACATTGATTTTTATAACATTAAAATCATTTTTCTCTAATTTATTTAATACACTAATTAAATAAATTAAATATTATTAGTACTTAAATAATTATAATTATTAATGAAAAATATCCCAAATAATTAAAATTTATTTTTCATTATTTAAAATAATTTTTAAAATCATTTTTGTAATTTTTATAATTTATTTTCTATTTTTAAGTATTTTCTAGAAAATCAAAAATTAAATATACTAGAAATCGTCGTTATTGGCCTTTAGCGACACTAAGCATCGCTGTTGGTGTTCTTGAGCTCAAGAACATTGACAGATTCGTGTTCAAGGCTCTGAGTTTGACCATCAATGATTCTTAGCCTGGACATGTTATGGGTGAACTAAGACACTGATATTGTAGTATTGTTGCAATAATACAATATTCAACCATCAATTAAGCCATACCACAACACAGCAAGAAGATCTGGCCTTCCAAAGTACATGCCAGACGGTTTCTGGGTTTTCCAAAAACCCAGAACTTCGACTGGTCATCTTGTAGCTCGATTATAAACATGTTCTGGTCATGCGTTTGGTGGTTTTATGGTTCATACTTGTAGTATACATGACAAGGAACAATACAAAATCTTAATCTCAGTCTAACAACAACAAAATAACAATCTATGACACGGTCAAACATGGTCAGAAAGCTGTTCTTCATATTTTTTTGGAAATTCCCAGAAATCAAAATCGTGAACGAGGGGCCAGGTTTGACCATCCACTAAGTTCGATCAATTGATTATTTAAAGGATCAAAAGCCACAAATATAAAGTACATATGACATTCTATAAACTGGATACTATAACATCATCAAATAATTTACAAACTGACAGATCTAAGCCTTCCAAAACATTGTCAGATGCTGAAAAAGCTTTATGGGTTGCCCAGATTCATACTCGGTCATGGTCGGTCAACGACCTTTGACCATCAATAACTTTCGATATAAACATCCAAGGACACTGATTTCACTTTCAGATGAAAGACCTCATATCAGACTATAGATCCAAACCATAAAACAACAAAAATATTAAACATCAAAGAATCTACAGCCTTTGACATTCGTTGTCAGAACATAAAGTAAAATTTTTCCAGATTTTAAAAATGACAAATTCGAGCCTCTAGATGTTATGGATCTAACATCTAGCAACTCAGATCACTTAAATAGACTACAAACATGTTTTAACATTAAATCATAACATATAACACAAGATCAAAAGTTAAATTTCTAGATTAGGGTTTACCTCTTTATGATCCAATTCTGATTTCTATGCTTGTAATTTGATGTTGGTGTTTGTGGGGCTTGATTTGTGACTGATCTAATACTAGAATTTCGTGGGTTTGAGCTTGAGAGACTATGGCTAAGTGTAAGTGATCAAATTAGGCTAAATGTGCACTTTCTCTCTCTTGAATCAAGCAAATCAATTGGTGTAATGTATTTGATTGCTTGCAAAGGCTGATATGTGCTGGTGTTATAGATCCTAGGTAGGTAGACTAGGGTGGCTGCAAGATTTGATTAGATATGCAAATCAATAATTCACAAATGGGACAAAAAGGGGTAAAATGGTAATTTGTATTTTAATTTCAAGGGTATTCTTTGTCCAAGGTGCTTAAATCTAGGGTTTATTCACAAGATTTTAGATCTTAAAATTTCCCAAATAATTTCTAGGGTTTAAAAAATTAAAGTTTAATAAAATATTAATTAAAACACACTAATTTAGAATTAGGGTTTTTAATAGAAAATTAGGGTTTAAATAATATGGGTTCCCAAATTAACAAATTATTTTACTAAAATAGTAATTAGGGTTTCTAATTTTAGCAAATTTGGGTTTTCAAAATAATTCTAAAATAAAATTATTTAAAATATTCATGTAATAAATAAATTTTCTTTATCATATATATACATACACATTACCTGGCACATATTCCCATCATTAAAATAAAAAAAATTATATGAAAAATTTCTCATTTATTTAGATAGAAAATATCGGGTTATTACAAGATAGACAGTCCAAAATAGTGTTCAAAACTGTTTTTCATTCTTTCCTAGCTTTACCCTCTCTCGCTAAAACAGTCATAACTTTTCCGTTTCAAAACATTTTTGAGCGATTCTTGAGCCCACGCGAATCTAACTTTCGGGACTACAACTTTTATTCTTTGACCGTTTCCAAATTCTAAACACGTAATTCCATAAAATTAGTTCAAGGTGGCCTTTGAGTTGGTTAGATGGTTTTGTGCGACTACTTTGAATGGTCATAACTCTTTGCTCCTAAGTCGGAATTAGTCCGTTCCGGAGTCCATGGAAAGCTTATTCAGTGTACTATAACATACCAAAAGCCCTGAATTTTTTAAACATTCTAGCTAACCCCAAATTTTCGTTTTTGGATCAGCAGTCCACTAGATTTTCGGACTTCTCGTTTTGACATCCAAAACTCATCTCGACTCGTTCTAACCCAACTTTCTTTACAAATAAGTCTTATTTAACATAATCAGACTCGTCTAAGGTCTCGACTCTATATCTCTAATTACAATCATTAGAAGTCATTTACATAATCAATTACAAGCCAAAATAAACCTAGTAAACTAACTAGTTTACTAACAAAACTAACTTAACTTCAAAAATTCAAACTTTAACTAACAAACTAAATACAATATTTTAAATAATAACATTAAAAAAATTAAATAAGAAACATACCCGAAAATACGAGTTTCACAAACTAAATACGCACTTCCACGCCAAAATTTAACTAAGGAGGTCTTTATAAAAAGTACTCCCACAACAAAGCCTTTCTCAAAATTAGAGGCCTTTTTGTTGGTGAATGAAACAAAGGGTCAAGCCCTTCTATTTATAGGTTTAGCAAAGGGGTAAAGTTCTCAATTTAGTTGATTTGGGACTTGGTTTATACTAATTCTAATTTGTTTAAACTAATTTTTCATATTTTTAACATGCTAAGTGTATTCATTCATCACAAATTCATTTCTTAACCAATTTGATCGGTTCAAGTTGCGTTGTTTTCGTTTTATAGAGGAGAACCACAATCATCCATCAATTTAAAGTTTCCATCACGAATTCATCATCAACTTTAGTCTCAAAGTATACCAAAACACACATTACAATCAAAACCCAAATTCCTCTTCTTTAGTATAAATACATGAATTAATTTCTGAAAATTTGTTTCTAGATGACCATTATCAAATTATAAATATCTAATAACATATATAACATCGTAACCCACAAATTCATTAACCAAAACTCCAATTTTAAAAGAAACTCAAGAACACATAAACTAGAATTATAAACTAGATTATGTACCTGTAATTTCTTAGGAAAATAAAATTAACCTTATTAGTAAAATTATAATTTCTATTCAACCATTATAATCATAACATTATTTAACAATTCTCACTCCTCTAATTTAATTATTTAATTAAATTAGAATATCCTCATTATACTCGTGTAATAAAATACATTATAAATTCCATCTATTTTATCACACTTAAATAAACTATCCCATAACAATTTTCATAAAATATTTATTTAATACCATAAATATTCATTTTATTCCATAAAGTTTCCAACTAAAATATTTAATAAACTTAATAAATATTTTACTTGCATTATACTAACATTTACATTTTTATGCAATATATTACCTTCTCACTTTATTAAATCAATTATACTTGTATTAATTCACTATTTTAATTAAGTGAATTATTCACACTATTTATGAAACTTAACTCATAATAATTCTCATTGCCCACAAGGCATAACAATTAAAATTATATTATCTCATAACATAATTTTAACTTAATTAAACTAACTAATATTATTTAATTTCTTTAATAGTTTAATTAACTATTAAATCTCACATTCTCCAACATATGAATATATAATTCTCTTCACACCAAATCACATAATTCAAAATATATACACCTCATAATAAGAATTGTAATTATTAAATTCTTATTTTAATAACTTATGAAAATTCGGGTTGTCACATCCTTCCCTCCTTATAAGGATTTCATCCTAAGAATCAAAGAAATCTCCCTTACTCGGTTTTCACCAAATCTCTTTTCAAAATTTATCATTGAATATCTTCAACACATTACCTTAATATAGGTTTTATATTTCCTACTACATTCATTTCTTCCACAAATTCTAGGTTTTATTTCATAACTTTCACTTGAACTCAATTATATTTTGAGTATTTGTGAGACCCCAAATTTTATGAAATAAAAGTATTCAATTTTTCTATTTTGGTAAATAGTTAAATTGATAAAAGTTTAAAGTTAAGGGTCATATTTGAAAATTTTTCAAAGTAAGCAAGTTGTTATAAAATAATCGGTGGTAAAATACGCGTGGTTGCATAGTAGCACACGGTATCGATTATTGATGCTTACGTGATAAGTCACTCAGTTATACTCAATTATTGCTACAGTAATTGCTGCATCATATCTCTCATATTATTGATTCAATTATTGTCACAGTATCATCTGCATTATAAGTTATATTGTTAAATCAATAACTGAGACGACAAAATTATTCATATTATTAAATCACAATATTTACAATGTCTAGAAGTTACATCAAGGAGAGGTTTGGTCACCTAATTGCGCAGCATGATAGGAGAAATCCTTATTGGAAAGCCCCCTCTTTCCTGGGAATAACCTGGTTGTTAAATATTGTGAGTTATGATATTAATGATGGATAAATTCGTGTTGATTAAAGATGAATTAATAGATCAATTTTGTTGAAATTATTTGTGTTAAACATTTATTTTGATAGTAATTGATGTCTGAAGGTTATATTGTTCAATCGGGTATTTGGGCCACTTTCTTTGTCGAAGTTACTATTTACGAGTTACTATTCATAAGTTACTATTCATACATTACAATTCACGAGATACTATTCACCCGATTACTATTCACTCTATTATTGTGCATTTGGGTATTTGGGTACAATATTATTCTATGAGGAGATGTGCTAATTTTTTAGACCGTTGGTTGAATGAATTAATATGGACCTCTGGTGGAAAGTTATAATAGTGAATCAATATGGGTCGCTAGTTTAAAGTTTTAATAGTAAATCAGAATGGACCGTCGCTTTAAGTTTTAATAGTAAATCGATCTAGATCGTTCATTTAAAAGTAAATTGATTTGGACCGTTCATGAATTAGTTACTATTCAATCCATTCTTCTATAAATAGAAGCTCATTCCTTCATTATTTCTTACGAATTCACTGAAACTCTGGAGAGAGAAATTATAGAAAGAAATTATAGAGATAAGTTATAGAGAGAAAATCTATAGAGAGAAATAAGAAGAGTATTCTGCTACTTCACTACTTCACTACTCCAGTATCCAACTTCTTCTAAGGTAGGGGATATTATTTGTTGTACCCGTAAGGGGTGCTATTCTTTCTTATTCATAAAGAGAACTTATGTTATTCCATTCTTTATTATTACATTGGAATAACTTTTGTCTGTGGCATACCCTATACATAACATTAATATCGCGGCATACCATGTACTTTGGTGAAATCCTTATGTTATTCCATTCTTATTTATTTTGTTGGAATAATATGTATATACGCTGAATCCCCTATACTTGGTGAAATCCTTATATTATTAGTTTTTTATTATTCTTGGAATAACCTATATATGTGGCATACTCGTACTTGGTGAAATATTTATGTTATTCCATTCTTATTTATTCTGTTGGAATAACTTTGATAATGTGAAATCCCTATACTTAGTGAAATACTTATATTATTCTTGCATTTTATTATTCGTTGGAATAACTCATGATCTGTGACATACCCTATACATAGCTTTGTATAAGTGGCATACCCTATACTTGGTGAAGTCTGTTGTTATTCAATTCTTTATTATTCTGTTGGAATAACATGTATACACGGCATACCCTATACATAACCTGTATAAGTGGCATACCCTATACTTGGTGAAGTCTGTTGTCATTCAATTCTTTATTATTTTGTCGGAATATCCTGTCGGTGTGAATTTTACCTGACCTGGTTCCATATTTATTATTCCGCATTTATTATTCTGTTGGGAATAACCTGTCTGTGCGGTCTCTATCGCATGCATGGTGAACTCTTCAATTATTCCATTCTTTATTATTATGTTGGAATAACCTGTCTATGTGGATACACATGCATGGTGAATGATCCTTTATATTCATTCCTTATTGAATTGTGGAAATGATCTATTTACGTGGATTATGATGAAAGTCATAATAAAAGTATAGGACTGATGAAAATCATGGGTATATGAAGTATTAGTAAGTGTTATGATGAGTTATGTTGGTTAGTATGTGAAAACATGAATGTTTCTTAGAAATCACAAAGAGTTGAAAATCAGATTTTGGTGAAAAACGTAACATGAAATTCAATTGACCATGTCTCCTATTATATTTTGAATTTTTCAGTGTGGTCAAGTCCTAGAGTTAGATATATGAGTTACCTAACTAATCCAAGTGGAATCACTAGAAAAGGTGTTGTAGATTTTCGTGTGGACTGATTTTAGCAAAAGAGTCGGAAATTGAAAAATTGTGAAAAAGTTGCTGCCACATTTTTGTAAGGGATGTTTCGGCCACTTAATTTATGAGAAAAATTCAGGCCTTTTGGGACATGAAAGTAAACGGTATAAATTACCTCCTATCCAAAAATGAGCAAGTTATGACAATTTCAATATTTGGGTTTTTCCGACAAAAAAATGCTATAACCGGAGTTCTATAACTCTGATGAACATGCAATTTAAACTGGAAGCTCACGTTAACATGTGTAAGATTCTGCCAAGATTTGGAAATTTTTGGAGTTAATCTTGAGGTAGCTAATTTCTTAAGGAATTAATTAGAAATTGATTTTTGAAAAATAGTAAATGAATTTTAAAAATTCTGAGAAAAATATATTTTCTTTATGGGACTATATTATGCTAAATCCCAGAAAAGAAATACTTTTGGAACTGATTTGGTATTTTTCATGAAAATGATCTAGTTATGAGTAAATGAGTTATATATGTTATGTGAAGTAACAAAATTGGAAAATAGGATTTTATGGCTAGGGAATCCTATATAGGGTATATGCATATTTTTTTGATGAGGGATTTGATCATTGGTGATGATATCTTATGGGTATGACATTTTTGAATGATTAAATGCATTATGTGGTAAAGCGTAAATAATTGAAATAAATTGTTTATAAGTTTAAGAAGTAATTAAAATATTATTATAATATTAATGATATTAGATTATGAGATTATTAAGTGATTGATAACATTGGAATATTCTTGAACTTTGGATAAATTATATTATAAATATTTAATATTTATCCTTTATCTCGTTTGATTGATTATTTATAGTATTGTCATGATCCTCATGTTTATATTGTGTTGAAAGTCATCTATGGCTTACGTGCATAGATGGACTTGGTATGATTATGACCAGGGATTATTCGGTATAATCATGACCGTAATGTTACAAATGATGTGGTAAAAAGTCATCTTTGGTAGTAGTGCATAGATGGACTTGGTATGATTATGACCGAGGATTATTCGGTATAATCATGATCAGTAATTGAAAACACGAATATCCTTGGCCCGTAGTGCATGAATAATTCGTGGTCGTGATAATCGTTGGTGAGTCTCAAAGCATTATTGGTTTTCTGATTTATATATCTATGGCTGTAGTGCAAAGATGAACTATTAGTTCTTTGGTTATAAAGTTGTATATCTTTGGTAGTAGTGCAAAAGATGAATTTATTAGTATGATTATGAGCAGAAATTGTGATTAGGTATAACCATAAGTTTTTTATGTTTCAGGTAAATACAGGTGATGAAAATTATCTTCGTCCTAGATGAGAAATGGAATTTGAAACCACAATTATGATTATGAGTTATTCATATGATTGTGGACAAGAATTGTTGATTTATGTTACAGGGATAAAACATTATTGGTGGACTTTTAACATGGAGAAGATAATAGACCTGATGGTCTATTTGACTCTTTTAATGGATTGTTTGTTCCGCTGCAACTATGGTTAAAAAGTTTTATCATCTACTATATGTTCTAAATCTTTGATTTATTACTGATGAATGCTATTGATAATTAAATTATCTTTAGTTATGATATTCTTTACCGGGCTAGTTGTGCTCACCCTTTTGCTTCATAATTCCTTTCAGGTAATAAGAGTGTAACTGGGTCGAGCGGGGATAACAGGAAAATAGTGAGATGGTCTAAGATGTGAGCGTTGTATGTTATACGTCACTTAATAATTAATTTTGGTGAACAACAATAGGTTGATGTGAACCCAACTTTGGAAGGGTGTTTTTCCACTATCATACAAGATGTCTAATGACATACAATCTCGTGTTATCATAAGACAGGATTGTGCACATCCACTTGCTGAGTATATCTACAAGCACTACCTATATGATCTTGGAGTTTATTTGAAGTATAATTTTCACTTGGAGACAGTGGAGGTAGTTATCTGTCAAGAGAAGACTCACCATTGGATAAAAGATGATAGTAATCTTCTCGTTTTCCTTTGGGGTCTATTGGGTCAACCAAGGATAATTCTGTGGACATATGATATCTATTATAACCTAGACGCATGGCCTCCCATGTATGAAGGTTTCCTTGAGCACTTTCCAAAGATTTTAATTGCTAAAACAATTTTTGATTATACTTTTATGTAAAGTACCTTTGTAAGGTGTTGTGGTCGGGGCACTATAAGAGTTACATAGATTTTGTATTGAAACTCATAGCTTATCTGTTGTCGTACCCTGCATGACAATTCAACAGTTGTATAAATGAAGTTTGTATTTGATTTTTATAGAGTGATATCTGGCGACTCAGAATGGGTCGTGTGGACCTATTTTGGGGGTGTCACAATTGGTATCAAAGCTTAGGGATATAATCCCTGGCTAAGATGTGAGACAAGAACTAGGAGGGGAGAGACGGGGAATTCCTTCGCTAGTATGACCTACCTAAGTTTATTTGGTATTTAGTTGGTCGGTCAGAGTATAGGGATAATATGTGGCATGTTAATTAACCCTTATTTTGAAACTGTATTCTAGAATGATATTTGAAATACAGGAGATGAGCAATGGAAAAATCATGATACATAGGATATAACCAGGAAGGTACAATCCGAAAGAAAGCAAGGTATTCTCATCTCTTGAACTACAGTGTGCGTAAATTTGAGGCGAAATTTCATAAGGAGGGGAGATTGTGAGACCCCAAATTTTATGAAATAAAAGTATTCAATTTTTCTATTTTGGTAAATAGTTAAATTGATAAAATTTTAAAGTTAAGGGTCATATTTGAAAATTTTTCAAAGTAAGCAAGTTGTTATAAAATAATCGGTGGTAAAATACGCGTGGTTGCATAGTAGCACACGATATCGATTATTGATGCTTACGTGATAAGTCCCTTAGTTATACTTAATTATTACTTTCTGATAATTCTTTGCATCATATCTCTCTATATTATTGATTCAATTATCATCGTAGTATCATCTCGCATTATATGTTATATTGTTAAATCAATAATTGAGACGACAAAATTATTCATATTATTAAATCACAATATTTACAATGTCTAGAAGTTCTGTCAAGGAGAGGTTTGGTCACCTAATTGCGCGCCAATAGGGAGAAATCCTTATTAGAAAGCCTCCTCTTTCCTGGGAATAACCTGGTTGTTAAATATTGTGAGTTATGATATTAATGATAGATAAATTCGTGTTGATTAAAGATGAATTGATAGTTTCATTTTGTTGAAATTATTTGTGTTAAACATTTATTTCGATAGTAATTCATGTCTGAAGGTTATATTGTTCAATCGGGTATTTGGGCCACTTTTTGTGTCGAAGTTACTATTCATGAGTTATTATTTATGAGTTACTATTCACGAGTTACTATTCACGAGTTACTATTCACCTGGTTACTATTCACTCTATTATTGTGCATTCGGGTATTTGGGTACAATATTATTCTATGAGGAGATGTGCTAATTTTTCAGATCGTTGGTTGAATGAATTAATATGGACCTCTGGTGGAAATTTATAATAGTGAATCAATATGGGTCGCTGGTTTAAAGTTTTAATAGTAAATCAGTATGGACCGTCGCTTTAAGTTTTAATAGTAAATCGATCTAGATCGTTCGTTTAAAAGTAAATTGATCTGGGCCGTTCATGAATTAGTTACTATTCAATCCATTCTTCTATAAATAGAAGCTCATTCCTTCTTTATTTCTTACAAATTCACTGAAACTCTAGAGAGAAATTATAGATAGAAATTATAGAGAGAAGTTATAGAAAGAAATTCTATAGAGAGAAATAAGAAGAGTATTCTGCTACTTCACTACTTCACTACTCTAGTATCCAATTTCTTCTAAGGTAGGGGATATTATTTGTTGTACCCGTAAGGGGTGCTATTCTTTCTTATTCATAAAGAGAACTTATGTTATTCCATTCTTTATTATTCTGTTGGAATAACCTGTATACACGGCATACCCTATACATAACATTAATATGCGGCATACCATGTACTTGGTGAAATCCTTATGTTATTCAATTCTTATTTATTTTGTTGGAATAACATGTATACGCGGAATCCCCTATACTTGGTGAAATCCTTATATTATTCCGTTTTTATTATTCTATTGGAATAACCTATATATGTGGCATACTCTGTACTTGGTGAAATATTTATGTTATTCCATTCTTATTTATTCTGTTGGAATAACACATGATCTGTGGAATCCCCTATACTTGGTGAAATCCTTATATTATTACATTTTATTATTACATTGGAATAACTTTTATATCTGTGACATACCCTATACATAACCTGTATAAGTGGTATACCCTATACTTGATGAAGTCTGTTGTTATTCAATTTTTTATTATTCTGTTGGAATAACCTGTATACGCGACATACCCTATACATAACTTGTATAAGTGGCATACCCTATACTTGGTGAAGTGTGTTGTTATTCAATTCTTTATTATTTTGTCGGAATATCCTGTCGGTGTGAATTTCACCTGACCTGGTTCCATATTTATTATTTCGCATTTATTATTCTGTTGGGAATAACCTGTCTGTGCGGTCTCTATCGCATGCATGGTGAATTCTTCTGTTATTCCATTCTTTATTATTCTGTTGGAATAACCTTTCTATGTGGATTACCACATGCACGGTGAATGATCCTTTATATTCATTCGTTATTGAATTGTGGAAATGATTAGTTTACGTGGATTATGATGAAAGTCATAATAAAAGTATAGGACTGATGAAAATCATGTGTATATGAAGTATTAGTAAGTGTTATGATGAGTTATGTTGGTTAGTATGTGAAAACATGAAAGTTTCTTAGAAATCACAAAGAGTTGAAAATCAGATTTTGGTGAAAAACGTAACATGAAATTTAATTGACCATATCTCCTATTATATTTCGAACTTTTGAGTGTGGTCAAGTCCTAGAGTTAGATCTATGAGTTACCTAACTAATCCAAGTGGAATCATTGGAAAAGGTGTTGTAGATTTTTGTGTGGACTGATTTTAGCAAAGGAGGCAGAAACTGAAAATTGTGAAAAAGTTGCTGCCACATTTTTGTAAGGGCTGTTTCGGCTACTTAATTTATGAGAAATATTTAGGCCTTTTGGGACATGAAAGTACACGGTATAAATTACCTCCTGTCCAAAAATGAGCTCATTCTGACTTAAAATGAACAAGTTATGACTATTTCAATATTTAGGTTTTTCTGAAAAAAAAAATGCTATAACCGGAGTTCTATAACTCCGATGAACATGAAATTTAAACTGGAAGCTCACGTTAACATGTGTAAGATTCTGCCAAGATTTGGGAATTTTTGGAGTTAATCTTGAGGTAGCTAATTTCTTAAGGAATTAATTAGAAATTAATTTTTGAAAAATAGTAAATGAATTTTAAAAATTACGAGAAAAATTTATTTTCATTATGGGACTATACTATGCTAAATCTCAGAAAATAAATATTTTTGGAATATATTTGGTATTTTTCATGAAAATAATCTAGTTATGAGTAAATGAGTTATATATGTTATGTGAAGTAATAAAATTGGAAAATAGGATTTTATGGCTAGGGAATCCTATATAGGGTATATGCATATTTTTTTTGATGAGGGATTTGATCATTGGTGATGATATCTTATGGGTATGACATTTTTGAATGATTAAATGCATTAAGTGGTAAAGCATAAATAATTTAAATAAATTGTTTATAAGTTTAAGAAATGATTAAAATATTGTTATAATATTAATGATATTAGATTATGAGATTATTAAGTGATTGATAACATTGGAATATTGTTGAACCCTGGATAAATTATATTATAAATGTTTAATATTTTTCCTTTATCTCGTTTGATTGATTATTTTTATTATTGTCATGATCCTCATGTTTATATTGTGTTGAAAGTCATCTATGGCTTACGTGCATAGATGGACTTGGTATGATTATGACCAGGGATTATTCGGTATAATCATGACCGTAATGTTACAAATGATGTGGTAAAAGTCATCTTTGGCCGTAGTGCATAGATGGACTTGGTATGATTATGACCAGGGATTATTCGGTATAATCATGACCATAATTGAAAACACGAATACCTTGGCCCGTAGTGCATGGATAATTCGTGGTCGTGATACTGTTAAGTTGAGTCTCAGCATTATTGGTTTTATGGTTATATATCTATGGCCTGTAGTTCAAAGATGAACTGTTTGTTACTGGTTATACAGTTGTATCTCTTTGGCCGTAGTGCAAAGATGAATTTATTAGTATGATTATGAGCAGAAATTGTGATTAGGTATAACCATAATTTTTGATGTTTCAGGTAAATACAGGTGATGACAATTATCTTCGTCATATGATTGTGGACAGGAATTGTTGATTTATGTTACAGGGATAAAACATTATTGGTGAACTTTTAACATGGAGAAGATAATAGACCTGATGGTCTATTTGACTCTTTTAATGGATTGCTCGTTCCGCTGCAACTATGGTTGAAAAGTTTTATCATCTACTATATGTTCTAAATCTTTAATTTATTACTGATGAATGCTATTGATAATTAAATTATCTTTAGTTATGATATTCTTTACTGGGCTAGTTGTGCTCACCCTTTTGCTTCACAATTCCTTTCAGGTAATAAGAGTGTAGCTAGGTCGAGTGGGGATAACAGGGAAATAGTGAGATGGTCTAAGATGTGAGTGTCGTATGTTATATGTCACTTAATAATTGATTTTGGTGAACAATAATAGGTTGATGTGAACCTAACTTTGGAAGGGTGTTTTGCCACTATCATAAAAGATGTCTAATGACATACAATCTCATGTTATCATAAGATAGGGTTGTGCACATCCACTTGTTGAGTATATCTACAAGCACTACCTATATGATCTTGGAGTTTATTTGAAGTATAATTTTCACTTGGAGATAGTGGAGATAGTTATCTGTCAAGAGAAGACTCACCATTGGATAAAAGATGATAGTAATCTTCTCATTTTCCTTTGGGGTCTATTGGGTCAACCAAGGACAATTCTGTGGACATATGATATCTATCATAACCTAGACGCATGGCCTCCCATGTATGAAGGTTTCCTTGAGCACTTTCCAAAGATTTTTATTGCTAAAACAATTTTTGATTATACTTTTATGTAAAGTACCTTTGTAAGGTGTTGTGGTCGAGGAACTATAAGAGTTACATAGATTTTGTATTGAAACTCATAGCTTATCTGTTGTCGTACCCTGCATGACAATTCAACAGTTGTATAAATGATGTTTGTATTTGATTTTTATAGAGTGATATCTGGCGACTCAGAATGGGTCGTGTGGACCTATTTTGGGGGTGTCACATATATTCTTTAACCTATCCATTTTCTTTTCTAAGGATCATTATCATAAACACTCAGGATATTACATTCACCCTTTCTTCTAAGAATTTCGTCCTTGAAATTTTGTTTATTAATATTTATTCATTCAATCTATCAAAATAGATTTTACATTAATACTTTATTCATTCATTAGGTTCTATAACCACTTCTTTCTACAAACATCTTTCTACAATTATTAATCTTTTCTATTAAAAGTTTTACATTATTCTTTGATAACTCATCTCCTTCTCATTTCAAAATTTATTTTCTCACTTATTCAATATATTCATCATTCAGTGTCGCATTCTACGACTTACTTCTTTCTAAGGAATATCATCCTTACCACATTCGCCTTTTAGAATAACAAAAATCTTCCACAATTGCTCAATAATTGGGAAGCAGTATGAATAATTCGGGAATTTAAAAGATTCTCGAATCATGCTGAGGGGTCACAAGAGCTTAAACTACGTCCCTAGGTTATCAAGTATCTCGACTTGAACCTTTAACAGTCATAAGACTATATGGACATTTCTTCTCATACTTAGGGAAATCAGCCCTTCGTACAATGTTTTGTGCACAAACATTTTAACGCTTTGGCGTAATATAATCCCCTATAAAAGGGTTGTTCGCCTCAGCTTCTCAACATCTGAATCTGCACCAAAATAATTTGGTTCAGGAAAATTTCAAAGAACACTTTGAATTTCATAAAATGTTGGTCTAGCTGAATCAAATAGCTTAGACTCATACCAATAATTCAATTTCAATCAAAACATGTATGGCCAAACCCTGTTGGCAATTAACTATCTTTAAAATTCTAAAAATAATTTTATAACGTCATGATCCCATCTCGTGTTTTCTGACCCATTTTGAGGATTAGTCATTTTGTGACTTTGTCATACTACATCATACTATAGTGAAATTGTGATCCTTAGATCACATCCAACACTAAGTAATTCTGCATTGATAAAACCATCATTTTTATCATCTTTACACCAAGTTACACGATGCATTAATGATATAAAATATATTTTGATATTTTCAAATCATTTTCGTCTAGCCGAAACAATTAGCATAGACTATTCTTTAAACAGTTAAAAAATCTTTGAAAATCAATTTTAGTTATATCATATCTTAACAGGTAACGATGTGTCAGTGTCCTGAAGTCCACACATACACATTTGTCACCATGCGTTGAGAGTAAAAATTCATTTTTAAAAGGCACATAGTGCGAATTTAGCTTGATGTCAAAAATTTTGAAGTTTAGCATAGCAAGAAGATTTGGAATACCTGTGCTTCCACCATCAACTCCACTTTCTATAATGACCCATTGCTTAATAAGTCTATCTATTCCTATCATCCTTAATACTCTATTCACATTTAATTATACCCCTATTCATCAAACTTACCACACATTGGAAGTTCAGGAACTTGCCACAATAATATGAGTTTTAGAACGTATCCTAGTCAGACCATAGGCATCCATTCGCTGAGGGGTTCAAAACATACCATATTATTATGAGTCACAAACTTACCATATGCATTAGTTTTAAGAACCGCACCTAATCCTAATAATATCTAACTAATCTTAATAGTTTCTAACTATCAAATATACACATAAGAAAAGAATCACCTTTTCGCCACATATACATTGATAGCGTGACACCGACATTCCAATTATTATCAATGTGATAAACTAAGTGCAAGCACAACATTTATGCCCATACAAAGGTTTGTATAACTTAGTCACCATATGAGTGCTCAATTGAAATCCCACCTAACATTACCTTACTCTTAACTTATTCTTAACTTGCCCTTTACTTGCTCAATACGAATTCCTCGTATCACGTTATCTACAACTCCTCGTGAGTTTATCTTGTACTATATCATAGTACATTATCTTAATAGCATCAAGCTATAATTATTCAAACATTACAGACCATCTTTCTTTTTATAACATAAACAGATCACATCGTGATCTTATTTTATAATCATCTCCCTTAAAATTCTTTTCTTAACTCGTGATCGTTTTGTTTTACGATCATCTTTCTTTTCTTTTTCATCATTTATGACTTCATTTATGCTTTTAATCTTACAGACTTTGTCTATTCATCATTATTCGTTATCTTGGCTATTGGAGTTATGCAACTCCCATTTCTTATCTTTATATCTCTTCAAGATTCTTCTTGGAATTTTCTTGTTTATATAACAATTCTTCCTTTTAGAATTTCTAACTTCATTTACATTGCTCAACATTTCATTCAAGTTTTACATTTTCATCATACGTATCCATTTTTTATACTTGGTACCCATCGAGTCTCTAATAGTTTCAATATGGTACACTTAGTGGTTTCCCACAAACAACCAACAAACTAGGTTACGGTTTACTAGTTCATATATACCTCCGCTCTATGAAGGAATCGTTTAGCCCAGATACCATACATCAACTATTAAAGAGTACGATTGTACCATACTTAGATATAACTTTCTATTCTTAACTTCTTTATCATTCTCTTTTTATAGACATTGTCTATTTATTATCACCTTACATCCTTGTTATTGGAGTTGGGTAACCCCACATTCATATTCCTTATAACTATGCGAGATTCTTCTTTGAATCCTCTCACGCAAGTTTTAACCCATTCTTTATAAACTTATTAAATTACTTCTTATTGTTCAAACTCTATTTGAGCTTATTCGTTCATTATCTTCACCTCTCTTCTCTAAGGTTATAGCCTAAGGTACTCTTATCTAAGGTTTCTAACCTATCAGCTTTGATACAAACTGTAACGACCCCAAAATTTATACAATTTAATTCTCGACTTCGGTCGTTAACAATACATTCAACCTCTAATTTTACATCACTAAACGATAATACAACCATTGAAATTTGCGGAATAATTAAAATTTTCTATTACAAACTATTCTCGTTCCCAAAACCTTCAACCTTTACATCTAACTATCTCAGAATCATTTTAATACTACAAGAGTTTACATCGCAAAACGATATTACAATTCAACATTAATACATTATTCGGAACATTAAACATGGTTCAAATATTAATAACTTAGCCAAAGTATATAAATCTTCAAGTATCACATCTGATTCATATCTTTCAAATAGCACATAACTTTACCTTAAATCTTTAACCTGAAAAAGTGGTTCTTTGCAAGGTTGAGCTCGCCAGCCCAGCAAAATCTAACAGTTTTAATGCACCACATAGCACATAATAACATGCTCGATATACATCTCATAAACATTGGACTAACATAACATACATGTTGTAGTTCATATAACAAGTATAAAGATTGAGTTCCTTACTCAATCAACATTCATTACTCAATCAACGTAGTCATAAATTGACTTTAACATTTCATACTTTCAACATTAATATAACACACAATGCTATTTGCAATAAAGATTTCAAATAGTTCATCATCAAATTCACATAGCAAATAAGAACTGAAAGACTTGCCTTGATCGTTGTTTACCAATAACAGTTTAACAACTTACAGTTATTGTGACGCCCCCAAAATAGGTATACATCACCCATTTTGAGTTGCCAAATACATGGTACAAAAAAAATACAACTTCAGTAATACAATTATCGTGCAAAATATGACAACACATATACTATGAGTTTAAATACAAATATTGTCTAATAGACAGTATACAAACTCAAAAGGAGTCCTCATTATAATTATTGATACACTATTTTACAAAAATAGTGAGGACTACTAAAATAACTTTCTAGAATCATCACTCCATACCCCGGCTAGTTCCTACTAAATTCTCACCTCCTGGGAAGAAAAATGGAACAAAAAGGAAAAGGGTGAGCTCAACTAGCCTAGTAAAGAATATTATGACTAAGATAATATACAACAAATTATCATTAGTCCTAAACAGGGAAAAATCTGATAGAATATAATAGACAACAAGTTTTAGATCAACAACTGCAGCAGAAATAGCAATCCATTAGAACAATCAAGTAGAGAATGAATTCTACTATCTTATAAGATTTAAAAGTCCAACATCAATATTTTATCCATGTAACATCAATCAATATACATCTTGCATCAAATATTCATCTTTTCACTACATGCCAAAGATATTCATTTGTATCACCAGTTGGTCATGTTCATCTCAACACCTGTTCATCTTTGCACTACGGGCCAAAGATATTCATCAGTTAATCATTCATCTTTTCACTGTAAACCAAAGATATTCAATAATATCATCATTTAGGACTGAGGATGATGAAAAATATCTTTAAGAAAATGAATCTAGTGAGATAAAAGATCAAAGATTAGATATTCGTACTTTAGTTTATCCAAGTTCAAAAATACCTTATAATAATCAATTGTTGAGCAAAATTCAAAAATAAAGATCAAAACATGGATACAATCAAAGATAGTAACCATAATAGACATCTTGGACAAAAAGGAGAAAATTTTATTTTTCGGTGAATAGTGTCATATACGTGAATAGTAACCCCGACACAAAAAGGTAGAAATTCCACAATAAAATTTATATCAATATTTTGACATAATGATATTGAAGAAAATAATATCATTTACGAAAAAAATAACATCACTTACCTCAAAAGAACAGTATTTCTGACTAGAATATCGGATGTAGAGCCGAAGGAAACTTGCACTGAATAACAACTCTCAGAGTATCTAGAGAGAGAGAAAACTTGTTTCTAGTGTGATTTTCAATTCTAACTAAGCACCCTATTTATAGGAAAATGCTAGAACGACAAAGGAGACTAAATTAATAAAATAATATTTTTTTTCTTCCTTCCACGCCCACACCTTTTGAATTAGAGCATGCCATCTTCGAAAAAAAAAAATTTGAAGCCCACATGATTTAAAAAAAATAAAAGTGGGTCCACCCATAATTTTAATAAAAATATTTAATTTCCGAAACTTCAATAATTCATAATAAATTGCCGTTTTATCAGAAAAATACGAATTTTATGTGCATTCCATAGGAAATTAAATTCTCTACAACTTTGTAGCTTTAAGTTTTTCCAAATTCCAAACAAAAAATGCCTGAAATTCACATACGGACGATTTTTAATACCTCTATTCTGACAAAATACTGATAAAACACCCCAGCATTAATTCCATCATTTATAATCACATAAAATAAATATTTTCCTATCCTTCATCTATATCTACATAAAATAAATATTTCATTATCATATAAATCAATTATTAATTATTCACAAATAATATTACAGAATCACAATTATGGCAACCAGGTCGTTCCTAGGAAAGAGGGGGCTTTCCGATAAGGATTTCTCCTTATTGGTCCGCAATTAGGTGATCAAACCCCTTTCCTAGACATAACTTCCTTAGACATTGCAAATAATGCTGTCTAGCAATATTATTTAAATACTATGAATTATTGATCTGATAATGGAGATACTGTGAAATGATAATTATTGAAACAACAATAATATAAAATATCAAGGCAGCAATTATTGAATCAATAAAATAAAATATTGAACAGTAATTACTGTAACAATTGTGACGCCCCCAAATCCATGTAATCATCGATTACAGAACTTGGTGCTCACGATACAACATACACCATCATCTAACTAAGTAAACCTTAACAATAAGGAATAATAATATTAACTATTACATAATTATTCAAAATAAAATCCCAAGTCTTTACAACCTTAAAACATCTTTGGAACTCGGTCTTAGCATTTATCGCTACAATACACATATATGAGAAATAATTATTTTATTACATAACCATTAGCATCACTTCATCTTGGACTTTCCCTTGTCCTTACCCGAACCCTCAGCCTTCTCATCCTTAACTGAAAGGTTTAAACAAGAATGAGCATAAATTGCCCAGCAAGTATACGGAATAAATGGGAAATATACATCAGGATAAAGACATTTGAATTACTAGATCTCAACAGTTGAAAGATTATCAAGTGTTAAAGAAGAACATCAAGAATAAGAATTTAAGAATTTTCAATATCATACTAAGGGGTGTAAAATACCCTGAACATATTTTCTTTCATCAAAAACCATCAGACGGTTTAACAATCAAATAGACTGTAAACGGTCTCTGCAAATCGCCTTGGTGATCGGCCCATTGTACCTACATTGTGCACATGTATTAAGTTTAAAATGCATAAGCATAAATGGGACTATTTGCCCGACATCTATTTTTCCGTTCATTCGGGTTGTTCATCTTAGTAATCATGCGAGACCTCACCAAGGCAACTTGGATTGGTAAACATTCTATAACTTCGAAGATGTGTTTTAAATCATTTTTCATTAATAATAACTAAGCGGAACAAAAGGCTAGGAACATATATAAAGCAGTTCTATGATGACATGAAACTTAAAAGCATAACCGTTAGAATAATAAGCGAATAACCATTGAAAAGCTTGCAAGATAATTGGAGTTTGTATGACTTTTCAGCGGAGAAACTTACGAATAAATAACTAACACAAGTCCAATACTTACCTTCATCTGCGATAATATTAGTAAGGATTTAATAAATACCGAAAGAAATTAGGGTTAGGAAACTTGCACGATAAGCTGCTAATTAATTAACATTAGCGATTAACCTTCACATAACCTAATCACATGTGTCTCGTTAATCACCATTCATACACAATCTAGTTTGAAGTAAAAGGGTCTCTATTGGATATGCTATAAACATCATAAAAGAATATATTTAGAAAATATATTCCACCCATTTTAGATATCATAGGCAGCCCAAAATAGAACTTAAAAATGCCCAAACATATCGGTTTTTACATTTTTTTTCTCGACTTTACCTTACCTCGCTAAAGCGGTCATAACTAATTCGTTTTTAAAACATTTTTTGAGCGATTCTTGCGTCCCCATGAAGCTAACCACGGGGCTACAATTTAGTTCATGGACCATCTTCAAATTCCAAGCACAAAATTCTAGAAAATCCGTGCAAGGAGGCTGCTCCAAATTTGTTGGATGATTTGGCCTTAACTACTTTGAAAAGTCATAACTCCTTGCTCCAAAGTCGGAATTAGTCCGATTCTCGAGTCTATGGAAAGCTTATTCAGTGTACTATAATAACCCAAAAGCCCAAAATTTTCTGGAAACTTAGCTAGCCCCGAATTTATCCTTAGTGTCAGCAGTTCAAATTTTTTTTTGGTTTCTAACATGTTTATTTCGCAACCTTACGATTTTCATATCTCACTCAATATAGCTTCGATCCGAATGAAATTTGGACATGTTATACCTCATGCTACATACTATTTTACAAAATTATTACATGCAACAAATGGATTATCTAAGACATAATTTTGAGTGACCAAAAATCCTGAAAAATCATGCAAACTAGTTTAACCCAACTTTTGAGAAAATCATAATTTTGATTCTAGCATGCATGAGTTTTATTCCTATTATCCAGACCACTTCTAATAACATATATATACATGTTATAACAACTCATTTCTCTAACTTTTCATGTTTTGATCAAATTAGCAACTAAGAGGCATAATATCAAACACTTAGCATGCATGGCAAAACTCATTGGATTTTTAAAACATACATGGCATGATTTGTCCAGAACTTATGTTCTTATTACACCATAACAATCAGACCACAATTACACAACATCACATACTCCAAAACAAACCATTTATAAAGGTCTCCTATGCATATTCTCTCATAGTTTTGGAAGAACATAGAGAATGGGTTCATAGCTTACCTCTTTGGCGAATTCTTCTTGATTGGAGCTTGATAACCAACCTCCTTGCTTGCAAGATTCTCCAAAATTTGTAGCCCACCTTGAACCACTCTCAAACTCTCAGTATTTTCTTCTCTTTTCTCTATTATTGCTCTCTTAGTTGTATTTTATCAAAGTAAAGAAATGTTTGAGTTGGGTGTATATGTATATATGTTAATAGGGCTGATGTCTCCAGTCTTTTCATCTCTCAAAACAACATTTACAAGCATATTCATCATACTTTAATTTAGTTATGGGGTGAGGAGTTAGGAACATGAAAAGGTTTGCTTATTATGTTTAAGGAGTTATCACATTTCTTCCTCCTTATTGCTATATACGTATATACTCTTCCTTCTTGTCCCACATTATGTGTCACAAGACCCCCCCCCCCCCCAGCTGTTGTCCAATTAAACAAATGCATTATAATGTTATTTTAATCATTTAAATACCGATTTTGACCGTTTTGCCCTCCGTAGCCACACGTGTCGATACTTATATCGATTCCTACTAAAGTCGACGTCCCGGACGTCATGGAACTCTCCGTTTCGTCAAACTCAACTTCAAAATTCATAGTTGACAATTCGTCGCTCCAAAGTGTGTTTGGGCTAAATTTAAGATAATATTATATCTAATAAAGTTCCAAGAGAAGAGATTTGACTGTATGTGATATTTTACGTCATGAAACTTCTAAGTCCATATATCTATAAATAAGAGCATTGTAAAAGAGAATGGTGGTTATATAAAAATATTATGAGGCATGTCTCATTTTCGTGACACATTTAAAAATATTTATGAGACATGTCTCATTTTCGTGACACATTTTTCGTGGTTCTGATCTATCCTCGCCTAATTTCGACGTTTGGGACTCAAATACATGGGAATAGCGTCTCTAAATTCCACTCCAAACTCAAACTCATATTTGTAAGTCATCCCACGAAATTAATTATAATTAATTCCATCCTTAACCAATTTAAATAATTGGCCTAACCGTAACAACCATTAATATGCATCTTATCACATAACATATAATAAAATAAATAATTCATCTAAAAATAATTGTCACATAAGAATTTCACATAAGTTTGTTTATTGAAATTGTTTAATTACATGGAAAAATCTAGGATATTACATTCACCCTCCCTTATAAGGATTCAGTCCCCAGAATCATTACACATCAAACAAACAGATTAGGGTAGTTTTTCATCATTTTCTCCTCGAGTTCCCACGTAACCTCCTCGGCGTTGTGGTTCCTCCATACTACCTTAACAGAAGGTATTATTTTACTTCTTAACACTTGTTATTTTCTATCAATTATCTGCACTGGAACCTCTTCGTAAGTTAAGTCTTTTTCGAACTGAATAGGTTCAAACTCTATAACATGCTTGTAGTCCTGCTTATATGGTCTTAAGACTGAAATGTGGAATACGTTATGTATATGTTCTAGCTCCGGAGGTAAAGCTATTTCATAAGCTATCTCACCGACTCGTCTCAGAACTTCAAAGGGTCCTATGAATCTGGGACTAAGTTTTCCCTTCTTCCCAAATCTCATTTTCCCTTTCGAAGGTGACACTTTAAAAACACATATAAGCCTTAGGCGTCGAAGTCTCGTTATTCTTAGGTGTTGATCAAGATATTTCTTCATTAATCTGAGCCGCCACTAGCCTCGCTCGAATAGTTTTGATCACATCATCGTAGTCTCATTGTACAAATTCGGTCCTAGTAGTTGACGTTCTCTACTTCATCCCAAAGATAATGGCGTTTTGCATTTCCTTCCATATAAAGCTTCATAAGGTGGCATCCCGATGCTTTCGCATGGTAATTTGTTGTTGTATCTAAATTCCACCAACGGTAGGTGGTCATCCCAACTCCCTTTGAAATCCATCACACATGCTCTCAAAGATGTCCTCTAACGTTGAATAGTTCTCTCCTCTGCCCATCTGTTTGAGGATGATACGTGATGCTCAACCTCGCCGCGTTCCATGCGTTCTTGAAAACTTCTCCGGAAATTACCGTGAATCAGCGGATCGCGATCTGACACAATTGATACTGGTACACCATGCCTGGAAACGATCTCTTTGATATAAAGCTTTGCCAACTGATCCAAGGTATATCTGATCTGGATTGTTAAGAAATGCACTGACTTGGTCAATCGGTCAACGATTACCCACACTACATCGTAACCCTTCTGCGTAGTTGGAAGTCCTACAACAAAATCCATCGTGATATGTTCCCACTTCCATTCCAGAATTTCTAATGGTTGAAGTAACCCGCTTGGTTTCTGATGTTCCACCTTGACCCGCTGGCACGTTAAACACTTGCTGACGCACTCTGCGACTTCTCTTTTCATATTGGGCCACCAATATGTTGTGAAAAGATCTGATACATTTTTGTGCTTCCGGGTGGATTGAGTAACTTGAACTATGAGCTTCTGCAAGATTTCTTCCTTTAACTTCGAGCATCACTGGCACCCAAATTCTCTCCTCAAATTTTATGAGACCATCACCACCCATCTTTGAATTTAAGCTCCTCTCCGTCGGAAATTCTTTTCTTCATTTTCTCATATTCTTCATTACCGCCTTGTGCTTCCTTGATCTTGTCTAATAGAGTCGGACGAACCTCCACTGCGAACAATTTCCCATCTGGCTCTCTCGCCTCTTTATCTCTAGCTCCAAATGGCCATCTCCTTGATTAACTCCTCCGAAACATTAGCATTGCCAATCTACCACCGCTTCTTCGCGCTAACGATCCGCTACCACGTTCGCTACCACGCCCCCAAATCCGTGTAATCATCAATTAAAGAACTTGGTGCTCACGATACAACATACACCATTATCTAACTAAGTAAACCTTAACAATAAGGAATAATAATATTAACTATTACATAATTATTCAAAATAAAATCCCAAGTCTTTACAACCTTAAAACATACTGGAACTCAGTCTTAGCGTTTATCGCTACAATACACATATGCAGAAATAATTATTTTATTACATAACCATTAGCATCACTTCATCTTGGACTTTCCCTTGTCCTTTCCCGAACCCTCAACCTTCTCATACTTAACTGAAAGATTTAAACAAGAATGAGCACAAATTACCCAGCAAATATATGGAATAAATGGGAAATATACATCAGGATAAAGGCATTTGAATTACTAGATCTCAACAGTTAAAAGATTATCAAGTGTTAAAGAAGAACATCAAGAATAAGAATTTAAGAATTTTCAATATCATACTAAGGGGTGTAAAATACCCTGAACATATTTTCTTTCATCAAAAACCATCAGACGGTTTAACAATCAAATGAGACTGCTCTGAATTTGTTGGACAGATTTGACGCAACTTCATTGAAAAGTCATACGAACTTCAATTATCTTGCAAGCTTATCGATGATTATTTAGTTATTATTTTAACTGTCATATGCTTAAATTTCATTTCATTATCGAATTGTTCTAAGTATGTTCCTGGCCTTTGTTTTCGGCTAGTTTTTATTGATGGAAAAAGTGATTTAAAACAAATCTTTTGAAGCTATTAAATGTTTACTGATCCAAATTGCTTTGGTGCGGTCTCACATGATTACTAAGATGAACAACCCGAATAAACGGCCAAACAGATGTTGGGAAAATAGTCCCATTTCGCTTATGCAGCTTAAAACTTTATACTTGTGCACAACGTAGGGTACAATAGGCTGATCACCTGGCGTACTTGCAGAGACCGTTTACAGTCTATTGGATTGTTAAACCGTCTAATAATTTTTGATGAAAGAAAATATGTTCAGGGTATTTTACACCCCTTAGTATGATATTGAAAATTCTTAAATTTCCATTCTTGATGTTCCTATTTAACACTTGACAATCATTTCAACTATTGAGGTTTAGCTATTCAACAGCTTTCACTCCTGATGTATGTTTTCAAATTTCTTTATATACTTGCTGGGTAATTCTTGCTTAAACCTTTCAGTTAAGGGTGAGAAGGCTGAGGGTTCAGGCAAGGACAAGGGAAAGTCCAAGATGAAGTGATGCTAATGGTTATGTAATAAATTAATTATTTCTGCATATGTGTAATGTAGCGATAAACGCGAAGACTAAGTTCTAGTATGTTTTAAGGTTGTAAAGACTTGGGATGTTATTTCGACTATTTATGTAATTGGTAATATAATATTATTATTATTGTTAAAGTTACTTAGATAGATGATGTTGTATGTTGTATCGTGAGCACCAAGTCCTATAATCGATGTTACACGGATTTGGGGGCGTCACAACAATTATTGAGTAGTGCCTTTTTATGTAAGAATCAATAATTCAAAAATACTGTGCAATACCGTGTGCTACTGTGCAACCACGCGTATTACTGTATTTCAACCACTGGGTATTCCAACAGTGTTAACGGTAATAACTACGCCATTATTTATAAAAACTCAAACTTGTCATTTTCTTCATCCGACCATTTTCCGTTATGGGGCCCACAAATGGATGCGCCATCGTATGAATATTCCCCGATAGCAAGAATATTCCATGACCAAACGAATATTCCCCAAAAATAATGAAAATTTTATAACCACTTGCTTATTTTGCAAAATTTGCACATTACACCCATAACCAAAGTATTATATCATATTAACACCTTATTATTCACAATAATAATTAGAGGAAATTTGATTTTATTTATAATAAGTTAGGGTCTTACAGTTATCTACACTTCGCGTGCCCTACACAATTATATAATCATACACATCAACTATTAGTCACATAGAAACGCATAGTAGTAGGCATTTTTCATTGAGTTGAAGTAGGCGTTTTTCACCGGCAGCCTTCAAATCAAAATTGAGCTTTCTAATTGCCCAATATGCTTTATGTTCAAGCTCCATGGGAAGGTGACAAGCCTTTTCATAAACCAACTGAAAAGGTGACATGCCCAGCGGAGTCTTATAAGCAATCCTATATACCCATACAGCATCATCAAGCTTTAATGACCAATCCTTTCTTGTGGGATTCACAATTTTCTCCAAAATTCTCTTTACTTCACGATTTGAAACCTCTGCTTGGCCATTAGTTTGAGGATGATAAGCCTAAAGCAATGCGATGATGTACCCCATACTTAGCCAACAAAGTCATGAAGTACTTTATTAAAAAATGGCGCCTTCATTACTAATGATAGCCCTTGGAGTCCCAAACCTTGTAAAAGTACTTCTTTGTAAAAATCTTAGGACCACTTTGGCATCATTAGTTGGAAGAGCTGCCACTTCCACCCACTTCGAAACATAGTCGACTGCTAACAAGATGTATAGATTTCCCCATGAAGAAACGAAAGGTGTATGACCCCAAATTTTATGAATAAAGTTTTAATTTTCTTGAAATATTTTTTTTATATTATGGTGTAAATTTGAGATAATGTTATAGTTGTGGGTAATATTTATAAATTTTGCAAAGTTTGCAAGTTGCCATAAAATATTCGATTGGTCGGGGAATGTTCATTTTAACAGGGAATATTCGTACGACGGCACAATCATTGGTGGACCCCACAACGGAATTATTGTCGGAATTAGAAAATGACAGAAATATCTTTTTATAAAAATAACGACAGAAGTTTTACCGTTAAACTATTGAAATACCCGGTGGTAAAAGTACAACAATACGCGTGGTTGCATAGTAGCATGGTATTGACTATTGATGCTTACGTGAGAAGTCACTTATTTTTGTTCAATTATTACTACAGTAATTGCTGCATAGTATCTCACGTTATTTGATTCAATTGTTGTCGATATTTTATATATTATTAAATCAATAATTGAGACGATACAGTTATTCATATTATTATTTGCAAAATTGATGATGTCTAGAAAGTTCTGTCGAGGAGAGGTTTGGTCACCTAATTGCGCGCCAATACGGAGAAATTCTTATTGGAAAGCCCCCTCTTTCCTGGGAACGACTGGTTGTTAATATTGCGAGTTATAATAATGATAGATAAATATTGTTAAAAATATTGAGAGAATTTTTATGAAGTATTTATTGTAAATTTTGCTTATTATTTGGATTTTCACTTACCCATTTTTCAAAGTAATCGGTAGGATATTATTCTTTATAATAAAGGTGGGGGCCACATGTGGGGCCCACGTGTGGAATAAATGATTTTGGAAATGGGGGGGGAGTATACGTAAAGGGAGGGAATTTATATATAAGTATGTGATGATGTGTGTGTGTGTGTGTATATATATATATATATATATATATATATATATATATATATATATATATATATTATAATATGTGTTTGAGTGGAAAGTGGTGGAAAATGAGTGAAAGTGATAGGTAGAAGAAAAATGGTGGTGGAGGAAAATGTGTGTAAGGTGAGAGTGATATGGTGAGAGTGATATGATGAGTATGATGTGTGTGAGTATGATGTACGTGAGTGGGATGTGTGTGAAAGGGAAATATGGGTGGAAAAGTGAAAATTGTGTGTATATATATATATATATATATATATATATATATATATATATAATTGGTGTTTGTGTGTGGTGGAAAGAGAAAGAAAAGGGGGTGGGGGATAGTTGCCTTGAAAGAGAGGGAAGTGTGTGATGTGTGTGGGTGTATGTGATTATATATATAATTTGTGTGTGTATGTGAATGTGATATATTTATATATATAACATGTGAGGATATATGGAAATGGTGGTGTTGGTGGATACCTTTACCGTAAGGATAAAGGTGTATATATATATTATAAAGTTTTGTTTTATTAGATTATAAATAGAATATATTATATTTTATTTAAAGTTTCTGTTTTATTAGAATATTTTATTGCACAGTAATGAATAGTAAAATCAAATTTTTCAGAAAAATTTTGTCGGTTGCAACCCGTGACAATTCCACTGTGCGTCCGTGATTTCTAAATCCAAATAGTATCCTTTCCATTCTCCTATAAATAGGATGTTTAGTTAGAATTGAAAATCACACCAGAATCAGAGAATTCTTCTTCTATAATATTGAGCGTATGTCTTTAGAGTTTAAGGAAGCTTTGAGTGTAGAAAATAGTGAAAGTTTTCTTCAAAAATATCTTCGTTATACCTGTTGGAATACTCTTCTTTGTAAGGTAGAGGACATCCTTTATTTCATATTCGCTTACGATATTATTTTCGTATTCGTAAGAAATATTATTTTCGTTCAATATTCGTAAGAGATATTATTTTTGTTCAGTATTCATATGAAATAATAATTTCCCCATACTCTGTAGTATGTAAGTAATATTATTTCTTTTAAGATTTTAAATTCTACACTCATTTTGTTAAAGTTTTGGCATCTATACTCCATGAAATTAGTAGAATATCCTTGATATTTGCTCTTCATCCAGTATCTTTTCATGAAAATATTATTATGAGCATTCTTGATAAGTTTTAACTTTTTCATGCCAGATTACTATTCACAGGGTTACTATTTCCAAAGTACTATTTATAGGGTACTATTCACTCGATTACTATTCACCTGGGGTACTATTCATGACAAAAATTGAATTCTTTTTGGTCCAAATCATTTTTGATACAATATTATTCTTAAATTTTACTCCACAAAGCAGTATCATGTTGATAGTTTGGACGTTATTGAATTCTGGATAAATTAAATTATAAATCTTTAAAAAATTATCCTTTGCTTTCTTTTAATTGAATTCTTATATCATTGTCATCATCCTCATGTTTATATTATGATGAAAGTCATTTGTGGCCCGTAGTGCATAGATGGACTTGGTATGATTATGACCAGGGATTATTCGGTATAATCATGACCGTAATGTTACAAATGATGTGGTAAAAGTCCTCATTGGCCCGTAGTGCAATGATGGACAATTTTTGGTATGATCATGACCATGGGTTCTCTTCGGCCAAGGGTGCAAAGATAAATTGTTTTATGGCGTGATCATGACCGTTGATGAAAACACGATTATCCTTGGCCCGTAGTGCATGGATAATTCATTGTCGTGATACTAATGAATATCCTTGGCTGTAGTGCAGGGATGATTCGATAATGTGGATTATTTATTAAGTTGAGTCTCAGCGATAAAATTGTTGATAAACTTTTTAAATCATAGAAGATAGTAGATATTATGCTCTACTTGACTCTTTTAATGGATTACCTATTTCGCTGCAGTTGTTGATCTAAAACTTATTGTCTATTATATTCTATAAGTTATTATATTGTTGAAGGCTAAGGATAATTTATTCTGCATTATCTTAGTTATAATATTTCTTACTAGGCTAGTTAAGCTCACCATTTGCTTTCATTATTCTCTCCAGGAAATGAGAATATAGCTGGTACTAGTCGGGGAACGGAGTGACGGTCTAGATGGTTGTATTAGTAGTTCTCACTATTCTATGAAATAGTGTGATAATAAATGTAATGAGGACTCCATTGAGTGTGGATATTGTCTAGATGATAATATTCATATTAAAACTCTTAGATTATGTTTTGTCGTATTTAACACAACAGTTGTATAATTAAGTTGTATTTAAATTTTGTACCATGTATTTGGCGACTCAAGATGGGTGATGTATACCTATTTTGGGGGCGTCACAGTTGGTATCAAAGCTTAGGGATATGATGCCTGGTTGAGATGTGAGACTAAAACTAGGAGGGGAGAGACGGGTAATTTCTTCGCTAGTATGACCTACCTAACTTTATTTGTTATTTATTTGGTCGGTCAGAATATAGGGATATTATGTGTTGTGTCAATTAACCATTGTTTTGTTGCAGTATTTGAAAATGACATCCGAGAATGTTGAGAATAGAAATGGAGCACAGGAGACCGTTGAATCACCAACGATCAATAACCAGGATAATGTGCATCAGGAAGGCAACAATCTTCATGCAAACAACAACACCGACCAAGTGATGAACGACGGAATGTTTAGGAGCTTTCTTCAATTCGTGCAACATCAGGCAAGAGAGACTCCTGTTCAAAATGCAGGTGGAAACACTGGCAACTCTTGGACGGTCACCGCTAAGCAGTTCAAGGAGCTGGGACTACCAGAGTTTTTGGGAAAGCTAGAACCACTTAAGGTAGAGACGTGGATTAAGCAGATCACTAAGATATTTGATATCTTGGAATGCTCAGAGAAGCAAAAGGTTCCCTTCGCCACCCTTATGTTGCGTGAAGAGGCAGATCATTGGTGGGAATCTGTAACATGTACTCAACCTGCCACACTAAAGATGTCTTGGGAGAAGTTCCAAGAATTGTTCAATGACAAGTACTTTCCCAAAAGTATTCATCACATGAAAAAGGTAGAGTTCATCAAGATGGAGCAAAACAATATGATCGTGTCGCAGTACGAAGCTAAGTTTGCCGAGTTGTCCCGATTTGCGTCCCACTTAGTTGATAATGAGGAGAGAATGACACGAATGTTTCTAAGAGGTTTCAAACCCGAGATATGTCAATACCTTATCTCTCACAAACTCTGTTTGTATTCAGATGTTGTAAATAGAGCTCAGTTATTGGAGCGCGATAATGAGTCAACCCAACCAAGATAAAGTAGCTGACAAATCGATAATACTAATGATAACAGTCATCGAAGCGGTGACAACAAACGTGGAGGGAATCAATATGCCAGAAATGGTAACCACTTCGGTGGTAATCATGGTCAGGATAATAGGAAAGGTGAACTAAGTGAGACTAATTTCAAGAAGAGAAGGTTCAATAATGATGGAAAGACAACGACACCCATTTCTAAGGAAGAATAACGACTACCGGTCATATGTTTTAAATGCGGACAGGAGGGACACATCCGTCCAAACTGTACGCAGCAACCCAAAGCGTGTTTCAATTACGGAAGAGAAGGTCAACTAGCTCAATTTTGTCATGTAGTGAAGTCAAGTCCAGCTGGGATAGTGACGCCAAAGGATGTCCCAGACAAGTCAAAGTCGGTAGTTTAAGTAAAAGCGTTTGTCAAGGAACTCGAACGAAGTTATCACGGGTAAGTTAATCATAAACTCTTGCAAAGTTTATATCTTATTCAATATCGGTTCTACCCACTCTTTTATTTCTCCTACTTGCGCTCAACATTTAAATTTGACTCTGGAGAAATTAGACTTTGACTTATCTGTTGAAACTCCATTCGGAGAAGCCTTCATTACATCCACTATTTATAAATCTTGTTTGATTCAAATCGGCATCCTCACGTTACCTGTCGATCTAATTTCTTTGAAAATACTTGCATTTGACGTAATTCTAAGGATTGATTGGTTAACTACTCATCATGCAAAAATTGATTATTGAAAAATGGATGTCAAGCTTTCTTAGCTCATGTCACGAATTTAAACAAAAATACGTCAGATTTGAAAGATATTTCTATTGTTAATAAATTTCTTGGCGTATTCCCAGAAGAACTTCCTGGCCTACCCTAGAGCGTGAAATCAAATTTTGTATCGAACTTGAACCCGGTACAAAACCCTCAAATATTTTTTCACCCAAAATGAACGTAAAATGCGCCAAAGATGTTGGCTCGAGCTGTTAAATATTACGACCATACTATTCAATACCATCATAGAAAAGCAAACGTCATAGCTGATGCATTGAGTAGAAGATCGTATACGTTTATGAGTACAACGTTGTTAACACAAAAACCCATTTCATATGACTTACAAAAGATGGAGATAGAGTTAAAGACACAAAGAACTTACGTAAAGATAGCGAATATACGATTAGAACCGACTTTAATCGATAAAGTTAAAGCCGCTCAAGCTACAGACTCAGATCTTATGAATGTGAAGAAGAAGGTTCAAGAGGGCGTTATTCTAGAATCAAGAATCGACGAAGAGAGGAAATCTCAACCCTCGACTTTATTGGTCTATTTGAAATCATCGATCGAGTAGGAACTGTGGCCTATAAACTCGTCTTACCGCCAAGTATGTCGCGTGTTCATAACATTTTTTTTGCGTATCGATGTTACATAAATATGTGGATGACCTAAACCACATTATTGATTTAAAACCGGACGAGATAGTGGAAGATTTAACATATGAAGATGTACATATTAAAAATCTTGGATAAGAAGGAATATATTCTACGCTCAAAGGTTATACCTCAAAAGTTAGAATCTAAACAAGGTAACCTTACCTTTTCGGCATACCAGGTACGTATGTAAATTTCGAGGGCGAAATTTCATAAGGAGGGGAGATTGTAAGACCCCAAATTTTATCAATAAAGATTTAATTTTCTCAAAATATTTTTTTTATATTATGGTGTGAATTTGAGATAATGTTATAGGTGTGGGTAATATTTATAAATTTTACAAAGTATGTAAGTTGTCATAAATATTCGATTGGTCGGGGAATATTCATACGACGGCACAATCATTGGTGGACCCCACAACGGAATTATTGTCAGAATGAGAAGACGACAGAAATATCTTTTTATAAAAATAATGGAGGAAGTTTTACCGTTAAACTGTTGAAATACCCGATGGTAAAAGTACAGTAATACGTGTGGTTGGATAGTAGTACACAGTATAGATTATTGATGCTTACGTGAGAAGTCATTCGGTTTTTTTCAATTATTGCTATAGTAATTGCTGCATAGTATCTCATGTTATTTGATTCAATTGTTGTCAATATTTTATATATTATTAAATCAATAATTGAGACAATATAGTTATTCATATTATTATTTACAATATTGACGATGTCTAGAAAGTTCTGTCGAGGAGATGTTTGGTCACCTAATTGCTCGCCAATAGGGAGAAATCCTTATTGGAAAGCCCCCTCTTTCCTAGGAACGATCTGGTTATTAATATTGCGAGTTATAATAATGATGAATAAATATTGTTAAAAATATTGAAAGAATTATTATGAAGTATTTGTTGTAAATTTTGCTTATTATTTGGATTTCCACTTATCCATCTTTTAAAATAATCGGTAGGAAATTATTCTTTATAATAAATAAAGGGGGCCACATATAGGGGGCTACGTGTGGAAGAAATGATTTTGGAAATGGGGGGAGGAGAGTATCGTAAATGGGAGGGAATTTATATATAAGTATGTGATGTGTGTGTGTATATATATATATATATATATATATATATATATATATATATATATATATATTATAATGTGTGTGTGAGTGGAAAGTGGTGGAAAAGGAGTGAAAGTGAGAGGTAGAAGAAAAGTGGTGGTGGAGGAAAATGTGTGTATAGTGAGAGTGATATGGTGAGAGTGATGTGTGTGAGTGGGATGTGTGTGAAAGGAAATGTGGGTGGGAAAGTGAACATTGTGTGTGAATGATATATATATATATATATATATATATATATATATATATATATATATATATATATAATTGTGTGTGTGTGTGTGGTGGGAAGAAAAGAAAAGGGGTGGGGATAGTTGCCTTTGAAGAGAGGGAAGTGTGTGATGGGTGTGGGTGTATGTGATTATATATATAATTAGGTGTGTGTATGTGAATGTGATATATTTATATATATATATATAACATGTGAGGATATATGGAAATGGTGGTGTTGGTGGATACCTTTCTAGTAAGGATAAAGGTGTTTTATATATATATATATATATATATATATATATATATATATATATAATAAAGTTTTGTTTTATTTGATTATAAATAGAATATATTATATTTTATTAAAGTTTCTGTTTTATTAGAATATTTTATTGCACAGTAATGAATAGTAAAATCAAATTTTTCTAAAAAATTTACATGGGAAATTGAAACTTAGTGATAATTCCTTTGTCGTCAAGTGATTTCTAAATCCAAATAGTATCCTTTCCATTCTCTTATAAATTGGATGCTTAGTTAGAATTGAAAATCACACTAGAATCAGAGAATTCTTCTTCTATAATATTGAGCGTATTTCTTTAGAGTTTAAGGAAGCTTTGAGTGTAGAAAATAGTGAAAGTTTTCTTCAAGAATATCTCTGCTATACCATATGGCATACTCTTCTTTGTAAGGTAAGGGGTATTATTTATTTCATATTCGCTTATGATATTATTTTCGTATTCGTAAGAAATATTATTTTCGTTCAATATTCGTAAGAGATATTATTTTTGTTCAGTATTCTTATGAAATAATATTTTTTTCAATACTCTGTATTATGTAAGTAATATTATTTCGTTTCAGATTTCAAATTCTACACTCATTTTGTTAAAGTTTTGGCTTCTATACTCCATGAAATTAGTAGAATATCCTTGATATTTGTACTTCATCCAGTATCTTTTCATGGAAATATTATTATGAGCATTCTTGATAAGTTTTAACTTTTTCATGCCGGAGTACTATTCACAGAGTTACTATTCCTGAAGTACTATTCATGGGATACTATTCACTCGGTTACTATTCACCCGAGATACTATTCATGATAAAAATTAAATTCTTTTTTGTCCAAATAATTTTTGATACAATATTATTCTTAAATTTTACTCCACAAAGCAGTATCATGTTGATAGTTTGGACGTTATTGAATTATGGATAAATTAAATTATAAATCTTTAAAAATTTATCATTTGCTTTCTTTTAATTGAATTCTTATATCATTGTCATCATCCTCATGTTTATATTATGATGAAAGTAATCTGTGGCCCGTAGTGCATAGATGGACTTGGTATGATGTGGTAAAAGTCCTCATTAGCCCGTAGTACATTGATGGATAATTTTTGGTATGATCATGGCCATGGGTTCTCTTCGGCTAAGGGTGCAAAGATGAATTATTTTATGGTGTGATCATGACCGTTGATGAAAACACGATTATCCTTGGCCCGTAGTGCATGGATAATTCGTGGTCATGATACTAATGAATATCATTGGCCGTAGTGCATGGATGATTCGATGATGTGGATTATTTATTAAGCTAAGTCTCAGCGATAAAATTGTTGATAAACTTTTTAAATCATAAAAGATAGTAGATATTATGCTCTACTTGACTCTTCTAATGGATTACATATTCCACTGCAGTTGTTGATCTAAAACTGTTGAAGGCTAAGGATAATTTATTCTGCATTATCTTAGTCATAATATTTCTTACTGGGCTAGTTGAGCTCACCCTTTGCTTTCATTTTTCTCTTCAGGAAATGAGAATATAGCTGGTACTAGTCGGGGAACGGAGTGACGGTCCAGATGGTTGTATTAGTAGTTCTCACTATTCTATGAAATAGTGTGATAATAAATGTAATGAGGACTCTATTGAGTGTGGATATTGTCTAGATGACAATATTCGTATTAAAACTCTTAGATTATGTTTTGTCGTATTTTACACGACAGTTGTATAAATAAGTTGTATTTAAATTTTTTACCATGTATTTGGAGACTTAAGATGGGTGATGTATACCTATTTTGGGGGCGTCACAAAAGGGCCCATGAAATCTATCCCCCAAACATAAAAAATTTCCACCTCGAGGATCATGTTCAATGGCATTTCATTTCTTTTCGAAATATTCCTAACTCTTTGACATCTATCACATCTCTGGACAAAACTATAAGCATATTTAAAAATCGTCGGCCAATAGAATCCTACTTGTAATACTCGAGTCGCTGTCCTCTCTCCACCGTAGTGACCTCCGTATAATGAAGCGTGGCAATCCTGCAAAATCTCCTCAGTCTCACTATATGCACTACAAGAAATCACACATTTTATGACGAAATTTTTGTCACGCATAAATTTTTGTCACAATTTGTTAATTAATAATTACGAAATTCATAATCGTCACTAAAACTTTAGCTTTTGTAACGACTTTTACTTTTGTTACTATTAATCATTTATATAAATCACTAATTTTACATTTGATGACGATTAACAAAATTTAAATCATAAGTTATTTTGGAGGTAGAATTTCGTACCAAAATTTTGGAGGGAAGCCTTTTAGTGACATTTTGTAATAATCGATGACAGTATTTATTGTCACAAAATATTTCTTTCGATGACAACATAATAGTTTGTCATTAATTATTTATAAATTTTAGTGACAATGTGCTTTCGTCACTAATGTTCACATTTAGTGAGGCCAACAAATTCGTCACAATTTTATTTGGAGGCAAAATTTTGGAGGAAAATTTTTCAAAGACGAAAAAATAATAATTTATGACAATTTGTATTGTCATAAATACCAATTTTATATGACGAGATAATAGTTTGTCACTAATTAGATGAGTGGATAAGTGAAGAAAATGGGTCGTCATAAATTCTTATATTTAGTGACAAAGTATGTAATATAGTCACAATTTTATTTGGAGGCAAAATTTTTCTAAAAACTTTTGGAGGGAAATTTTTTAAAGACAAAAAAATAATAATTTATGACAATTTGTATTGTCATAAATACCAATTTTATATGACGAGATAATAGTGCGTCACTAATTAGATGCGTGGATAAGTGACAAAAATGGTTCGTCATAAATTCTTATAATTAGTGACAAACTACGTAATATCGTCACAATTTTATTTGGAGCCAAAACTTTTTAAGAAATTTTGGAGGCAAATTTTGAAAAGACAAAAAATTAATAAATTATGACAATTTTTATTGTCACAAATACTAATTTTAAATGACGAGATAATAGTGCATCACTAATTAGATGAGTGGATAAGTGACAAAAGCGGTTAAATCATAAATCTTTATATTTAGTGACAAAATATGCTGATAGCGTCACTTTTTTTTTTTATATGGAGGCAAAAATTTCCCAAACAAACTTGTATCCAAGCGGCGTCATCGGTCTTCCTTTTATCATCAAGCGACCTCCATTTAGTAAAGAACCTCCATTATCAATTTTCAATAATCCCAATTTGAAGTCAGAAATTATTTGACATTTTAGGTATGTTTCTAGATTTTGATTTTAATTGATTAGTAGTTATTCTAATTGAACAACTACGATTTTGAAATGATTTCATGTCATTGTTGTTGATGGTTGCTATTGTTGTTGATGATCTTGTATAATTTTGATAATCTAAACCACTATTTGGTTTAAATTTTTGACGAAGCAACTTCATACATTTGATTAATAAGTTTAGTGGATCGACATCATAGAATGGTTCTGTTTTCTTGAAAAAAAAAATGAGAGCAGGGATTTCGCGTATCATGAGACTTAAATTCATAAGGCTGGTCTATAAGTTATGTATGCATTTATAGTGTTGACAAAAGATAATGTAATAGTCCAAATGTTCAGTATATATTAAAATAAGAATTTACTAAAATATTTTTTAATTTTAATATGTACTGTATTGAATATGTGATACAGAATAAGTGAGTATGTGCGGTATAATGCACATGTGTGATAAATATATGAATATATTTTTATTGTATGATTTGTTACGAACTAAATCTTTTGCAAAAGAGACGATCAATTAAGAATAATTTTTAATATTAAATTCTAATATTAATTTTTAGAAATTTTTATTTAAGAAAGGGGTATTAAAATAATTTTAATATAGAATTATTTTAATACAAAGCATTACTGTGAAAAATATAATTTTCATTCAAAGGTGTGACTAATTTAAAAGATTTTATTTCGAGTTGAAATCAATTTACACAATTTTTTTTTTAAAAAATAAATTATTATTTAGTCAATAAACTTCTCATTAATTAATGATAATATACTCCCTTTGATATATAAGGTTTACAAATTACAACAATCAATTTAGAGCATGTCCAACAGTCTCTTCAACTACCTTAGGATATATTCAAATAGGTGAACAACATGAAAAAAATTATCTCCAACAGCCTTTCTAACCTTAGTCATCAAATCTACAACTTAATTCTCTCTCTTCAGAACTGATAAGTTGACATTGTCTCTTCAAAATATTTATTTTATTTTGGGAGAATCAAAATCATATGAAAAAAGCTAAAAATATTTATTTTGCTAGATGAGTTTGACGTACAACTCATTTTAAAAAATGAATGTTATTAATTATTTTAAATATTATTAACTATTATTATTTTAAGTTAAAAATTATATTAATTAAATTAAAGAGATTGATAAGATATAAAATATTAAAGTAGTTAATAATGTTCTTCAAATTGTTAGGCCTTTCGATGTTTATCCTGATGTATATTCTTCGCGCTTTCTTTCTTCTTTTGTTCGGGACCTTTGTTGTATCACATCATTATATGTTTCTTGTTTTTATCTTCCAATCTCATCCGGGTGTGTAATTGATACACGGGATGATGGTGCAACATGATGTAGCGCCCCAAATCCGGGTATCTTCCAACGAAGCGGATGTCTTTATCTTGTACTAACATTCATACATTCATTCAATTGAAAAGCCTCAAAAGAACGAACATCTCTTATATATTATCAAAATAATATTTACATTGTCCCAAGTTCTAAACCCATTTCAAAGGTTCTTTGTCATAATATCAATAATATTACAACAATAACCTATACTATTACATAACAAATTTTAACGATCCGCCTTAGCTTTTTCCTTTATCCTTATTCGATCCTTTGGGACGCTTCGGCCTTAGTTGCATTCATATGGTTCAAGCAAGAGTGAGCATAACTAGCTCAAACAAGTATAACAATTTCAATAAACAACATGCTTGACACATACATTAATCAGTATATCTTCAATAATCGAATAATAGTTATGAAGTACTATTGATGATTCAAAATAGCACTTCATCTTCCTTTCAAAATGTTTTACAATAACAACAATATTCAGTAAAACATTCACTCCAATCAAAGACCTTGAGCATTTCATTCTTCTTTTAAAAGGACAACCCGGAACTAAGTCCGTAAGCCCGATATTACTTACGAGCACTTCTAGGTGATCAGCTTATTGTACTCTATGTTGATCAACACTACATTCATTAAACGTATGTACATTTAATCATTTGGCAACCTCACGTGCTCGTCGCTTTACCGACAAAACATTTATTTAACATTTCAGTCTTCTTTTGAAAACCATATCAAGTAGTTGACAAAAGATAATAACATTTGATAACAGATGAATAGATTATCAATAATCCACTCAATATATCAAGTCTAGCCAAAAAGATTGGCTTTAACTTCATCATACATCAATTCATGTGTAAGAATACATGAACTTCAAAAACTTGTTCAGATTGAATCGAGACAAGAGTTAGAATACTTGCCTTTAACGTCTGCTACGGTATAAATACTTTACGTTCAAGTCTTTCAAGTCTCTACAATACATGACCACATAATACCTCACATTAGGTCATATATAATCAAGTATATATATGACTATCTTATCCTTCATCTCAATCTAATTGTGTATTAGATTCATTTACTATTCATTTAGGTTTATCATTATACTTGCATTTACATTTGACTAGGTTATCTCAACCTTTATACAACATCCTTAAGGTTTAACAAAGTTTAAACAATGTTAAGTTATGTTCCTTAAAGTATGTTTACTTTTAAATCCATTACCAACTTTCTTTGTACTTAGAAATATTCTTCACTATCCTTGTTTGAGATCGGATGTCATGGCGCACTTGACATATACTTCATAGCTCATGTCATTACTGCGAGTTAACAAAGTGGAGAGGTCCCGGACTTGGCTCTGCGGCGCGAGTCCTTACTTATGCACGCCACTTTCGCAAGAGGTCATGTCTCGTTCACGGGTCATGCGGTGCCACAAAATGTCTTCTGATTAGGGTTGCGGGCTGCGAGTTTCTAGTATGCTCTGTTTCTTGTTATAGCTATCGGGCGCCATCATTTGTACTAGGGTTTACGCCGCGGCACCAACTCTGTGCACCAGGAAAAAATTTCAAACTTTAAATTTTGTGAACTTCCCGGACGCATAACTTCTTCGTTATAAGTCCGAATTGGCTCGTTCAAAAGCCTACAGTTCACAAATTACATAATCTATGCGTTTATGCAAAAATTTTATCTATTTGACTTTTTTTTACTAAAAATTCACCTATTGGTTCATTTCTAACGTAAACAATAAACGTTCGTGAATGTTCAACGCTCGATTCTTCGTTCTAAGTCAGAATTCGATCATTCTCGAGTCCGCAACTCTAAAATGACTAACATCATTTATCTCTATTGGAAAATAACCTTTTCGAGTTCAAACTCAAAATTTGACTTCTAATCCGGGAATTTCACGATTTCAACAATTATCGTTTAATCGTTCGATTTCTAGCAAATCTTCATTATTTATGATTTGTTCATTACTTCATTGCATTCATTTCATTCTATAAACATCTTCACATACTTAATACAACAACTTATTTTCATTGTGTGATTTTGACTTAATCATTTATGAGCTTATAACTTATTCCATTATAAACTACTTATAGCTTCATTGTTTCTAACTTAAGAAAGTTATAGTCTTTTAATCATCATACATATATATTTCTCACATATAGTTTCATTCTTGTATATATGATACATATACATACAAATTCTTTACTTCCATATTACTTCTATTAATAAACTCATTACAAGTTCATAATACTTTCACATAAGTTTATAACTTATGCTAGGTTAAATGACTTATTACCAACTTATGTGGCTTAAGTTCATTACTTACACATTCTTCTTACTTATTAACATTCATGTTCCTTAATCCATCTTTTCTTATCAACCTATCATGAATAGAGATAGAAGATAATTTAGAGAAGAAGTCTTACTTTGAAGTCTTGGTAAGTAGCTTCTTCTTCTTCTTCTTGCTTATGGAAGTGACTTATTTGTAACTTAAACTCTCTAACAATTAAGCACTTTGAGATTTTGGATTATTTGAACAACTAACAAATGGCTTGTAAGCCTTCTCTATATATAGATTTTCCAAAGTTAGGGTAATTTGGACTTTAAAACAATCCCACCTCCTTATGCACCTCCTTACTATTCATTACTTGCAAGGCACAAAACCTATCCTTTGCTTGGTCATTAATCATTTAACTTGGTCATTACATAACTTGGTTACATTTAACATTAACATTGGTCCCCACTTATCTTGGTTATCACATATTAACCATATTAGTATGGTTTTCCCCATGGGTCATAGTAATCCATTGGACTTTAATTTAGCTTAGATTAACCTATCTTTTGGGCTTGCATTAATTAACTTGTTCATTAATTAATATTGGGCCTTAACATTTAATTCACTTGGGTTTGTACCAATTGTTAACCAATCTTCCAAGTCCATTAACATTACTTAATACATATACATATTGTCTATGTATTATTCTCAGATTATACTTCAGATACAACTTCATTATATACTTATATTCCTTCCTTCATATAAACTCGTATAATAATTTCAGATTATACTTGTTTTCATTCTTGTACAATACCTAAGTATCATACAATTAATACTTACTTACTAATACTTCGCTCTCCTTAATATTCTTAAATTAAGTCCGCAAAGCAAAATATTACATTTTCCATAACTAGATTATTATTACATAATCCATCTTACCTTGATATTCTATCATTACGTATTTCTCAAAAATTCAAAAATAATTCCTTGCAAAATATCGATGAATAGTGTTTTTCGGAAAATTTCTAAAAACTTTTATTTTTGTCTTGGAAATTCAAACACTTTAATTCCTTCACGTAGCTCAAATACTACTGACATTCCAACATCAATAGGTTATAGAATGACAACCATCTTGATATCACATAGAATATGATTTTATTATTATTTAATTTAATAAAATCATTTTACAATAAAATCTCAATTTTCATTCGTTACATTCTTCCCCCTTATAAAGATTCTATCCCCTGAATCTCATCTTACTTTAATCAAATAGATGAGGAAAATTTTTCTTCATCTTTCTTTCTAATTCCCACGCTGCTTCTTTCAAGATCGTGGTTCTTCCATAATACCTTTTTACCGATGGTATTACTTTGTTTCTCAGTAACTTGCTTCTTTTCTATCAATGATTTGAATCGGCGATTCTTCATAGGTTAAGTCCTTCTCGATATGAATCGGCTCATATTCGATTACGTGCTTATAATCCGGCTTATAAGGACGTAACACAGATACGTGAAACACGTTATCTATTCTTTCTAGGTCCGGAGGTAATGCTATCATATAAGCTACCTCTCCCACCCTTTTTAATACTTCAAAAGGTCCTATAAACCTGGACTTAACTTTCCTTTCTTTCCAAAGCGTATCTTTCCTTTCCAGGGAGATACCTTTAGAAACACATACAAGCCTACCTCAAACTCTCGATTTAATCTATGCGAGTCCGCGATAATTCTTTCCGTCATCCTGAGTTGTAACAAGACGATCCGAATTAACTTTATTACATCCATTTGTCCGCCGCACCAATTTTGGTCCTAGCATCCCGCTGTTCTCCCACCTCATCCCAATACAATGGTGTTCTCGCGACCTTCTTCCGTACAAAGCTTCATAAGGTGGCATGCCTATGCTTGCATGATAATGCGTTGTTATACGTAAACTCTACAAGTGGTAGGTGATCATCCCAACTACCTTGAAATCCATGACGCAAGACCTCAACATGTCTTCTAACGTCTCAATTGTCCTCTCTCGCCTCGCCCATCGGTTTGTGGATGATAAGTTGTGCTTAACTTCAATCGTGTTCCCAATCGTTTTGCAAACTTCTCCAAAAGTTCGATGTGAATCGTGGATCACGATCTGACACAATCGATACTAGTACTCCATGTCTGGAAATAATTTCCTTGACATAAAGTTTAGCTAACTGGTCTAAGTTATACTTGACCCTAATTGGTAAAAAGTGAGCCGATTTTGTCAACGTCGATTCCACTATTACCCAAATAGAATCATACCCTTTTTTGTCGTTGTGGAAGTCCCACCACGAAGTCCATCGTGATATGCTCCCACTTCCATTCTGGAATCTCCAATGACCGTAATAAGCCACTTGGTCTTTGATGTTCAAATTTTAACTTTTGACAAGTTAAGCATCTACCACATATTCGCTATTTCTCTCTTCATGTTGGCCACCAAAACTCGTCAAGGTCTTGATACATCTTAGTGCTACTAGGATGTATCGAGTACCTTGAACTATGAGCTTTTGTAACACTTGCTCCTTTAATTCCGCCTCATTTGAAACCCAAATTCTTCCTTCAAATCTTAATAATCCTCATTATCAAGACTATACTTAGTATCTTCCTTATCGATAACCGCTTCTTCATTTGGTTACACTCATCGGGCCTTGAGTTGTACCTCCTTGACTCTCTCTACGATGGTAGATTGCATCTCCATCGTAAAAAGTATCTGCCTAGAGTCACTAGGCATCTTCACTTCTATTTCCATCCTAGCCATCTCTATTATTAACTCATTTTGAGTCATTAACATAGATAACCTTTCCCGACCCTTCCTACTTAAGGCGCCAATAACTACATTAGCTTTTTCCTGTAGTGGTGATAAGGTGATTTCACAATCGTAATCCTTTATCAACTCTAGCCATCTTCTCTCTGCCTCATATTCAACTCCTTTCGAGTGAAGATATACTTAGACTCTTATGGTCCCAGATATATCTCACATTTCTCCCCATAAAGATAATGTCTCCATATCTTTAGGCAAACACTATCGCTGCACCGCTAGTTCCGATCATGAGTAGGATAAACTTTCTCATAATCCTTCAATCGCCGTGATGATATACGCAATGACTTTTTGCCATGCCGCATGAGCACACAACCAAGTCCTATGCCAAGCATCGCTATAAACTACAAAATTTCATGTGTCATCGGGTAATGACAAAACAAAGCGCTTCACTTAATCTTTTCTTCGATTCTTGAAAATTGTCTTCACATTTATCCATCCATACGTATTTCACCGCTCTTCCTTGTCAAGTTAGTCAATGGGGTAGCTATCTTTGAAAAATCTTGGATAAATCTTCGATAAGTATCCCGCTAACCCTAGGAAACTCCGCACCACCTCGAGCGCTTTTTTGGTTGTTCCCTACTCATCATCGCTTCTACCTTTTTGCCGGATCCACTAAAATCCCTTCTTGGTCAATGACATGACCTAAAAATCAGATTTTTCCAAACCAAAATTCACACTTAGTGAAATTTCGTGATATAACTTCTCCTTTCTTAGTGTCTCCAACACTAATCTTAAGTGTTCAAAGATGATCTTTCCGCATCTTAGAATAGACTAGAATATCATCGATAAACACAACGATTTAACTTGTCCAAATATGGTTTGAACACTGCTCATCATATCCATAAATGCAATTGGTGCATTAGTCAACCCAAATGACATTACCGTAAACTCGTAATGACCATAACGAGTCCCAATGCCGTCTTTTGGTACATCCTCCTTCCTAACCTTCAATTGATGATACCTCATTCAGCAAATCTATTTTAGAAAAATACTTTTCCCTTTTAATCGATCAAAAAGATCATCGATCTCGGGCAATGGGTATTTATTCTTTATCGTTAACTTGTTCAACTCTCGATAGTCGATACAAAGCCTTAACGATCCGCTCTTTCTTCTCGACAAACAACACCCTGGGTGCACCCCATGGGGAAACACTTGGTTGAATGTACTTTCTATCCAATAGTTCTCAGTAATCGAACCATTAGCTCTTTCATTTCCAAAGCGCCATATACGATACTAATGCTTTGAGACCGGTGCCGCCCCGCACAATGTCTATTACAAATTCGATCTCCCTATCCGGTGGTAACCCCGGTAATTCACTTGGAAACACATCCATGAATTCATTTACTATGGGTATTTGTTCCATGGTTGCTCCCACTCGCTGGGTGTCAACAACATGGCACAAGTAACCCACACATCCCTTCCTTAAAAGTTTTCTAGTTTGTGTCATCGTAAGACAACACGAACGTCCCGGCGATTTATTACCATAAAAATACTACAAGAGGTTGCTTCAATGTCCTAATGCTCGTACATTTCTTCTGGCAATCTATAATTGCTCCATGGTTAATCAACCAATCCATTCCGAGAATTACATCGAATTCTCCCAACTTTATATCCAGATTAAATCTACCGATAATTTATAACCCGTATATCTACGCAACAATTCCTATGAATATCTTCAACAGGAATTATCTCTTCATTTGCTACCTTAATAATCAAAGGTATAAGAAACTTTTTGAAAGTAATTCTAATCGCTCTAGCAAAATCACATGCTATAAACGAACAAGTAGCACCCAATCAAATAAAGACGTAAGCATTTATGTTATTGATCGGGATAATACCTATAACTACATCCCCTGATGCCATCGCATCTTGGACCATCATATTAAAAGTGCGGGCCATTGATCTACCCGGCTGAGCTGGACCACTAATAGCCAACTTACCGCAATTAGTGCCCTTATTTCCATCTGTCCCCTTCTTTGGGCAGTTCTTTGCTATGTGGTCAGTTGATCCACATACAAAGCATCCGTGGTTTTTTCTTCGATTGGGATGCTTAGGCAAAATATGCCCTTCCCGCCCATAATTATAACATACCGCCTTACCCTTGAGACAAACTCCTAAATGAGTCTTCCCACAGGGTTTACTGTGCCTCCATCCTCCTTTTAGGATCCCTTGCTTTTACTCCTAGATTCCCAGAGTTAAAACCCTTCTTTTCGACCGCCGCCACTACCAATCGCTCCCTCGATCTTTATTTGATTCCCATCAACTTTTCCCTTTTTTTTCTTATCTTTGTGGTATCGGGCCGAGAGCCTCATTCCCACCTTCGCAATTATTGCCTTTTTCTAATATGGTTCCAAAGGAAGTACTTTGGAACACAGAGATTCGATCTATAGAGCTGTGGTTTCAAGCCCCGCTCAAATCGTCTAGCCTTTCTCACTTCAAAGGTCCACTGATGTGGAGCAAATCTTGTCGATTCATTAAACTTTACAAAGATACTGGGAACCGCCATATCCCCTTGTTTCAAATCAAGAAACCTCATTTCCATCCTCCCTCATACTCTGTGGGAAAATAGTTCTCAAGAAAATCTCCTTGAACCTACCCACGTTAAGTTTTCTATATCGCCCTAGCCCGGTTTGCCTCCCACAAGAAATTGGCCTCTCTTTCATCAAATAGGTTGCAAAGGCAACCTTTTGACCTCCTCCTCAACATTTGATATAACAAATGCTTTTCGATTTCTTTCACCCAAGTTTGGCTTTATAGGTCCGTAGTTCCTTTGAACTCCCATGACCTACACTTTTGAAATCCTTAAAAGTAGTAGCTCAGATTACTCTGTGATTTATGGGTACATTAGCCCCTCGTTTCTATTAAATGCATCCATTAAAAGATTAACGAACTCTTGCATTGATTAACGGGACCTTCTTCTTCTGGTTGGTTAACATTAGTATCTTGATTTCGTTGTCTTCTTCTTCGCGGCAGCATTTTGTCGTTAAGAAAAAACAACACATCATTATTACTTTCTTCTTCTTGTTTTGTTATTATTTATACTAAAACAATAACTCATAACCATTACTCAATATGTTCCATAAAAAGACTTTTATTGATTCATAACTTGTAGTATAACACTACATTGTTTTACATTACTCAGCCTTAGCTGATTACATTACCATCCCGCAATTGCTTTCCAAAAATTGAGATTTACAAAAGACTACCCTTGATATACAAAAGAGGGTTTTACGTCACTACTAGATACATAATATTTATATATCTAAACTAGTCTAGCTATAACTAGATTACATTTGCCAAATGGCATTCTCGAAATCTTTCTTGGCCAAACCCAAGAATGACATCTCGATCGATAAGTATGTCGAGTTTGCCTCGCTTCTTCATCGGATATCCAGCTACTTGTTGCTGGAAGTCCACATGAGAACTCCTATGTATATGGGACATCCTCTCTAACTTCTGCTGCTTAGTCTTTAACTCCTGCTTGAGCTCAAAGACTTTGTGTTTCAGCTCGTGGACCTTGTCCTTGGCTAAAACACGATCATCGTGTTCCTTTTCCCACATGCCCTCCATACTCAGTTTATCCTCCCGGACAGCTTGGAGTTCCTCTTTCAACTCCTTAACTTCTTGACAGTAGTGGACGTTTCTATCCAATAATCGACATGAATAAGTGCTTTCATCGACTCTCAAGAGTCAACTCTTCCGTAGGTGGAAACCCGATCAAAGGACATCACGCCCACCTCTTCCTCTAGCATGCCATCAAATATAGACATGTAGTCTAAATCATCCGAGTCTCCGCATCGATTGTCACCACTCGGTTCCCATCTGCTACGGGATTGGGTAGTATCTCTACTCGATTAACCGAATCCTCGCTCACTACATGTATATCTCTATACATATCATTTTCTCCTGACATCTACAATAAAACAATATAGTTTGATTAGTACACGTCAGGAAAATAATAAAAACACATAACATAATATAATGCATTTTTATAAGGTTATCTTTCATCTTTTACTTCTTTATTAAGGTTATGACTTAAGGTTCTAAACCCCCCTTAAGTTTTATAACCTAGGCTCTGATACCAACCTTTAGTGCCCCCAAATCTGGGTATCTTCTAACCCAACAGATGGTGCTATATTGTACTAACATTCATACATTCATTCAATTGAGAAGCCTCAAAAGAACGAACATCTCTTATATATTATCAAAATAATATTTACATTATCCCAAGTTCTAAACCCATTTCAAAGGTTCATTGTCATAATATTAATAACATTGCAACAATAACCTATACTATTACATAGACAATTTTAACGATCGCTTTAGCTTTTCCTTTATCCTTATTCGATCCTTTGGGACGCTCAGCCTTAGTCGCATTCATATGGTTCAAGCAAGAGTGAGTATAACTAGCTCAAACAAGTATAACAATTTCAATAAACAACATGTCGACACATACTTAATCATATATCTTCAATAATCGATCAATAGTTATGAAGTACTATTGATGATTCAAAATAGCACTTCATCTTTCTTTCAAAATGTTTTACAATAATAACAATATTCAATTCAAAAACATTCACTCCCAATCAAAGACCTTGAGCATTTCATTCTTTCTTTGAAAAGGACAACCCGAACTAAGTCCGTAAGTCGATATTACTTACGAGAGCACTTCTAGGTGATCAAACTTATTGTACTCTATGTTGATCAACACTACATCCATTAAACGATGTACGCTTAATCATTTGGCAACTCTCGTCGGCTCGCTGCTTTACCGACAAAACATTTGTTTAACATTTCATTCTTTCTTTTGAAAACCATATCAAGTAGTTGACAAAAGATAATAACATTTGATAATGTATGAATAGATTATCAATAATCCACTCAATATATCAAGTCTAGCCAAAGGAAATTGGCTTTAACTTCATCATACATTCAATTCATGTGTAAGGATACATGAACTTCAAAAAACTTGTTCAGATTGAATCGAGACAAGAGTTAGAATATACTTGCCTTAAAGTATCGCTCGCTATGGTATAATTTACTTTACGTTCAAGTCTTTCAAGTCTCTACAATACATGATCACATAATGCCTCACATTAGGTCATATATAATCAAGTATGTATATGACTATATCTTACCCTTCATCTCAATCTAATTGTGTATTAGATTCATTTTACTATTCATTAGGTTTATCATTATACTTGCATTCATTTGACTAGGTTATCTCAACCTTTATACAACATCCTTAAGGTTTAACAAAGTTTAAACAATGTTACTTTATGTTCCTTAAAGTATGTTTACTTTTAAATCCATTACCATTCTTTCTTTTGTACTTAGAAATATTCTTCACTATCCTTGTTCTCGAGAGGCTGGTCATGCCACCACTTTATAACTATATCTCTCATCATGCATGGGCATGAGTTAATAAAGAGAGGTCCTGACTTGCATCATGCACATGAAGTCCTTACTTTTAGTGGTCCGTGCTGCTAGCACCATTTCGCAAAGATGTCTTTCTTCTGTTCATGGCGCATGTATTATCAAAAATATGCTATAGTATTGCATCATGGCATGCATGAGTTTCAAGTATGCTTGGTTATTTTTATGGCATTGTGGTGCCATCATTTGTTTAGGGTTGGTAATAATGCCAACAACTCTAGGCACACCGTAAAAAATTTTCAAACTTTAAATTTTGTGAACTTCCCTGACGCATAACTTCTTCGTTATAAGTCCTAATTGGCTCGCTCAAAAGCCTACGGTTCACAAATTACGTAATCTACGCTGTTCATGCAAGAATTTTATCTATTTGACTTCGTTTGCTAAAAATTCACCTATTGGTTCATTTTAACGAAAACGATAAACGCTCAATGAACGCTCAACGCTCGCTTTCTTCGTTCTAAGTCGAATTCGATCATTTTCGAGTCCAAAACTCTAAATGATGAACATGACTTGTCTCCATTGAAAATAACATTTCGAGTTCAAACTCAAAATTTGACTTCTAATCCGGAATTTCATTTAATTCGACGATTATCGCCTAATCGTATGATTTTTCGCAAATCTTCATTACTTAGGATTTGTTCATTACTTTCACTTGCATTCATTTCATTCTATAAACATCTTCACATACTTAATACAACAACTTATTTTCATTGTTGGATTTTGACTTAATTCATTCATGAGCTTATAACTTATTCCATTATAAACTACTTATAGCTTCATTATTTCTAACTTAAGAAAGTTATAGTCCTTTAATCATCATGCATACATGTTTTCACATATAGTTTCATTCTATGTATATATGATACATATACATACAAATTCTTTACTTCCATATTACTTCTATTAATAAACTCATTACAAGTTCATAATACTTTCACATAAGTTTATAACTTATGCTAGCTTAAATGACTTATTACCAACTTATGTGGCTTAAGTTCATTACTTACACATTCTTCTTACTTATTAACATTCATGTTCCTTAATCCATCTTTTCTTATCAACCTATCATGAATAGAGATAGAAGATAATTAGAGAAGAAGTCTTACTTTTGAAGTCTTGGTAAGTAGCTTTTTCTTCTTCTTCTACTTATGGAAGTGACTTATTTGTAACTTAAACTCTCTAACCAATTAAGCACTTTGAGATGTTTGGATTATTTGAACAACTAACAAATGGCTTGTAAGCCTCTCTATATATAGATTTTCCAAAGTTAGGGTAATTTGGACTTTAAAACAATCCCACCTCCTTATGCACCTCCTTACTATTCATTACTTGCAAGGCACAAAACCTATCCCTTTGCCATTAATTCATCATTCATTATTTAACTTGGTCATTACATAACTTGGTTACTACATTAACTTGGTCCCCACTTATCTTGGTTATCACATATTAACCATATTAGTATGGTTTTTGCCCCATGGGTCATAGTAATCCATTGGACTTTAATTTAGCTTAGATTAACCTATCTTTTGGGCTTGCATTAATTAACTTGTTCATTAATTAATATTGGGCCTTAACATTTAATTCACTTGGGTTTGTACCAATTGTTAACCAATCTTCCAAGTCCATTAACATTATTTAATAATATATACATATATATCTATGTATTGATTATTCTCAGTATTATACTTCAGATACAACTTCATTATATATATATATTCCTTCCTTCATATAAACTCAGATAATACTTCAGATATACTCTTGTATAATTTTCATTACCCTTGTACAATACCTAATATCATACAATTATTATGTTTTACTTAATTAATACTTCGCTTTCCTTAATATTCATAATTAAGTCCGCAAGATGAATAAAATATTACATTTTCCATAACTAGATTATTATTACATAATCCATCTTTACTTGATATTCTATCATTACGTATTTTTAATTTGAAATTCAAAAATAATTCCTAAATTAAGCAATAAAAAAATATCGATGAATAGTGTTTTTCATTATTTAGAAAAAAATTTTCTGAAAACTTTTATTTTCGCTCTTAGAAATTCAAACACTTTAATTCCTTCAATGTAGCTAAAATACTACATTGATATATTCCAACATCAATAAGTTATATATTTTAATGAAAAACCATCTTGATAACACATATAATAATGATTTTATTATTATTTAATTTAATAAAATCATTTTACAATAAAAAAACCTAAAGTTATTAATTTTTTTACTATTGTAGGTTGGCTTAATCGTCTTCCCGAAGTGCGTTTTAGATTTTAATAATACTCTATGTTGAACTCTCTACTTAGATGGAGAATTTCATCGAGGGAGACATGAAGGAACTTTAGAATGTAGCTTGCTTAGCATAGATAAATGTAAATTGAGCTATCTCTAACTACCTATGGGACTTGCGAGGGGTTAGGGGCGGTTGTGGGAACCATATCTTGCACTCTTGCGATCTGTGGGGCCGTCGAGGAGCTACTTATCAATTTATGATCACCTACCCTTCCTCTCCGGGTTGTCTTCGTCACTTAATGATTCATCTTGGTTGAACTTCTCTTTACCTTTCTTCCCATGCCACCACGCCGAACTGTGCCTCCTCCTTCCCCCTTGGGGAAAAATACTTTTTTAAGGGTATCAGATTATTTTCTAATTAACAAGTTAATCTTCAGGATGTTGTCATTGACTCAATAAAAGCAGCTACAGACCGATTAACTCACTCAACAAACTTTCTTCAGTATTTAGGTCAGCATGCACTTATTATGCAAGATGATTTGCCCACTCCTGTTGAGGAACATGTTGATGATGAAAGATATCATTTTATGTCTCTTTTCCTGAACTTGGCCAACACATTTCTTTATATGGTCAATACATATATCATGTTCGTTTTTACCTTTCACCTCTTAGTTTGGATTAGCAGTAATAGGTGTCAATTGGTACTGCAATTATTTTGATTTGTTAACTTATCATTAATTGATTGTGAAGGCATCTGAGTTATCTTTTTATGTATCAAGTGTGTAGCTTTTATGCTTGATCTGTTGAATTTCTGTAGGAAGATGTTTTTAGTCTGTTTTCTCTATTATGCTTTCTCAAAATTACTCTATGCTCTATACTGTTTGGATTATACATGTGTTATGTACAAGTCAAATTAGTTTACTCTTTTCACATATATTTTTAAAAGTTGCACTTCAGTTGTGACGCCCCCAAAATAGGTATACATCACCCATCTTGAGTCGCCAAATACATGGTACACAATTCAAATACAAACTAATAATACAGCAGTCGTGTAAAATACGACAAAACACATGCTGTGAGTTTAAATACAAATATTGTCTTCTAGACAATATCCATTCTCAAATAGAGTCCTCATTACATTTATTATCACACTTTTTAACAGAATAGTGAGGACTACTAATACTATCATCCGGACTAGTCACTCCATTCCACGACTAGTCCGGCCACGTTCTCATTTCACAGAAGAAACGGTGAAAGAAAGGGTGAGCTCAACTAGCCAAAGAAGAAATATTATGACTAAGATAATGCAGAATAAATTATCATTAGTCTTCAACAATGTTAAACTGATAATATACAACAGACATCAAGTTTAACTGCAGAGGACATGAAATTCATTAAAAGAGTCAAGTAGAGAATAAAGTCTACTATCTTTTATGATTTAAAAGGTTTTTCATCACTTTTATCGATGGGACTCAGCTTAATAAAATCCACATCATCCCTGCACTACAGCCAAGGATATTCGTTAGGGTCACGATCACAAATTCCATGCACTACGGGCCAAGGATATTTGTGTATTCATCAATGGTCATGATCATGCCAACAACTGTCCATCAATGCACTCACGGCCAATGAGGACTTTTATCACATTATTTGTAACATTACGATCATGATTATACCGAATAATCCACAGTCATAATCATACCAAGTCCATCTATGCACTTCTGAGGCCACAGATGACTTTCAAAAAAAATATAAACATGAGGATGATGACAATGATATAAGAATTCAATAAAATAAGTTCACGAATTAATTTATTCAGGAACTAATAACGTCCAAATTGTCAACATGATACTACTTTGTAGAGTAAAATTCAAGAATGCTCAGAAGAATATTTCCATGAAAAATACTGGATGAAGCGCAAATATCAAGGATATTCCACTAATTTCATGGAGTATAGAAGTCAAAAATTTAACCAACTAAGTATAATAACGAATGGAATAACAAAAGAAATCACCATGCATGCGGTACTTCGCATAGACAGGTTATTCCAACAGAATAATAATAACGGAACCAGGTCAGGTGAAATTCACACCGACAGGATGTCCCAACAGAATAATAAATGCGGAATAATAAATAATGGAACCGGTCGGCGTAAAAGCGTCTGAGATAGGATATTAAGCGAATAATAAATAAAGAGCGGAACCGGTGGGTGTAAAAACACACAGATAGGATGTTCAATGTAATAATAAAGGCGAATAATAGAAGAATGTCACCAAGTATAGGGTAGATCCAGCGTATCTGAGTTATTCCAACAAAATAATAAGAAATGGAATAACAAAGGTTCTCTTCATGAATAAGAAAGAATAACACCCTTACCAAGTAAAAGAACTGGATATAAGAGTAGGAAGTAAGAATACTTTTCTATAGTTTCTCTATAATTTCTCTCTCTGGAGTTTCAGTGAATTTGTAAGAAATAATGAAGAAATGAGCTTCTATTTATAGGAGAATGGAAGTGTACTGTTCATGGCTGAAATTATTTGCATAATACGAATCTTCAATTTTTCAATCAACCAAACATTAAAATATAATATATATATATATATACACACACATGTTTTCAAAATATTTTTATCAATATAATAAATACACCACTTAATTTTTCTTCCCCATAACCAACATCAATCCCCCACCCACCCAATAATCAAATTCGCTACACTCTTACACATCACTATCACACTACTACTTTTCCACCATTTCCCACTCACACACACATCACACACCTATCACTTTCACATATCATTTTCTTTCACTATATACTCAAAACACACATATACTTCCATACGTATACTCTTCCATTTCCAAAATCATTTCCCAACACATATGGGCCCCACATGTGGCCCCCACCTTTAAATAATTTTCTACCGATTATTTTGAAAATGGGTAAATAGGAATCCATAAAATAAGCAAAATTTCATAAAAAAAAACACCTTAATAATTTTAACAACATTTATCATCTTTATTATAATTCACAATATTAATCGACCAGGTCATTCCCAGGAAAGAGGGGGCTTTCCAATAAGGATTTCTCCCTATTGGCGCGCAATTAGGTGACCAAACCTCTCCTTGGCAGAACTTCTAGACATCGTTAATATTGCAATTTATAATATTAATAACTCTGTCATTTCAATTATTGATTTAATAATATATAAAATATCGACAATAATTGAATTAAATAACGGAGATACTTATACAACAATTACTATAGCAATAATTGAACAAAACTGGTGACTTCTCACGTAAGCATTAATAATCAATACAGGTGTGCTACTCTTATGCAACCACGGCGTACATCTTGTACTTTTACTACCGAGTAGTTCAACGGTGATAACAGGTAAAACTTCCGCCGTTATTTTCAATAAAAAATATTTTTCGTTTTTTCAATCAAATGATAATAATAATTAATGGGGTCCACCAATGATTGTGTCATCGTACGAATATTCCCCGACACAAAGAATATTCCCTGACCAATCGAATATAATACAACAACTTGCATACTTTGCAAAATTTATAAATACTACCCACAACTATAACATTATATCAAATCTACTCCATAATATTTAAAAAAATATTTTGAGAAATTTAAATCTTTATTCATAAAATCTGGGGTCTCACATCAGTGTTAAATATAACTTCCAGAAATATAGTGCCTAATTCTTATATATATATTAATTCTATGCTAAAAGTTTTCAAGTGGACAAATAAAATAGAAAGGTGATATAATGAAATATTTATGAGGAGAGACTTGTAGTTGAGCAGTCATAATTAATAAAAGTTACCATATTATCAATATATAGGCATGACAAAGACAATTTTGTGCATGTACTAGTTGGTATATGATTCAGTATTCTAAAATTCCCTACCTAGGTTCCTTTAATTCTGGCCTATCTGCTAGGCGGTACCTACCTAGGTTAGCTTATCGATTTTTAGAACACTTATATGATCAATAATTATGCTGGTAAATGTTTATGGTTCTTACATCAACTTTGATGTGAACTTTTCTTCCCTTCCTTTGCCACCTGTGTGGTATATGATAATTTCTTTACTTCATTTTGAAATAGAGTTGAAAATTTATTTCTTTTTAAATTGGCTTCTCTTGAATGCTCAAAAAGTTATATTTCAACATAAGGTCTGTCAATTTACATTTCTGGTAAGGGTATAATAGTTCAAATGATAAATTTTTACCCAATCTTTTAAATAATCCTGGACAAAACAAACATAACTTGAGATTATTTCAAGTTATCTCCCATGAATAATCCTATTCATGGGATAACTTGAAATAACATGGGACTAAACAAACATACATGAGATTATCTCATATTTTTCGAACCACAAGTGATGACTCAAGAATTGGTGTAAATCACAGGTGGTTTTTTTTTGAATTTTACTCAAATTTATTTGATGATCAGTATTATATTTTACCGGTAACTATAGTTATTTTTGATATTCTATTAGGCTAGGCTATCATAGTTTTCAAACTATGAATCGAAAAACTGTGAACCATGAATGATGAATAGAATCATGAATCAAATTTTAGGGTTTAATGCAAGGTGGAAATAGATAATTATAATCTCTATAACACGATTATGTATACTCTCCAATGTATAAAATCTTCCAATTTCTTGAATAGCTACTTTTTTATGAGTATTCTTTTTTTTTATCATGTAGGTCATATCATGGAAGCCTGCATAAATTATAAATTTTGTGTCATGAAGAGTTATATTCTCCCATCTCTTCTTTTCTTGTTGTTCTTTATTAACTTGCATTTCTTATTTTGAACACACCAACTATATGCACTATTAAACACACACACACCAACTATATGCATTTTAAACACACCAACTATATTGCGGGTGGCTATATTTCCCAATTGGTTGGGTTCATAGGGATTTTGGTTGCTATAATGCTAGTATAGCTATAGTTCTGGAAAATTTACAATTTATTATTTAAACATTTCATTCTTTATATACATTTCTTTTTTAATTTCATAACTATTTGACTGATTTATGTCTATATATTTTTTTTGATTTGCAGATAGAGTTTTTCTTGGAAGGTCAATAACCACAAGGTTGAAGGTTTTAATTAAGCATTTTCTTAGGATATGAATGTCAGTATTTCAGCTTTTTGGATTATATAATTTGGTTTTGTGGTACTTAGATTATTTAAGCAACTGTTTATTGCCTAGCTAGTTGGGTATTTTGTTGAATCGGTGAATCTACTATTTTTTATAAGATAATTACTTTTTATTTTAAATGTTTATTGCCTTTTGTCTTTTATATTATATATAGGTGTAAAGTTGATTTAAAAAGCTCACTAAATGTATTATATTTTTTTTATTAAAAAATTTTAATGTGACAATACATTTTGAATATCAAACTTAATATGACACCACATCATCACAATTTATAATTATTTATTGACAAATAGTATTTGGTCAATGAAAATTAAAATTTAATGACGAATAATTTTAACTATTTAGAATTAATAGTATTGTCATTATATATATTCATTTAGTTATGACAATTGATCTTGTCACTAATATTAATTATTTGGTGACAAGTTATGCCGTCACTATTATATATTATTTAGTGATGACTTTTAATTTTGTAACTATTAATAGCTCTTTATGTGACGAGTTCTATCATCACCATAAGTATTCAATTAGTGACACAGAAAAATGTGTCATAGAAATTAACTCTTTGGTGACAAACTATATCGTCACTATTATATATTTATTTAGTCACAACAACTAATTTTGTCACTATTAATAACTCTTTCTGTGACGAGATGTATCATCATCATAAGTATTCAATTAGTGACATTGAAAAATGTGTCCCAAAAAATAACTTTTTGGTGAAAATTTATTTTGTAATATTATTTAAAATATGAAATGAAAACGACATAATTGTCATGTTAAAAATAGTATTAGGTGACGAATTGTTCTGTTGTCATTTATTTTTTTATTTTTGGTGACGATAAACACAATAACATGACGAAAGAATAATCATAAATATGACAATATTGTCGTCATTAAAATTAGATGATTTAAATAGAGTAACATATTTTTCGTCTTTAAAACAATATCATTTAATGACGAAAAAAGATTTTCTTCATTTAATGCACTAAGTTTTGATGACGAAGCATAATATATAGTGACGAAAATTTCATTCAAATAGTGATGCTATTAACGTCACTAAAAGTAATTAATTATAGTGACAAAGGTGTAGATCATCACTATAAGTTAAAACATTTAGTGATGACATCAAATATTGTCAAATAAACCTAATACCACGCTCATACGGTGACGGTCTCTGTGACGATTAACACTTATCACCAAATGTTTTAGTGACGAAAAATAAATTTTATGTGACAAATTTTAGCGTCATTTTTTGTGTAATTTCTTGTAGTGATGGGATACATCTCCTTATCATCTGATCAACACATTGTTTGAACAAATTATACGTGGTCTACAAGTAATAAAGTGAAAGTAAAGTATCGTTCCCACGAGGAATTGTTTAATAAAAATCACCAAGTACTAACTCGTAACCAACTCAATCTTATTTAAACGAATGAATTTTAAATTATATAATTAAATTATTTAACTAAACTAATTCTAATTACCACTAATTAAAAATCAAATTATGGAGATTTAAGATCACAACTTCACTGATTGCTTCATTTAAGTTAACATACTTCTCAACAATTATTTTCTATCATGAATTATTAATCAAGAACACTAAAGCAGATAAAACCATCTCTCGATGCATAATACCCATACTCACTTAAATCCATAGGTGATAGAATTAAGCAAGACACCCTAGTTAACTAATCCACTATATCTCTATGTGAATTATAATTAGAAAGGATTTAAAGCACAAGTTCTCTATAAGATTACATATGGCGTAAAGACATATCTCTATCCTAAATACGAATCATGAATTCTATCTATGCAAAAATCATAAAGACATGATATCATGGTCAAATATAAATCTAAACTTCATCTCTTGGGTTCATATAGATTATCACGGTAATTGTTAGCTAGGCAATTAAGCAATTAAGTCCAAATCACAATAGACAATCCTCACAATAGAACATAATAATTGATAGCAAAGCATATTAAAATAAACTACACAATAAGATCCATTGTAATCTCAAACAAAGAATTAGTTAATGATTATTGAATTAAAACTAAGAATCCACAATTAAATAATCATTAAAAGACAAAGATAGAAGAAGATGAGAAGATAGAATCTATTGTCTGTAGATTTGAAGCTCCCTCCTCGCTCCTACTTTGAATCTTCAATGGTCTTCAAGTTGCTTCAATCTCCAAATCTAATAAGAACTAGTGTTTTGATCTAATCTACTCTACTCTAATCTAATGGAATCCTCTCTCTCTCTCTCTCCTCTAATTCATGTGATTCTCCTCCTTTTATATTCCTCTTTACATGTCTTTAAGTCCTCTTGGAAGTTCTTGAGTCAATCGGATCGAACCAATCCTTCTCGGACTCAAATTCGTATAAAAAACGAGTTTTATGCGCGTACCCCCACCCCGGTGGGGGTTTATACTTGTAAAGGGCCCGCCCCAGCGGGGGTCCCTACTATTTTCCAGCTAGTATGCCCGCCCCGGCGTGGGTGCCTTTTTTGCTTTGACGTCCTTTGGGAAAACGGCCATAACGTTTGATCCAAGAAGAGTTACGAGGCTTTCTACCTATCAAATCGAAGATATCGACGACCTCTACAACTTTCATTCTTTAAGAAATGACAAATTCGGATTGGATCAAGGTGGAAATCGGGCTTGAAGTAGATGTTATGTAAATGGCAAGCACGACAACTCTTAGCTTTGATTTTCAATTATAAAAAAGCCATAACTCTCGCATCCGAACTCCAATTGGAATGATTCAAGATGTTTCGAGAAGCTAAGAAGAAGATCTACAGTATACTCCAAGTTCCAAGCCAAGAACATGCATCCAACTTGGTGTTAAAAGTCCTTCAATCTTCCCTTCTTGCATTTGCTTGCGTATTTTGGTCCAAAAGATGTCTGAATTGCTTTCCCTTTCTTCTTCATGCCAATGTTATGTCATAGCCTACAAAATATCATAAAATATATGAAAAGTAACTAAAAAACATGAATATAAACAACTAATTCAAGTAACAGATACCAGATAAGTAGGTATAAAACTTACTTATCAACAAACACATTTTCTAACCAACAGCCTGGTTTCGGATCGCCAGATCCTTTTCTCTCCATTTGGTTTTGAACACTTACTCAACTCTGGTTATTCCATCAGGGATTGAACCTTTCACACTCACAGTTTTACCCCACTAGGGATAAGACTTTTCACACCCGCATTTTATCCTGTACATGGGATTAAACTTTCTCACCCGTAGTTTGTCCTGAACATGGGATCAAACTTTTCATTGGCTGCAAATCATCCTGAACATGGGGTGAACTATACCAACCTGATCTCCTTGATACATGGGAGTACGTAGGCAACCATATTTTATATGGTCCGGTCGTAATAAAATAAAAACAACAATAACTTTTCTACACCCTTCTCATTACAAAAACAAAAACAACAAAAACATTCCTACAACCTTTTTGCCACATACATCGTTGAATCTCTTACACCAGGTTAGAACCACGAAGACCTGATCTCCTCTTCAATAGGAGTATGTAGGCAGCCATTCATGGTTCAGTCAAACCCCCTACCAAAACACAAACACTTGTCAACGGTACTGGGATCATTCTTCTATACACTATATTTCATCGGCTTCAGACCAAAGGGATGGAACTACCTGACCTCCCCATGTAAACAGGAGATTCGGCAACCATCTAAGCTGCGGTTGTTTCCTCAAAGAGAAACACCAATCCATAAGAGATGGAACTAACTGGGCTCCTCTTAAATAGGAGTACTGGTGACCATCTATGGTGCGGTCAACCTCAGAGAGGAAAGCCACATTCCTCTCCACATTTACATACAGAAAACTAGTCCCAAGACACCAAAGATGGTAGGGAATACACATAGATCAACTATCCATTCTGAAATATTCTGAGACAACTCAATGTCCATCCATCAAGGAGGAATTCAAAATACATCAAGATCCCAAGCCCTAAAAAAACAGGCAAATATCAAGCAAGTAACAAAGCATAACTAAAAGGGAAGTGATCAAAATTATATTTCCCTTCTATATATAATGTTGTTTGATATATACAATATGAATTGTACATGATAAATTGGCTAAGCTAGTCTGTACAGGAAAATACAAGCCCATCTACAAATCAGTGTATATGCGAGCTATCAAGCCCAACATGGCATCCCTCTCAGAAGAAGGAGGTAACGATGTGGTCTCCTGTATAAGGGTATCCACATAAGCTAACAGATCTATGACCATCTGCATGGTGATGTAGTGCTCATCAATGTATGTGTTCATCTCTACAATCATGCCACTCGTAAGGGACCTCACTGTGGTACTATCTGTAATGGCTACATCCTGGGAAGATATGGCACTATCCCTCTCAATTATCACGGCATCTCTGGCTGATCTGGCCTCATCCCGCTCCTCAATAGCGGCGTCTCTATGTAATAATGCCTTGTCTCTCTCTAATAGAGCGCCATCTCACTCATCAAGGGCTGTCAACATTAGGGCTCTAGCCTGATCTCTCTCAAAGGTCATCAGATGGTGACTTTGCTCGAAATACTGTGCTGAATGATGGATCACAATAGTGCTAGTACTGGGAGAATCTAAAAGAGCTTTTGGCGACCCAGTAAATGGCTCCTCCTCGGTGTGGGAATCAATGTCCACCATAGGCTCTCCATCATCCGAATCAATACCCGACATTGTGGATATTACCGCAACCGATGAAGTCTCTGTCTCCATCCACGCAGAATACTCTGGCGAACAGCCCAGATGGCTAACAGAAAAATTAGCTATCTGACGTTGATCCCAACATGCATAAACCTGGGATCAGTACTCTGCTGATAGATGGCGAGAAGCTAAACGCTGACCTAATTCCCCCTCGAAAGGATGGAAGTCCTAGAACTAGTCAAACTGTAACATCATAGCCAGTGGGTGGTAAGTATTCATGCCCCTCAAACCAGCCAGAGGGAGATAATCCATGCCCGGAGCATGATGCCAAACAGATCTTTGATCCCTGTCAGGAATATCGACCAAGACATAGCGTCTGTACACTCCGATGGCTGAATGGAGTAAGACATAGCTATATCATGGGTAAAGCAGTACCCGTGTCGGTGAAAAGTACCAATCGGTCTCAAGTGTGGCATAAACCACACGTATAACATGACCGAACTACCTGTAAATACCCTTACAGGGTAGATGCTGCAAAACGTGGTCGACCTCAATGTCTCCGCCACAATCATCGGAATGATGGTATGACCCACCCTGAGAGCTCTCACTGCCATGATAACACCGATGTCCAACTCATCTATATACCATGGCATGTATACATACGCCATTATACACATCATAAATACATCCACTCTGGCCAAATTCCACTGATCCTCTGATGTGGTAAAATCCCCAGAATGTCATGCGTAGCTATCTAATGAGCCAAACCTATCTATCAGGAAATGCTGGGATAATACATGACCGGATGTAATCTCATCCTCTATTACTCTACGCCGTAACCTGGTGAGGGTCATGAACTATCATCGCATATCTCTGACATCCATATGAGCGCAAGGTCTGTCTAAGGGCAAAGCCATAAACCGCTCGTACTCCTCCAATGTAGGAGTCAACTACTGGGTACTAAACCAGAAAACCTGTCTCTTCGGTATCCAATGCTCCAGCATACCCTCTACAAAGCCTGCGGGAACCTGAAACATCAAGAGGGTCATAGAATGTTGTAATAGATGATCTACAGTCACCCTATTTGTAGGTGACATACTATCATACCACGAACTCAAACGGGAGACTATCAACACTGGTCGGGTGTGATCTATGCGACTGACTATCGAAGAAGACATATGTGTAGGCCATATCATAAGACCATCCAGTGGTCAATGCTGAATATCTCTGGATATACATACATATGCATAACATGATATATGCATGACAGATAATAGATGGCAATGTGATGTAGGGAATAGAAAATAGTATATACATTCCTAAGTACATCATCATCTACATACATCATTTTTATACAGCTAAAAATACAGGGAAATGGGGCACAGACGCCCTACTACTAACAGAGGCCTATCAAAAGATATAGCGAGAATGAGGCACAACCACCCAATATGTAATAGAGGCCTATAAAAAGAGATAACAAGAATACACATCAGAAGAAGACAATGATGTCAATATCTACATCATCAATCCTGTCCACATGATGTAACTCCTCCTGATTCATTGGATCTCTATCAGTAGTGATGTCAGGCCTATACAAGGGAGGATCTACACCGGAAAAGCCATATGGGTCACCTGAGGGGTCAGCGCCTGAGCTAGAAGGATCAAAAGTATCTGCCTCTGAAGGATCTCAACCCAAGTGTCGGATGAAGAAATGTGTCCGGTCCAACTGCTGGGTTAAACGATCAATCTGTGTCAAATGAGTTGGATCTCGGACATAGGATAGCCAATCTGTCATCATCACAGATCTAGGAACCATATCCCTTATAAACTGAGTGGCGCGGATCTGGGCTCCAATGGTACGAGGGGACCACCAGCGATGGAATGTATCTTGAGTATGTGAACCCTTTGACAAAGTATATTCATCCATACCCATCAATGGGATGTTATTGATGGGTGACCACAAGCCAATAACGCCTGGCAGGAGGCAAGATCGGTACACGAATATCTTTTGTGGTGCTCCTAATTGTACGCTCTCCTAAATAGAGCTCCCACCCTCCATCTATGAAGAAAGGATTCCTACGAGTGGGTATCACATGCTCGACACCAGTCGGGTATCCATCCTCAAATCTAATGGTCAAATGTTCCCCAGAATAGGGAACCCAAGTAATGACATCAGCTATCAACAACTCCAACTGTAGTCGACAATGGGTGAAACCCTCCGCTACAGGAACCTCCACCAAAATGGAGTGATGCCATCGCCGTCCTCGTAGATAGGTATCTAAACCTAACCCATTCATAGGACGCAAACATGGAAGCCTCTCATAGGCCCAAAACTGCCAACACAAAGGCAAAACACCTGCTGTCAGTGAACACTGTTAAACCTGTACATGGGAAATGAAAAGAGAACTACTCACCAGCGGAAACGAGTAAAATCCTAGACAAGCCTTGGTCAAGCCCTGCGAACGCATGCACATTCCCCTAAGGAAATAGGTGAAGGTGTAGGAACCCCAATCATACTCTCCAATACGGTCCACCTCCCGCCTGGCGTTGATCAAAGCGAATTACACCGTATAAGAGTTATCTGCTATGAAACAACCCCTGATGATAACCAAGAACAATCGTCAAAGAATGTGATCCTTGACTCTCATATCAGCAGGCATGGTCTCATTCAACAGCCCACTCATAGCATCTACACTCAAAGGACCCGTACGGACGGTCTTTCCCTTGAGCGCCTCAACCGAAACTCCCAACATGGATCTAATGGCAGTCGGGGTAATATTCGTCGTATATGGCACTGGCACCCCTCCAAACTCCATACCGGTGATAAATCGCCAATCCATCGGCATCATCATCACATCACAGTCCAACAAATGGAGAGACTGAGTATGGTGAAACCAGCGCTCAGATAATGCCTTGAGGTAACCCCAGGGACAACGGCGGGGTATAATGGAAAAGAACGCCCCAAAACCCCAATCATGCACTATACCTCGATAATCTGGATGCAGATCCTGATACAGGGAGTGTATGCTGAACCAGTTCCCTCGAGGCTGTGTAAAGTCGGGAACCTACATCACATGCAAATCAATGTCAAGATTGTGACGCCCCCAAAATAGGTATACATCATCCATCTTGAGTCGCCAAATACATGGTACAAAATTCAAATACAACTTAATTATACAACAGTCGTGTAAAATACGACAAAACATAATCTAAGAGTTTTAATAAGAATATTGTCATCTAGACAATATCCACACTCAATGGAGTCCTCATTACATTTATTATCACACTATCTAACAGAATAGTGAGGACTACTAATGCTATCATCTGGACCGTCACTCCGTTCCCCGACTAGTCCCAGCTACGTTCTCATTTCTTGAAGAGAACAGTGAAAGAAAGGGTGAGCTCAAGTAGCCTAGTAAGAAATATTATGACTAAGATAATGCAGAATAAATTATCATTAGTCTTCAACAATGTTAAACTGATAAAATACAATAGACATCGAGTTTAACTACAGCGAAATAAGCAATTCATTAGAAGAGTCAAGTAGAGCATGATATCTACTATCTTCTATGATTTAAAATGTTTTCATCAATTTTTATCGCTAAGACTCAACTTAATAAATAAACCACATCATCGAAGTCATCCACACTTTCACGGCCAAGGATATTCATTAAATCATCAATGGTCATGACTATCTTGAATAATCCTGGTCATAATCATACCAAAAAGCGTCCATCAATGCACTATAGGCTCTCGAGGACTTTTACCACATCATTTATAACATTACAGGTCATGATTATACCGAATAATCCTGGTCATAATCATACTAAGTCCATCTATGCACGTAAGCCAAAGATGACTTTTATCACAATATAAGCATGAGGAGGATGATGACAATGACATAATAATTCAATAAAATAAGTTCAAGAATAAATTTTAAAGATTTATAAGTTAATTTATCTTGAAATCAATTACGTCAAATTGTCGACATAATCTTGCTTTGTGGAGTAAAATTCAAGAATGCTCGGAAGAATATTTCCATGAAAAGATATCGGATGAAGCGCAAATATCCGAGGATATTCTCCTAATTTCATGGAGTATAGAAGCCATAACTTTAACCAAATGAGTATCATAGAATATATGAAAGCGCAAATGGATTTTCACCTTTGTACGGTAATCCACGTGAAGCAGATCATTTCCATAATTTAATAAGGAATGAATACGAAGGATCATTCACCATGCATGTGATAATCCACATGTACAAAGTTATTCCAACAAAATAATAAAGAATGGAACTAGGTCATGCATAATCCGCATTGCAGACGAGGATATTCCAACGAGAATAATAAAGAATGGAATAATAGAAGAATTCACCATGCATGCGATAGACCCGCATGACGAGTTATTCCAACGAGAATAATAAAGAATGGAACCGAGGTCTAGCGTAATTCGCACAGATAGGATATTCCAACAAAATAATAAAGAGTGGAATAATGGAAGAATTCACCATGCATGCGATAGATCGCATGACGAGTTATTCCAGCGAGAATAATAAAGAATGGAACCAGTCTAGTGTAATCACATGCAGACAGGATATTCCAATGAATAATAAAGAATGAAATAATGAAGAATTTCACCATGTATGCGGTATACTTGCATGAGACGAGTTATTTCAACATAATAATAAAGAATGGAGTAACAGAAGAATTTCACCATGTATGTGGTACTTCACATAGACAGGTTATTCCAACATAATAATAAAGAAAGGAATAACAGAAGCTCTCTTCATGAATACAAAAGAAATAATACCCCTTACCTTAGAAAGAAACTGGATAATGGAGTAGAGAGGTAGCAGACTTCTCTTCTTCTTTCTCTCTATAATTTCTCTCTATAATAATTGCTCTAAAGCTTTAGTGAGTTGGTGAGAAATAAAGGAAGAAGGAGCTTCTATTTATAGGACAATATAGTTTCAATAATTGCACATTTTGGGGCTCAAAATATTACAGTACAATACCTTCAACTTTTCTTTTATATTTAATTTAGTCCTGCAAGTATTATCAAACTTGCACCACCTCCCCTAATAGTAAATAATGTGAATCAATAGTTCAATCATGTGAATCAATAGTTATAATCATGTGAAAATATGAATTACAGTATAGTACCTCCATCTATACCTCCATTTTTAGCTTAGTCATGCAAGTATTATCAATCTTGCACCAACTCCCCTAATAGTACAAGAATGGGAATCAATAGTACACATATGTGAACAAATAGTTATAATCATGTGAATTAATAGCAATTAATTGCTCATTTATCCGATTAATTATCCGACTGGTCAGTAAAACTTCCAGACATCAATTAATATCAAAATAAATGTCGATTTCCACTAACACTAATAATTTCAACACAATGGAACTACCAATTTCATCTTTAATCAACACGAACTTATTCATCATTAATATTATAACTCACAATATTTTACAACCAGATCATTCCCAAGAAAGAGGGGGCTTTCCGATAAGGATTTCCTCTTATTGGCGCGCAATTAGATGACTAAACCTCTCCTTGACAAAACTTCTAGACATTGTAAATATTGCAATTTAATAATATGAATAACTTTGTCATCTCAATTATTGATTTAATAATATATCATATTATGCATATGATACTGTGACAATAATTGATTCAATAATATGAGAGATATGATGCAGCATTACTGTAGCAATAATTGAGTATAACTGAGTGACTTCTCACGTAAGCATCAATAATCAATACTGTGTGCTACTATGCAACCACGTGTATTACTGTACTTTTACTACCGGGTAGTTCAACAGTTTAACGGTAAAACTTCCGCCGTTATTTTTATAAAAAGATAATTATGTCATTTTCTAACTACAACAATACTTCCATTGTGGGGTCCACCAATGATTGTGCCGTCGTCCGAATATTCCTTGTTAAAATGAATATTCCCCGACCAATCGAATATTATATAACCACTTACTTACTTTGCAAAATTTGTAAATATTACCCACAACTATTATATCAAATCCACACCATAATATTCAAAAATATATTTTGAGAAAATTATTCTTTATTCATAAAAGTTGGGGTCTTACAACCTCCCCTTCTTATGAAATTTTTTCCTCGAAATTAGGGTGTGTACCTGGTATGTCGAAGAGGTGAGGATACCTTGATTTCATCTCAGATTCTAACTCCCAGGTCATTTCCTCAACATCATGGTTTCTCCACAAAACTTTGACTTGAGGTATAACTATAGAGCGTGGAATATGATCCTTCTTATCGAAGATTTTAACAGGTACCTCTTCATACGTTAAATCTTCCTCTATTTCGTCTGGTTCTAATTCAATAATATGGTTTGGGTCTTTCACATATTTACGTAACATAGATATGTGAAAAACGTTATGAACACGAGACATACTTGGCGGTAAGGCGAGTTTATAGGCCACAGTTCCTACTCAATCGAGGATTAAAAATGGGCCAATGAATCGAGGATTGAGCTATCCTCTCTTTCCAAATCTTGTAACTCCTTTCCATGGAGCAACACGTTACAACACATGATCTCCAATATTGAATTCCACGTCTTTTCGATGAAGATCAACATAACTCTTTTGTCGATCTTGTGATGTGTTTTATTAGTTGTCGGATCGTTTGAATCTTTTCTGTAGTCATACGTACCAAATTTGATCCCAACAACATTGCTTCACCCACCTTATCCAAGCATACTGGAGAACGACACTTTCTTCCATACAACGCCTCAAATGGAGCCATGCCAATACTTGTTTGATAACTATTGTTGTAGGAAAACTCCACCAATGGTAAGAACTTGTCCCAACTTCCCTTGAAGTGAAGGACACAGAGTCTTAATAAATCTTCAAGAGTTTGAATAGTCCTTTCTGACTGCCCATTCATTTGAGGATGACATGCCGAATTAAATCATAAATCCGTGCCCATAGCTTTTTGCAAACTAACCCAAAATCTTTAAGTGAATCTTGGGTCTCAATGAAAAACTATGGATACTGACATACCATGCAATCTTACGATCTCGTTTATGTACATACAAGCAAGACGTTCAAGTCTAAAAGTTTCTCATATCGGTAAGAAATGAGCAGACTTGGTCAATCTATTAACAATGACCCAAATCGCATCTATGCCTTGAGAAACCTTGGAAAGACCAGTAACGAAATCCATGGTAATGTGCTCCCACTTCCATTCTGGAATTTCAAGTGGTTACAATGGACCTTCTGGCACTTGATGCTCCACCTTGACTCGTTGACAAGTTAGTCACCTTGAGATAAACCCCGCTATCTCTCTCTTCATATTTCTCCACCAAAATGTATGTGGAAGATCACAATACATTTTTGTACTCCCAGGATGATTTCAAACGGTGTGTTGTGCGCCTCCATCATGATTTTATACTTCAAGTCAGAATTGTTAGGAACATAAAGTCTGGAGTTGACTCAAAGTATTCCTTCTTCATCGATTCTTGCTTCTGGAATAGCACCTTCTTGCACTTTCTTCTTCATACGCATCAGCTCCAGGTATGTAGTTTGAGCAGCTTTAACTTTATTGATTAAAGTCGGTTCCACTCGTATATTCGCCATCATCACATGGGTCCCTGGAGTCTTTAACTCTATTTCCATCCTTTCCAAGTCGTACACAATGGGCCGTTGCGTTGACAATAATGCGCTCGTGCCCGCATATGATCTTCTACTTAATGCGTCAGCTACTACGTTCACTTTTCTAGGATGGTATGATCATAATCTTTCAACAACTCAAGCCATCGTCATTACCGCATGTTGAGCTCCTTTTGAGTGAAAAAATATTTGAGGCTTTTATGATCCGTATAGATCTCCACCTTCTCTCCATATAGGTAATGCCTCCAAATCTTAAGCGCAAAAACGACTGCTGCCAACTCTAGATCATGAGTAGGATAATTCCTCTCATATTCTTTGAGTTGTCGAGAGGCATAGGCTATGACTTTCCCATGTTGCATGAGAACACATCCTAACCCTTTGCTTGAAGCAACATTGTAGATGAAAAATCCCTCTGAGCCAGATGGTATTGTCAGAACAGGTGCTGAAATGAGTCTCCTCTTGAGTTCTAGAAAACTCTTTTCACATTCCTCGCTCCAACCGAATTTTGTATCTTTTCGAGTCAGCTGAGTTCATGGAGTAGCGATTCGAGAAAACCCTTCTACGAATCTCCAATAATAACCAGCTAAGCCGAGAAAGCTACGTACTTTGGTCACTAACTTAGGTTGCTCCCAACTTTGAATTACTTTAATCTTTGTTGGGTCAACAGATATTCCATGATTTGATATCACGTGCCCAAGGAATGCAACTTCCTCAAGCTAGAACTCGCATTTCTTCAACTTCGCATAAAGCATGTTTTCACGAAGCTTTTGGAGTATCAGCCTCAAGTGTTGCTCATGGTCTTCACGGGTTTTGGAGTATATGATGATGTTATCAATAAAGACGACCACAAAGTGATCCAAATATTCCTTGAATACTTGGTTCACATGTCCATAAAGGCAACAGGAGCATTAGCTAATCCAAAAGACATGACTAGGAATTCATAATGTCTGTACCGAGTTTCGAAAGTAGTCTTTGGAATGTCATCAGTTTTAATCTTAAACTGATGACATCCGGAACAAAGATCAATCTTTGAAAAAAATTTGGCTCCTTGAAACTAGTCAAATAGGTCATCAATGCGAGGCAACGGATACCTATTTTTGATGGTGACATGATTCAACTCCCGATAATCAATACAAAGTCGCATACTTCCATCTTTCTTCTTCATGAATAGAACAGGAGCAACCCAAGGAGACGTACTAGGATGAATGAAACCAATGTCTAACAATTCCTGTAGTTGGGTTTTTAACTCCTGAAGTTCAATAGGAGCCATTCGATATGGGGCTTTGGAAATGGGTTTTGTACCGGATTCAAGGTTGATACAAAATTCAATTTCACGCTCTGGGGTAGGCCAGGAAGTTCTTCAGGGAATATGTCAGGAAATTTATTAACAATATAAATATCATTCAAATTAGACGTATTTTTATTGAAATTCGTGTCATGGGCTAAGAAAGCTTGACATCCATTTTTTAATAAATGAATAGCTTTATGACTTGATATGATAGTGATTGATTTTAGTGGTTTGGTTTCTTGAATTCGTATAATAGATTGGTTAGGAATATGAAAGCTAACAACCTTACGAAAACAATCTATTTATGCATGATGAGTAGTTAACCAATCAATCCCTAAAATCACTTCAAATGCAAGTATGTTCAAGGAAATAAGATCGACAGGTAACGTGTGGTTACCGATTTGAATCAAACAAGACTTATAAACCATGGATGTAATGAAGGTTTCTGCCAATGGAGTTTCAACAGTTAAGTCAAAGTCTAATTTCTCCGGAGTCAAATTTAAATATTGAGCACAAGTAGGAGAAATAAAGGAATGGGTAAAACTGGTATCAAATAAAGTATAAACTTCGCTAGAGTTTATGATTAGTTTACCCTTGATCACCTCGTTCAGATTCCTCGCTTTTTGGGAGGTTACGACAAATGCTCTCCCTTAAACTACCGGTTTTGTCTTGTCTGGGACACCCTTTGATGCCTCCATCCCAGCTGGACTTGACTTTGGTGCACGACAAAATCGGGCTAGGTGACCTTCTTTTCAACAATTATAACACATTTTGGACTGCATCGTGCAGTTTGGACTTATGTGTCCTTCCCCTCCACATTTGTAATATACGACCGGTGGTCGTTCTCCTTCCTTAACAACAGGTGCTGGTGCTGACGTCTTTCCATCCTTGTTGAATCTCCTATTCTTTAAATGCCCACTCTTATTGTCATGGCCAAGATTACCACCGAAGTGATTATCATTTCTGGCATGTTGATTCCCTCCACGTTTGTTGTCACCGCTTCAATGACTGCTACCACTGGTATTATCGATTTGTCGGTTGTTCTCTCTTGGTTGGGTTGACTCATTATCGCGCTCCAATAACTGAGCCCTATTCACAACATCTGAATACAAACACAGTTTATGAGAGATAAGGTATTGACATATCTCGGGTTTCAAACCTCTTAGAAACATCCGCGTCATTCTCTCTTCATTATTAACCAAGTGGGACGCAAACCGAGACAACTCGGTAAACTTAGCTTTGTACTGCGCCACAGTCATATTGTTTTGTTCAAGCTTGATGAACTCTACCTCCTTCATGTGATGAATACTTTCAGGAAAGTACTTGTCGTTGAACAGCTCTTGGAACTTCTCCCAAGACATTTTGAGTGTGGCAGGTTGAGTACGCTTTACAGATTCCCACCAGTAATCTGCCTCTGCTCGCAACATGAAAGTGGAAAAGGGAACCTTTTGCTCCTCAGAGCATACCAAGATATCAAATATCTTATTGATCTGCTTTATCCACGTCTCCATCTTAAGTGGTTTTGGCTCTCCAAAAAACTCTGGTGGTCCCAGCTCCTTGAACTGCTTAGTGGTGACCGTCCGAGAGTTATCAATGTTTCCACCTGCATTTTGGACAGGAACCGTTTTCGCCTGATGTTGCATGAATTGCATAAAGCCTCTAAACATCCCATCGTTCACCATTTCATCGGTGTTATTATTTACATGAGGATTATTGTAAGACCCCAACTTTTTAATAAAGATGATATTTCTATAAATATCAGTTTTTTAAATTTGATATAATGTGGGTAGTATTTACAAATTTTTCAAAGTACGCAATTTGTTTTATAATATTCGATTGGTCGGGGAATATTCGTTTTAACAGGGAATATTCGTACGACGGCACAATCATTGGTGGACCCCACAACGGAATTATTGTCGGATTGAGATAACGACAAAAATATTTTTTATGAAAATAACGGCGAAAGTTTTACAGTTAAAAATGTTGAACTACTCGGTAGTAAAAGTACAGTAATACGCGTGGTTGCATAGTAGCACACGGTATTGATTATTGATGTTTACGTAAGAAGTCACTCAGTTATACTCCATTATTGCTACAATAATTGTTGCATCATATCTCTCATATTATTGATTCAATTATTGTCACAGTACCATCTGCATAATAGTTATATTATTAAATCAATAATTAAGACGGCAAAGTTATTCAGATTATTAAATTGTAATATTTACAATGTCTAGAAGTTTTGTCAAGGAGAGGTTTGGTCACCTAATTGCGCGCCAATAGGGAGAAATCCTTATTAGAAAGCCCCTCTTTCACAGGAGCGACACGGTTGTTAAATATTGTGAGTTATAATATTAATGATGAATGTTATTAAAAATCGAAGTTGAGTTCAGAGTTGAATTTGGAGACGCGAATGTGATATTTGAGTCCGGAACGATGAAATTTGTAAAAATAGACTATAAACACAAAATTTTTCGGGGATAATTTTTTGGTCAAAAAAGTCAACAGTTGACTTTTTGGGAAAAATCAAACTTCGAAATTTCAAAATTTATATTGTTGATAAAAATAGTTCCAGTGTGTTGGGATTATTAGTGTTAGTGGAAATCGACATTTATTTCGATAATAATTGATGTCTGGAGGTTATATTGACCAATTGGGTAATTAACCGGATAAATGAGCAATTGATTGCTATTAATTCACATGATTATAACTATTTGTTCACATGTGTGTACTATTGATTCACATTCTTGTTACTATTAGGGGAGTACTTTCAACGAAAGTATTCGTCACATGAAAGAGGTAGAGTTCATCAAGCTGGAGCAAAACAACATGACCGTGTCGCAGTATGAAGCCAAGTTTGCCGAGTTATCCTGGTTTGCATCCCATTTGGTTGATAATGAGGGGAGAATGATGCGAATGTTACTAAGAGGTTTAAAAACCGGGATACGTCAATATCTTATCTCTCATAAACTGTGTTTGTATTCAGATGTTGTTAATAGGGCTCAGTTATTGGAAAACGATAATGAGTCAACCCAACCAAAAGAGAGCAGCCGGCAAAATGATAATACTAGTGATAGCAGTCATCGAAGCGGTGGCAATAAGCATGGAGGGAATCAACATGCCAGAAATGGTAACCACTTCGGTGGTAATCATGGCCAAAACAATAAGAATGGACATTTCAAGAAGAGCAGATTCAACAATGATGGAAAGACGTCAGCACCATCACCCGTTGTTAAAGAAAGAGAACGACCACCTATTATATGCTTCAAATGCGGAGGGGAGGGACATATCAGTCCAAACTGTGCAATGTCATCCAAAGCGTGTTACAATTGTGGAAGAGAAGGTCACCTAGCCCAATTTTGTCATTCACCGAAGACAATTCCAGCTGGGAAGGAGGCACCAAAGGTCGTCCCAGAAAAGTCAAAACCGGTAGTGCAAGGGAGAGCATTTGTTGTGACCTCCCAGAACGCAAGGAACCCAAACGAGGTCATCACGGGTAAGCTTATCATAAACTCTAGCGAAGTCTATACCTTATTTGATACCGGTTCTACCCATTCTTTTATTTCTCCTACTTGCGCTCAACGTTTAAATTTGACTCCGGAGAAATTAGACTTTGACTTATCTGTTGAAACTCTGTTGGGAGAAACCTTCATTACATCCACTATTTATAAGTCTTTTTTGGTTCAAATCGGTACCCTCACATTACCTGTTGATCTTATTTCATTGAAAATACTTGCATTTGACGTAATTCTAGGGATTGATTGGTTAACTACTCATCATGCAAAAATTGATTATTTTCATAAGGTTGTTAACTTTCATATTCCTAACTAACCTATTATGCGAATTCAAGCAACTAAACCATTAAAATCAATCACTGTCATCTCAAGCCATAAAGCTATTCGTTTATTGAAAAACGGATGTCAAGCTTTCTTAGCTCATGTTACAGATTTAAACAAAAATACGTCAATTTTGAATGATATTTCTATTGTTAATGAATTTCTTGGCGTATTCCACGAAGAACTTTCGGCCGCCTACCCCAGGCTTAGAAATTAAATTTTGTATCGACCTTGAAACTCCGTACATAAAACCCATTTCTAAAGCCCCATATCGAATGGCTCTATTGAACTTCAGGAGTTAAAGACCCAATTGCAGGAATTATTAGACATTGGTTTTATTCGTCCTAGTACGTCTCATTGGGGTGCTCCTGTTCTATTCGTGAAGAAGAAAGATGGAAGTATGTGACTTTGTATTGATTATCGGGAATTGAATCATGTCACCATCAAAAATAGGTACCCATTGCCTCGCATTGATGACCTGTTTGACCAGTTGCAAGGAGCCAAATTCTTTTCAAAGATTGATCTTCATTCCGAATATCACTAGTTAAAGATTAAAACTGATGACATTCCAAAGACTGCTTTCAGAACTCAGTACGGGCATTATGAATTCCTAGTCATGTCTTTTGGATTGACTAATACACCTGCTGCCTTCATGGATATGATGAACCGAGTATTCAAGGAATATTTGGATCACTTTGTGGTCGTCTTTATTGATGACATCCTTATTTATTCCAAAAGCCATGAAGATCATGAGCAACACTTGAGGCTGATACTCCAAAAGCTTCGTGAATATAAGCTTTATGCCAAGTTAAAGAAATGCGAGTTTTGGCTTGAGGAAGTTGCATTCCTTGGGCACGTGATATCAAGTCATGGAATATCTGTTGACCCAGCAAAGATTGAAGTTATTCAAAGCTGGGAGCAACCTCAATCAGTGACCGAAGTACGTATCTTTCTCCGCTTAGCTGGTTATTATCGGAGATTCGTGGAAGGATTTTCTCGAATCGCTACTCCATTAACTCAGCTGACTCGAAAAGATACAAAATTCGGTTGGAGTGAGGAATGTGAGAAGAGTTTTAAAGAACTCAAGAGGAGACTAATTTCAAAGACTATTACGACAATACCATCTGGCTCGGAGGGATTTGTCATCTATAGTGATGCTTCAGGAAAAGGGTTAGGATGTGTTCTCATGCAACATGGGAAAGTCATAGCCTATGCCTCACGACAACTCAAAGAATATGAGAGGAATTATCCTACTCATGATCTAGAGTTAGCGTGATGCTTTTTGTGCTTAAGATTTGGAGGCATTACCTGTATGGAGAGAAGGTGGAGATCTATACGGATCATAAAAGCCACAAATATTTCTTCACTCAAAAGGAACTTAACATGAGGCAACGACGATGTCTTGAGTTGTTGAAAGATTATGATCATACCATCCAATACCATCCTAGAAAAGCGAACGTAGTAGCTAACACATTGAGTAGAAGACCATATGCAGGCACGAGTGCATTATTGTCAACGCAAAGGCCTGTGGTGTATGACTTGGAAAGGATGGAAATAGAGTTAAAGACTCCAGGGACCCATGTGATGATGGAGAATATATGAGTGGAACCGACTTTAATTGATAAAGTTAAAGATGCTCAAACTACAAACCTGGAGCTGATGCGAATGAGGAAAAAAGTACAAGAAGGTGCTATTCCAGAAGCATGAATCGATGAAGAATGAATACTTTGAATCAACTCCAGACTTTTTGTTCCTAACGATTCTGACTTGAAGTATAAAATCATGATGGAGGCGCACAACACACCATTTGCAATCCATCCTGGGAGTACCAAAATGTATTGTGATCTTCGACATACATTTTGGTGGAGCAATATGAAGAGAGAGATAGCGGGGTTTATCTCGAGGTGTCTAACTTGTCAACGAGTCAAGGCGGAGCATCAAGTGCCAAAAGGTCCATTGCAACCACTTGAAATTCCAGAATGGAAATGGGAGAACATTACCATGGATTTTGTTACTGGTCTTCCTAAGGTTTCTCAAGGTATAGATGTGATTTGGGTCATTGTTGATAGATTGACCAAGTCTGCTCATTTCTTACCGATATGAGAAACTTATACACTTGAACGTCTTGCTAGTATGTACATAAATGACATTGTAAGATTGCATGGTATGCTAGTATCCATAGTTTCTGATTGAGACCCAAGATTCACTTTAAGATTTTGGGTTAGTTTGCAAAAATCTATGGGCACAGATTTATAATTTAGTTTGGCATATCATCCTCAAACGGATGGGCAGTCAAAAAGGACTATTCAAACTCTTGAAGATTTATTAAGACTCTATGTCCTTGACTTCAAGGGAAGTTGGGACAAGTTCTTACCATTGGTGGAGTTTTCCTACAACATTAGTTATCAAGCAAGTATTGGCATGGCTCCATTTGAGGCGTTGTATGGAAGAAAGTGTCGTTCTCCAATATGTTGGGATGAGGTGGGTGAAGCAACGTATAAAAACCTCACAAGATTGACAAAAGAGTTATGCTGATCTTCATCGAAAGGACGTGGAATTCGATATTGGAGATCATTTGTTGTTATGTGTTGCTCCATGGAAAGGAGTTACGAGATTTGGAAAGAGAGGAAAGCTCAATCCTCAATTCATTGGCCCATTTTTAATCCTCGAACGAGTAGGAACTATGGCCTATAGACTCGCTTTACCGCCAAGTATGTCTCGTGTTCATAATGTTTTTCACATATCTATGTTACGTAAATATGTGAAAGACCCAAACCACATTATTGAGTTAGAACCGAACAAAATAGTGGAAGATTTAACGTATGAAGAGGTTCCTGTTAAAATCTTGGATAAGAAGGATCATATTCTACGCTCCAAGGTTATACCTCAAGTCAAAGTTTTGTGGAGAAACCACAATGGGGAGGAAATGACTTGGGAGTTAGAATCTGAGATGAAGTCAAGATATCCTCACCTCTTTGATATACCAGGTACGTACCCCAATTTCGAGGGCGAAATTTCATAAGAAGGGGAAGTTGTAAGACCCCAACTTTTTAATAAAGATGATTTTTCTATAAATATCATTTTTTGAATTTGATATAATGTGGGTAGTATTTACAAATTTTTCAAAGTACGCAAGTTGTTTTATAATATTCGATTGGTCGAGGAATATTTATTTTAACAGGCAATATTCGCACGATGGCACAATCATTGGTGGACCCCACAACAGAAATATTGTCGGATTGAGAAAACGACAAAAATATTTTTTATGAAAATAACGGCTAAAGTTTTACAGTTAAAACTGTTGAACTACTCGGTAGTAAAAAAGTATGATGTCTGGCGTGGTTACATAGTAGATATTACCGGTATTGATTATTGATGCTTACGTAAGAAGTCACTCAATTATACTCCATTATTGCTACAGTAATTGCTGCATCATATCTCTCATATTATTGATTCAATTATTGTCACGGTACCATCTGCATAATATGTTATATTATTAAATCAATAATTGAGACGGCAAAGTTATTCATATTATTAAATTGCAATATTTACAATGTCTTGAATTTGGAGATGCGGACGTGATATTTGAGTCCGGAACGATGAAATTAGTACAAATAGACTATAAACACAAAAAATTTCGGAGATAATTTTTTGGTCAAAAAAGTTAACAGTTGACTTTTTCGGGAAAAGTCAAACTTCAAATTTTTAAAATTTATATTTTTGATAAAAATAGTTCCATTGTGTTTGGATTATTAGTGTTAGTGGAAATCGACATTTATTTCGATAATAATTGATGTCTGGAGGTTATATTGACCAATTGGGTAATTAACTGGATAAATGAGCAATTAATTGCTATTAATTCACATGATTATAACTATTTGTTCACATGTGTGTATTATTGATTCACATTCTTGTTACTATTAGGGGAGTTGGTGCAAGATTGATAATACCTGCATGACTAAGTTAAAATGGAGGTATAGATGGAGGTACTATACTGTAATTCGTATTTTCACATGTCTAGAACTATTTATTCACATGATTAACTATTGAATCACATTATTTACTATTAGGGGAGGTGGTGCAAGTTTGACAATACTTGCATGACTAAATTAAAAATAAAGGAAAAGAGGAAGGTATTATACTGTAATATTTTGAGCCCCAAAACATGCAATTATCGAAACTATATTTTTCTATAAATAGAAGCTCATTTCTTCATCATTCTTCACCAATTTACTCAAGCCATAGAGCAGTTATTATAGAGATAAATTTTAGAGAGAAAGAAGAATAGAAGTCTGCTACCTCTCTACTCCAATATCCAGTTTCTTTCTAAGGTAAGGGGTATTATTTCTTTCTTTTATCTTCATGAAGAGAACTTCTGTTATTCCATTCTTTATTATTATGTTGGAATAACCTGTCTATGTGAAGTACCACATACATGGTGAAATCTTACATTATTCCATTCTTTATCATTACATTTAGAATATCACATGCATGCGTTTACGTCGGGACTAATTCTGTCTTTATTATTACATTTGGAATATCATGTCTATCGTTTTCTTACGGGACTGGGTTCCGTCTTTATTATTACATTGGAATATCCATGCATGCATTTTCTGGGACTGATTAAATCTTTATTATTACATTGAAATATACCACATGCATGCGTTTTCTTGGGACTGGTTAAAATCTTTATTATTACATTAGAATATCACATGCGTGTGTTTTACGTCGGACCTGATTCTATCTTTATTATTCTATTGGAATATATCACATGCATGCGTTTTACAGGACTGGTTACATTATTTATTATTACATTGGAATAACCTGCATATGCAGTCTATCGCATGCCTAGTGATTTCTTTTGTTATTTCATTCCTTGTTATACTCAGTTGGTTAAAGTTTTGACTTCTATACTCCATAAAATTAGTAGAATATCCTTGATATTTGCGCTTCATCCGGTATCTTTTCATGGAAATATTCTTCTGAGCATTCTTGAATTTTACTCTACAAAGAAGTATCATGTTGACAATTTAGACGTTGTTAGTTCCTGGATAAATTAATTCTTGAACTTGTTTTATTGAATTCTTATATCATTGTTATCATCCTCATATTTATATTTTGTTGAAAGTCATCTGTGGCCTGTAGTGCATAGATGGACTTGGTATAATTATGACCAGGGATTATTCGGTGTAATCATGACCATAATGTTACAAATGATGTGGTAAAAGTCCTCATTGGCCGTAGTGCGTTGATGGACAGTTGTTGGCATGATCATGATCATTGATGAATACACGAATATCCTTGGCCCGTAGTGCATGGATAATTTGTGGTCGTGACCCTAATGAATATCCTTGGCCGTAGTGCAGGGATGATGTGGATTATTTATTAAGTTGAGTCTCAGCGATAAAAAGTGATGAAAACCCCTTTTAAATCATAAAAGATAGTAGATTTTATTCTCTACTTGACTCTTTTAATGGATTGCTTGTTCATTGCTATGAGTTAAACTTGATGTCTATTGTATTTTATCGGTTTAACATTGTTGAAGACTAATGATAATTTATCTGCATTATCTTAGTCATAATATTTCTTCTTGGGCTAGAATTGAGCTCACCCTTTCTTTCTTTATTCTCTTCAAGAAATGAGAATATAGTTGGAGCAGTCGGGGAGCGGTGGCCGGTCGGATGATAGTATTAGTAGTCCTCACTATTACGTGAAATAGTGTGATAATAAATGTATTGAGGACTTATTTTGAGTTTGTGTCTTTATCTAGAAGACAATGATTGTATTAAAACTCACATTTCATGTTGTATATTTAAGTTTGTATCTAAATTTTGTACCATGTATTTGACGACTCAGAATAGGTGATGTATACCTATTTTGGGGGTGTCACAATTATTGTCTTCTTGTTGTACATTATCCTGGGCATTAATCTATGGTGACTCAACGGTCTCATGTGCTTCATTGTTTATCTCAACATTTTTAGGATGCCATTTTTAAATCGCCACAAAACAATGGTTAATTAACATATCATATATTATCCCTATACTACTACGTGACCAATTAAATACCAAATAAACTTAGGTAGGTCATACTAGCGAAGGAATTCCCGTCTCTCCCTCCTAGTTCTTGTCTCACATCTCACCAAGGATCATATCCCTAAGCTTTGATACTAACCTGTGGACGCTTCGAAAATAGGTATACATCACCCATCTTGAGTCGCCAAATACATGGTAAAAAATTCAAATACAACTTTATTATACAACGATCGTGTAAAATCGACAAAAAAATAATCTAAGAGTTTTAATAAGAATATTGTCATCTAGACAATATCCACACTCAATGGAGTCCTCATTACATTTATTGTCACACTATTTAACAGAATAGTGAGGACTACTAATGTTATCATCTGGACCATCACTCCGTTCCACGACTAGTCCCGACACGTTCTCATTTCTCAAGAGAACAAAGTGAAAGAAAGGGTGAGCTCAACTAGCCTTAAAGAAGAAATATTATGACTAAGATAATGCGAGAATAAATTATCATTAGTCTTCAATAATGTTAAAGCGATAAAATACAATAAACATCAAGTTTAAGCTGCAAACGGAATAAGCAATTCATTAGAAGAGTCAAGTAGAGCATGATATCTACTATCTTCTATGATTTAAAATGTTTTCATCAATTTTTTATCGCTAAGACTCGAATTTTTAATAAATAAACCACATCATCGAAGTCATCCCCACACTACTGGGCCAAGGATATTCATTAAATCATCAATGGTCATGACTATCTTGAATAATTCTGGTCATAATCATACCAAAAACTATCCATCAATGCACTATAGGCTACTGAGGACTTTTACCACATCATTTATAACATTACAAGGTCATGATTATACCGAATAATCCTGGTCATAATCATACCAAGTCCATCTATGCACGTAAGCCAAAGATGACTTTTATCACAATATAAGCATGAGGATGATGACAATGACATAATAATTCAATAAAATAAGTTCAAGAATAAATTTTAAAGATTTATAAGTTAATTTATCTTGAAATCAATTACGTCCAAATTGTCAACATGATACTTCTTTGTGGAGTAAAATTCAAGAATGCTCAGAAGAATATATTTCCATGAAAAGATACCGGATGAAGCGCAAATATCCAGGATATTCTACTAATTTCATGGAGTATAAAAGCCAAAACTTTAACCAAATGAGTATCATAGAGTATATGAAACTGCAAATAGATTTTCACCCGCCATGCGGTAATCCATGTAGACAGATCATTTCCACAATTTAATAAGGAATGAATACAAAGGATCATTCACCATGCATGTGATAATCCACATAGACAGGTTATTCCAATAGAGTAATAAAGAATGGAACCAGGTCATGCGTAATCCACACAGACAGGATATTCCAACAGAATAATAAAGAATGGAATAACAGAAGAATTCATCATGCATGCGATAGACCGCACAGACAGGTTATTCCGCCAGAATAATAAAGAATGGAACTAGGTCTAGCGTAATCCGCACAGACAGGGTATTCCAACAGACTAATAAAGAATGGAATAACAGAAGAATTCACCATGCATACGATAGACCGCACAAACAGGTTATTCCAACAGAATAATAAAGAATGGAACCAGGTCTAGCGTAATCCACACAGACAGGATATTCCAACAGAATGAAATAACAGAAGAATTTCACCATGTATGCGGTACTTCAAATAGACAGGTTATTCCAATATAATAATAAATAATGGAATAACAGAAGCTCTCTTCATGAATATAAAAGAAATAATACCCCTTACCTTAGAAAAAATCGGATCTTTGGAGTAGAGGTAGCGAGACTTCTCTTCTTTTTCTCTCTATAATTTCTCTCTATAATAATTGCTCTAAAACTTTATTGAATTGGTGAGAAATGAAGGAAGAATGAGCTTCTATTTATAGGAAAATATAGTTTCAATAATTGCACGTTTTGGGGCTCGAAATATTATTCTGAGACAATACCTTCAAATTTTCTTTCATTTTAATTTAGTCCTGCAAGTATTATCAAACTTGCACCACCTCCCCTAATAGTAAATAATGTGAATCAATAGTTCAATCATGTGAATCAATAGTTATAATCATGTGAAAATATGAATTACGATATAGTACCTCCATCTATACCTCCATTTTTAACTTAGTCGCAGTAAGTATTATCAATCTTGCACCAACTCCACTAATAGTACAAGAATGTGAATCAATAGTACACACATGTGAACAAATAGTTATAATCATGTGAATTAATAGCAATTAATTGCTCATTTATCCGATTAATTACCCGACTGGTCAGTAAAACTTCCAAACATCAATTAATATCGAAATAAATGTCGATTTTCACTAACACTAATAATTCCAACACAATGGAACTATCAATTTAATCTTTAATCAACATGAACTTATTCATCATTAATATTATAACTCACAATATTTAACAATCAGGTCGTTCCCAGGAAAGAGGGGGCTTTCCGATAAGGATTTCTTCTTATTGGCGCGCAATTAGATGACCAAACCTCTCCTTGACAAAACTTCTAGACATTGTAAATATTGTAATTTAATAATATGAATAACTTTGTCATCTCAATTATTGATTTAATAATATATCATATTATGCATATGATACTGTGACAATAATCGAATCAATAATATGAGAGATATGATGCAGCAATTACTGTAGCAATAATTGAGTATAACTGAGTGACTTCTCACGTAAGCATCAATAATCAATACCGTGTGCTACTATTCAACCAACGCAGTATTCTTTTTTACTTTTACTACCGGGTAGTTCAACAGTTTAACGGTAAAACTTCCGCCGTTATTTTTATAAAAAGATAATTATGTCATTTTCTAACTATGACAATACTTCCGTTGTGGGGTCCACCAATGATTGTGTCGTCGTACGAATATTCTCTGTTAAAATGAATATTTCCCGACCAATCGAATATTATATAACCACTTACTTACTTTGCAAAATTTGTAAATATTACCCACATCTATTATATCAAATCCACACCATAATATTCAAAAATATATTTCGAGAAAATTATTCTTTATTCATAAAAGTTGGGGTCTTACAAAAATCCTTTCTCCTCCTCAATAGGAAAAAGGAATATCAAATCCATCTTTTACCTCATTTGCATGCGAGTAAACTGAGGGGTGGCGACTCAAATCACCCAAGAAGATCTAGAATACCCACCTGAATGCCTCGGAAATCCCTACGGGGAATATGAGCAGCTGGAGCCGCTACCGGTACATCCTCCTCCTCATCCTTGACATCCGATACATCAACCTGGATATAACGTATCATCGCCTCTGCCAGACGACGAGGCTGTCTAACAGAACGGGGTTGAGGCACTTTGGAATCCATCCTCCGCACACCTGAAGTGGTCCTACGAGAACTACTCGGCTGATCTGGATCCATAATATCTGGACAACAAGTCTCCAAATCACCTCAAAAAGGGTGTGGTATTTTCTAACTTGGAGCTTTTCAAAATACATTTTATGACTACATGCATGCATGCATTATTTTAACATACGTCTATAGTAGAGTTAAAAATGCATGACTACCCAATGCCCACTATTTGGAAAAATTTTGCCATAGTTTCCTCTATAAATAGGACTATCCACATGCACATAGGCATGACTAGGTGGCCATTCAGTAGCACACCTGCCCACAGTCATATACATACTATATGCATTGAAAAGTCAAAGTCATCAATCCATAAGGGTAGCCTAATTACCAGGATTACTTTGCATTACCACCTTTGCTCATTTGTCCTCAAATAGGATAAGAAATAGCAGAAAAAAGGTGCCAATTTGACGGTCTCAAAAGTCAAATTTTTTTCACATCATTATGTTCAGCATAGTTTTATACTAACATTTACTATGTTAAACATTTTTTATCAAGACATATGAGCATGCATATTAACTACTATGTGTTTAGACGCATTTCATATAAAAAGTCATTTTCCAACGGATAGAAACTGGAAAAGAAGATATGCATACATTACCAGGGCAGTGTAGAACACTTGTACGGTGACAGAATTTGTAGAAAGACGCCCAAACTCAGCAGATCTGAAGAAGAGCTCTCAGATTTCCTGTGTAGCGCAACGTAAAATAACTTGAGAAAGCAACCTGCAGCCTTTAAAGCCATCCATGGTCGGGTGTGGAGTCCACTTATACATCTGCAGTGTACTGCGGGCTCCTCAGGTGGGGCCCACCCCTCTGGTTCGGTTTAATTCTAGTTTCAAAGGAGTTCTCACAAGCTGAAAAGGCCAAATCAGGGATAAAAACGCTACGCGATTGAGCATAATAGCCTGAAATCCTGGTTTTCCTTGGCCAAACTTTGGCTTTCATATCATTCATTGGTATTCACCCAAACACGGGGTATACTATACCGATGATCTTAGCAGTTACAAATCACATTCGGTAGTACCTCACAAAGGTCCAATGCCATCAGTTTGGGGTCATAATTCCAAAGTTCAGATCCCCAGCGGGGGTATCACGTGTTATCATCTGTTGATGTTCAGATCCCCGGCGGGGGTATCACGCATTATCATCTATTGATTTTCAGATCCCCGACGGGGGTATCACGCATTATCATCTGTTGATGTTCACATCCCCGGTGGGGGTATCACACATGTTCATATATCCAAATACAGATTCCCCAGCGGGGGTATCACGCATTCTCATATGCAAAATATAAATCCCCGGTGGGGGTATCACGCATTTTCATCTGTTGATGCACATGTCAATGAAGGTCAAGCAACCTTGACATCATTTTAGCCGTTGGCAAGTAAATCCAACGAAACATCGGAAGCCATCCGATGATTTCAGCCGTTGATGCACACGTCAGCGAAGATCAAACAGATTCCCCGGTGGGGGTATCATGCATGTTCATCTGTCCAAATACAGATTCCTCGATGGGGGTATCACACATTCTCATCTGCAAAATACAAGTCCCCGGCGGGGGTGTCACGCATTTCATCCGTTGATGCACATGTCAACAAAGGTCAAGCAACCTTTACGTTACTTCAGTTGATGGAAGTTAAACCCATCAAAGCGTCAGAAGCCATCCGATGATTTCATCAGTTGATGCACACATGAACAAAGGTCAAGCAGCCTTGGCATTAATCCCCAGCAGAGATTTCATCCGTTGATGTATATTTCAGTGAGGGCTAGGCAATCATGACAACAAGACTGTTGGCAGTAACTCCAACAGAGCATCCTCATCGGGGAAGACCGATGATGGAATATGTTATACACATCCTCAATAGACTAAATGCATCCCCATAGAGTCTCTTATACATAAGAGATACGTCTGTTCCCGGTAGAAGTCAAGGGGAGCCGGCAATCATCCCACCATGTTGGAGAACAATCCAACAAACCACATACATTTGCATCATGCTGTTGTACATTACATCATGATTATCTTGTTATATTTCAAGTGCCTAGTATTCTTTATCCTATCTATTCCATTGCATGGCATGAATATGATAAAGAGGGGCATCTGTAGACACTCAAAATTTTCTGTATACCAGTTACTAACATTGCAAAGGGCAGAATCGTCTTTCAGAGATAACCCTGGAAGAAAGCTAAGTTCAATCCCGGAGACAACCCTGGGATATTCAGTATTACCATCTCAGAGATAACCACGAGACATACAGCTCATTCCTGGAAACAACACCGGGAGTTTCAGTTTCAACCTCGGAGATAACCTTGAGGAATGAAGTTCAAATACCGGAAATCACACCGGAGAAGACCGTCTCATCTCAGAGATAACCCCAAGATACTTAGTCTCAGCCCTAGAAACAACAGTAGGAAAGATAGTGTCAGCCTTGGAGACAACCCCGAGGCATGCAGTTGCAGTTCCGGAGATAACCCCGAAAATGCTTGTTTCAAATTCATGCAAACTACTTCAAACACTCAGCAAAAGCCCCGAGGCACTCATTCCCCAAGCCCAGAAATAACCCTAGGAAGTAAGGCACACCTCATAAATAACCCTGAGGACGGTCAACACCAGCAGCAGTCCAATCTCAGAGATAACCCTAAGCAACGACTGCTAAATAAACTCAAATCGGAGATAACTCTAGTGAAGGGAAGAATCATCATTTTGCCATCCCAAACCCACATCGCGACGTCTCAACAACAACATACAAAATTTCTACACAACAATATCCTACAAGAACCAAAAGGGGCCAATCTCGAGTGACTACTGCACAAGATAGCACACCGAATAGAATTTGAAGCTTGAAGACCAAGGGCATGGTCCCATCTTCCTGACTTCGTACAACCTTTAATCCCATGTCATTGTGTATCTCTCGACAACAGCATGCCGAAAAAAGGTCTTATACACCTTAATCGAATGGCCGGATTGAAGTTCTGAAAGTTCGAGTGGACATCACGTTGCATGCGTGCATGTATTTTGAGGCAGTAGGACTCTTGAACCCGAGGCACCTTTCGAGGTACAGTGCAGTGCATGCTGGCTATCACAGGTACACCTGCGGCTCCCTCCTCTATAAATAGAGGGCTTAGGGCAGCCATTTTGCATAGAGAAAAGGCGAGGAAGCCCTGTCCAATTTTCTTTGTACACACTATAAATTGAGTGCTTTCTCATTTTTAACACTTGTGAGCTTATATATAGCTATATTTTTACTAGCGGGAGCCGAGTGTTCATCCCTTTCAAGTCATTGAAGTCTTCTTTGGCAGTCCACTATAAGCCTTCTTACACACTTTAAAGCATTTATCTTCATCTTTGCACACATCGTTCTTCACGTTGAGAGTCGTGTTGTGTGTGTATGCCCGGACTTCGGTCCGTGACTTTTATTTCTTCTTTTGTATATATATATATATATATATATATATATATATATATATATATATATATATATATATATATATTTTCATTTCTGTCAGCCCTGGAGTTTACTTTGTGGCATTTTACATCTTTCTTTACATTTTGTCCCACTTTAGAGTTTATTTCATGGCGGTTGATCGTTTTTACTGCTTTCTTTACATTTAGTCACGCCTAGAGTTTACTTCGTGGCGGTTGATTGCTTTTTACAGCTTTATTTACATTTTAGCTCCCCCATAGAGGTGCTTCGTGGTGGTTGATCATGTCTCTATATATATATTACCGCTTTTATTTATTTACATTTCTGATCCCCCATGGAGGTGCTTTGTGGTGGTTGATCATGTCTCTCTCTCTCTATATATATATATATATATATTGCTTTTATATATTTATATTTTCGATCCCTCATGGAGGTGCTTCGTGGTGGTTGATCATGTCTGTATATATATATATTTACAACTTTTATATATATAATTGTTTACAGCTTTCATATAAACTGCGGCATCATGTGAGCCTAGAAATCATGTGATCACAAATTCAGTCTACTGAATCTAGATTCGGTTCCCGTGATGGACATTTTTAGCTGTACACGGCTTGTAAATTATTTGGTACTACTATGTATATTATTTTCTCAAAGATGCTTCGCATCTCGAAAATAAAAGCAATCAAGCCGAACACCTAATAAAATGGAAGTATCAAAGGCCTCAATTACTATTGAGCATAAGGGTTTGAAAAACCTCTTTTTACAAAATATCACTACTATATCTTGTTTAAAACTTAATTTTTACACAAACTCAAACCCTTTGTATATAGGTGCAAACGAGGCATAGCACTACCTCCAAATAATTGCACATTGATCCACACACACACACACATTCATATAACAGTTTCTTGAAAAGTGGCGGTCACCGTGGCAACATGGATGTCGGGGGGTGCCTAACACCTTCCCTCCGCATAATCAAGTTCCCGGACCCTAATGAATCTCGGTTTCACAGACCCGTTAAGTAGTGTCACATCACTAGGTCAATGTGCAAACCTTTTCTCGGTTGTGTTGATACAACCATTTAAAAAACTAACTGGCGACTCTTATAGTCAAATCATTGACATATAAATGTCGGACCTTTTCACAACTTGTTTTTTCAAACAAATCTCACCTAACATGAGAACACCAAAAAATAAGAACAAAAAAGGGACAAATAAATATCCCGACGTCGAAACACCCTTTTCCTTTTTGTTCCATTTTCTTCTCAGGAGACGAGAATATAGCGGGAACTAGTCGGGGTATGGAGTGATGTTCCCAGTCAGTTGTTTTAGCAGTCCTCACTATTTTGTAAAATAGTATGATAATAATTGTAATGAGGACTCCTTTTGAGTTTGAATACTTTCTATTAGACAATATATGTATTTAAACTCACAGCATATGTGTTGTCGTATTTTGCACGACAATGGTAATAATGAAGTTGTAGTTGTTGTCTGTACCATGTATTTGACGACTCAGAATGAGTGATGTATACCTATTTTGGGGGCGTCACAATAACGAGACCAACTTCAACCAACAAATCAACAAAATCAACTGCCAGAGTCTTCAACATGACCAATTCGTAATAATCGTAGAAATTTGGGGATGGAATACGTGTATTATTCAAATAAATTTATTTTTCTTATATAGGATCTTCTTATATATAGTAAATTATTTTATAAAGAAATTTTGAAGAAGGAATTTGAGTTTTATTAGAAATCAAATTTTTGATTGAATCAGATAGACAAGCTTTATGCTGAATAGTTAAAGATTAGTTCGATCGAATCTGATTGAGATCTACTTGAAATGAATGCGTATGTTGTTTACCCTAGTATGTATAAGTTTTAAAACGGTGATTTCGGGGACGAAATCCTTATAAGGGAGGGTGAATGTAATAACCCAATATTTTTGATATAATTAAATAATAAATTTTGCGTATAACTTTTTTTTTAAAATAAAGGTGGGAATATGTGAAAGGTAAAATGTATGTATGTATGTGATAAATAAGAAATTATTTATTTCAGAAATAATTGCAAATAAGTTTTTTTAAAGGAATTATATATTGATCATTATAAATTATATTTTTATAATAAATTAATTTTGTAGTAAAAATATTTTATTATTTATTTTCCATGAAAATATAATTATTGTATTATTTAATATATGAAATGATTATTAGAATTATTATAATAATTATTTTATTATATGAATTTATTTAGATTAGTTAAGTTAATTATTTTAACTTAATTAATAATGGTATGTATATGAAAGTTAAGGAAACCCTTTTTATCAATTAGAAACCCTAATTAATTAGAAACCCTAAATGCTAAGTTATGAATCCTAATCACTAAATTAGAAATCTTAATGCTAATTAGTAATTCTTTAATCTAATTTCCATGTTCTATGTAATTAGGAAAATAAGCATGATTAAGAAACCCTAAATTCCGTTTTTAGAAACTTTAATTTCTATTTTAAACCTAATTACAAAATCCTAGAAATTTTATTTATTTTAAACCCTAAGGGTCAAACCCTAAGGGTTAGCCAAGATTACTAGATTGCCACTAAATTTACTAGCAAAATGACCAAAATGCCCTTTTTGCATTATTGAAAGTAACTTGTAGATCTAGCCAAAATTGGAGTTGATGAACCACTCAAGATAGCCATGTGACTAAAAATCCCAACAATCAGCCATATACTTCAGCCATACATATTACATATATAATATATATAGATTAAAGAGAGAGAAAAGTCACTAAATTAGCTCATTTGTTTAACTTATCCTCAACCTAGACCTTCTCTCTCTAAACCCACGAATTACATAAGTAATTCAGTCCTTGATCAAGTCCCTAGAACACCACGAACAGATCAAGAACCCTAGATTCAAGATTTGTTCAAAGTAAGGCATAAACCCTAACTAAGAATCTGATCTCTAAAGCCATGCTAGATTCTATGTTTTTATGTTTAATCATGTTGTATGAGGTGTAAATAAGTGATCTGGGTTGGTACATAGTGGATCCATAACATTTAGATGCACAAATTTAAAGTTTTCAAAAATCTGGAAAACTGGAAAATATGGTCTGACAGTCGAATGTCAGATCCAATAGATCTTTGTTTATTTATATTTTTGGTTGTTTAAATATTTGAAGTTGTAGTATGTCATGAGGACTTGGATCTGTGACACCCCCAAATCTGGGTACTTCATTTCCACCAGATTTGGTGTTCACTTGATAAAAACATTCATGTCTAACTCCCCAATCAGAATAAACTTTAATAATAAACTTTCCCATTAAAGGATTACATCAATAAGTTCAATAAAATTTCCCAGGTTATCTAACCTTTAAATACCGACATCATATGCATAACATTATATAATTACATCACAAGATTTAAAATAAAGTCTGACAATATTTAAAAGTCAACATGTTTACAAGTCTTCAATACTTGTTCATCTTCCCTTTCCCTTTACTGGTGCTAGGTATATCGACCTTCTCAACTTTAACTGTAATAGTTATATAAGCAAGACTGAGCAAACAAGGCTCACTTGAAATGACAATGGATAAAACTTTACAACAATTGCCAAATAAGAGGCTCAATAGAACTGAACAATATGCTCTATTATTGGTAATCAAAATTTTGAAATATATATCTGAGGGTCATAAGACCACGAACTATGTCCATAGTTATAAGTAATCTTTAAACTTAAACTTTAACAATCATAAGACTATAGGGACTCCTCGTACTTAGGGGGATCAGCCCTTCGTACAATGTATTGTGCACAAATATTTCAACGCTATGCGTAAATTATCCCCTATAATAGGGTTGTTCATCTCAACATTTAGAATACAAGTCCGCACCAAAGTAAATTTGGTTTGGATACGTGTCAAGGTAATTTGGAATTCAACGAACATCAACTAAGGATTAGTTGAATAAATAGGTAATAACATGATGTTATGGAATAAATCATAAGTTAATCAACATTGTATACTAAGGGCATGCTTTAGGAATAATCTAAGAGCATAAACATTGAATAACATAACATACCTTGCTTGAACAATATTAAGCTAAGGTTATTTAGAATTGAGTACTGAGCATACATAACAAATAGTAAATTAAACGATAAAACTTATTCAACATTAATATAACAGAATGTAGAAACTTGCATGCTAAATAACAAGTTAAAGTTTAGAGAAACTTGCTCAATATCAAAAAGTAAGGTTTAAGAGACTTGCACAATAGAGTTACGAAACTTGTACAAAGAAGTTTAGAGTTAGAAAACTTGCATAATCCTAAACAAACTAGAGACAAGAAACTTGCTCAACATAAGAATAAGGTTTAGCAAACTTGCCTTGAGTGTAAGCTAAACCGTAATAACTCGAATCATAATACCCTATATACATGTCATCATGACATAATTAGTCATTACAAATACTCTATATATAAATAAGTATCTACATCATGTATAGTTTGATTTTTAACCACATAGTCAAGTTACATTAGTAATAAAACTCGTTAATTGTTAATAATATTTTCATTCTTAGTATAGTAATACCAAAATCACATCCTAACAGTCATATTATTTCACTTAATCAACTTTTTTAGACTTTGTGTAACAAAAACACACTATCTGACCATTTTGCTAACTTCACAACTGACATGAATTATTTGTGATTTATACACATGAGACTTGTATCATGAGAACAATATTGCTTGTCTTCGAATTATAGTCCTCGGCGACCAACTTCAGCAACAACATAAACAAAGCCAATTTTGGCCTACAAGCTACTTTCTAACAACTAAATTAACACGTAATACATATATAAACTTCACACAAACATAATTTAAGGTCTCTTAACATGATTTCTTAACTTGAATCAATTACAATTCCATGAATCAAATCATGCTATGATTCATTCTATTCGAATTACTGTAAAATATTTACATCCCAATTCGAATTTACTATGTACCGCTTAGTACAACTTTTATAACTTAGCATGTATTACACATAGTAAACTACTATCATATATATCTATTAGAACCTATTCATGGTTCAAGAGCCTCTAGTTAAATAATAAATCAATCTCCTTCGACACCATTGAACTTTATCAATCAAATAGCACGTAACCTTTACCGTGTATCCTTAACCTACAAAATTGGTTATTTGCAAGGGTGAGCTCGACAGCCCAGTAATTCTAACAGTTTTTATGCAGCACATAGCATATAACAGCATATTCAGTTCATGCATTCATAATCGATTAATATTTACTACGCATGTTACTTCTCACATAACAGACATAGAGGTTTATATCACAAGTATATCATCAAAGATCAACTTTCACATTTCATACATATCTCATACGCATTTCATATATAACAACATTTGCATAGCATAATATAGCTCAACTAAAAGTTATCGAATTCATATAACAAATAGGAATTGAAAGACTTGCCTGATTCGTAGTTTATCAACTATGACTTAACTGCTTAACGCTTATCTGCACTTCGTGTATTCCTACACAGTTATATAATCATGGATTCATATCCATCAGTAACATATTTCATGCATTCTCAATGTAATAACAATGTTACATTGTTTCCCAACTAGGTTCGTAAACCTACACTTCACTTTCTCATCATACTCTTAGAATAGCTAGGTATGTATAGGTATACCTTAACCACTCGTACTTGACATCAACATTCATATATATCTATCACACACTTGACTCACTATATGTTCGACACATTTAAAAATCATACAGGTAAGTTCAACCATACACACACATGTCTAACTTAGTTGTAACTTTATACAACGTCACTTATATAGCACAAATCAGATTGTAAGACATCACAAATTCAAAGAACGTAGCATTGCTTTATATCTTGAAAACATTCCTTTGGACTTTAACATTTTGAAAGTCTTAACTAACATTCATCTTTATCACATAGCATGCTTCCTACACATTATATAGCATGGTGGTCACATATTACAATTTAAAGTAACCATACAAGCATGCTTCAAACATTAAATCAAAAACAAAACTTATTCCAAACTGCAGGATGCCGCAGCTGCGCCATGTCTAGGCTTAGGGATGGCGCAGCTACACTGTCCCCTTGCCAGACCAAGACTGAGCTTTTCACTTCCTGTTTTCACTCCATACCTTAATATACTTAGACATTTAACATGCATACACACTAGAGGTCTTTACATACTTGTATGACCACTTCAAGTTCAACCTTATATGTTAGAGACTTTAGTTTAGGATTTCCACAAATCAAAACCAAATAGGGTTATGTAATCGCTAGGTGTACTAATTAGCCTTATCTTCTCATAAAAAGGTCACATAATCTTTACTACACATTCTCGTACATATTCATATCTTTTACTCATAGCTAGCATTGTTTAACACTTTAAAACATGCTTTAACCTCGTGCTTGGTTTACTTCCATTATATTTAACATATAAGACTTATGTTTAGTGACATAATGAAACATAACATGGCATCTCAAGCTTTTAAAAATCTAAATACTCATATGTAATACCGCTTAAGTTCAAAAACATGCTCGAGGTTGCCTTTGAAATCATTTTAACCAAAACAAGTTATCTATCACACATACGATCCAACTTTGAATCTTTTATCATGCGTAATTAGACCTCATATATATACTATCAAGGTCAGAATTAAAGGTACACAAATTCATCAAAGTTTGTTTTCAAAATCTTTAAGTTTCTTTTCGAAACATATATTAACATAAACCAATTCAACACATATATGCAAGGGAACTTTAGATCACATGCTAAACCTGTCTTCATGTCTAATTAAGCTCTACCAATCATGTCATGGCTTAATAGATTGTAGCAGACAACCTCAATGATCACTCAAGCGGCCAAGTACTACATCATCTCTATATTAGGAAAGCAGCACAATTGCTACTGGGTCTCCAAAACAACCACATAGACAAAGATAACAGGCGTAGGCTGCAAAGGCTAAAAAAATCAGAATGTAGAATGGGCGCATTGCGCCCTTCTGAACGACTCCGTAAGAGTCTCTACTTCTGCAGAGCTCAAAACCCAAACACAAATTCTTCATGCAACATGCTTAAACTCAACTACAATACTTCTTTACATGCTTTTAACCCTTAACTAACATGATAGCAAACTTTAACTCATAAAAACAACAACTTGATTACTTTAATTCAAGATTATTGCCATTTTTCTATATTTTCACATATTTAGCAAATTTTACTACTACGGATTCATTTCTTAACCAATTTGGTCCGTTTAGCTTTTGTTGTTTTCGCATTTGACAATATTAACAACATCTAACAACAATTCATATATTACAACAACACTTAGCCATCAAATTTGTGACTCAAAAGTGAGTTTTTCTTGTTATTTATAAGAAATTCAAGACTTAGGAATTAAAACGCAAACATTAGATTCATTACCTCTTGATGGCTTTAATCTTCTATCTATAGCACTCCAAACCTCTACTTGATCTCAATACTACTGAACTTCCATAACCAAATTCTCAGCAACTTAACAAACATGAAATAGAAGAGGGAGACTATATTTATAGAGAAAACTTGGACTGGGCAATTTCATTACATTGAGGTTGAATTCACGGTGTAATGGAAGAAAACATTGGTTATTTGAGAGTTGTTTAACAACCCACCACCAGCCATCTTCATAGCTAATGATTTCTTGCTTGGAAGTTATGTATTTTAGCCGTAGGGCACTGTTCATGTACTAGTTGCTTAACTGATAAATCTTATATCTCAGCAATGTGTTTCCATTTTGATCAGTTAGTTATTTTAACTCCCAAATATAATTTTAATGTACAATTGTTACCATATTAGGAAAATTTAAGGATTATTTTATGTACTTACATCATATAATCCATGTACATTAAATACATGCAATAAAATAACACAGTTAGGTATTATTATCCGAGTAGTTCCAAAATTATTTTTACTACTCACATAATCACATTATACCTTATTTAATATTAATGTTTATTTAAAACATTAATTTCCTTTCTCAGTTTCTAGAATACACAGATATTTTATCGTTGGTGTATTAAAGTTATATATGACTTCGTCGTACTACTTGGTACCTTACATCATTAGTCCCAATTAAATGTCACACTTCATATATTCTTAGGCCATAGATATTTTACATCACTACTACCCACATTTTCCATATTACTCATAGTAATACTATTTAATGATAATGTCCATATTAATATTTTAATTGGGCTAAGTTTAATTCAATTGTGTATTTCCAACCCATAATCACATTTTAATATCACAACGATTAATTAGTATTAATCATTTATTATCTTACAATAATTAGTATGTACAACACTAATTAATATAATTCTTTCATTTCATTTCTTCCATAAATTGTCCCAAAATAATTTTCTTTAACCACCACATACAATATTAACCTTATGCATAAATCTCTAACCAATAATTACTTATAACTATATCGGTTCTTTTAATCATTTACCTTTCAAATATCAACCCTATGATATATTACAAAACTATGTAATATATTAAAATATCCAATATTAATTAACATATTTCTTTCACCCTCTTATGCTAAACACATATGTTACCTCACCATCTTATCCAAGTGAACTAACCCTTTTTAATTTAACTTATTATCACGCCATTGCCATACAAGAATTATAATATTCCATAATATAATTTTAATTAACCAATATTTATTTCGGGCTAATTAATTAAATCTTTATTCAAGTCATGTTTTGCTAACTAAGTTTCTTCATGAACACTAAGTCACCATTCATAACCTTAAAAGAGTTATTAGTATACATGGCTTGCAAATCACATTTCACAACTAACTCAGAGTTTTATACATACCGGCGCAGCTGCGCTGGTCATAGGCTTGGTAATGGTGCAGTTGCTCCATACCAAATTCCCAGGAAGATGGCAGAACTGAAACCTTACACTTGTAAACACTTTACACATCCTCCTTAAGCGTTAACTCGACTAACATCAATCCTCTATTTGGTTTCGCATCATCGATTACTATTTTCCTTAACAATTCAAGGATTACACTTTGAGTTTTAAAACTCTATCTCCCTTATTAGTTTAACCAACTATACATCTCCTTTACGGTTTCATACCACCAATAACACCACACTCAAATATAACACATACGTGCATCACTTCTCGCCGTGTATCAATTTACTTAATAATTATCTAACCACTTCAAAGGTATATCGATTCTCTTCTCTCATCAACAACGTACATATATACAAGTCCAAACCTAACACACATCGAGTCTTTAATAGTATTTAATATAGTACACTAAGTGGTTTCCCACAAACAACCAACAAATTAGTTTACGTCTCGTCTACACTGTTTTCACAGTGAGTTATATCGGTTACCAATTCGTATATATCTCCGCTCTCTGAAGGAATCGTTTAGCCCAACTACTATACATCAACCATTAAAGAGTATGATTGCACTACCTTAGACTTGATATTCACTCGTACAAATACTCAAGAAATTGGTGATTATCAAAGATATTTTAATGTCACCAACTTACCATAATAAAATAATTTCACATAAATTATTTACTATCAATAGATAAATCTTATCCATCTTCTTACTAATTCATCTCTACAATTCATAATAAATATATAATAATGATATATATTTATTAAACACAACCTCAATTATTACATAGCGCATAATACCTTATGTAACACAATACCACATACCTCGTAGCACATTATACATTTTTATTCGAACTCTTCACATGCCTTAAGAATTTTATTCACTAAATTCTTATTTTAATATTTTTTGAAAATTCAGGTTCTTACAGAAGAAATATGCGGACTCACATCGAGTGAATCGAGAGTTTGAAGTAGGCTCGTACGTGTTTCTAAAGGTATCTCCCTGGAAAGGAAAGATACACTTTGAAAAGAAGGGAAAGTTAAGTCCAAGGTTTATAGGACATTTTGAGGTATTAAAACGGGTAGGAGAAGTAGCTTACGTGGTAGCGTTACCTCCAGACCTAGAAAGAATCCATAACATGTTTCACGTATCTGTATTGCGTCCTTATAAGCCAGATTATAAACATGTAATAGAGTATGAGCCTATTCATATCGAGAAGGACTTAACGTACGAAGAGATGCCGATTCAAATCATCGATAGAAAAAAGCGAGTTCTACAGAACAAAGTGATACCTTCAGTAAAGGTGTTATGGAAGAACCACGATGCCGAAGAAGCAACGTAGGAATTGGAAGAAAAGATAAGGAAGGATTACCCTCAGTTATTTATGTAATGTAAGATGAGATTCTGGGGACAGAATCTTTATAAGGGGGGAAGGATGTAACGACCGAGAAATTCAGATTTATTGTAAAATGATTTTATTTAATTAAATAATGAATAAAATTACATTATATGTTATTATTATGTGTTAGTAAGATGGATGACGTTCTATAACCTAATCCTATCGAAATGTCGTAGTATTTTGGCTACGTGAAGGAATTAAAGTGTTTGAATTTTCAAGACGAAAATAAAAGTTTTTTGAGAAATTTTCTGAAAAACACTATTCATCGATATTTGTTCGGGAATTATTTTTGAACTTCCAAGAAATACGTAATGATAGAATATCGAGGTAAGATAGATTATGTAATAATAATTCGAGTATGGAAAACGTAGTTTTTCACCTGCGGACTTAATTCGAGAAAGTTAAGGAAAGTGAAACGTTAATGAGTTAAAGCGATGATCGTATGATACGTAGGTATTGTACGAGGTAATGGATACTAGTATAATATGAGGTATTATACGAGTATAATATGAGGTATTATACAAGTATGTGTGAATGATTGTATGTCGTATATGATAAATGAGTATACGAGTTAGAATACGAGATTAATACGTAGACAATACGATATAAGGCTTTAAGCCATATGTAATGGACTTGTAGGATGTAGGAGGAAGTTGAAAAGTCCAATGGAAATTATGTTAAAGCCCAAGTGTAAGTAATGATGAAGCCCAAGTGTTTGTTAATGAATAAGGTAATGTTAGTTTAATGCCAGTCCAAAGTATAAGTTATGTTATTTAAACCATAAACCCAAACTAAGAATCGACCCATGGGGCAACCCATGATCATGTGGGTGATCTTGGTGGCCAAGCAAGAGATAAGATTTGTGGAGGCCATGTAAACTTAATGACCAAGTAAGGAATAATAAGGAGGTGATTAAGGAGGTGGGATTGCATAATGATCAAACTACCCTAACCTAGCAATTTCTATAAATAGAAAGCCTTGGATTTCATTAGCCTTGTTCAATTGGATTAATGTAAGTGGATCCTTTTTCAATCATTCATTGAATGATAAATCACTACAAGTGACGGAGAAACACGATTTAAATAACGGAAAATCCAAAATTTAAAAAGTGTATCTAGAATGACTGGAAAAGTAGAAACAAGACCAAATAAAATTTGATCATTATGAACAAATCCAAAATCTTTGTAGACAAAGCCAATAATTAGTTGAGTGAAGAGAAAAAGCTAAAAAAAAGCTAGAATTTCATAAACCAAGTAGAAAAGCAAGAAGAAGAATCAAGTTGATCATCAAGGGTAAGAACCTTTAATCCATTATTGATCTTCCTCTCTTCAATATTAGTTTGATAGAGAAGTGTGGATTGATAGAGCATGTATGCTAAGGAGTATGAGAATGATTATTAAAGGACTTAAACCTTAATAAGTCATGAACAAGTAACTTATACTTATATAAGTTATGAACTTATGAACAACATGTAAGAACTTGTCATATGTTTACATTAATGAAGTTTGTATGATAAGAAGAAGCAAGGATGGTTGTTAGAAGACTAAAATCATGATAAATCATGTGAAGTGAAATCATAAGTTGAAAAGTTATGAACTAAGGAAGAATAAGTAAGAAACTTATCATGTATATAAGTTAATAACATATGTATGTTAAGATGTTAGTATGATGGAAAGAATCCTTTTGAAACAATGAACAATCGTAAGTAACTAAGTTATGCCAAAATTCACACGATTAGACGATAAATGTCAAATTCGTGAAATTCTTGGAATGGTAGTCGAATTTTGATATTGAGCTCAGAAACATTGGTTTTCGATGGGAACAAGTCTTATTTGGCATTATAGAGTTATGAACTCAAAAATAACCGAATTCCTACTTAGAACAAAGAAACGAGCGTTGAACATTCACGAATCTTTATCGTTTTCATTAAAAATGAACTAAAAGGTGAATTTCAAGTTAACGAAGTCGAAAATGTAAAATTCTTGCATGAACACGTAGAGTATGTTATTTTTGAGCTAATGGCTTTTGAACGAGCCAATTCGGACTTAAAATATTCAAATTTGGAGTCCGGGAAGTTCACAAAAGTTCAAAATCATCATTCTTTATTCTGGTGCATGAGTCGGGCGCCAAGGCCACAAGTTTCAAGGCAAAAAAGGTGATATAAGAAGTTGTAACGCCTCAAATCCGTTTATATTTTCACGTCTGGATTCCGTACGTCACGATCCCATCTTCATCCTAACATACATCATTATATAGCTAAATATAAGAATATACATCCTCAAATCCCAGGTTCTAAAACCTTAAAACCTCTTTCATTACAAATAATGTTAATTACATTATTCTTTACATCTTGCCCAAGTGTTTTTTATCCGCCACCAAGGATACATAATCATTCATTAAACTATTCTATAGTTTAATTCTATCATTCTATATTACAAGCCTTAGCTTGATCTTCACGCTCATTCATCTAATGAATGGCACTTCTTCTGGATACCGATCAACTTGATCTTTACGGGATCCTTAAGTTCTTTCTAACATCATTCGCTGAATGTTCTTTTTAATTGCTTAGAAAGTCAAAGCAGTTAAACAAACAACTTCAAGAATTTAAACATTCTTTTAAGACTTCAATAACCGAACAAAGTTTATGAAGCAGCTTGAATAATAGGAATAATCTCGAGTCCTATCATTTTAAAACATTAATCACATTCACTTTAAAATACTTTTATTCTCTACTTTTTTCATACACATTCTGTCTGGCTAGAATTAATATCACAGACATAACAATAATGGTTCATGTATAAACAGAACATTCTCATATTGAACAGTTCAATCACAGAATAGTTCATATCATAGAAACACCGAAGTGTTCAAATTATGGCACAAGGCCTCATACGTTCTACCACCTTGTACAAATATCACACATTCGCACATAGACAAAACTTCTCAAGTTCAACATCTGAGAAGTTTTAGAAACTATCATTCATTTAAAATATGAATGAAGTTAGGAAACTTGCCTTACACACAGCTACAACTTATATTTTACGCTGAACTGCTCATTTCAATTCCTATGTATCACATAAGGAAATAACACATACACCAATTAGTCATATACTTGACTTACGCATTGGTTTATTTAACTTTACCTCTTAAGGTTCACGTTCTTATAAACTAAGTTTATGCGACCAACTTCCTTTACCGGTTTATGGCTTTATGACATACGGAGATGTCTTACTCAATACGTTCACCATCTTTGATGATTTGCATTCTTATCTTTTTCTTCTAAATTTCTAGGACTCAGCACACATTGTGTCTCTGCTACTAGTCCATATGGTACTCTGAGTGGTTTCCCACAAACAACCAACAAACAAGTTTTCGTCTCATCTACACTGCCCATAACAGTGAGTTAGATCGGTTGCCAATTTTGTATATACCTTCGCTCTCTGAAGGAATTGTTTATCCCAGCTCCCATATGTCAACCATCAAAGGTTACAATTGTACTACAACCTAACTTATCTTAACTTATCCAAACTATTAAACTATAATGTTCGTTAAGCCAATTTCTTATTCCTTATGGCTTTCTGACAAATAAATGTCATACCTCATGATTTATTCTTTATCGTCCAAGTCATACATTCTTTTGTATACTCAAAACGATCATTCAATATTCATTCTACGCATTTATAGCGTTAACCATTTTACATTACCTTATTCTTATCTTACAATGTCCGGTTCATTCGACTTGGAACATCATCCAAGTTATAAACATTAACTCGGCTTCTTTTACGTTAAACGTACTTGTCTTTAATTTAGCTTCTTCACCGTTCACAGGTTTAATCATTGATCTTTATTACCTTACGGTCAAACCATACACGGGGTGTAGGTTCTACTCGTTTAATATTCGCATACACTTAACCTTTATGTTGGTTCAAGTGTTCAACTCTTACATTTCATTCTAACATTCTAATCTGACTCACATTCGGCTTTCATTAATCTTCTTACCGTTCACTACGGCTTTCTTGATAATTCATATCTTACTTACTACCTTTGTCAACGTCTAAGTTATACAACCAATGTATACTTAGAACGTTCGCTCGACGTGAATATGATTCACGAGGATCGTTTACGTATTCAACGTTTACATTGTTCATCCCTTAATCTTTCATTCAACCTTTACCTAAGGTTTTAATCGCTTTCATTAATTACTACCACCTGAACCCCATGTTCAATATTCTTTATTAATGTCAAAGCCATACGGTTCGTTGTATGCTAAGACCGATCGTTCATCACAACGACATTGCATTCGTAGCGTCTAAACACTTTAAATTCATCTCTCATAATCATGACATAACATCGAAATGCTATTCATTACCCTCGATAATCAACGTCTAAGGAATCACCATCATAGCAATCCCTCACGTTCGTTTATCGCGACCACGGTCCCTAGATATAGGTTCCGTAACCCACGTTTACATTCTTTATCTTTTAATCCCGTTTAATATTTTCATTCAACCTTCATCAAAGGTTTAATACACTTGATTAAGTGTTACATTAGTTAAACTACATGTTCATATTTCTTTCTTGCACATCCCCCCAGTACTTGAGCATTAAAAATCTCATTTCTGGCATTGCTTCGCACTGCCAATACTGCTGCTGCTTCTTCCCTTTCCTTTATCTTTGCGGCAGCCATTTAACTTGATGGTGATGGCTTTGAGCTCACATGCTGTGCATGGCCCCCAAGGCACGACTCGCGCTGCGGCGCCAAGCATGAAACCTAGAAAAATTTTGTAATTCTTTTACAAGCTTGAGATGCTGATTTCGAAATCTCATATCTTATTCGTTATAACTCAGAACGAGATTGTTCCAAAGCCATTTTCTTCCTTATCTTACGTACTTCGATTACCCTTGGATATAACTTCATTCTGAATCCGTTAACATGCCATTCAATTGGCTTAATCTTTGCTTTTCATTCGTTTTACGTTATTAACGTTCTTCGTTCGTTCGTTCATAATTCGGTCATCCGAATTCAGAATTCATTCATTCTTGAGTCTAAGACTCACGTTTTATATGTTCTCTTACATTCTCATGAAACCCTACACGTTCGGGTTCATTTAAAAACTTTCTAATTCTCGTTCTTCTTTTACAAAAATTTTGTCTTAACTTCGTTATAGCTCAATTTTAATCCGTTCTTCATGAACGTTTCTAACGTTCCTAACCAAGAAATAAGCAACTAACTTATACGAGATGGTTTTAAACTTGTCCATCAACAACAATTATCCTACGATGGTTTTAAATTTGTCCATCAACAACGTTCTTCGCGTTCTTCCCGCGTTCTTCGCGTGTTCTTCGCGTTCTTCATTTGTTCTTCATTTTTAATCAATATTTTGATTACAATTTTACTTTTCCTTGGAATTTGATGTTATAGAACATCATTCCTTACTTATTTGACCTACTCATTCGTAAGATTCATTCGAATCGCTCAAAATCCTTACGAATCTTACACTTAAGAAATTTATAAACTAAATTTCTAATTCTTATTTCTTCATTTTTCTTATGATTTCAACCATATGAAACCACTCCTAACATCATCTACTTCTTATTCTAATTAAGTTATGATTTAACATAGAAAACTTAAAGAAAATTTATTAGAAGCTAGGTTTCGGATTACCTTCCTTCTTTAATCTCGTTCTGTCGGACAAAGCATGCACTCAGGCAAGCTTTTCCTCTTCCTTTTCCTCTCTTCCCCCATCCGAACTCTCTCTCTCTCTCTCTTAAAGTTGTAGGATTTTTCAAAATCCCAAAACAATGAAATTAGCTTCATATTTATAGATTTTCAAGGCTAGGGGTATTTTAGTCATTTCACCCCCCTTAACCTCCTTACTATTCAAAGCTTAAGGACCAAGTTTACTTGGCCTCCACACTTACTTAACCATTAAGTCTACTTAGCCATTAAGTTTACTTAGCCCTTAAGTTTACTTAACTCTTAAGTTTACTTAACTCTTAAGTAACTTATCCTTACTATTCCACCTCCTTACTATTCATGTAGCTTCCCTTGGAAGCTTCGTGGTTCTATCTTTCGGGTTTCGTCTGACAGTATTAAAAACTGCGATTCTCAGAATCCAAATATTTTTGGATATTTCGTCTTTTCTTTACCGATTAACTTTTACGTATTCTTCAGATTTCTGAAAAACTAAAAAACACTTTTCCACGATAAGCGTTTTCCTTTACGTTTTCCCCTAACGTAGCTAAACGAATGAAAAGTACGTAACAGTACTTTTCGTTATTTTTAATTTATTCAATTTCTGCACGTTTTTCGAGAAAAACTTTTATCGGCTTACTTAACTTTTTATGATATATTATCGTCAAATCTTTTGACGGAATGTCATTTCGATATATCGAACTCTTGAAAAGGCTTAGGTTATTCAAACCCTAACCCTTAGGGTTTTGTCAGGTGAATAGTACATATTTCGTCTTTTTCCCCGGAAATATTTTATTCTCGAAAAAAATTTATTTTCGTCTTGAAAATTCTTACTCGTTAGGTCTAGCTCGTAGCCAAAATCCTCCCGATTAATAATAATTCTATGTTCTAGAATGAATAATAAACACATAGCACAGAATAGTATTAATAAAATTCATTTTATTAATAACTAATTCTTTAAATCTTAAATTCTGGACAATCCGATTTTCCAGGTTATCACAAGCAGCGTCGATGCCATTCCCAGACCTATTGGAGTTTCACGCCGCGGTGCAGCCAGGAGAGCTAAGAGTGGCGCCGCAACGCCGGGTATGGCCCTTAGCCACTGGAGAGTGGCGCCGCAGCATGACTTAAGAAAAGGAAGCTGGCGCCGCAGCGCCAGATTAGGGTTTGCATAGTAATGAGAGCTTGTGAAGACAAAAGGAAAGGCAGTTTGTTAAGAATGAAATGAAACATTATTTAACCTAAAGTAACATCCTTAATTGTTGTTAAAGACCTTAAGTATTACAACTGAAGGTCGACAAAATATTAATTGAATGTCAGTGATAAGTCAGAACCAGTAATAACAATCTAAAACATGACTAGATTGAGAAGAAGGGTAAGATATAATAATAACCATACTTGATTATATATGATCTAATGTATTGCGTTATGTGATCATATATTGTAGAGACCTTAAAGACTTAAAGGGAAACTGTAATAACCGTAGCAGATACTGAAGTCAAGTGTTCTAACCCTTATCTATGTTCAATCTAGACGAGCTTTGTGATTCATGTATTCTTACGCATGAATTGATGTATGATGAAGTCAAAGCCAATTCTTTCCGGCTAGACTTAAGATGTTTTGGATTTCTTATAATCTATCAAAGTATTGTCAATGTTTTACCAAACTATGTTGGTGTGGTTTTCAAATGAAGATCGAGTATGCTAAAAAAAATTGTCGTCAAACGACAGGCACGTGTGGTTGCCAAAACTTAAACGTACATCGTTTAAAGAATGTAGTGTTGATCAACATAGAGTACTATAGGCTGATCACCTAGACGTGCTCATAAGTAATGCCGGACTTACGGACTTAGTGTCGGGTTATCTTTTTCTTTTAGAAAGTATGAAATGCTCAAGGTCTTGGACCGAAATATATGTTTAATGAACTTGGTTCGTTGTGAAATGTTTTGAAGGAAAATAAGTGTTATTTTGAATTATCGATAGTACTTCATAACTATTGTTCAGTTATTGAAGATATACGATTCCTATGTTTCAAGCATATTGCTTAAATGGAATTGTCATTCTTTCTGAGCTAGTTATGCTCACTCTTTCTTGAACCATATGAATGCAGCTAAGACCGAACAGACCGGAGGATCTGGTAAAGATAAAGGAAAGGCTAAGGCAGACCATTGAACTGTCTATGTAATAGTATAGAGTTAATGTTGTAATGTATTTGATATTATGACAAAGAATTTATGTATTGTTATTAAGAACCTGGGAAGGGAATATTGTTTGGAATATATATATATAAGACATATTCATTTTTTTGAGGAATTTCAATTGAATGTATATGTGAACTGTAGCACCATGTAGCACCATATGTAAGGTTGGAAGATACTCGGATTTGGGGGCATCACATATTCATTTTCTATACTTAGTACACATCGAGTCTCTAATAGTTTCAATATGGTACGCTGAGTGGTTTCCCACAAACAACCAACAAACTAGGTTCTGAGTTGCTAGTTCATATATACCTCCGCTCTATGAAGGAATCGTTTAGCCCAGATACCATACATACACTATTAAAGAGTACGATTGTACCATACTTAAATATAACTTTTTATTCTTAACTTCTTTATCATTCTCTTCTTATAGACATTATCTATTTATTATCAATTACATCCTTATTATTGGAGTTGGGTAACCCCACATTCATATTCCTTATAACTCTACGAGATTCATCTTTGAATCCTTTCACGCATGTTTTAATCCATTCTTTATAAATTTCTTAAATTACTTCTTATTGTTCAAACTCTATCTAAGCTTATTCTTTATCATCTTCACATCTCTTCTCTACGGTTATAGCCTAAGTTACTATTACCTAAGGTTTCTAACCTATCAGATTTGATACCAACTGTAATGACCCCAAAATTTAAATAATTTAATTCTCGACTTCGGTCGTTAATAATAAATTCAACCTCTAATTTTACATCATTAAACGATAATACAACCATTGAAATTTGCGGAATAATTAAAATTTTCTATTACAAACTATTCTCGTTCCCAAAACTTTCAACCTTTACATCTAAATATCTCAGAATCATTTTAATACTACAAGAGTTTACATCGCAAAATGATTTTACAATTAAACATTAATATATTATTCGAAACCTTAAACATGGTTCAAATAATAATAACTCAGCCAAAGTGTATAAATCTTCAAGTATCACATCTGATTCATGTCTTTCAAGTAGCACATAACTTTACCATGAATCTTTAACCTGTAAAAGTGGTTATTTGCAAGGTTGAGCTCGACAGCCCAGCAAAATCTAACAGTTTTCATGCATCATATAGCACATAACAACATGCTCAACATACATCTCATAAACGTTGGACTAACATAACATACATGTTGCAGTTCATATAACAAGTATAAAGATTGAGTTCCTTACTCAATCAACATTCATTATTCAATCAACGTAGTCATAATTTGACTTTAACGTTTCATACTTTCAATATATATAACACATCATGCTTTTTGCAACAAAGATTTAAAATAGTTCATCATCAAGTTCACATAGCAAATAGGAACTGAAAGATTTGCCTTGATCGTTGTTTACCAATAACAGTTTAACAACTTACAGCTATCTGCACTTCACGTGCCCTACACAATTATATAATCATTCACATTAACTATTAGTCACATAGCAATGCATAGTAGTTGTAATGTAAACTTTACTCTATATCTGATAACCTTCCCTATCATCAATACACAATGTTCAATTTGATTGTGTTAACTTTTGACTTACATCTCATTGTATTACTTCTTATAGGTCATACTCGAAGTTAATTCAAGTGTTTAAGTCTTTCTAGGACTACTTATTGGTTTTATATTAACCCCATTCAATATCTTATAATATTCATTTCATTTGATTTAAAACACTTTTTACGTTCATTAACACTTGTCACGGCGTTTCGAAGTTCATTCGTCACACGCCAGATTTGTCTTTCTTGTGTGTGCATAATATGCTTATACAACTTATCTAATATATCATTTACTAATGTTAAGCATCATTATATTTACTAACATTCACGTTTTATAACTTAGAACAACATCTTTTATCGTTAGAAGCACTACACTTGCATACATGCATGCCCGACGCCCGACGCCCTCCGGTGGCCTCTGAAAACACAACAGTCCCAAAGATGGCCATTTTGACCCATGTTCCCAACCTCAAATTGAAAAACTTAAAAAATGAAAGTTATAGGTCTATTGTTCCTCATTCTGGATCATCTTGAATCTCCTCAATCAGAGTTTGTATGTAAACGTTATGGCTGTTTTACTATAGGAGGTTGAAACAGTCACACCGAACCAAAACCTAGAGCGCAGCTCTGCCATATTAAGCCTTGGGCATAGCGCAGCTACGCCCTAGAGGGCAGCTGCGCCCTAGAGGGTAGCTACACCCCAAAAGGCTTAGGTCGAGGCCTTGATTGTGTGCAATTAGCGTAACCGTGGCTTCTGTTTATTGTTATTGCAATTTTTTTGACCCGTTTCTCCTACTAATCTTCATAACTTAAGTTATACACATCCAAATTAGTCCATTTTTGATTCTATGGATTCGTAATTCATAGAACTACAACATACTATAATTATAACAATTTATAGAAACATTAACCAACCTAAACCTTGACCCAAAACTCATGTTCATATTCTATTTTCTTTTTTTAACATGTTTAGCGAATTCATTCACTACGAATTCGTTTCTTAACCAAACTGATTCATTCAACTTTCATTCTTTTCGTTTCTCAATGTATTAATACAAATTATCATCTATTTATAGTTTATCACATGATTTAATTATCAATTTCGGGTCTAAAACAAACCTCTTGTACATATCATGCCAAAACTCAAATTCTTTATCTCTTAACATATTTACACCTAAGGCGGTAAACGAGCCAACACAGTTCGAGCTCGATTCGGGCTCGACTCAAAAAAATACGAGCGAGACTCGAATTCGTTCATAATATGATCAAAATCTGAGCATTAAAAACAGTTCGAATAAAAATATGAGTAGAATCTGAGCAACGTTATACTCAACTCGTTTAACATTCAAACTACTCGAATTTTTGATTGTGATTCGATACATAATCGGTTAATACATATTTGATTAGATGTTCGATATATTTTATTATAATATATACAAATTTAAATCAAATTAGGATAATTAGTTATTATTTTGTTTTGTTTTTAATTTTAATTGTGATTTTATATTTGCAAAGTGTAATAATAAATATATTTTCTCATTTTTAAGTAAAATAACAAATTTAATTTATAATTATATTTATTATAAAACTAATTATTATGCGGAGACTCGAATTTGAGCTTAAATTTGAAGCTCGTGAGTAGTTTGAAAAAATATTCGAGTCGAGTCGGATCGAATTCGAGTAATAAATATTCGATTCGAGTCGAATCTGAGTAGGATTTTTCAAATATAATTCGAATTCTAGTTGAATTCAAGTACGAATTTATTATTTCGAGTCGAATTCGAGTAGCTTTCTGTTCGCTCCGGTTCGACTCGTTTACACCCTTATTTACATCAATCCGATTACTACAAAATCCATTACAGAGGTTATATACCAGATTATACACATCTTTTAACAAGTATATCATTAATTCTTAGCAAATCTTCTACTAAAATCCATTTAAAGAGAAGTACATACAAGAACACAAAAATAGAATTTTCAACCAAGTTGTTACCTTTGATTTCTTCTTTAGATTGGTTAGAAGATGATTAGAAAACCTTGATTACACCTCTTCTTCCCTCTTGATTCTCAGGATTTCTCTTCTTAATCCACAGAAAATTTCTTTACCTCTCAAACCCTCTATAAGGCTCCCCTTTCTCTTTGTTATTTAGACTTAGCAAAATAATGCGTAACATAAAAACTGACAAATGGTTTACGCTCAAATAAATTAAGGGTCTCAGCAGTTACAATATACCAAAGGTCATAAGACCTTGTTTGGTTGACACACTTCACTACAAAAAAATGGGCCTTTAGCAACGATTTTTCGGGCAACGAAATTTATCTTTCGTTACAGATTGTGTCAGGCTTTCACTTTTTGCAATAAAATTCATAAGTCATTGCAAAATTTCGTTGCTAATTCATTGGCGGGAAAAAATTTCGTTAGAAATTCATTGCAAAATTTTCGGCCACTTGATTTCCCGTTATCGTGGGCAACAAAAAAAAAATTTTTGCTAAAAATGGGGCTTTAGCAACGATTTTTCAGGCAACGACTTTATAAGTCGTTGCTAAAAGTGTATGTTTAGCAAAGAAACTTGTCCTTCGTTGCAGTTTGTGTCAGGCTTTCACTTTTTGCAACGAAATTCATAAGTAGTTGCAAAATTTGGAAACAAAATTCGTTAGAAATTCGTTGCAAAATTTCTAACCACTTGAATTCTCCTCATCGTGGGCAACAGATGTTTTTTTGTTGCTATATTTCGTTGTCTAATATGGACCACATTCATTGGCAATAATTTTTATTTCCGTTGCATATTTTATACAACTTTTTGCAACGACTATTAAAATGTTGCCTTAAATTAAGATAATAATAATAATAATAATAGTACTAATAGTAGCAGTAGTAGTACTACTACTACTACTATAATAACGTGTCATACGTGGTAGATCTGACGTGGGCATTTTATATTGTAATTTTACACGTGGCAGATCTGACGTGGCTTCTTTCAAAATTTTTCCAAAAAATTGTCTCTCCACTAGTTCGAACTCACAACCTCAAGTTTGAAACATTGGTCATATGACCACTAAAACACCACAGGTCAACTGTTAACACTTTACATAATATATATTATTTGTTTAAAAAATTATCAATAATATATATTTATTCACCTAATTTGGCAACAGATGAATATTTTTAGTACTATAATAATAATAATAATAATAATAATAATAATAATAATAATAATAATAATAATAAAAATAATAAAAATAATAACAATAATAATTATAATTATAATAATAGTACTAAAAATAATAATAATTATTATTATAATAATAGTAATAGTAATAGTAATAGTAATAGTAATAATAATAATTATAATAATAGTAATAATTATAATAATAGTAATAATTATAATAATAATAATAATTCATAATAATAATAGTAATTATAATATTAGTAATAATAATAATTATTATTATTATTATTATAATTATAAAAATAATTATAATAATAGTAATAATAATAATAATTATACTAATAATAATTATAATAATTATTATTATTATAATAGTAATAATAATTATTATAATTATAATATTATTATAAATATAATACTAATATTAATAATAATAATAATAATAATAATAATAATAATAGTAATAATTATATTAATAATTATGATAATAGTAATAATAATAGTAATAATAATAACAACAACAATAATAATAATAAAAAATAACAATAATAATAATAATAATAATAATAATAATAATAATAATAATAACAATAATAATAATAAAAAAATAATAATAATAATAATAATAATAATAATAATAATAATAGTAAATACAACAATAGTAATAGTAATAATTATAATAATAATAATTATTATTATTATTATTATTATTATTATAGTAATAATAATTATAATAGTAATAACAAATATTCATATAAATATTTATAAATAATAAAATATGACATTTAATGTGACAACCCGAATTTTCATAAGTTATTAAAATAAGAATTTAATAATTAAAATTCTTATTATGAGGTGTATATATTTTGAATTATGTGATTTGGTGTGAAAAGAATTATATATTCATATGCTGGAGAATGTGAGATTTAATAAATAATTAAACTGTTAAAGAAATTAAATAATGTTTGTTAATTTAATTAAGTTGAAATTGTGTTATGAGATAATATAATTTTAATTATTATGTCTTGTGGGCAATGAAAATTATTATGAGTTAAGTTTCATAAATAGTGTGAATAACTCACTTAATTAAAATAGTGAATTAATACAAGTATAATTGATTTAATAAAGTGAGAAGGTAATATATTGCATGAAAATGTAAATGTTAGTATAATCTTGAGTAAAATATTTATTAAGTACATTAAATATTTTAGTTGGAAACTTTATGGAATAAAATGAATATTTATGGTATTAAATAAATATTTGATGAAAATTGTTATGAGATAGTTTATTTAAGTGTGATAAAATAGATAAGATTTATCGTATTTTATTACACGAGTATAATTATAATATTCTAATTTAATTAAATAATTAAATTAGAGGAGTGAGAATTGTTAAATAATATTATGATTATAATGGTTGAATAGAAATTATAATTTTACTCATAAGGTTGATTTTATTTCTTAAGGAATTAAAGGTACATAATCTAATTTATATTTCTAGTTTATGTGTCCTTGAGTTTCTTTTAAAATTGGAGTTTTGGTTAATAAATTTGTGGGTTGTGATGTTATATATGTTATTAGATATTTATAATTTGATAATGGTCATCTAGAAACAAATTTTCAGAAATCAAATTCATGTATTTATACTAAAGAAGAGGAATTTGGATTTTGATTGTAATGTGTATTTTGGTGTACTTTGGGACTAAAGTTGATGATAAATTTATGATGGAAACTTTAAAATGATGGATGATTGTTGTTCTCCTCTATAAAACGAAAACAACGTTAATGACGAAGCGGATCAAATTGGTTAAGAAACAAATTCGTGATGAATGAATACACTTAGCATGTTGAAAATAGGAAAAATTAGTATAAACAAATTAGAGTTAGTATAAACCAAGTCCCACATCAACTAAATTGGGAACTTTACCCCTTGCTAAACCTATAAATAGAAGGGCTTGAACCTTTGTTTCATTCACCAACAATAAGGCCTCAAATTTTGAGAAAGGCTTTGTTGTGGGAGGACTTTTTATAAAGACCTCCTTAGTTAAATTTTGGCATGGAAGTGCGTATTCAGTTTGTGAAACTCGTATTTTCGGGTATGTTTCTTATTTAATTTTTGGTAATGTTATTATTTTAAATATTGTATTTAGTTTGTTAGTTAAAGTTTAATTTTGAAAGTTTAGTTAGTTTTGTTAGTAAACTAGTTAGTTTCCTATGTTTATTTTGACTTGGAATTGATTATGTAAATAAGTTCTAATGATTGTAATTAGATATATGAAGCCTTAAAATCATCCAAGTGTAACCAAAACTCACAAAATAAAATATTTACAAAGAACCATGTTGGACAATTTTTGGGACTGAGCTTGAGGACCATTTGTGCTTTTGATTTATGTCTAAAAGCTTAATTTGTTGATTGTATGTTATATCCCTCTAAGTTCTGAAGATTTTCTAACTTGAATGAACCAAAACGGAGTTAAAATGAATTCGTGGTGAAGATTTTAGTAAACCATGTCTAGAAATGAAAACTGAATAAACAGTGACTATAGTGTCAAATTTTGGAATAGCTATGTTGCCTGAAAAATTCTGAGTTTTCTGAGTTGTGGTGCACTGAGTTAGGAAGCCATAGGCTTTGGAATGACCTCATTCCGACCTCGGATGAGGGAGTTATGGTGATTGGAAGGAAATGTGTCGAATTTGTCAAACTAGAAGTCAACAGCAGGACGTGCTATTCGGGACACAGTTTCGATCAGTTAATGTTTCCAGAAAATTCTGGGATTTTGGTATGTTGTAGTACACTGAATAAGCTTTCCATAGACTCTGGATTGGACTAATTTCGACTTCGGAGCAAAATGTTATGACCATTCAAAGTAGCCGAAGTCAAAAGCTGAAAACCAACTCTTGTCGGTCACTTTACGGAATTTCTAGAATTCTGTGTTTACAATTTGAAAATTGTCAAAGAATAAAAGTTGTAATCCCGGAAGTTAGCTTCGCGTGGGTTCAAGAATCGCTCAAAAATTTTTTGAAACGAAAAATTTATGACTGTTTTAGCGAGAGAGGGTAAATCTGGCAAAAAGTTGAAAAACTATGATGAACGCATACTTTTGGCGCTCTGTTTGGGTAGCCTATCATACTTGAAACCCAGCCCTAATATTTTTTAAAAATACTTTGGTATGCCATGAATAACATATCCAAAAATTAGATTAATCGGAGTTACGAGTAACGCCTAAGAAGCGTCTTGAAGCGAGCAAAGAATTTCTGTACAGGCCGCGCTGGCTGCCGGGTCGGGTCAATGACCGATCGCCGCTGACGTCCTTCTTTCCGCGCATTGTTTTTATGAGCTTCTGTGATCCGTTTTTGCGGTGTGAAATTTTTCTAAAATATTACGCTATGAGGTTTATAATACGCCCAAAATCTCGCTGTTATATGACTCATGTTTTGGAAATTAAAAATGAACGAATATGCATGTCAGAACTAAAATTTGAGCGAATGCCGAGCGTCGCCGCGTCGCCACGTCGAGTGACTTTGACGTTCGATGTTCCGAATCGTATTCCGGAAAAAAATAATAAGTCATAATAAATCTAATAAAATCCTACGGAGCGAGATTTGGCTATAAGTGATATTTTATGCCGAGAAACTTCATTTCGGGTATAAATAAAGCAATAAAAATATGTAATAAATATAAATTACATACTTAAGCGATATAAAAAAATATAGTTGCCCATAAAATTATTTTGTGGTGCAACGAAGAATGTAAAACCTTTGAAAAATTGTATTAATCATAAAAATGATATTTTGAGGTTTTTGGAGTTCAAAGTTAGGTTTTTGAGCTGATTAATAAATATACATATATATGGCGAAAATGCGAATATTCGTAAAACGAAAAATAAAGCGAATGTGCTAGAAAAATAAAATATGTATATATGAGAAAATGGTCTGTGTTGACTCGTGAACGGACAAAATGATATAAAAATTATTTAAATTAAAGAAATAATATAGTGAATTGAATTTTACTATAAAAGCTATGCATTAGCTGTTTAAACTCCGAATTTGTGAGTAAAGGTAAAAGATATTTCTGAAATGAAATTTAAATGGTTTAAGCTTCAAGATGTAAAATATTTGCATCTTCAAATGTATGAGATCTTTATTATTTATGAAACCAGTAAAATATTATTACATGATTAATAATATTATAAGGTGATTAAAATATTATTAAATGATTAATAATATTAGTAAATAATTTGAATATTATTAAATGATTAATAATATTAGAAGGTGATTAAAATATTATTAAATGATTAATAATATTTGTAAATGATTAAGATATTACTAAGAAATGAGAAGTAAATAAAATATTATTAAAAGATTAATAATATTAGGCGAGAATTTAAGATGATGGTTATGTGATAATAATATTATCAAATGGCGATAATATTACTAATGAGTTAAAGAATTTTCAACATTTGATTATGTGGCTAAATGTTAGCTAATTATTATTTGAGTAATAGTGTGTGAGATAAAATGTATTATGCTAATTGGATGATTGATCTTATTAATGATAGGTCTTTCATAAGAGATTAAATTAGATTGTTTAGCGCAGAATCAGCAGACAAGCAAGTTTTCTAACTCAAACTCGAGTTCATAATTTTTCAGAATGCTAGTGGTTTAATTATTGACAATTATTCCACATCTATGATTATTGATTCACACTTAGTGCACATTGCATATGTTTATCAAGTATGAAAGGCTGATCACCTTCATTACCAAAGTATTTTCTCATGGTCATTGTTGACTACTCAGCGTTATTAATTTAATCATTCATGTATTGAAATTCAATTCATGCTATTTCACAATTATTATATTGTTGAAAACTTGAAAGCTTATTCTTTCTCTTAATCATGATATATCTTTATTGTACTTAAAACTTGTTTGTCATATTTGTTGCTCACCCTTGCTATATCATGATAAAATTTTCAGAAAAGTCAAAGGCTTGATTAAAGACAGAGACAAAGGCAAATTCCACAATTAGATTATTATGCAGTTAGAATTATTAAATTTTCTAATGTGAATTACATTGTAAATCGTGTAGACTATTGAATGCATGTATTAAGTTAAGGTTACAAACCTTGGGGATAATATGTAAAAGTTTATTGTATAAACAATTTATGTCTATATCTTCCGCATTAGTTATAGAAATGATGTATCGTAACGTACCAAGTCTGAGTAAAAGGTACCTGGATTTGGGGTCGCTACAGTTGGTATTAAAGTTGTAGGTTATAAACTTTAGGTAGGGGTACCTTAGGCTATAACCACGGAGATGATAAGGAATAAACTCAGATCGAGTTTAAGTGATAAGAAATGAATTTAGGAAATTCATTAATAAGTAAAGAAGAAGATAAAGAAGATTTAAAGAAGAATCTTGAAGGGTTATAAGGATAAGAATCTGGAGTTACCTGACCCCAGTAATAAAGATGAAAAGTGAAAATAAATAGACTATGCCTATAAGGTGAAAAATGTAAAATCATAATATTATATGATTAAAGGAAAAATAGATCGTAAAATTAAACGATCATAATACAGTTATAATATGAGATCACAACGTGATCGGATAAGGTCATAGCAGGAGAAGGATCAATCAAATGATTGAAAACTTTATAACAGAATTTTTGTACGACAGTTGTACTATGAAATCGTCCTATGAAAACTCATGAAAGAGTTATGAATTGTAAATACGGATTAAATAAAATTTGTATGGAGTAGGTGTGGAGCTAGAATTATGTGGGATTTCAATTGAGGACTCATGTCAGCAGCTGAGTTGTATGATTCCTTGTATGGACGGGGATTTTGTAGTTAATTTTAGAATCACTTAGCTTCCTGGTCGATATAGTGGTTAGGTTGACCAATTCTTTGTATGGGCGGGGAATTGTCCGCTTAGCTTCTTATATTGATTAGTGGCCGAGTTTGGTTTGACGACCACTTAGTTTCTTACATTGATAATCATTGAAATATCTGTGTCGCGCTATTTGCTATATACTTGTTGATAAGGTGATTCTTTTCTCATGTGTATAACGAATAGGTAGAGAATATAAGGTTAGTTGCGAGTTCTTAAAACTCATACTTATGGTAATTTCATGACTCATAATCATATGGTATGTTTGGAACTCCTCAGCGAATGGACACCTATGGTCTGACTAGGATAAGTTCTTAAACCCATATGATTGTGGCAAGTTACTGAACTCATAATGTGTGGTAAGTTTGATGAACTGGGTATAGGAAAGTTATGAATAGAGCATTGAGGATTATAGGAATAGATAGATTTATTAAGCAATGGATCATTAGAGAAAGTGAAGTTGATGATGGAGGCATAAGTATTCCAAATCTTCTAGCTATGCTAGACTTCGAAGTTTTTGACATCAAACTAAATACGCACTATGTGCTTTTGAAAAATGAATTTTTATTCTCAACTACTAGTAACCATTGTGTGCATGGACTTCGGACCACCGACACCTCATTACCTGTTAAGATTATAAAACTAATTTGTAAAGATTTTTGAACGATTTAAAGAATAGTCTATGCTACTTGTTTTGGCTAGACGAAAATGATTTGAATTATCAAAATGTATTTTTATATCATCAATGTATCATGGAACCTGATGCAGAATGATAAAACTGATGGAGTTATCAATGCAGAATTACTTAGTGTCAGATGTGATCTAAGGATCGTCAGCACACTATGGTATAATGTAATATGATAAAATCATCAAATGACGGAATCTTCAAACGGACTGTAAATACAGTGCGGTATTATGACGTCATAAAAAGATTTTTGAGATTTCTTTAAGATATGAGAATATATATATGTAACGCCCCCAAAATAGGTCCATTCCATCCAACCCATTCTGAGTCGCCAAATATATAGTACAAAAATAACTACAACTTTATTACAACAATTGTCGTGCAAAATACAACAACACATATGCTGTGAGTTTGAATACAAATATATATCAACTGTTACTCATGTCCCAACCGTGGACAGCACCTCATAATGACACCTTACATAAAGGTATACTCGAAAACTGTTTTAGAAATTAGAATCTTTGGGAAGTGCTCAAGGAAACCTTCGTACATGGGAGGCCATGCATCTCAGGTTATTATAGATATCATATGGCCACGTAATTATCCTTGGTTGACCTAATAGACCCCAAAGAAAAACGAGAAGATTACTATCATATTCTTCCCAATGGCGAGTCTTCTCTCGACATATCATTATCTCCATTTGTCTCTAATTGAGAGTTATATTTCAAATAGAATCCAAGATCATATAGATAGTCTTTGGTAGATATACTCTCGCAAGTGGATAAGCACAACCCCTGTCTTATGATGACACGAGGTTGTATGTCATTAGACATCTTGTATGATAGTGGCAAAACACCCTTCCAAGTTAAATTCACCTCACCTCAACATCTATAGACCACCGATTCTATTCCCTTGTTATTCCCCCGCTCGACCCAAAATTTACACTTTTATTACCGAAAGGAATTATGAAGCAAAAGGGTGAGCACAACTAGCTCTCGATAAAGAATATCATGACTAAAGATAAATAAATTATCAATAGCCTTTAATAAAGAATAAATCGTAGATTTAGAACATATGGTAGATGATAAAACTTTTCAACCATAGTTGCGGTGAACGAAAGCAATCCATTAGAAGAGTCAAATAGACTATAAAGTCTATTATCTTCTCCATGTTAAAAGTCCACCAACAATGTTTTATCCCCGTGACATCAATCAACAATTTCGCCCACAATCACATGTATAACTCAGAATCGTAATTGTAGTTCTAAATTCCTTTTTCTCATCCAGGACAAAGATAATTTTCATCACCTGAAACATCAAAGATTATGGTTATACCAAATCACAGTTTATGTTCATAATCCTACTAATAAATTCATCTTTGCACTACGGCCAAAGATATTCATCAACAAGTCATCTTTGCACTACAGGCCAAAGATATTCATCAACAAGTCATCTTTGCACTACAGGCCAAAGATATTCATCAATGGGTCATCTTTACACTAGGGACCAAAGATATTCATCAATAATTGATCTTTTTGACTCTGAGCCAAAGATATTCATATCTCAAAGAAATACATAATCATTTCAAAATTTATATAAACCATAATTATAACCATATATGTTGATTAATTCACCTTTGCACTTAAGCTAAAGATATTCAATTATAAATTCAATGGTCATGATCATACCAACCAACAATTCAACTTTGCAATTACTAGCCAAAGAGAACCTATAGTCACGATCATACCAATAATCTATCCATCTTTACACTCAAGTCAAAGAGAAATATCATCATTAGGGTTATAAGAATGTTAAATATGATAATAAAAATAATATAATCAACATATAGATTTAATCTTAAGAGTAAGATTCATAAATCAATGATCTCATAACACCTTAATCAAAATGTTATAAATCACTTAATAATCTCATAATCTAATATTATTAATACTACCACAATATTTTAATCATTTCTTAAACTTATAAACAATTTATTTTAATTGTTTACACTTTACTAATAAATGCATTTAATCATCTTAAAATGCCAAACTCATAAGATCTCATCACCAATAACCAAAACCTTCATCAAAAATCTGCATATACCTCATATATGATTCTCAAGCCATAAAATCATATTTTCTAATTTTCTTACTTCACATAACATATTTTATTCATTTACTCATAACTAGAACATTTTCATGAAAAATACCAAATCAGCTTTAAAAATATTTCTTTTCTGGGATTTAGAAGAATATAGTCCCCTATTGAATATATATTTTTCTCAGAATTTTTAAAATTCATTTACTATTTTTCACATGGCCAAAACCACCGAATATTCAGACATTTATCATAAATTGTACTTTTATTCAAAAATTCTGAAATTTATACGGTATATTGATATTATATAGATGTACTCCCAATAAAAATTTCATCAATTTTGGAGTTAATCACAAGAAGTTATAAGCAGTTACTTTTAAAATAGTCTTTTCTCATAAAATCCATAACTCCTAATCTATACATCCAAAAATCGCCATTTTTTGACACAATCAACAAAACTCATCAAAACATCATTTCAAAATTTTCCAGAATTTTTGAAGGTCCGGAAAAAAATACAAAACTGAAAAACATAATCACCCTTAAAAATCTCTTATTATCCCTTACCTCAAAAGAGCAGTACTTCTAACTGGAATAACGCTGAATGACACGAGGTTGTATGATGACACGAGGTTGTATGTCATTAGACATCTTGTATGATAGTGGCAAAACACCCTTCCAAGTTAAATTCACCTCACCCTCAACATCTATAGACCACCGATTCTATTCCTTGTTATTCCCCTTTCGACCCAAATTTACACTTTTATTAATTCGAAAGGAATTGTGAAGCAAAAGGGTGAGCACAACTAGCTCAGTAAAGAATATCATGACTAAAGATAAATAAATTATCAATAGCCTTCAACAGTAATAAATCAGAGATTTAGAACATATGGTAGATGATAAAACTTTTCAACCATAGTTGCAGCGGAACGAGCAATCCATTAGAAGAGTCAAATAGACTATAAAGTCTATTATCTTCTCCATGTTAAAAGTCCACCAACAATGTTTTATCCCTGTGACATCAATCAACAATTCCTGTCCACAATCACATGTATAACTCGTAATCGTAATTGTAGTTCTAAATTCCTTTTTCTCATCCAGGACAAAGATAATTTTCATCACCTGAAACATCAAAGATTATGGTTATACCAAATCACAGTTTATGTTCATAATCCTACTAATAAATTCATCTTTGCACTACGGCCAAAGATATTCATCAACAAGTCATCTTTGCACTACAGAAGGGCTTGATCCTTTTTTTCATTCACCAACAATAAGGCCTCCAAATTTGAGAAAGGCTTTGTTATGGGAGGACTTTTTATAAAGACTTCCTTAGTTAAATTTTGGAATGGAAGTACGTATTCAGTTTGTGGAACTCGTATTTTCGGGTATGTTTCTTATTTAATTTTTGGTAATGTTATTATTTTAAATATTGTATTTAGTTTGTTAGTTAATGTTTAAATTTTGGAAGTTTAGTTAGTTTTATTAGTAAACTAGTTAGTTTACTATGTTTATTTTGACTTGGAATTGATTATGTAAATAAGTTCTAATGATTGTAATTAGAGATATGAAGCCTTAAAATCATCCAAGTTTAACCAAAACTCACAAAATAAAAGATTTACAAAGAACCATGTTGGACAGTTTTTGGGACTGAGCTTGAGGACCATTTGTGCTTTTCATTTATGTCTAAAAGCTTAATTTGTTGATTGTATGTTATATCTCTCTAAGTTCTGAAGATTTTCTAACTTGAATGAACCAAAACGGAGTTAAAATGAATTCGTGGTGAAGATTTTAGTGAACCATGTCTAGAAATGAAAACTGAATAAACAGTGACTATAGTGTCAAATTTTGGAATAGCTATGTTACCTGAAAAATTCTGAGTTTTCTGAGTAGTTGTGGTGCACTGAATTAGGAAGCCATAGGCTTTGGAATGACCTCATTCCGACCTCAGATGAGGGAGTTATGGTGATGGGAAGGAAATGTGTCGAATTTGTCAAACTAGAAGTCAAAGCAGGGCGTCTTATTCGGGACAATTGTTTCGATCGGGATTAATGTTTCCGTAAAATTCAGGATTTTGGTATGTTGTAGTACACTGAATAATATTTCCATAGACTTCGGAACGGACTAATTTCAACTTCGGAGCAAAACGTTATGACCATTCAAAGTAGCCAAGTCAAAACTGGAAAACCAACTCGGGTCAGTCACTTTACACGGAATTTCTAGAATTCTGTGTTTACAATTTGAAAATTGTCAAAGAATAAAAGTTGTAGTCCCGGAAGTTAGCTTCGCGTGGGTTCAAGAATCGCTCAAAAATGTTTTGAAACCAAAAATTTATGACTGTTTTAGCGAGAGAGAGTAAATATGGAAAAAAGTTGAAAAACTATGATGAACGCACACTTTTGGCGCTCTGTTTGGGTAGGCTATCATACTTGAAATCCAGCCCTGATATTTTTTAAAAATACTTTGGTATGCCATGAATAACATATCCAAAAATCAGATTAATCGAGGTTACGAGTAACGCTTCGAGAAAATTAAGTGTGGTCGCCTCAAGACGCTTAACGTGCAGAAGTGAACAAGATCGCTGTAGCGCCCCGTCTACTCGGCTAGGCTGGGTATAATCTGGCCGCTGACGTCCTTTCCGCGCATTATTTTTATGAGCTTCTGTGATCCGTTTTCGTGGTGCGAAATTTTTCTAAAATACTACGCCATGAGGTTTATAATACGCCCGAAATTTCGCAGTTATATGACTCATGATTTGAAAATTAAAAATGAGCGAACATGCATGTCAGAACTAAAATTTGAGCGAACGCCGAGCGTCGCCAAGTCGAGCGACTTTGACGTTCGATGTTCCAAATCGTGTTCCGGCAAAATAATAAGTCATAATAAATCTAATAAAATCCTACGGGGCGAGATTTGGCTATAAGTGATATTTTATGCCGAGAAACTTCCTTTCGGGTATAAATAAAGCAATAAAAATATGTAATAAATATAAATTACATAGTTAAGCGAAATAAAAAAATATATTTGTCTATAAATTATTTTGTGGTGCAACGAAGAATGTAAAACCTTTGAAAAATTGTATTAATCATAAAAATGATATTTTGAGGTTTTTGGAGTTCAAAGTGAGGTTTTTGAGCTGATTAATAAATATACATATATATGGCGAAAATGCGAATATTCGTAAAACGAAAAATAAAGCGAATGTGCTAGCAAAATAAAATATGTATATATGAGAAAATTGTTTGTGCTGACTCATGAACGGACAAAATGATATAAAAATTATTTAAATTAAAGAAATAATATAGTGAATTGAATTTTACTATAAAAGCTATGCATTAGCTGTTTAAACTCCGAATTTGTGAGTAAAGGTAAAAGATATTTCTGAAATGAAATTTAAATGGTTTAAGCTTCAAGATGTAAAATATTTGCATCTTCAAATGTATGAGACCTTTATTATTTATGAAACCAGTAAAATATTATAACATGATTAATAATATTATAAGGTGATTAAAATATTATTAAATGATTAATAATATTAGTAAATGATTTGAATATTATTAAATGATTAATAATATTAGAAGGTGATTAAAATATTATTAAATGATTAATAATATTTGTAAATGATTAAGATATTACTAAGAAATGGAGAAGTAAATAAAATATTATTAAAAGATTAATAATATTGGGCTCAAGAGCGGTCGACCCTTATTCTATTTTCGAAGCGGAAATAGTCTGCCTGAGATGACCCAATCTTGCAATCAAGTTTTGACTTCGCTGCTTGGCGTAAGAGTTTGAACGTTTTCCCCTCCGAGCTGCGCTCTTCCTCCCTCGGGGAGGTGATCTCATTAGCTCCTTAGCTCCTTAGCTCTAGCTCTAAACTCGTAGCTCAGTAGCTCCTTTTTAAGATGATGGTTATGTGATAATAATATTATCAAATGACGATAATATTACTAGCGAGTTAAAGAATTTTCAACATTTGATTATGTGGCTAAATGTTAGCTAATTATTATTTGAGTAATAGTGTGTGAGATAAAATGTATGATGCTAATTGGATGATTGATCTTATTAATGATAGGTCTTTCATAAGAGATTAAATTAGATTGTTTAGCGGTAATCAACGGTACAAGCAAGTTTTCTAACTCAAACTCGAGTTCATAATTTTTCAGAATGCTAGTGGTTTAATTATTGACAATTATTCCACATCTATGATTATTGATTCGCACTTAGTGCACATTGCATATGTTTATCAAGTATGAAAGGCTGATCACCTTCATTACCAAAGTATTTTCTCATGGTCATTGTTGACTACTCAGCGTTATTAATTCAATCATTCATGTATTGAAATTCAATTCATGCTATTTCACAATTATTATATTGTTGAAAACTTGAAAGCTTATTCTTTCTTTTAATCATGATATATCTTTATTGTACTTAAAACTTGTTGGGCATATTTGTTGCTCACCCTTGCTATATCATGATAAAATTTTTAGATTAAGTCAAAGGTTTGATTAAGGACAGAGGCAAAGGCAAATTCCACAATTGGATTATTATGCAGTTAGAATTATTAAATTTTCTAATGCGAATGACATTGGAAATCGTGTAGAATATTGAATGCATGTATTAAGTTAAGGTTACAGACCTTGGGAATTATATGTAAAAGTTTATTGTATAAACAATTTATGTCTATATCTTCCGAATTAGTTATAGAAATGATGTATCGTAACGTACCAAGTCTGAGTAAAAGGTACCCGGATTTGTGGTCGTTATATTTAATACTAAGGATATTACGCACAAATTATTGTAAAAAAAATAGATTATTTAATATAAGTAAATATTTAACTTAAGATTACATAAAATAATAAGAACTTTTATTCTTAGACAGATGGAGTAGCTTAAATCATGAACATATTTTTAAGTCCAAAAATAAAACATAAAAAGAAGAATAGTAATGGTATACCCTTACCTATTCCTAGTTCTCATTTTACTTTTTTTCCAAATATATTATAAAATTAAATTATAATACTATCAGTTCTAAGAAAAAACATAAAAGATGAAGAAAAATTTATTATGTTTTATGAACTAAAAGTAAATAATTTTACACTGCATTAGATTTTTTAAATTCATACATTGATCATGACATAAAAAAGAGAAAAAAGATGAAGATACTGACATATGGATGTTGAAATTAGAGAGATGGGCGAGCTTTCTTCTTTACCAATTGGGTTTCTCTTCTCTTTCTTAGTAGGATTGAGCAAAAATTGGGTTAAACCGAATAATCAAGCCAAATTTTTTTAACATAAATATTTTAGTTATTCGGTTATTTTGAATATTTCAATTATATCTGTTTTAATATTCGATTTTTGGGTTCGAGTTTGGTTATTGAAATTTTGTTATTCGGTATCCAAATAAGATATAAAAAAATTTGTCTTAAATATAAATTACTACCTTAAATTAATAATCTTTGTTCACTTAATTTTTTCAATCAAATAATTAATGTATTAATTTTTTCCACTTCAACCTAATTGAGTTGTCATGTCATAAATTAATGATGGGGCATAAACAAGTGGCATCTAGTGCTTATATGTTTAAAAAGTTAATTTTCAGTCATTTGACTTATTTTAAATCATTTATTAATCGAAAGGGTGAAAGATTAATAAATAACATTGCATATAAACTTAAATTAAAATAAACAAAAATTAACCCCAAAACAATCTTTTCTTCAAACATGAATAATCCCAACAATGAAAATAAGAACCCTAACTTTAGCCATTAGTACTATAAGCCACCACCATTACCTATCCAAATCTTAAAAAAGAAACAAAATTAAAACCACATATTCTGCCAATCAAGATACACAAGATAACCTTGACACCCTAAATTGATGACACAAGCAGTAAGCACCTGGGGAAATGGTAGTCTCTATGGTGGAATAGAAGGTTTCGGGGTGAATATCGGCGGCGAGTCTCAACGATGACTTCGGCGGAATGGGCCAGTTCTTGGCTTTCGAAGCAGTATAGTTCCAGAGGTAAGGGTTTTTCTCTATGAATTTTGGTTTGTGGGGACCAAAATTACGGCTATAAACTTAATCCAATATTTTTTTTGTATGTTCTAGAATACTTTTTCATAATATTACGTAGGTTCTTCCAGTTTTTGCATTTCATTTTTTAATTAAGGAAAATTTAACTCAATTAATACAAGAAATAATAATTCTATATTATAGCCTTATGGGAATTGACTTGTATTACTGGCTCAACAGACTTGAAAGATGGGTTTGTCTTTTACCAAGCTCTTTAGTCGGTTGTTTGCAAAGAAGGAGATGCGTATACTTATGGTGGGTCTTGATGCTGCTGATAAGACCACCATATTGTACAAGCTTAAACTGGGAGAGATTGTTACCACCATTCCTATAATTGGTATGTTTTTTTGCTATCTATTTTGGATCATTTGCTTTTTGAACTTTTTTCTCATCTTATCTTGCAAATTCTCTTGTGGAAAACTTGAATGTAAGTTGCACTTTCTCTAACATGTTTCAATGCTCCTTGAAAGGTTGTTTAGATTCTATAACATCTCCCTCACCCCAGACCTTCTCTTTTTTCTCAAACACAAAAACACCCACATATCTGTACTGTATATGCGGAATGAATTCAGATACGGGGAACGTTACATCTTGGTGAAATACAAAAGGTATTTACGTTCTTGTACCACTATTTGGAAGGTGGAACGATAGTTTTTGGTTCACAAATCGCAAGGTAGATAGCGTTCTCTGGTAGCCCTGCATGAAACACAAGGAATTGAAGAACGAAGTAAATGTTGTAAATTTGAATGTTGATGCAAATAGGACTTTGTTGTTTTCAGGGTTGCTAGTATTAATTGGAGTTTGAAATTTACATTTGGAATAAGAAAGTACAATAATTGGTTTCATTTCTATTCAATTTGGCTTATTTCCAAAGCTATTTCTCCTTCTGCTTCTCTTATCAACTTTGAGTTAATTATATCCACTTCAAACCCACGGCTACCAGTAATTAGTACATAGTGAACACATATATTATTTAAGTTTGCCCTTTGTTATTATCAGCTTTGAGTTGAATTTACTACTTCAGATGATTGGAAATCAGTAAAGGGAGATGAATTGTGGGCTTAAACAAATTAAATAGTTTCAAAGGGGATATTTTGATATGGGCTTTTCATTCACAACCTAATATAATAAAAGATGGGGAATGCACTTGTGTATGCTATAACGAACGTGTAGGCTACTCGATTGCATATTTTGCTGCTGCTGACGCAGCATGAGTAAATTAGTCGAGCAAAGGGGTAATACTCTTGACATTCTATTATGGGTATGCTTGTTCCCAAGTGCCTGGTGGATGGGCAGCTCAGGAAATAGGGGAAGGTGTGTTCTCCTCCTCTCATTCATGTTATGGTCTCTAACTTGTGCTTTAGTACCACTGAACCCAAATCAAGTGACAATATTAGTGGTAGCTTGGTTGCTTGTTGGAGTGGCACAATGCTTCATTTTCCCCTCCATCCACACTGTTTTAGCCCTGTGGTTCCCGCCACACAAAAGGTCTGTTTCTCTTACCACATCTGGAATGCCCCATTATCTTCCTCTTGTTGTTTGTACTCTTTCTGTATTATAGTTAAATAAATTATCCACAAATAGAAAAAGAAAAAAAAGATGTAACGTGTGTAAATATGCTCCACTATTTTCAGAGACAAAGTCTTTGCTACTAGCCTTGACAGATTGTCCTCATATATCGTTGCTTTTCTCATATATCATTGCTTCTCTTTGAATTTGCCTAAATTTCTAGTTTGACAAATGTGACCAAGCTTTGGCTCTGATATATTTAACCATCCACGAGAACTCACATTTTTCATGTATTATAGATCACAGAAAGGTGTATCAGGCAGATGGGGAGGACATTACAGGATGTTATCCGCGAGTGGATTACAAAGATGAACAACAGAGAAATAGTTGCTTATATGGACTTCATTTTTTTGCACTTCTATAATGTGAAACTTAGTACTCTTCAATCTAAATCTCCTTTTGATAATGAGATTATTTTTATAGACCTTTAATTGTTGTGCTTAACCTAATTGAAGTGGTAGATTATTTTTCCATTTTTTTATAGTTTTTGTTTCTTTACCTTTTTTCAAAGGCTGCTCTTGAAACCGACATCTATATCTTCTTTCCCTTGTAAAGTTTATTAATATAACTCCTACCATAGTTTTATGTTGCTTCCAACTTTTGTTGGTTAGGATTATTCACCATTTGAAAAGTCTTGAGTTTAGGACTGCTTTTGAATCTTCTCCAATTTTAGAAAATTATTATGTAGCGGGATATCATATTGGTATTGTCTGTGTCTAGCTAAAGTACTGTTCGTAAATGTTCTTACAACTAAATCGTATCAAAATGGAGTTATTGAAATTCCTACTTATTCTAATGTGGTGGAGTCTGCATTCTCGATTTGCTTCACATGGAGCATGGTACACTTATCTGTTATATAGCAATCTTTACTATAGGTATGATGTTGTGTTGATTATTCTCTCTTTGGTGACCTCTTTTATTAATAACTTGTCTGATAAACACTGCAGATCGGACAAGGATGCCACTAAATCATGCTGAGATGGTCACTGTTGGAACTCATGTTTGCAAATAAGTTTATTTTATCATATCTACATTGAAAATGCTTGGCAAAAGATTCTTCTATCTGAATAGCAGGTGTTTACTGATATTATCTATGCCTAAACTTACTTTCTCCTTGAGTGGATAGACAGAGGGAGAACTTCTATTAAGAAACTATTTTCGTGTCAGACACTAATAGACTCACTTGAACTCGTGGGAAGCCTATATTAAATATGTAAGCATTGGAGAGGGAGCATTATACATATAGGCAAATTATTACCAACTAATTACCAAACATAAAACTTTCTAATCATTATCTATGAGGTAATCTAAAGTTACTTAACTTTAGAATTATTGAATAACCTTGTTAAAGAGACTTTAGACAACATTTTGTAGCTCTGGTTTTTGTCTTTTTATCTTTTAATATTTTGGCCAGTTCTTAGGTTTATGGTTGAGAATACAAAAACTATATATATAATACACTAATAGCCTCAACTTTTTCATAATTGTTGTCCTTTCTATATAGAAATCTAAATATTGTTATTTAAGATTGTGTGATGGAATTTAAGATTGTGTGATGCTTGTGGTTGTTGAATGTGACTGAATTCTGACTTGAGGTCAACATATAATAATAATATACAAGTCTTGCAACAGAAAATATGTTTACTACTATGCTTACTGAAATTAATTCATGAAATGGCCGATTAAGATTCCATTTTTTCTTGTAACAGAGCAATCATATAGTCACACTGAAGGTTATTTTTCTATTTGAATTTGTAGCAAAAGATATTGTGATTGCCTATTTGTCTTTTTCTGCTTATGAGCAATACTGTGTACATTAGTACCATGTAGCAACTCTATTGTCTTTGTGTATTGATTTTGGCATTAAGTACCTCTGGTGACCTATTTGCTTTATTTTCTTGACTTGCTATTATTTTTAAATATGTGCAGAAAGACTACTTCTACGACCTGCCTTACAATATTGGGTATCAAATTTTTGTGCTACGTTTACGAAAGACAAGGGACGAAATTATGAAGTGTACTCTCTCTATATATGTAGATATATACTTTGATTGAAGAACTGTGGTAGCTTTAGATGGTTAATTGTAAAGCTAATGAATGATTATGTAGTAGATTATTTTATTAAGTTAATAATATTTTAGTTTTTTATATTTTTACCATTATTTTCTATGGGAACATTGAGCCAGCCAGGTACATAAAAAGAATGTCAAATTTTGATTTGGGAACAATATAATTCGTTACCAAAGCATTGAACAAGTTTTAATATAGTAATAATTTTTTATACATTTAGCAACAAATTTTCGTTGCTAATGGCATTAAAAGTATAATATTTGGCAACGAAAAATTAACCTAATAACAACGAAGAGGATATTGTTGCTAATACTAAAATAAAAGGTAACATTTTTTATCGTTGAAAATCATATCAACTTTCGTTGCACATATAAAGAAATGACAACATATAATGTTGTTGCTAATCGACAACTTTCGTTGCTATTGAAAAATAACCAACAACTAACATTTTCGTTGCTGATTCAGCATAATATCGTTGCCAAATAATATAATCAGCAACGAAAATCGTTGCTAAAAAGTTTACATTCTGCAACGAAAGCAAGCTTAGGCAACAATTTTCATAATTTACTGCAACGAAAAATATCGTTGCAAAATGGTGTCAATTGCAACGAAAATGCATTGTCGTTGCAAAAAATAAGAGTTCATTTCATTGCCAATTAGAAGGCTTTTGCAACGAGCAACGAAATTTTAATTATTCTGCAACAATACATTTTGTTGCTAAAGGATCAATGTCTCTATACGAAAGCTAAATTTTGTTGCAAAATGTATTACTTTTGGCAACGAAAAAAATATTTTCGTTGCGAAACAATTAGCAACGCTCATTGCGCAACGAAAGACGCAACGACAATAAAGTCGTTGCCAAAACCCTTTAGCAACGAAAATCGATTGTTCCTGAAGCCCCATTTTTTTGTAGGGCTTTAAAACCCTTTTTATTTTATTTTTATAATTCTCTTATCCTATAGTACTCATTCACATATTACCCAATTAAATTATAATCTTTATTTAGCCAGCACAATATTTAATTAGCTAATATAGTTATAATTTGTTTAACAAATCATTAATCCTCTAATTTAATTATTTAATTAAATTAGAATATTTCCATTCCATTAACGTAATAAAGTATGCAATGATTATAAAATCATTTAATCAATATTATCGCACTTAAATAAATTATTCTCTAATACTATTCATCGAAAATTCATTTTATTCCATAAATATTTCAAGTAAAATATTTATTTCATATAACAAATATTTTACTATTTACTTAAATTCACTATCATAATACATTAACCTATTACATTTTTATGTAATATATATTACTTTCTCATTTTATTAAAACACATCATAACAAGAATTTTATTCATTAAATTCTTATTTTAATTATTTTACATTAATTCACTATTTTAATTAAGTGAATTACTCATATTATTTATGAGATTTAATTCATAATAAATTCATTGTCACAAGGCATAATAACCAAATATTATTCCATAATATAATTTTCAACTTAATTTAATTAACTAATATTATTTAGTTAATTTCCTTTTCATAACAATTTCATTTAATTTTCTCAATAATTAAATTAACCATTACACCTCACTTTCCCAATATATGAATATATATATATATATATATATATATATATATATATATATATATATATATATATATAACAAATATGTTTAATTACTCAATCTCAAAACATCTCATAATAAGAATTTTATTTATTAAATTCTTATTTTAATAATTACTGAAAAATCTAGGTTGTCGCACATCTAGTCTGGAAGTTATGAAAACAACCCCCGGAGGGTCCATAAGAAGAAAGAGGAGGATGTTTCCTTGATACTACAAGGACAAAAAGGCAATCAAAGCATGCCTATTCAGAGGAGAAACTACTCCCATTTTCAAGCTCAGTCTTCAAACCCTCCATTGCCCAAAAGTGGATAAGTAAGACGTACCCGAGTGTTCACACCCTTAGGGGACTCACTCGACAACATTCTCAAATTTCTGACAGCTCATAAGAAAATTACCCATCTACTTCCACCGGCTAATCCAAGTGGAAAGGGTTTTAATGCAAGCAAGACATATGCTTATCATGCTGGAGCTCCAGGCCATGATACTCAATATTGTTGGGCCCTGAAGCATAAAATCTAGGATTTAATTGACAATGGTGAGATTATGGTGACCAAACCCGACCAACCTCACGTTCAAGACAACCCTCTTCCTCAACACAAAGAAGAGGAGGTTAACATGATTAACTAGAGCAGTGGACGACAAAGCTCCAACTATATGGGTGGTTCATCCTAATCCAGCAAGGATAGTTCTGACAGATGGGATTATGCTCAGTTACTGTTTATGATGGAACGAAAAATGAAGGCTCTTAGGGAGCAAGTCAACCAATTGGCAAAACTGGTGGTTCACCAACACCAAGTCACACGTCAATTATTCAACCAAGAGTATGCTAGCCTCTTTCCTCTTATTCCAAGTACTCCGCCACGTACTCCATAAAGTGAAACACTGGAGGATAAAATTGTAAAAAGAGCAAATGCCAAAGCCCGTCGAGATTTATCCAACAAAAGGGAATTCACCTATTTAGGCTAACCGATGGAAGAGATATTGCAGATGCTGATCAATGAGGGAAGAATCACAGCTCTGCTACCTCCAATCAGCCCGCGATCAAGACGGTTTGATTTTAGCGGTCACAGCACTGAAGAATGTTGGTCACTCCACCATCTTATTCAGAACCTAATTGACAGCGGTGTCCTACAAATGACAGACAATGACACTGTGTTACTTGAGAATGGGGACACAGTTCCTACAAAATGGAAAGAAGTCGTAGCAATTATATTTTCTGAGGGGGATTTGGCTACCACATCACATACAATTCAACTTATTCAACTCAAAGGTGTTGAAAATCCTTTGAAAGTGGATGCGCCAAAGCTCATCATATTGCCATTCAGGCCACAATATCTTGTTGTCAGCCTACAAAAACTGCCATGGAATTATAGAGAGGTTGAAGGATCCACATCCAATATAACTGCTGCAGTGTTGAAAGAGAATCCACTGTATCTTCCCCAACGGGTGATGAAGCCTACCATCAAGTCAAATGGGAAAATTCCCATGGAGAAGATTGAAGAATTCCTCAGAACTATGGGACACAATGAAGCCAAGGTGGTTTTAAGCTTGAAAGAAGCTCCACAACAAATTTCCATACTGGACTTGGTTTTCTCCTCAGAGGATCACCAGAAGGTCTTACTGAGAGTTTTAGAAGAAGCCCACTTGCCAAAATCAGTGGATGTTAAAAAGTTCCATCATCTGGGTGATCAAATCTTCAACAACAATGTGATATCCTTCACTGATGATGACATACCTCTGGAAGGGATGGGTCATTACAAGCCGTTGCACATAGCAGTTATGTCCTCCAGATATATGGTGAGAGGAGTTCTGATAGATGGGGGATCATCCTTAAACATCTGCCTTTATGCCACCTTGGAGAAGATGAACATCAATCTCAACAGGATCCGAAACAGCCATACAATCATCAAAGCTTTCGATAGATCCTGACGAAATGTTGTCGGAGAGATTGAACTACCTATGTAGATTGGTCCACACATATTTTGCGTATCCTTTCATGTGCTCAAAATAGCTACAGGATACAACCTACTCTTGGGAAGATCGTGGATTTATATGGCTAGAACCATCCCTTCCACCCTTCATCAGTAGCTCAAAGACATCATTAATAGTTGCTTAGTAACTGTTAATGCTGAGCCAGAATGTCCTGAACAAGGTGACAAAGCACTAATCAGTTTTAATGTAGAAGTTGAGCCTGTCAGCTTCCAGGCCCTTGAGGTGAGTAACACTCACTATCAATCCATTGGGGTGCCACCTCTGATACCCAGAGTTTCCTCCGAGGTAATGTCAGCAAGTCAATAGATGATTTCTTTATGTTTTCAACCTAGACAAGGGTTAGGCAAGGATCATCAGGGCATTAAGTGCCCAATTCAAGTTCCCAGTCAAACAGGGACAACCGGACTAGGCTATTCTCCTGGGTCTAGTTACAGGAATCCTCACAAACACAAACAGGATCCTTCATCTTCAGCTATACGGCGATTGCCTGCACCTTAAGAAGCTGAATCTATATAGACTGCAGTAAAGGTTCCTGCCCGTGTGGTAGTCCTAAGCCGATACCGGTTAAGGGAAAGGAAGTCCTGATTTCCGACCCCGGAGTGGACGAAAAGGAACATAAGCGTAAGCAGGACATTGCAAGGTGCTTATCAAACATACACATTATAGTCCATACTGAGGATAAGAACATAGACATCCCAGACGATGATTTCCCAGACATCATGGTCATCATTCGGGAGAAGGAGGACGATAACAACCCCTTCATTGCAGCTGTCCATCAGGACTTCACCCTTAGCAATTGGAGCAACACTCCTTGCATTTTTCGACAACGATAAAAAGGGTAGAAACTCCCTCTGCCCTATAGCAATAACTGCTTGCTTTTTATGTACAGTATTAGTAGTTACTTTTGTTATTACATGCTAACACTTTGTATGATTAAATAGTTTCATATATTAAGTGAAAGCATTTTGTTTCAGGACTCTAAAGTTAGATGTGCATATACCTGCTGATGAGGTGCCTATTCTCCACAAGGACTATAACTTTGATGTAAAGTTGGACTCAGACTTGATGGTAATACAAGAGGACTATGAGATACCTTAGGAGATCAAAGAATGGGTCGAAAACAATCCCAAGCCAAATCTTGATCAAACCACCTCTTTCAACCTCGAAACCTCAGAAAACCCAAAAAAATCCAGATTGGTACGGACCTCACTCCAAACCAAAGTAATGACATGGTTACTCTATTGACCCAATTCCAGGATGTGTTTGCATGGTCTCACGAAGACATGGTCAGTTTATCCACTGACATTTCCATTCATCGCCTCCCTATCAAAGAGGGATTCAAGTCAGTCAGGCAGAAGCTCAGGCAATTAAAACCCGAGTGGAGTTTAAAAGTTAAAAAAGAAATTGTGAAACAATTTTAAGCCGACATCATCATGGTGTCAACATATCCTAAGTGGCTATCCAACATAGTCCCCGTGCCTAAACTCGGAGGAAAGGTGCTAGTTTGCATGAATTACATAGATCTGAATAAAGCTTGTCTCAAAGATAGCTTTCCCGTGCCATTCATCCACATACTCATTGACAATACAGCTCAATATGAGATGTACTCCTTTGCTGATTGTTTTGCGGGGTACCATCAAATCATGGTTGCTGAAGAGGATCGCGAGAAAATTGCATTCATCACTCCTTGGGGAACCTTTTGCTACAGATGATTGTCATTCAGCCTCATCAATGTCGGAGCTACCTACCAGCGAGCCATGATGGCTCTTTTCCATGATTTAATGCACAAAGAGATAGAGGTCTATGTGGATGACATCATTGTCAAGTCCCAAAGAGAGGAAGACCACCTAGACCATCTCAGAAAGCTCTTTAACAGATTGTGTAAGTACAACTTGAAGTTAAATCCAACCAAGTGCGCCTTTAGAATTAAATCAGGCAAGTTGTTAGGATTCTTAGTCAGCCACAAAGGGATTGATTTGGATCCCACAAAAATCTAGGCCATCATGAAAATGCCCATACCTTAGACAGAGAAGGAAATATGAGGATTTTTGGGAAGAATCAACTTCATTAGCCGATTTATTTCTTAACTCACAGCAACCTGTGAGCCTATCTTCAAGTTGTTAAGGAAGAACTCCTCCATGAAATGAAATGATGAGTGTCAGAAAGCCTTCCTTACAATCAAAGAGCAGTTAGTCAATGCTCCTATTTTGGTACCTCCCAGGGATGATGTTCCCCTATTTATGTACATGTCCATCAATGACAATGCCATGGGCTCCATGCTGGGACAGAAAGATGATAGAGGTCAAAAGCAAGCTATCTATTATCTCAGCAAAAGGTTCAGCAGCAGTGAACACAAGTATACTCTGATTGAGAAAACTTGTTGTGCTTTACCATAGGGCACCCATGAGGTTACAACATTATCTCCATGGTCACACAACCCATCTCATATCTCGTGTGGATCCTCTCAAGTACATGTTCAGCAAACCCATGTTAAATTGTCGACTGTCCAGATGGAAGTTGATCCTACAACAATTTGACATTATATACATGACGTAGAAGTCTATTAAAGGTCAAGGAATTGCGGATCAACTAGCCGTCGTACCTTCAGGAGATTTCAATCCTTTAGAAACATACTTCCCTGATGAAGGGGTAATGACAGTTCAACAACACCATCAGGACGATACACACCAATCATGGAAGATGTATTTTGATGGAGCCGTAAACATGGAAGGCTCTGGAGCTGGAGCTATTCTAACATCCATTATGGGGGAGCAGCATCCCGTCGCCGTCAAATTGCAGTTTTCCAGCACCAAAACACAGTTGAGTATGGATAAAACTAACCTAATCAATGGGCATCAGACGGTTAACTGTCTTTGGAGATTCCGAATTTGTAATCAGACAAACCACTGGAATATATCACACCAAAGAGCTACATTTGTTGCCTTACCATCGGCAGATTCTATAGATGGCTTTGGAGTTTGAAAAAATATCCTTCCTCAACATTCCTTGGAATAGGAATGACTTTGCGAATGCGCTAGCAACCTTGGCCTTTTTGATCAACATACTTGACAAGGAAAACATGTCAACCATCACATTTTCCCGACAGAAGGCACTATCCTATAGGAACTACATTAGAGAAGTATCAGATGAGCTACCTTTCATCCAACACCTTTGGTATCAGCGTATCAAGGAGTATCTGTGAGATGGATCTACGCCCGCTGAGGTGAGTCCAGCTGAAAGAAAGCGGATCCATCGAATGGCTATGAAATTCTACCTGAGCGGAGATGCACTCTACAAAAGAGATACAGGACTTGGTCTCCTCAGATGTCTGGACAAGGACCAAGCTCAGAGGATTATGGATGAAATCCATAGTGGAGTATATGGCCCACACATGAGCGGCCCCCTACTTGTCAAGAAAATCCTAAGAACAAAGCATTACCGGCTCTCTCTCAAAGTTGACTGTGATGATCACGTCCAGAGATGTTACCAATGCCAAATTCATGGGAAAGCTATCCACGCCCCTCTAAGGGAGCTCCTCAATGTGGGGAATGGACGTGATCGGGCCCATCGAGCCCTCTGACTCTATTAGCCTACAGAACATCAATGCGCTCTTCCACTGGGGTAACCCCCTACTCATTAACCTATGGGATAGAAGTAGTGCTCCCCATAGAAGTGGAAATGGATTCCTCAGAGTATTGATCGACGCTTAGCTGGATGAAGACCAATGCTTCCAAGATAGGTATCACCAATTATCTCTAATAGATGAAAGGCGAGCCGCGACTATCTTCCATGGTCAGTTATACCAACAAAGGATCGTCAGATCCTACAACAAAAAAGTCTGGCTACAGCAATTCAAAAAGCATGACTTTGTTTTGAAAAAGATCCTTGACAACCAAGATCAATCCAAAGAAAAATTTTCCCCAAATTGGGAAGGCCCGTTTGTTGTCAAGGAGGTATTGATAGTAGGAGCTCTCAGATTACAAGAAATGGATTACGATGAATTTACGTAACTTATTAACTTGGACACCATGAAACGGTACTGTATCTGAAGTTACCATTAAGCAAACATCCTTGTTTTGGATCACCAGATCCCCAGTCAATTCAGGTTTTCTAAACCCTTCACTACATACATCCCCTTCTTCACACCCGTTTGCCCCATCAGGGACAAACACACCTTCCAACCAGCAGCCTGGTTTCGGATTATCAGATCCATCATACACTCTCAGGTTATCCCACCAGGGATTAAACCTTTCACACTTTCAGTTTGTCCTGTACATAGGATCAAACTTTTCATCTACAACCCGTCCTGTACATGGGACGAACTACGCCGACCTGATCTCCCCAATACACGAGAGTACGTAGGCAGCCATTTTTATGGTCCAGTCTCCCCACAACAAAAACAAACACATCTCTACCCATTTAACCACATACAGCGTTGAACCTTTACACCAGGTTCAAACTATGTAGACCTGATCTCCTCTTCAATAGGAGTACATAGGCAGCCATTCATGGTTCAGTCTTACCCCCTACCAAAACACAAAAACTTGTCAACGGTACTGGGATCATCTTTCAATCCACCACACTTCATCAGGATTCAGACCAAAGGGATGGAACTACCTGATCTCCCCACATAAATGGAAGAATCGGTGACCATCTAAGCTGCGGTTGATTCCTCAAAGAGAAACACCAATCTATAAGAGATGGAACTACATGGGCTCCCCCATACAAAGGAGTACCGGTGACCATCTGTGGTGCGGTCAACCTTAGAGAGGAAAGACACACTCCTCTCCATACACCAGTCCCAAGACACCAAAGATGGTAGGGAATACATACAGATCAATGATCCATTCTAGAAGATCCTGAGACATCTCAATGTCTATCCATCAAGGAGGAATTTAGAATACATCAAGATCACAAGCCCTAGAGAAATAGGCAAATATCAAGCAAGTATAAGGCACAACTGAAAGGGAAGTGAATCAACATATATTTCCCTGCCATATATAATACTGTTTGATATATACAATATGTGTTGTACATGACAAAAATGGCTAAGCTAGTCTATGCAGGAAAATACAAGCCCATCTACAAGTTAGTGTATATGCAAGCTATCAAGTCCAATATGACTACCCTCTCAGAAGAATGAGGTAACACTGTGATCGATTGCCCAATGGTCTCTACACGAGCCAACAGATCCACAGCCAACTGTATGGTGACACTATGCTCATCAATATACGTGTTTATCTCTACAATAATGCCAGTAATAAGGAACCTCACTACAGTACTATCTATAACAGTGATATCTCGAGTAGATATAGCTCTATCCCGCTCAATAATCACTATATCTCTTAATGATCTAGCCTCATCCTGCTCAGCAACAACGGTGTCTCTGTGAGCTAAATCATCATATCTCTCTAATAGAGCGACATCTCTCCCTGCAAGAGCGGTCAACATCAAGGCTCTAGCCTGATCTCTTTCAAAGGTCATCAGATGTAGACTCTGCTATGAATACTCTGCTGAATGTTGGATCATAGTAGCAAACATGATGGAAGAATCTATAAGAGCTACTGGCAACCTAGTGAATAGCTCCTCCTTAATGGAAAAATTAGTGCCCTCCATGGGCTACCCACTGTCAAAAGTAATCCCCGAAACGGTGGATACAACCCCGACTGACGTAATCTCTGCCTCCATCCATGCAGAATACTCTGTAGAATAGCCCGGATGGCTAACAGTAAACTCAACACTCTCACGCTGATCCCAATAAGCATACACCCTGGATCTATCCTCTACTGACAAATGTCAAAAAGAGAAAACGATGACCCAATGCCCCCTCAAAAGGATGAACATCGTGAAACTAGTCAAACTGTGACATCACAGTCAGTAGGTGATACGTGGGCATGCCCCTCAAACCAGCTAGAGGGAGATAATCCATGTCAGGTGCATGAGTAATGAAGTTGTAGGGAGAGCTGAGCCTTGTACACGGCAAAATGTCAAATGGATCCTCGATCCCTGTAAAAAACACTGATTAAGATGCATCATCTGTACACTCCGCTGGCTGAAAGGAGTAAGACAAGGCTATCTTATGGGAAAAGCAGTACTAATGCCTTCGGAAGGTGCCAATAAGTCTCAGGTGTGACATGAACTACACATACAACAAGACCGAGCTGCCTATAAATACCCCTACTGAATGGGTGTGGCAATACGTAACCGACCTCAATGTCTCTACCATAATCATCGGTACAATAGTATGACCCTCCCTGAGAGCTCTTACTACCCTAATGATACCGATGTCCAGATGATCCATGTACAATGACATGTACAAATAATCTACTATGCACATCACGAGTGTATCTACTCTGGAAACACGCCACTGATCCTCCGACGTGGTGAAATCCTTGGAGTGTTGTGCATAACTATCCAATGAGCAAAATCTGTCTATCAAAAAATGTTGGGACACTATATGCCTAGATGTAATCTCATCATGTGCTACTCTACGCCTCAACCCGGTGATAGTCATGAATTGTCAGCTCATATCCCCGACAGTCATCTGAGCGCAAGGCATGTCCAGTGGCAAAGTAGTCAACCGCTCATACTCCTCTAAGGTGGGAGTCAACTGCTGGGTCTTAAACTAGAAAACCTGCCTATCCGATACCCAATGCTCCAACATGCCCTCTATAAAGCCCAATGGAACCTAGAACATCAAGAGGGTCATAGAATGCGGTAGCAGCTGATCTACAATCACCCTGTCTGGAGGTGATAAACTATCATACCAAGATCTCAAACATGTGACTACGAACACTAGCGGGGTGTGATCAATGAGGCTAACTGTCGAGGAAGACATCTATGTGGGCCGTATCATAAGACCATCCAGGGGTCAAAGCTGAATATCTCTGGACATACATATGCATAACACAATACATGCATGACAAATAATAGATGTCAATATGATGTAGGGAATGGAAAATAGTATACATACATTCCTAAGTACATCATCATCTAAATACATCATCTTTGTACAGCTGAAAAATACAGGGAAATGGGGCACATACGCCTTACAACTAACAGAGGCATATCAAAAGATATAACGAGAATGGGGCACAGCCACCCAATATCTAACAGAGGCCTATCAAAAGATATAATGAGAATATACATCAGAAGAAGTCAATGGTGTTGATGTCTACATCATCAATTCTATCCACCTAATGTAGCTCCTCCTGAGTCACTAGATCTTCGCCAAGTGGGATGCCAGGCCTATACAAGGGAGGATCTGCACCAGCAAAGCCATATGGGTCATCTGAAGGGCCATCCCTCGAGCTGGAAGGATTAAAAGTATCCACCTCTGAAGGATCTCTGCCCAAATACCGGATGAAAAAATGTGCCCGGTCCAACTACTGGGTCAAACTGTCAATTTGCGTCAAATGAGTAGGATCTCAAATGCATGTCATCCAATCCGTCATCATCACAGATCCAGGAACCATATCCCCCATGAACTAAGTGGCATGAGTCTGGGCTCCGATCGTACGAGGGGACTACCAGCAGTAGAACGCCTCCTGAGTGATCGAACCCTCTGACAATGTAAAGACGTCAACGCCCATCAATGGGATATCACTGACAGGCGACTGTGACACAGGCCAATAACGCCTGGCAGGAGGCATGATCGACACACGAATCTCTCTTATAGTGCTCCTAATAGCACGCTCTCCCAAATAGAGCTTCCATCCTCCATCTGTGAAGAGAGGAATCTGGCGGGTGGATATCACATACTCGACACTAGTCAGGTATCCATCCTCAAAGCCAACTATCAAATTTTCCACAGAATAAGGAACCTAAGTGATGGCATCAGCTGTCAATAACTCCAACTGTAAGTGACAATGGGTGAAACCCTCAGTTACATGAACCTCCGCAAAAAATGGAGTGGTGCCATCGTCGTCCCCGTGGATAGGTATCTAAACCTAACACATTAATGGGACGTATACATGGAAACCTTTCATAGGCCCAAAACTTCCAACATAAAAGCAAACATCTGCTTTCAGTCAACACTCTTAACCTGTACATGGGAAATCAAAAGAGAAATACTCACCAGCAGAAATGGGTAAAATCCTAGCCAAGCCTCTATCGAGCCCTGCGAACGCATACGCATTCCTCTGAGGAAATAGGCAAAGGTGTAGGAGTCCCAATCATACTCTTCAATATGGTCCACCTCTCGCTTGGCACTGATCAAAGCGAATGACACCGTGGAAGAGTTGTCTATTATGAAACAACCCTTGATAATAACTAGGAACAATTGCCGAAGAATGCGATCCCTGACTCTCACATCAGCAGGCATGGACTCACTCAATATCCCACTCATAGTATCTACGCTCAAAGGACCTGTACAAATTGTCCTACCCTTGAGTGCCTTAGTCGGAACTCCTAACAAGGATCTAATGACAGTCGGGGTAATGTTCGTCATACAAGGCACTGGCGCCCCTCCAAACTCCATATCGGTGATAAACCGCCAATCCATCAGCGTCATCATCACCTCACAATCCAACAAAATGGAGAGACTAAGTCTGGTGAAACCAGCGCTCAAACAACTGGTCTGGATGGAAAAGAACGCCTCAAAACCCCAATCATGCACAATCCCTAGGTAATCTGGATGCAGAGCCTGGTATAGGAAGTATATGTAACGCCCCAAAAATCGGTCTATCTGCACACCCAGATTTCGTGCATCACGAGTACATCATCTTCTAAACATACATTCTCAAATCGTAGGTTTTAAAACCATATAACCTCTTTCATTACAAATAATGATAAATACATTATTCATTTCATCTTACAAGAGTGACTTTTATTCGCCACCAAGGATACATAACAGTTCATTAAACTAATCTATAGTTTAATTAAACTATTCTACATTACAAGTCTTTGCTTGATCTTCACACACATTCACATACTAAATGGCATTTCTTCTGGATATCGATCAACTTGATCTTTACGGGATCCTTAAGTTCTTTCTAACCTCATATGCTGAAAATGTTTTTCATTTGAAGCAAGTGTGAGCATTCAATTTCCCAGCAAGTTATAGCAGTTGAATAAAAAACTTCAAGAATTTAGACATTCTTTTAAGACTTCAATAACCGAACAAAGGTTACGAAGCAGCTTGAATAATAGGAATAATCTCGATTCCTATCATTTTAAAACATTAGTCACATACACTTTGAAATACTTTCATTCTTCTACCTTTTTCCATACACATCCTGTCTGGCTAGAATCATTAGCACAAATTTAACAATAACGGTTCATGTATAAATAGAACATACTCATATTGAACAGTTCTTCATCTCAAATAAACATCAAATTGTTCAAATTGTGTCACAAGGCCTCATACATACTACCACCTTGTACAAATATCGCACATTTTCACATAGACAAGACTTCCCAAGTTCAACACTTGAGAATTTTAAGAAACTAGCATTCATATAATATGAATAAAGTTAGGAAACTTGGCTTACGCACAGCTACAGCTTCCGCTGAACTTCTCATTCCAATCCCTATATAACACATAAGGAAAAAATATAGAAACCAATTAGTCATATACATGACTTACACATTGGTTTAAAATTAACTTTACTTCTTAAGGTTTGCACTCTTGTAATCTAAGTTTACGCGACCAACTTTCTTCTACCGTTTTATAGCTTCATGATATACGGAGATGTCTTACTCATACGATCATCATCTTTGATGATTTACATTCTTATCTTCTTCTTATAACCTTACTAGGACTCAGCACACATCGTGTCTCTGCTAGTAGTCCATATGGTACTTTGAGTGGTTTCCCACAAACAACCAACAAACAAGTTTTTGTCTCATCTACACTGTCTTTCACAATGAGTTAGATCAGTCGCCAGTTTCGTATATACCTCCACTCTCTGAAGGAATTGTTTAGCCCCGCTCCCATATGTCAACCATCAAAGATTTACGATTGTACCACAACCTAACTTTATCTTAACCTATCCAAACCATTAAACTATAATGTTCGTTAAGTCAATTTCTTATTCCTTATGGCTTTCTGGCAACTAAATGCCATACCTTAGGATTCATTTCTTTATCCGACTCACATTCGGACTTTCATTAATCTTATTACCGTTCGTTACGGCTTTCATGATAATTCATATCTTACTTACTACCTTTATCAACGTCTAAGTCATACAATCAATGTATACTTAGAACGTTCGCCTAACGCGAATACGATTCACGAGAATCGTTAACTTATTCAGCGTTCACATTGCTCATCTCTTAATCTCTCATTCAACCATACTCAAGGTTTTAATCGCTTTCAATCGCTATCCATCCCATTAACCTCATGTTCATTATTCTTTCCTAATGTCGAAGCCAAACTGTTCGTTGTACGCTAAAACCGATCGTTCATCGCAACTAAGTTGCGTTTACGTTCATTACATTCTTAATCTTTTAATCTCGTTCAATCTCTCCGTTCATCCTTTATTAAAGGTTTAAATCATTTGTTTAAGTGTTACATTACGTGAACTACATGTTCATATTTCTTTCTTGCACATCCCCTAGTAATTGAGCAATAAAAAGCTCACCTTCTCCCCCGGTCTGGCGTTGCAGCGCCAAACTCCTCACTATCTCTCACGCTGCAGCACCACTGTGTAGTGGTTTGATGCCCAGGTTGGCACTGCGGCATCGCCTCCCAAGGATTACCTGGCGCTGCGGCGCTAAGCATAAAACCTAGAAAAAATTTTAAGTCTTGAATCAAGTTTGAGACGCGTACTTTGAAATCCCATATCTTCTTCGTTATAACTCAGAACGAGGTCATTCCAAAGCCATTCTCTTCCTTATTTTACGTACTTCAACTTTCACCGAACCGAAATTCATTCTGAATCTATTAACATGCCATTTAATTGGCTTAAATTTCCTTACTCGTTCGTTTTACATTATTAACGTTTTTCGTCTGCTCGTCCGTAATTCGGTCATTCGAACTCAAAAATTGTTCGTTCTTGAGTCCATGACTCACGTTTTCTACGTTCTCTTACATTCTTATGAAACCCTACCCCTTTGGGTTCATTTATATACTTTATATTTCTCGTTCATCTTTTACAAAAATTTCGCCATAACTTCGTTATAGCTTAGTTTAATCCATTCTTCATGAATGTTTCTACCGTTCCTAACCAAGTAATAAGCAACTAACTTATACGCGATGGTTTTAAACTTGTCCATCAACAACGACTTATACTATGATGGTTTTAAATTTGTCCATCAACAACGTGCTTCGTGTTCTTCACGTGTTCTTCGCGTTCTTTGCTCGTTCTTCGTTTTTAATCGATATTTTTATTATGATTTCACTTTTCCTTGGAATTTGATGTTATAAAACATCATCCCTTACTAATATTGCCGAATCATTTATATGATTCATTCGGATCGTTCAAATTCATTACGAATCTTATACCTCCTTAAGAAATTTATAAAATAAACTTCTAATTGTTATTTCTTCATTTCTTAATGATTTCAACCATATGAAATCATTCTTAACATCTCTTACTTCTTATTCTCATTAAGCCATGTTTTTAACATATAAAACTTAAAGAAAATTTACTTAGGTTTAGGTTTCGGATTACCTTTCTGCTTTAATCTCCTCTCGTCGGACAAAGCGTGCACTCGGGCTTGCTTTTCCTCTCCCTTCTCCTCTTCATCCGAACTTTCTCTCTCTCTCCCCAGTGTTGGCTGAAATTTCAAACCAAACAAATGAGCTTAAGTCTTGTTTATATAGAAAACCAAGGCTAGGGGCGTTTTGGTCACTTGGCCAAACCGACTTACTATTCACACCTCCTTACTATTCCCACCTCCTTACTATTCACGTAGCTTCCCTTGGAAGCTTCGTGCTTCCGTCTTGCAGAATTCGTCCGATAGTTCGAAAAACTACGATTCTCGGAATCTAAATATTTTTGGATATTTCATCTTTCCTTTACAATCTAACTTTTATGCATTCTTTGGAACTCCGAAAAAACTGAAAAACACTTTTTAGGGTTAAGCGTTTTCCTTCATGTTTTCCCCCAATGTAGTTAAACAAATGAAAAGTACATAACAATACTTTTCGTCATTTTTATTTCGTCTGATTTCTGAACGTTTTTTGAGAAAAACTTTTTTCGGCTTCGTTAACATTTCACGATATATTATTGTCAAATCTTTTGACAAAATGTCATTTCGACATACCGAACTCTTAGAAAGGCTTAAATTATTCAAACCCTAACCCTTAGGTTTCATCGGGTGAATCGTGCTTATTTCGTCTTTTTCCCCAGAAATATTTTTGTTCCCGGAAAAATTTTATTTTTGTCTTGAAAATTCTTATTCATTCAGTCTAGCTCATAGCCAGAATACTCTCGTATTATAATCATCCTAGGTTATAGAAAGATTACTAAACACATAGCACATAATAGTATTAATAAAAATTCATTTTATTAATAACTAATTCTTTAAACTTAAATTTTGGACAATCCAATTTTCTGGGTTGTCACAGTATATGCTGAACCAGTTCCCTCGAGGTTGGGTAAAGCCGGGAACCTACATCACAAAGAAGATCAACATCAGAATCCTTACTCCTTGTCAATAAAAAAAGGAAGATCAAATCCAGCTTTTACCTCATTTTCCTACAAGTAAACTAAGGGGTGGCGACTCAAATCACCTAGAAGATCTGGAATCATCACATTAATGCCTGGGAAATCCCTGCGGGGAGCATGAGCAGCATGAGCTAGAGTCGCAACCGGCACATCCTCCTCCTTGTCCTCAACATCCGGTACCTCAACCCAGATTGGACTAATCAACGCCTCTACCAAACGATAAGGCTGTCAGACTGAACGGGGTCGAGGTATATCAGAAGCCCTCCTCCACACACCTGAAATGGTCCTGTGGGAACTACTCAGCTGATCTAGATCCATAATATCTGGACACAAGTGTCCAAATAACCTCAGAAATGGTGTGATAATTTCTAACCTGGAGCTTTTCAAATGCATTTTATGACTACAAGCCTACATGCATTACTTTAACATACGCCTATAGTAGAGTTAAAAATGCATGTCTACCCAATGCTTAGGCTCATGAATTTTTTTTGTTAGAGTCTCCTTTGTAAAAAGGACTATCCACATGCACATAGGCATGACTAGGTGGCCATTCAGTAGCACACCTACCCACAGTCATAAACATCCTATATGCATAAACATGTCAAAGTCATAATCCATATGGGTAGCCTAATTACCAGGATTACTTTGCTTCACAACCTTTGCTCATTTGTCCTCAAATAGGATAAGAAATAGCAGAAAAACGGTTCCAAGTTGACTATTTCAAAAGTCAATTTTTTTTCACATCATTATGTTCAGCATGGTTAAATACTAACATTTACTATGTTGAATATTTTTTATCAAGTCATATGAGCATGCATATTCACTACTATGTGTTTAGAAGCATTTCATGTGATAACTCTTTTTCCAATGGATAAAAACTGGAAAAAGAGACATGCATACGTTACCAGGATAGTGCAGAACACTTGTACAGTGACGGATTTCACAGAAAGCGACCCGAACTTAGCAGGTCTGAAGAAGAACTCTCGGATTCTTTGTTTAGCGCAACGTTAAAGTGACTTGTGAAAGGCAAGCAGCCTACAAGTACACCTGCGGCTACCCTATATGGGTCCCACCCCTCCGACTCAGTCCGATTTGAGTTACGAAGGAGGTCTCACAAGTTAAAAAAGTCAAATCAGTAAAAAAGATGCTACGCGATTGAGCAGAAATGCCTGAAATCCTGGTTTTAAAAGACCAAACTATGGGTCTACATGTCACTCATTGGTATTCGCCCAGACACAGGGTTCACAACACCAATGATCATAGCTATTGCAAACTACACTCGGAAATACCTCACAAAGGTCCAATGTCGTCGGTTCAGGGTCGCAACTCAAAAGAACCTCTCCCTAGTAGGAATGTCATATGTCCTCAGCCGTTGATGTACATTTCAACGAAGGTCAAGAAACGTCGACGGTTATTTCAGGCGTTGGCAAGTAAATCCAACAAAGCGTCGGAAGCCATCCGATGACATCAGCCGTTGAAGCACATTTTAACGAAGGTCAAGCAACCTTGATGTTATTTAAGCCATTGGCAAGTAAATCCAACGAAGCGTCGGAAGCCATCCGATGACATCAACCGTTGAAGCACATTTCAACGAAGGTCAAGCAACCTTGACATTACCTCAGCCATTAGCAATTAAACCCAGTGAGGCATCAGAGATGGTCCAGTAATGATACCCATTGAAGTACATTTCAATGATGGTCAGGCAACCCTGACAACATCAACTGTTGGCAGTAACTCCGACAGGACACTAGAAAGACCTGGCGATACAAACCAGGGAAAGACATCCTCATCGAGGAGGACCGATGATGGAATCTTTTATACACAATCTTCATAAGACAAAAGCTCATTCCCCCAGAATCTCTTGTACATGAGAGGAACATCTATAGTGGAAAGTATGTACCAAGGATTAAGGACTTTGGTGATAACCCCAACGTCAACATCCTGGGAGTTCCTGAGAAATTTGGAATACACATCTAAGCAGTTCGTCATGGTCATCAGTGATAACTCCAATCCCCATCAGAAGTCATGGGAGCAAACAGTCATCACATCCCGTTAGAAAATGGTCCAACAAACTACATGCATCATACATTTGCATCATGATGCAGTACACTGCATCATGAATATCTTGTCATATTTCAAGTGTCTATTATTCTTTATCATATCCATGCCATTACACTGCATGAATATGATAAAAAAGGGCATCTGTAGACACTCAAAATTTCGCATTCCTGTTACTAACCTTGCAAGAGGGCAAAATCATCATCCAGAGATAACCCTGGAAGTTAATTTAGTAAAGTCCTGGAGACAACCGGAGATACTCAATTTACCATCTCGGAGACAACCCCGAGATATTCAGCTCCAGTCCCGAAGACAACCTCGGGATACTCAATTTACCATCTCAGAGACAACCCCGAGATATTCAGTTCCAGTCCCAGAGACAACCCCGGGAGATACAGTTTAAACCTCGGAGACAACCCCGAGGAATGAAGTTGCAGTTCCAGAGACAACCTTGGAAAAACTCGTTTTAAATCCCAGAAGTCAGCTTCAACCTCGGAGATAACCCCGTGGAACTCAGTCGCAACCCCAGAGATAACCCTGGGAGGTCAGGTACACCTTAGAGATAACTCTGAGGACATTCAGCACTTACAGCAGTCCAATCTCATAGATAACCCTGAGCAACGACTGTTGAATTAGCCCAGAACCGGAGATAACCCCGGTGAGGGGAAAAATCTTTATTTTTCCACCTCAATCCCCCATTCACACAGTCTCAACAACATTTCAATCCACATGCTACACAGAAGTGTCCTACAAGAACCATAGCTCCAATTCCAAGTGACTACTGCACAAGATAACACACCGGATATAATTTAAAGACTTGAAGATTTGGGCATTGACCCATCTTCCCGGCTTCGTATAACCTATTATCCCATGTCATTGTGTATCTCTCGACAACAGCATTTCGAAAAGGTATTATACGCCTCAATCGGATGCCCGAATTGAAAGTTATGATGGTTCGAACGGATAACGCGTTGCACGAGTGCACGTACTTCGAGACAGTGGGGCCCACAGAGCCCGAGGCACCCCAGGTAGTCGTAGGTACACCTACGGCTCCCCCTTTATAAATAGAGGGCTTGTGGTGGCCATTTTGAGAAGAGAAAAGGCGAGGATGCCCTATCAATTTTTCTCTGTACACATTATAAATTGAGTGCTTTCTCATTTCAAACACTTATGAGCTTGTATTTTGCTACATTTTACCGGTGAAAACCGAGTGTGCATTCATTTAAAGCTATTTGAAGTCTTCTTGGCAGCCCACTGTAAGCCTTCTCACATTTCTTAAAACCTTTCTCCACATTTATTCACACACATTTATTCACGTTGAGAGTCGTGTTGTGTGCGTATGCCCGGACCGTCGGTCCGTGGCTTTTATTGCTTTTCTATATATATATTTATATACATACATACATATATATTTATATACATATATATATATATATATATAAATATATTTACATTTATGTCAGGCCTGGAGATCACTTCGTGGCCATTTACTACTTTTATATATATATATATATATATATATATATATTTACATTTAGTCCCACCTGGAGTTTACTTTGTGATAGTTGATCGTTCATATATATATATATATATTTACAACTTTTATATATATAACTACTTACAACTTTCATACAAACTGCATCATCATATGAGCCTAGGAATCATGTGATCACAGATTCAGTTCCTGAATCTGGATTTGGTTCCCGTGATGGACATTTTCAGCTGTGACCAGCTTGTAAATTATTCATGGTGTTTGAATTTCCTTAGACGGCTCTCATGCCCACAAGGAGTTTGACACTGCTATGTATCTTATCTTCTCGAAGATGCTTCGTATCTTGAAAATAAAAGCAATTCAGCCGAATACATAATAAAATAGAAGTATCAAAGACCTTAATTACTATTGAGCATAAGGGTTTGAAAAACCTCTTTTATAAACCTCACTGCTATATCTTGTTAAAACTGAACTTTTATACAAAATTTAAACCCTTTGTATATAGGTGCAAACGAGGCATAACACTACTTCCAGACAACTGAACATAGACCTACACACACACACATTTAGATAAATGTTTAAAATGAAAATTAGCGATCACCGTGTTACCACGGATGTCGGGGGGGTTGCCTAACACCTTCCCCTCGCATAATCAAGCCCCCGGACCCTAACGAATCTCAGTTTCACAGACCAGCTACGCAGTGTTACATCACTTGGTCTATGTGCAAACCTTTTCCCGGTTGAGTTGGTGCAACCATTTAAAAATACCAACTGGCGACTTTTACAGTCCCAATCGTCGACATATACATGTCGGACCTTTTCACAACTTGTTTTTTCAAACAAATTTCACCTAACATGAGAACACCAAAAGACAAGAATAGAAAAGAGACAAATAAAAATCCCGATGTCAACAAGTTAGTTACTTATTTCTTGGTTAGGAACATAGAAACGTTCATGAAGAACGGATTGAACTTAGCTATAACAAAGTTATGGCAAAAATTTCATAAAAGATGAAAGAGAAGTAGAAAGTATGTAAATGAACCCGAAGGTGTAGGGTTTCATAATAATGTAAGAAAACATAGAAAACGTGAGTCGTGGACTCAAGAACGAACTGATTCTAAGTTCGGATGACCGAATTACGGATAAACGAACGAAGAACGTTAATAACGTAAAGCGAACGAATAATGAAATCTAAGCCAATTGAATGAAATGTTAACGGATTCAGAATGAAGTTCTGTCCGATAGAAGTTAAAGTATGTAATGAGATTAAGAAGATGGCTTTGGAATGACCTCGTTCAGAGTTATAATGAAGAAGTTATGAGATTGTGAAGCAAGCGTCTCAAACATGGTCAAGACTTAGAAAAAATTTCTGAGTTTAAGAATTGGCGCCGCAACGCCAGTTATGCTTTAGGAATTGGCCCCACAGCACCATCCCGGGGAGGAAGGTACTGGTAAGTGGCACTGCAGCGCGAGGAATAACGAAAGAACCGGTGCCGCAGCATCGGTGCAGGGACCCAGAGAAGAGCTTTTAATTACTCAACTCATGGGGGAAGTGCAAGGAAAGATAATGAACATATAGTTCGCATAATGTAACACTTAATCAAGTGGTTTAAACCTTTAATGAAGGTTGAACGGAAATATTAAACGAGATTAAAAGACAAAGAATGTACTAAATGTAAACGCAACGCAGTTGCGATGAACTATCGGTCTTAGCATACAACGAACCGTATGGCTTCGACATTAAGAAAGAATAATGAACGTGGGGTTCATGTGATGGATAACTAATGAAAGCGATTAAAACCTTAGATAAAGGTTGAATAAGAGATTAAAAGATGGACAACGTGAATGCAGAATACGTAAACGATCCTTATGAATCGTATTCGCGTCGGGCAAAGGTTCTAAGTATACATTGGTTGTATGACTTAGACGTTGATAAAAGTAGTAAGTAAGATATAAATTATCAAGAAAGCCATAATGAACGGTAACAAGATTAAGGAATGTCCGAATGTGAGTCGGATAGAGAATGTTATAATGAAATGTAAGTGTTAAACACTTTAACCGACGTAAAGGTTTAGTGTATATGAATATTAAATGGGTAAAACCTACATGTCGCATATGGTTTCACCATAAATTAATGAAGACCATTGATGAAACCTGTGAACGGTGAAGAAACTGAATTAAAGACAATGACGTTTAACGTTAAGAAGCCGAGTAATGATTATAACTTGGATGACGTTCTGAGTCGAATGAACCAGATGTTATAAGATATGAATAAGATAATGTAAAATGCTTGACGCTATGTAAGCCTAGTATTAGCATTGAATAATTGTTCTGAGTATACAAAAGACTGTATGACTTAGACGATAAAGAATGAATCCTGAGGTATGACATTTAGTTACCAGAAAGCCATAAGGAATGAGAAATTGACTTAACGAACATTATATTTTAATAGTTCGGATAAGTTAAGCTAATTTTAGGTTGTGGTACAATCGTAATCTTTAATGATTGACATATTGGAGCTGAGCTAAATAATTCTTTCAAAGAGCGGAGGTATATACGAAACTGGAAACCGATCTAACTCGCTGTGAAAGACAATGTAGATGAGACGGAAAACTAGTTTATTGGTTATTTGTGGGAAACCACTCAGAGTACCATATGGAATATTAGTAGAGATTTGATGTGTGGTAATTTCTAAAAAGGTTATAAGAAGAAGATAAGAATGTAAACCATCAAAGATGATGATCGTATGAGTTAAGACTTCTCTGTATGTCATAACGCCATAAATCGGTAAAGAAAGTTAGTCGCATAAACTTAGATTGCAAGAACACGAACCATACGAAGTAAAGTTAAGTAAACCAATTCGTAAGTCAAATATACATGACTAATTGGTGTATGTGTTATTTCCTTATGTGTTATATATGGTTTGGATTGAGCAGTTTAGTATAAACTTTAAGTTGTAGCTGTGCATAAGGCAAGTTTCCTAACTTCATTCATATTTTAAATGAATGCTATTTCTTAAACTTCTCAGATATTGAACATGAGAAGTTTTACTTATGTACAAATGCATGATATTTATATAAGGTGGTAGAATGTATGAGGCCTTGTGCCATAATTTGAACACTTCGGTGTTTCCTATGAGATGAACTGTTCTATGATTGAACTGTTCAATATACGAATGTTCTATTTATACATGCACCGTTATTGTTAAGTTTGTGCTAATGATTCTTGCCTGACAGGATGTGTATGGAAAAGGTAGAAGAAAGAAAGTATTTTAAAATGTATGTAACTAATGTTTTAATATGATAGGAATCGAGATTATTCATATTATTCGAGCTACTTCATAACCTTTGTTCGGTTATTAAAGTCTTAAAGGAATGATTAAATTCTTGAAGTTGTTTATTCAACTGCTATGACTTGGTGAGCAATTGAATGCTCACACTTGCTTTAAATAAAAAAACAATTTTAGCGTACAGGTAGAAGAACTTAAGGATCTCGTAAAGATCAAGCTAACCGGTATCCAGATGAAGTGTCATTCAGTATGTGAATGAGCATGAAGATCAAGCTAAGACTTGTAATGTAGAATAGTTTAATTGAACTATAGATTAGTTTAATGAACTGTTATGTATCATTGGTGGCGGATAAAAGTCACTCTTGTAAGATGTAAAGAATAATGTAATTATCATTATTTATACTGAACGAGGTTATAAGGTATTAGAACCTAGGATTTGAGAATGTATGTTGTTATATTTCACTATATAATAGTGTATGTTTGGGAATAAGATAGAACCGTGACGTACGAAATCCGGGTATGAAGATAGACCGAATTTCGGGGTGTTACAGGTGCCCTGACTAGGTACAATCAAGAATAGAAGAAGAAGAAGAAGAATGAAGGTGAGAACAAAAAAGCTAGTGGTAGTAATAGTGGTGGTGGTAATCAGAAAAGGAAATGGAATGATAATGTATCTACTGGAAATCAGTAAAGAAGTCAGAAAAAAAAGGTGGAGGCTTGTCCTACCTGTGGAAAGATTCCCCTGGGAATATGTATGAAGGGGAAGAGGGTTTGCTACAATTGTGGTAAGGAAGGCCCCATAGCGCCAAATTTCCTTAACTCTAAAAAGGGAGCTTGTTTTACTTGTGGGTCAAGGGATCATCTGGCTAGGGATTGTCCTAAGAAAATAGCAGGAGGAGTAGGAGCGGGTGGAAGTAAGGGAAACAATGGTGGTAGCACTCTGGCTATCACTAGATCGAAGCCGCCAAACCGACCCACTATCAAAACTTTCAATATGGTTGTGCAAGATGCTATACAGTCCCGAGACATCGTGTCAGGTATCATTCTGATCAATAATGTTAATGCTTACATATTATTTGATTCGGGTGCTACTTGTTCATTTGCTTCTGACGATTTTGATAAGAACTTGAATTTGCCTGAAGAAGAATTAGAATACCCTTTGAACATAGAGGTTGCGAATAAAGAAGTAATTCCTATTAGGTTTATACAAAAGAGCTGTGGGTGGACATTAAGGGCCATGAGATGATGGTAGATCTAATCCCGATTAAACTTGGGAAAATTTGACGTTATTTTGGGAATGGATCGGCTATTCAATTATGGGGCGATAATTGATTACCAAAGGAAGTGTGTAAACCTTATGACACCGTCAAAGGTTGTGTTTCATGGCAGCAAGTTGACTAGATAAACGAGTTGTCTGATGATGATGTAGGCCAGGAAATTGTTGAGACAAGGTTGTGTAGGGTATTTAGCCTATATAGTCCATACTCGAAAGGAGAATCCAAAATTAGAGGAGATACCTATCATTAGAGACTTTGGAGACGTATTTCTAGATGACGTGCCGAGATTTCTGCTTGATAGGGAATTAGAATTCGTGATCGACTTAGTGCTGGGAACTGACCCAATATCGAAGGCCCCGCACCGCCTGGCTCTGGTAGAGATGAAAGAATTGATGGTGCAACTGCAAGAACTATTAGACAAGAAATATATTAATCCGAGCGTATCACTATGGGGAGCACCGATGTTGTTTGTCAAGAAGAAGGATAGATCGATGCGACTTTTCATCCGTTATAGATAATTAAACAAGGTCACAATTAAGAATAAGTTTCAATTGCCAAGGATTGACGACCTGTTTCATCAGTTGAAAGGAGCTAGATATTTCTCAAAGATAGATCTGAGAAGTGGGTACCATCAGTTGAAGGTGAGGAAATAAGATGTACCAAAGACAGCGTTCAGGACTCGTTATGGTCATTACGAGTTTCTGGCAATATCATTTGGTCTAACGAATGCTCCTGCAACGTTTATGGACCTAATGAACAGGGTGTTTAAACTATTTTTGGATAAATCTGTGGTGTTGTTCATCGACGATATTTTGGTATATTCTAAGACTAAGGAGGAGTATGTGGAACATTTGAAGGTGACATTAGAGGCGTTAAGAAGAGAGAAGTTATACGCCAAGTTTTCAAAATGTGAATTCGTGATAGAACGAGTGCAATTCCCTGGGCATGTGATTGACAAGGATGGGATTTTGGTAGATCCATCAAATGTTGAAGCTTTGATGAACTGGTATTTGCCAAAGACACCGTCGGAAATAAGGACTTTTCTAGGACTGGCTGGTTATTATAGAAGATTTAATCAAGATTTTTCTAAAATCGCGACTCCGCTGAAGAATTTGACTAGGAAATTGGTGAAGTTCGTCTGGACAGAAACGTGTGAGGAAAGTTTTCAAGAGCTAAACAGAAGGTTAAGTACGGCACCTGTGTTGTCTCTTTCGGAAAACACATGAAATTTTATGGTGTATAATGATGCATCTCATAAGGGACTAAGTTATGTGCTTATGCAGAATAGCAAGGTCATTGTGTATGCATCACGCCAACTGAAGGATTATGAGAAGGGGTACCCTACCTATGATTTAGAACTGGATGCAGTGGTGTTTGCTTGAAGATATTGAGGCACTATCTCTACGGAGAGAAATGTGAGATATATACAGACCATAAAAGTTTGAAATATATTTTCACATAGAAGGACTTGAACATATGTTAGAGTAGATGGTTGGAGTTAATAAAGGATTATGACTGTGAGATTTTATACCATCCGGGTAAAGCGAATGTTATTGTCGATGCCTTAAATAAGAAGGGTAGAGAGAAACTATTTTTGTTAACCGCTTAGGAAAAGCTAATTTTGGCAATGGAGAAACTAGAAATAGAGGTGAAATATCCTAAGGAATCGAACGAAAAACTATTTCAAATGGAAACTGGTCCGACTTTGGTGGATAAGGTTAAGGGAGCACAACTCAAAGATGAGGAATATGAAAAATTCAAGAAAAGAATATCTAAAGAAGAGGAAGAGAAATTCAAAATCGACAATGAAGGGATATTGAGATTCGAGAAAAGAATTTTGGTTCCGCAAGTATCAGAGGTAAATGAGAAAATTTTGAGCGAGGCTTATAATTCACGATATTCGATTCACTTGGAGAGTACGAAGATGTACCAGGATCTTCGATAACATTTCTGGTGGCCGAATATGAAGAGAGACGTTGTCGATTGTGTGGCCAAGTGTTTGACATGTCAAAAAGTTAAAGAAGAACATTAGAGACCAAGTGGGTTGTTACAACCGTTAGATATACCAGAATGGAAGTGGGAACATATCACAATGGATTTTGTGGTAGGGCTTCCAATAACTCAGAAAGGTTTTTACGCTATTTGGGTTATTATAGACCGCCTGACGAAGTCAACACATTTCTTACCCATCAAGATCAGATTTAACTTGGATCATTTGGCGAAATTGTATGTAAAGGAAATTGTTTTAAGGCACGGTGTTTCAGTGTCTATAGTCTCAGATCGAGATCCACGTTTCACATCGAACTTCTGGAAGCGACTATAGGAATGGATGAGAACACAATTGAGAATGAGTACGACATACCATCCTCAAACAGATTGCCAGAGTGAGAGGATAATACAGACATTAGAGGATATACTAAGAGCTTGTATCATGAACTTCAAAGGAAATTGGGATGATCATCTACCATTGGTGGAATTAGCTTACAATAACAGTTACCACGCAAGTATTAGCATGTCGCCTTATGAAGCATTGTGCGGCAAAAAGTGCAGAACTCTATTATGTTGGGATGAAGTTGGTGAATGTCAACTACTAGAACTAGAATTGATGCAACAGACCGCTGAGATTGTCAAGGTGATCAGGACAAGATTGATAGCTACTCAAGACAGACAGAAGCAATATGCTGATCAACACCGACAGAATCGAGAGTTTAAATCTGGTAGTTATGTTTTCTTGAAAGTGTCTCCCTGGAAGGGAAATATCTGATTTGGTAAGAAGGAAAAATTAAGCCTGAGGTTCATTGGACCCTTTGAAGTATTAAGGAGAATTGGAGAAGTTGCATATAAGGTAACCTTACCTCCGGCCTTAGAACATGTCCATAATGTTTTTCATGTCTCTGTGTTACGACCGTATAAGCCCGATTACAAGCACATTATCGAATATGAACCCCTACAATTTGAGAAAGATTTATCTTATGAAGAAGTTCTTGTTCAGATAGTCGACAAGAAAGAATGAGTACTCAGAAATAAAGTAATACCTTCTATTAAGGTAATTTGGAGGAACCCCAACACTGAAGAAGCTACGTGGGAACTCGAAGAACAAATGATGAAAAATTATCCTCATTTATTTTCTTAATCTGTGTGTAGCGATTCTGGGGACATAATCTTTGTAATGGGGGGGGGGGGAGAATGTAACGAGACGAATTAATTGATTGTGATTCTGGGGACAAAATCATTTTAAGAGGGGAAAGATGTGACGAACGAGACTTTTGTAATTCATTTTAAATATTTATTGAATTAAATAAATATTTTATTGATTTATTTATTGAGATAAAATAAATAAATTATCTGATGGAATTATTGTAGATTAATTTAATTAAGTGTGTCACATTGATTAAATTAATATAGAATAATTTTATTGATCAAAGTGAGAATTTAATAGAGATAAATTAAATGAGTTGTTAAATAAATTTAATGTTGTCCTAATTAATTTAATAATTAATTAGAGGTTTATTTATTTATTATAAATAATAAATGAGAATTTTAAGTATGTGATGATGTTATTTAATGGGTAATATTACCTTTTATTTAATTGAGTTTAAATAATATTATTTAATTAATTAAAGTATGACAAATAAACTATATAATAAACAAGTTAATTAAAATAATGGAAAACAGGATTAATTTGAAACAAGCAAACATGGCCTAAGGAACATGGGAGTAGTTAAGGCCCCGTTGCGCTTAACTGTTGTCCATGATTCCACTGGTTATATTATTGTACGAATTCTTTTCATTTTTTTACCATGGCTGGAGAACAAACTCAGAGAGAAAAAAAGAGAAACTTTGGGAGAATTTGTGATTTAGGAAGGAGAATTGGGAAATTAAGAGGAGCATTCTTGTCATGTTAATTTGAGTATTTAAGCGAAGAAATCAATGGTAATTCCTTAATCTAAACTTTTAATTTATGTTCTTAAAGTTTTTTATGAAAACCAATTTTTAACTCTCTATAATTGAATTTTTGTGGTTAATTGTTAAATCTATGATGTTGGATATGTTTATAACATGTTCTACATGAATTCTATGTGATTTAGAATAATCAAATTCATGAAATCATGTTTAAAATCTGAGTTTTTAGTTTTACAATGAAAATATTATTTTGGTTCTCTGTAATTGAGTTTTTCTGGCTAAATTGTTGAGAAATTATTTGTAATCGTTAATATGCATGTACAATATGCTATATGATGTTTATAAACGATTTTAGAGTAATTAATCCATGAATCATGTTCAAATTAGAGTTTTGAAGTTATAAAAAGATAATCATTTGAATATGGCCCATAAGTACAAAAATTGATGCTCCAATCACATATTATTCGATGAATTGATAATTGATTATGTTTATACATGTAAAAACGAAAAGAACGAAACTTAAACGGATTGATTTGGTGTTATAACGAATCTGTAATTTGTGATTTCATGAGATTTGACGAAACTTTGAAAAATAACAAGAACATGAAAATTATGAGTTCAAATTTTGTTATTTATGTGACTTAAGTGAAAGTAGTATGCACACAAGCCAATCATGTTTGATGATAAAACATATACTTTGTAACAATCTTATTCATTTATTAATAAAAAGTATTAATTTATTAAACGCTTTTAATTATCTACAAGATGTTGTTTTATAATATGTGATAAACCCATAGTTTTAAGCAATGCTTTTAGAATAATGATGATGATCATTCTAATGAGATCTAAATTCTTAGAAAGCTTAAAACTAAAATAGTTCCCAATCGTTGGATTACTAAATTGGGGATTAGTGAATCGGGATAGATTACATACATCGTTGCTTGCTCATTGGATGAGGATGATTGATCTCATGATCATTTGTGTGGAGACACTAAAGCAAGTATGTAGGTGCTTATTAGAGAATAATTTCACTGAACGTGACTCGCTAAGGAATACCTAATGGAGTTTTACTTGCCTGTCAATAGGAATTCCTGTAGTGATAGTAGTACAAGTGATCCTTGGACTTGAGATCATCATATTATCTTGTGTATGATGAGTTATAGTTTGACTTATTCCTTAAGACCCTTAGGGTATATCAAAGGGTATGCTTGGGTATAATAAATTGTACATGGAGATAATATATGTTCAATAAAGAATCTACCGCTTCTAGTAAAAGAAGAGAAATGTCACAAGTGATTCGATAAATGACAACCCAGTAGTCCTTGGCCAAGGCAGAATGAAATTAGAAAAGGAGTTTCTAATTTGCATTATTTGGAGTTGTGCATTTAAGGATCGAAATACATATAATTAAATAAAATAAGACTTGACAATAATTCCATGTCTTATATTTAATTGGAACATTGTATGGTGGAAGGATTGAATTGTACGGTAACTATTTACTCAAAAGTTCTTTTATGATTAATGTTGAAATCTATATTATCTGGAAAGTCGTTAATCGCTAGGGATGCTTATCCCTATTATAGAATAAATATTATTTATTTAAATAAATTAATATTTTAATTTATTTATTTAAATAAGATTAGAATTATTCTAATTGATTTATTCACATTTAGGTTTAATATGGAGAACCTAAAGGGTCACACCATAAAAGGAAAATAATTATTTAAGAAGTTAATGGCATAATCGTAATAATAAGTTAAGTATATTTAATTTAATCTATGGTGATAGAATAAATTAAATAACTTAATATTTATTATTTAATATTTTGGAAATATTAAATATAAATTAATAAGACGAGTCTTATTATTATTATTACTATTATTATTATTTAATTCCTAAAAGAGTTTGGGAATTAATTAATAAAAGTACTCTCATATAATCTTAATAAGATTAGGAGGTTAAATTAATTAAATGAATTTAATTAATTAAAATAAAAAAGATTCAATTCCTCAATTGTTAAGGAGAGTTGCCCACATCTATAAATAAGAGGAGTATTATTATGGGTGGGTGTGGTTGTTGACCTTTTCACAACATACGTAATTCCAATTGTTGGAGAGTACGCTCATTTTCTATGAGAGATAGAAAACTAGCATTTTGCCAAACATCCATCTTCTTGAATCTTTATTCTTTCTTGATGGATCACCTCTAGAGGCCAAACACTTGGGTGGCTAACGTTGATCAAAGGAAGGAACCAAACCCGGTGGATTCAAATTGAACGCGAAAGGATTTGGAGGTGAACTCGTACCTGAGGAAGCTCGAATCATCAAGGGTATGATTCTTATTCTTTATCTTTTCGTTTAATTAATAATTGTGCATAAAGGATGATCCGGGTATATGGTTTGTAAAATTTTTAAAACTCTAATTTTTCACGTTTCTGCTTATTTTATGCAATTTGATTGCGTTCATGAGTATTACAAACCTAACAGTGGCATCAGAGCCAAACCTTTATGCGAATTATTAATTGTTTTAATTTGATATGTATGTTGATATGTGTTTAGAACAATTTAATTGGGCATATACCCACGCAAATATGCTTTTAAGTATCCTGATATATATATATATATATATATATATATATATATATATTATGGTTTAGCAGGAGTTAACGTGGCTTTATATATATATGGTATGTATATATAAACCGTACGTTATTATTATATTATATATAATATTCTCAATTATTTTATAATTAAAATAAAAATTTATTTTAATCATAAAATAAAGGTTTATTTTAATATTAAAATAAAAGAGTTTATTTTAATCTTAAAATTGAATTTTATGTTAACTAATTAGAGTTGGAATTAGATTTCATGATAACTAATTAGAGTTGAGATTGGATTCCATGTTTTCTTAAATAAAGGAGTTTATTTAGATATGAAATAAGATTTCATATTATTCAAAATAAAGGAGTTTATTTGTGAATAGGAAAGAGAATCAGTGTTACCTTTAATAAAGTTTTTTTTTACTTGGAATTGGATTACATAATTAATTAAAATAAAGGAGTTTATTTTGATTAAAGATTTTGATTAAAATAAAATAGTTTATTTTAATCAAAATTGGATAAATTAAAATAAAAGAGATTTATTTTGATTTAAATTTGGATTAAAATAAAGGAGTTTATTTTGATGCATATGGTGATGTGTATGATAATAAATGAGATTGATTATGGACTATTGACCAATGTGATTGGATTTTATTTTAGTTGGATGCATGAATGTATGTGTTTTATTAAATGGGGTCTGCGTACCTCGTCTTCTCTAATTTTTCTTAATGTAAATTCTATCTTCCTTCTATGTACATCCCCTTGACTGTTGATCAAGGTTTTTATTTATTTTAAATAGTTTTGTAATAGGAATAGTTAAAATTAATTTTAAAGAATTGGAGATCAAGGAGCAAGGAGCGCATGAAGACCCATTTGTAATGGAGCCCGGGTTTAAATGTAATAGTTATATTTAAATATTAATTCTTGCACCCCTAAGGTTTGACCTTTTGGTTCACTTAGTGGCTCTAGTGAACCAAACTAGAATAAAAGTCCATAATCAATCCAGATAGAATATAGTATTCTATATGTGCATGCTTATACTATATATATATATTATGCAAACATGCTTCGCATGTTAATTAATATGACGCATATATATATATATATATATATATATATATATATGTGCATGCGCGCTAAACAAGATGAGACAAATTAATAACAAACCCCTCAAATATTTTATATTAAGTTGTAACGTTCAAAGATATTTGGAATATCGAATGTCGCCTTCTAGCATGATAGAAACAATAGAGTATTGAATATTTAATATGAGATTGTTGTGCACACACAAGGCAAGTATTAAATATTTAAGATGTTGTTTTTATTACATATGATGTTTATAAGGAATTGAACATTACTGCTTTGTTGTGCACACACAAGGGCTGTAGTTTTCTCTTCACCTATATGGAAATGCTGGGTGTGACTTAACTTAAATCATTTTAGTTCGGATGTGCACACACTTGACCATTATGATTTAAGAGGCAAAATACAAGGAGTTACATAGTTGATGTAATTGACAAGAGTTGTCTACCTATTTATTTATATATAGTTTGTTGTGCACAAACAAGGCTATATACATTTGAAATGGGATCCTTATTCTCACTAGCATATCTTTAATTAGATATTGCCGAACTATATATATTGAGGGTAATATAGTTTGAAGAAAATAGTGGGAGATACCAATTTAAAACAAGACCTAAATTATTTTGGTAATTAATAAAAGAATGTATGTTAAAATGTTGTTAATTACAAATTCGTTTACAGAATTTTACAATGTCTAAATCACTATCACTGCGAAGCATATTAGATAATATTTAACCGGATCGAACTAAATGGATTGGTTAAGGAAATTGAGAAAAATTCTCACGGCTGAAAAGCTATCTTATGTCCTTAATACGTCTATCCCTGTAATGGTTGTAGACAATGCCTCTAAGGAAGAGATTGTTACTTTTAGAAAGTGACAAGATGATGCACAGTTGGCTCAATGCGTCATTCTCACTTCCATGAGTAACATGCTTCAGCGTCAGCATGAAACTATGGATGCTCCTACTATATTCCTGCACATCAAATAGTTGATAGTGAGGAAAGTAGGACTGATAGATATTAGATATCTAAGGAGCTCTTCCGATCTGGAATGACCGATGACACTACAATACATATAAAAGTCCTTAACATAATCAATTTGATTGATCAATTAGGACAACAGGTTTTGTCATGGATGGAGAGTTGAGCCAAGATTTGATCTTGCACTCACTCCCGGACTCCTTTCACAATTGTTGTGAATTTTTCATATGAACAAGCTAGATATCAGCCTCTCTGATTTGCTTAACATGTTGAAAAATATTGAGAGTCACTTTTCAACCAAGAAATACCATGTCTTACTGGTAGGGGCCAAAGGATCTTCTGAAAAGAAGAACGATTCAAAGAAGGTAAATAGAAAGGCAAAAACAAAGGATAATAAGAACAAAACTGATACGGATAGAAAATGAGTTTGCTTCTACTACAATAAGCCTGGACACTAGAAAGAAATTGCAAGAAGCATTTTGCAGAGGCTAACCAGAAGAAGCTTAGTGAAGTTTCGATTACAAATACAATTTTGTTCATGATTTTAAATAATTTTTTCTTTAAGTCAAGGTTCTACTTGGGTATTGGATACCGACTTTGGTTATCATAAATATAGATTAATGAAGGGACCAAGCAGAAGTAGAAAACTAAACAAAGATAAGTAATCCTATGTATGGAAAATGAAGCAAAGGTTGCTACATTAGCCATAGGAACTTATAGTTTAGCACTGCCTACAGGCAAATCTATTAAGTCAATAAGTTGTTATTGTATTTAAGTTCTCGTTGGAAATATTATTTCCATTTTATTGTTGGACAATAAAATATTTGGTATTATATTTAAGAACAATTGTTGTTCTATTTATAATAATAATGTTTTGTATAGAACTGGAATATTACTTAATGGATTTTGTATACTTGACTTATGTAAAAATTATTTTGCAAATTGAACAAATTAGTATAAGAAAATGAGATGATTATTCAAAGAGTTGAATGTGTGTATTTACTAAAATACAGGTGTGAATTATTTGAAAGGTTCAAAGAATTCAGAAGTAAAACTAATTTGAAAAGTATTAAGATTCTTTGATTAGATCAAGGAATAAATACTTGTGCAATAAGTTTCTATATCATCTCAAAATGGTTTTCTCATAATGGACGCTTCTTGATACACAATAATTGATTGATGTATCTGAAAGGAAAAATTGTACCTTGTTGGACATGATGCGATCCATAATGATTTTATCGATATTCCAGTATCCCTCTAGGATCATGTCCTAGAAATGGTTGCATATCTATGAAAAGGTAACCTCAAAATCCGACCCCAAGACTCTATAAGAGTTATGTTAAGATAAGGGGTTGTCCAACTTATGTGAAAAGGTTTCAAAGGATAAGCTTGGGGCAAGATTTGACAAGTGTCGATTTGTGGACATCCTAAAGTAATTTTAGGGTATATGTTCTATAATCCTACTTAGCAAAAGATGTTTTTTGCGAAACACGCTTCCTTCTAAGATAAAGGTGTTTATCATTGAAGGGGCTAGTGGGAGGATAATACATCTTGAAGAGTTTAAAAACCACAAAATACTATAAGTCAAATAAGAGGAACTTGTAGATAGACCTATTATACCACAACCGAATCATAAATCTGGAATAGTACCGAAGATACCTAGGAGGTATGGATTCATCATGGATGATGATGATGAGGTACGTATCATAGAAGATGATGATCCAGTTACATACGATGAGGTAAGAGTTGTAGACGCTCAGAGAAATGGTTTGAAGCAAGCTTCTCAAATATGGAACATTCGTTTTGATGAGACAATCAAAAGAGTTTTATTTTATCAAAAACAAGAATGAACCTAGTGTGTACAAAAGGGTCAGTGGGAGCACCGTGACATTCCTAATATTATATGTTGATATACTATGAATAAGGAATAACATACCAATGCTACAATCAGTAAAGATAAAGTTGTTTAAACATTCCTTCATGAATGATTTGGGAAGAGTATCTTAATTGGGGATACAAATCTATATAGATAGATTTAATAGGATGCTCGACTTAACCCAAGGAACTTATATTCATTTGATGCTAAAGTCGTTTAGCATGGCAAACTCCATGGGATGTCTCATGTTGATGAGCCCGGGAGTGTATCTCTCTTAATAGTCCCCATAAACTCATAAAAGAGAGATCACATGAGTAACTATCATGTATGCAATGAAATGTACGAGACTTGATGTTGATCAGACATATTCTGGAGAAGTTCACTATGAGTCAGTGAAAAACATCTTAAAGTACTTAATCGGCACTAAGGATGTGATCATATTCATGATGGGTCTGAATTAAAACTAGAGGGCTTAACAGACTCGAGTTTTTTAGACAGACCAAGACGACAGAAAATCCACTTTAAGGTAAAACTTTACCTTGAACGGTGGTGCAGTGAAATTGGAAAGGTTCCAAACAGCAAAGAGTTGTTGGTTTAGTGATAAAGACAAAGTATATAGCTATAAATGAAGCTTCAAGTTGATTGTTTGAATGAAAAGTTCATTACAGAACTAGGAATAGTTCCTAAGTCTCATCTTGGATCTAAACATGTGTTGTGGCACTTTCATTTGATTATAGGAATCATTGAAAGATAGGAAATCACTATAGAGATAGTGAACTCTCATGAACAACATTACATATCCATTAACTAAAGCTTATCCAACAGCAGGATAATCGTCACTTAGAGAAAAAGAGTATGAGATACCATGGTGATTGGCTTTAGTTCAAGTGGGAGATTGAAAGTAGTATGCACATAAGCCAATCATGTTTGATGATAAAACATATACTTTATAACAATCTTATTCATTTATTAATAAAAAATATTAATTTATTAAACGCTTTTAATTATCTACATGATGCTGTTTTATAATATGGGATAAACTCATAGTTCTAAGCAATGCTTTTAGAATAATGATGATGATCATTCTAATGAGATCTAAATTCTTAGAAAGCTTAAAACTAAAATAGTTCTCAAACGTTGGATTACTAAATTGGGAATTAGTGAATCCGGATAGATTGGTACATACGTTGCTTGCTCAATGGATGAGGATGATTGATCTCATGATCATTTGTGTGGAGACACTAAAGCAAGTATGTAGGTGCTTATTAGAGAATAAGTTCACTGAACGTGTCTCGCTAAGGAATACCTAATGGAGTTTTACTTGCCTGTCAATAGGAATTCCTGTAGTGATAGTAGTACAAGTGATCCTTGGACTTGAGATCATCATAGTATCTTGTGTATGATGAGTTCTACTTTGACTTATTCCTTAAGACCCTTAGGGTATATCAAAGGGTATGTTTGGGTATAATAAGTTGTACATGGAGATAATATATGATCAATAAAGAATCTACTGCTTCTAGTAAAAGAAGAGAAATGTCCTATGTGATTCGATAAATGACAACCCAGTAGTCCTTGGCCAAGGCAGAATGAAATTAGAAAAAGAGTTTCTAATTTGCATTATTTGGAGTTGTGCATTTAAGAATGAAAATATATATAATTAAATAAAATAAGACTTGACAATAATTCCATGTCTTATATTTAATTGAGACATTGTATGGTGGAAAGATTGAATTATACGGTAACTATTTACTCAAAGGTACTTTTATGATTAATGTTGAAATCTATATTATCTGGAAAGTCATTAATCGCTAGGGAGGCTTATCCCTATTGTAGAATAAAAATTATTTATGTAAATAAATTAATATTTTAATTTATTTATTTAAATAAGATTAGAATTATTCTAATTGATTTATTAACAACCGGTTTAATATGGAGAACCTAAAGTGTCACACCATAAAATGAAGAATAATTATTTAAGAAGTTAATGGCATAATCATAATAATAAGTTAAGTATATTTAATTTAATCTATGGTGATAGAATAAATTAAATAGCTTAATATTTATTATTTAATATTTTGGAAATATTAAATATAAATTAATAAGAGGAGTCTTATTATTATTATTATTACTATTATTATTATTTAATTCCTAAAGGAGTTTGGGAATTAATTAATAAAAGTACTCTCATGTAATCCTAATAAGATTAAGAGGTTAAATTATTTAAAAGATTTTAATTAATTATTCCTAATAAGATTGGGAGCATAATTAATTAAATGAATTTAATTAATTAAAATAAAAAAAAAACTCAATTCCTTAATTGTTAAGGAGAATTGACCACATCTATAAATAAAAGGAGTCTTATTATGGGTGGGTGTGGTTGTTAACTTTTTCACAACATACGTAATTTCAATTGTTGGAGAGTACACTCCTTTTTTATGAGAGATAGAAAACTAGGGTTTTTCCAAACACCCATCTTCTTGAATCTTTATTCTTTCTTTATGGATCACCTCTAGAGGCCAAACACTTGGGTGGCTAACGTTGATCAAAGGAAGGAACCAAACTCGGTGGATTCAAGTTGAACGCGAAAGGATTTGGAGGTGAACTCGTACCTGAGGAAGCTCGAATCTTCAAGGGTATGATTCTTATTCTTTATCTTTTCGTTTAATTAATAATTGTGCATAAAGGATGATCCGGGTATATGGTTTGTAAAATTTTTAAAACTCTGATTTTCCACGTTTCCGCTTATTTTATGCAATTTGATTGCGTTCATGAATATTATAAACCTAACATTAAGTTGTTAAAAGCAAGGTAAGTGTGCTAAAGATTGTTTCTGTTAAGTTTATAGTTTGTTAGTAAAAATGATTTCGTTGTTTGTGTGAAATCTTGGCCTAAATTTCCCCTGTTCTGTGTTCTTCACGAACTGAAGAAACAAAAAGCGCTAAGCGGCCTTCTGTTGTACCGCTTAGCAGACTTATCTAGCAGCGTTCTAAAGGCAATAACGCCATTCGCCTTGAGTTCTAGTTTAGTTGGCATGTTGTAGCGCCGAGACAGAGCTGTAGCGTCGATTGTAGGCTTATTTGTGGTGCCCATGGCGGCCAGTCGCGCCATGCATGCCGAATCCCGATTCATTCAGAAGTGCTGCGGTATGATTAGAAGAATTGCCATGAAAATTTTATTTAATTATTAAAGTCCAGAAAATGTGATTTGAACCCAATCTAATAAACATGAAAATGTATTAGGCATACAATGTGATGTTAAAACAGATTCTTAACATGTCAATGATGTACTTACATGTTTAATTAATATACCGAACACATAGTTAGCTCGTCGTTCGTGAAGTTTAATAATATATGAAAACCAGTGTTGTGATTTGATTAATATAATCATAATCAGAGTGTAGTGAGAAGATAATGTACTTATGATGCCGGTTACATTATACTTAACTAGTATTGTGAATGTAAATGGTATGTAAGATTAAATTGAGGAACGTGAATAGTAATCGTATAATCTACGCACGAGGCAAGTTTTCTAACCCTAAACTTTATTTGAGCAAGTTTCTAAACCTTACTCTTATGTTGAGCAAGTTCCATACCCTATCTTAATTATTATTATGCAAGTTTTCAAACTCTATTCTTACATTAAACAAATTCTTATTCTATATTATGATTCAGCAAGTTTTTGAGTAAGTTCTTAAATCTTATTATTGTTGAATAAGCTTCATATTCTTATTTTGAATTATTCAGGCATAATTGTTCAAGTTCATGATTTCAAATGAATCGTTCTAATTCTTTTGAAGAATTAATCTGTATAGAATTGAGATTTCAATCTTTGATTTGAGTATCAATTTCAATATTGCATTGAAATCTTGAATAGATACTGAATCCTTATTAATTCAACTAATCTTTAGTTGATGATTGTTGAACTCTAAATTACCATTGAGATCAATCCAAACCAAACTTCCTTTGGTGCGGACTCTAATGTCAAAGCTGAGATGAACACCACTGCTATAGGGGATTATATTACACGATATCGTTAAAATGTTGTGCACATACATGGTACATAGGGCTGATCCCCCTAAGTATGAGAAGTTAGATCCATATAGTCTTACGACTGTTAAAGGTTTAAAGTAGAAATACTTGATAACCTGGGGCATAGTTCATGGTCTTGTGACCCTCAGATATACTTTTGATTCATGTTCTAATCTTGATTCAAAAGCTGTGACTTCTTTTGGTTCAGTATCCTTTGTTTATTCGCATGTTATTATTATTATTTTATTATTAAACTTGTGGGCAATTGTTGCTCACTCTTGCATAATAACATTGCAGCTAAGATTGAAAGAGTTGATGAGCCATCCACAAGTAAGGGCAAAGGCAAAGCAAGCAAGTGATGAAGACTTGTTATTATTTTTTGAGAACTATTATGTTAAGACTTATGATGTTTAAGACTTATTTCTTTATGATATTTCCGCATTTGATGTATTAAGGTTAGATAACCTGGGATTTATTCGTTTAAGATGTTGTAACCCTATATGGGGAGGATTTCTATTTTAATTTTATTGTTATCATTATTATGGGTAGTTAGATGTTAATTATTTTGATGAGTGAACACCAAATCTGAGGGAAGTTTGAGTACCTGGATTTGGGGGTATCACAATTAATCATTTAATAATATTTTATTTATTTACTAATATTATTATTAATTTTATTTATTTTATAAACTTATAAATAATTTAATTTAATTGTTTATCTCTTACTATTTAATCCATTTAACAAACATACGAGGTCATTCCTATATAATTTTTTAAAAAATGACCAAATTACATTTATAAAGTCTTAATACATCATCTTAAGGATCATTAGTCAATAAAATTACATTGCAAAATTTTATAACTTAATATAACTTAATCTTCTTAATTATTCTTAACTCATTTATAGGCATTAAAAATACCTTCTTATATTATTTTTTTATATCTTCTGAAAAAACTTTATTAAAAATTATTTTAGTCATAAAATAATTTTCTTACAATTTTCCAACTTCATTTCCTATTTTTAAATAGGTCATTTCTGCCCGAAACTACAAAATTTATTAAAAATTATTCTCTTATCCAAGAATTCTGAAATTCATAGAGTAGTCTCATATCATCATGCACTACCTCTAGTAAAAATTTCATAATTTTTTGAGTTATGGATTCCGGGTTATAATAGTTTCTTTAAAAAATTGCAAAATCTTTAATGGACCATAACTCCATATCACGAAGCCAAAATAAGCTCATTTTTGAACAGAAACTAGATATAGTCATATATTAACATATCCCAGAAGATCAAAATTTTTAAAGCTCACTAACTAGCTGAAATAGTCTATAAAAAAATAGCCAAGGAGGTTTTAGGATTTTTCGGCAGAAAACTGTTTTGCTAGAAAATGTGCTACGGTCGGCTCGTTTAATATTTTTCAATGATTCCATTGGGGTTCTTTAGAAATATCATAGATCTAACTCACGAATTTAATGGATTTTTATAAATATAAGTTATGGTTCAAAGATGATGATTGTCCAATGTGGACTGAAATGTTTAGGGTTTTCAAGTAAAACCATTTCTTGTTCATCTTTACCATCAAAGCTTATCAACACATATAATGAACACATCTAACCATAAAACATCATCTAACACACACACACATATATATATATATATATATATATATATATATATATATATATTATAATATGGTTTAAAATCATATACTCATCATTTAATTCCAAAACAACATCATAGATACACAAACACTACTGAAGGTTTGAGATTTGGAAACTTTTAAACTTTTGTGTCTTGGATTCACTTCTCCTCCTCATTCAAAAGTATGAAATGGAGCTTGAAGACATCAACTAGCTTTCCTTCTCTCCCTTAGCTTTTTGTCCTCTCTTCTCTCTCTTACTCTCAAGTGTTTTACTATCTAACTATTGAAAACTTAGAAAATAAAATGAAAGCTAAACTTTTTCTAACATAAGTGAAGCACCCTATTTATAGTCTGGAAAATGTATACATTATATATATATATATATACACACACACACACACACATAATATCATTACATATCTTCCTCTTTTCTTTTCTATCCCACCTTTCAAGGATTTTAATTCATTTAGCTAGCTATTTTAGGGACAAGAGCTATGAGAGTAGGTAAACCACTTTGAAAAAAATGAAATGAGGCAATTAAAGCCCCCATGTGCCCCTCTCTCTCCCTAGTTTAGTAGCCCCCTCCATATTTCCCCAAATTTGTTGATTTTCTTTTAATGTTTTAATGCTCATTTTATCTCTTAGAAATTCCACAGAAAATAGGTTAGGGTTTGGGCCAATCCATTTCTTCATTTAGGCTATCATTTAAATTATTTGGGCTACATACTCTAGCACATGTCCAACACATTAAATACCTTACCCTTTTTATTTAATTAGAATTACTAGTCCACCTAATTTGGACTTTAATTAATTACCCACAGTGGTTTAATTATATAACCTAATTAGACTTGCATTTAAATAGGTTAAGATATTAAATTAAATCTCTTAGCTAGTCTATTAGTGTGAAATTAAATACTTGGACTCTTAAGTACATATAACATTTAGGTTATTTAACCCTCATACCTATAATATTTATAAATAGATCACAAGGCTATCATCTCAAGCTTGTTTAGTTAGTAACATAAGCTTAACTCAATGAACTCTTCTCCTGGCTTTCCTTTTTACTCCACCAATTCATTAACTCAATTAGCCCTAATTAACTTGAAAACTCTTATCATTTGGTCGATAAATTATTACACATATTTATCCATATTCATATAATCACTTTAAATTAGTCATACTAATTAATCACTTAATGATCATTAATCCTTTCACTTGTCATTCAAGGCTAACATTCAAGCTATGTTAATTCACAACATAAGCTTATCTTGATTTTCCTCAATCAACTTGATTAATTATTCATCTTGGCTGTAAGACCCCAAATTTTATGAATAAAGATTTAATTTTTTCGAAATATTTTTTTTTATATTATGGTGTGAATTTGAGATAATGTTATAGTTGTGGGTAATATTTATAAATTTTGCAAAGTATGTAAGTTATCATAAAATATTTGATTGGTCGGAGAATATTCATTTTAACAGGGAATATTCGTACGACGTTACAATCATTGGTGGACCCTACAATGGAATTATTGTCAGAGTGAGAAAACAACAGAAATATCTTTTTATAAAAATAACGGCGGAAGTTTTACCGTTAAATTGTTGAAATACCCGGTGGTAAAAGTACAGTAATACACGTGGTTGCATAGTAGCACACGGTATTGATTATTGATGCTTACGTGAGAAGTCACTCAGTTTTGTTCAATTATTGCTACAGTAATTGTTGCATAGTATCTCACGTTATTTAATTCAAATGTTGTCGATATTTTATATATTATTAAATCAATAATTGAGACGATACAGTTATTCATATTATTTTTTACAATATTGACGATGTCTAGAAAGTTCCATCGAGGAGAGGTTTGGTCACCTAATTGCGCGTGTAAGACCCCAACTTTTATGAATAAAGATGAATTTTCAATAAATATCATTTTTGAATATTATGGAGTAAATTTTATATAATGTTATAGTTGTGGGTAATATTTAGAAATTTTGAAAAGTATGCAAGTTGTTATATAATATTTGATTGGTCGGGGAATATTCATTTTAACAAAGAATATTCGTACGACGACACAATCATTGGTGGACCCCACAACAGAAATATTTTTGAATTGAGAAAATGGCAAAAATATTTTTATGAAAATAACGGCGGAAGTTTTACCATTAACTGTTGAAACACCTGGTGTTAAAAGAAATACGATGTCTGGCGTGGTTGTATAGTAGCTCACAGTATTGATTATTGATGCTTACATGAGAAGTCACTCAGTTTTGTTCAATTATTTTTACAGTAATTGCTGCATAGTATCTCACGTTATTTGATTCAGTTATTGTCAATATTTTATATATTATAAATCAATAATTGAGACGACGAAGTTATTAACATTATTATTTGCAATATTAACGATGTCTAGAAGTTCTACCAAGGAGAGGTTTGGTCACATAATTGCGCTTCAATAGGGAGAAATCCTTATTGGAAAGCCCCCTCTTTCTTGGGAACGACCTGGTCGACTAATAGTGTGAATTATAATAATGATGATGAAGTTTGCTTTATTAGTATTATTAATGTAATAAAATAGAAAAGCTTTTTATATAAAACAGAATACTTTTATAAAGTTATTTTTTTTATTATACTATAAATAGAATATATTATATTCTATTATGCATAGTATTTTACATAGAAAAATCTTTTTATATAAAATAGAATACATTAAAAAAGTTATTTGTTTTATTAGATTTTAAATAAAATATATATATATATATATATATTATATTTTATTGCATAGTATCCTTTCTATTTTTCTATAAATAGGATGCTTATTAGAATTGAAAACACACCAGAAGTTCAGAGAATTCTTCTTCTATAATCTTGAGTGTATTTCTTTAGAGTTTAAGAAAGCTTTGAGCGTAGTGCAAGTTTTCTTTAAGTATATTTCCGCCCTACCCGTCGGAGTACTCTTCTTTATAAGGTAAGAGGTATTATTTCTTTCGTATTCATGAAGAGAGCTTCTGTTATTCCATTCTTCATTATTATGTTGGAATAACCTGTATATCACAATCCGCATACATGGTGAAATTCTTACATTATTCCATTCCTTATTATTACATTGGAATAACTTTTGTAGATGTGAAGTACCGCATACATGGTGAAATTCTTACATTATTCCATTCTTTATTATTCTTGGCCGGAATATCCTATCTATGCGTTTACGCATGACACGGTTCCATTATTTATTATTACATTTGGAAACACATGCATGCGATTCTATCGCATGCATGGTGAATCTGTTGTTATTCCATTCTTTATTATTACGCCGGAATTTCTTATCTCTGTAGCGTTTCGCGTGACTGGTTCCATTATTTATTATTACATTAGAATAAACATACTGCATGCGGTCTATCATATGCATGGTGAATTCTTACATTATTCCATTCTTTATTATTACATTGGAATAACTTTTATATGGATTACCACATGCATGGTGAATGACCCTTCGTATTCATTTCTTATTAAATTTTGGAAATGATCTGTCTACGTGAATTACCGCATGACGGGTGAAAATCCATTGCAGCTTCATATATCCTATGATACTCATTTGGTTAAAATTTTGGCTTCTATTCTCCATGAAATTAGTGGAATATCCTTGATATTTGCGCTTCATCCAGTATCTTTTCATGGAAATATTCTTCTGAGCATTCTTGAATTTTACTCCACAAAGCAATATCATGTTGACAATTTAGACATTATTGAGTTCAGGATAAATTAACTTATAAATCTTTAAAATTTATTCTTGAACTTGTTTTATTGAATTATTATGTCATTGTCATCATCCTCATGCTTATATTGTGATGAAAGTCATCTTTGGCTTATGTGCATAGATGGACTTGGTATGATTATGACCAGGAATTATTCGGTATAATCATAACATGTAATGTTATAAATGATGTGGTAAAAGTCCTCAGTGGCCTGTAGTGTATTGACGGATAATTTTTGGTATGATTATGACCAGGGATTATTCGGTATAGTTATGACCATTGATAATTTAATGAATATCCTTGGCCCGTAGAACAGGGATGACTCGATGATGTAGTTTAGTTATTAAGCTGAGTCTCAACGATAAAAATTGATTAAAACATTTTAAATCATAGAAGATAGTAGATATCATGCTCTACTTGACTCTTCTAATGGATTACTTATTCCATTGCAGATTAAACTTGATGTCTATTGTATTTTATCGGTTTAACATTGTTGAAGACTAATGATAATTTATTACGCATTATCTTAGTCATAATATTTCTTCTTGGGCTAGTTGAGCTCACCCTTTCTTTTCTTTGTTCTCTTGAAATGAGAATGTAAATTAGACTAGTCGGGGAGCAGAGTGTGATCCAGGATGATAGTATTAGTAGTCCTCACTATTACATTAAATAGTGTGACAATAAATGTATTGAGGACTCCTTTGAGTGTGGATATTGTCTAGATAACAATATTCTTATTAAAACTCTAAATTTATATTTTGTCATATTTTACACGACTGTTGTATAATTAGTTTGTATTTGTATTCAGTACCTTGTATCTGACAACTCAAGATGGGTGATGTGTACCTATTTTAGGGGCGTCACAGTTGGTATCAAAGCTTATGGATATGATCCCTAGCTGAGATGTGAGACAAGAACTAGGAGGGGAAAGACGGGGAATTCCTTCGCTAGTATGACCCACCTAAGTTTATTTGGTATTTAATTGGTCAGTCCGAGTATAGAGATAATATGTGATATGTTAATTAACACTTGTTTTGTGGTAGTATTTGAAAATGGCATCCGAAAATGTTGAGATAAGCAATGAAGTACATGAGACCGTTGAGTCACCAACGATCAATGCCCAGGGTAATGTGCAACAGGAAGACAATAATCCTCATGAAAACAATAACACCGATGAAATGGTGAATGATGGGATGTTCAGAGGCTTTATGCAATTCATGCAACATCGAGAGAAGCGGCTCTGTCCAAAATGCGAGTGGAAACACCGGCAACTCTTGGGCCGGTCACCGCTAAGCGATTCAAGGAGCTGGGGAACAGGAGTTTTGGAGAGCCAAAACCACTTAAGGCGAGGCGTGGATAAAGCAGATCAACAAGATATTTGATGTCTTGGGATGCTCCGAGGAGCAAAAGGTTCCCTTTTCCACCTTCATGTTGCGTGCAGAGGCAGATTACTGGTGGGAATCTGTAAAGCATACTCAACCTGCCACACTGAAGATGTCTTGGGAGAAGTTCCAAGAGCTGTTCAATGACAAGTACTTTCCTAAAAGTATTCATCACATGAAGGAGGTAGAGTTCATCAAGCTTGAGCAAAACAATATGACCGTGGTGCAGTACGAAGCTAAGTTTGCCGATTTGTCTGGATTTACGTCCTACTTGGTTGATAATGAGGAGAGAATGACGTGGATGTTTCTAAGAGGTTTGAAACCCGAGATATGTCAATATCTTATCTCTCATAAACTGTGTTTGTATTCAGATGTTGTGAATAGGGCTCAGTTATTGGAACGCGATAATGAGTCAACCCAACTAAGAGAGAGCAGCCGACAAGTCGATAATACTAGTAATAGCAGTCATCGAAGCGGTGACAACAAACGTGGAAGGAATCAACATGCCAGAAACGATAACCACTTCGGTGATAATCATGGCCAAGACAATAGGAGTGGAAAGTTCAAGAAGAGAAAGTTCAGCAAAGATGGAAAGACATCAGCACCAACACCCGCTGTTAAGGAAGGAGAACGGCCGCTGGTTATATGTTATAAATGTGGAGGGGAAGGACACATAAGTCCAAACTGCACGATGCAGTCCAAAGCATGTTATAATTGTAGAAAAGAAGGTCACCTAGCCCAATTTTTTCGTGCACCAAAGTCAATTCCAACTGGGATGGAGGCATCCAAGGGTGTCCCAGACAAGACAAAACCGGTAGTTCAAGGGAGAGCGTTTGTCGTAACCTCCCAAAAATCAAGGAATCCGAACGAGGTGATCATGGGTAAGCTAATCATAAACTCTAGCGAAGTTTATACTTTATTTGATACCGGTTCTACGCATTCCTTTATTTCTCCTACTTGCGCTCAACGTTTAAATTTAACTCTGGAGAAATTAGACTTTGATTTATCTGTTGAAACACCGTTGGGAGAAACCTTCATTACATCCACGGTTTATAAGTCTTGTTTGATTCAAATCGGTAACCGCACGTTACCTGTCGATCTTATTTCTTTGAAAATACTTGCATTTGATGTGATTCTAGGGATTGATTGGTTAACTACTCATCATGCAAAAATTGATTATTTTCGTAAGGTTGTTAGCTTTCATATTCCTAACCAACCTATTATGCGAATTCAAGCAACTAAACCATTAAAATCCATCACTGTCATCTCAAGCCATAAAGCTATTGGTTTATTGAAAAACGGATGTCAAGCTTTCTTAGCTCATGTCATGGATCTAAACAAAAATACGTCAGTTTTGAATGATATTTCTATTGTTAATGAATTTCCTAACGTATTCCCGAAAGAACTTCATAGCCTACCCCCCAGAGCGTGAAATCGAATTTTGTATCGACCTTGAACCCGGTACAAAACCCATTTTCAAAGCCCCATATCGAATGGCTCCTATTGAACTTCAGGAGTTAAAAACCCAACTGCAGGAATTGTTAGACATCGGTTTCATTCGTCTTGGTACGTCTCCTTGGGGTGCTCCTTTTCTATTTGTGAAAAAAAAGACGGGAGTATGCGACTTTGTATTGATTATCGGGAGTTGAATCATGTCACCATCAAAAATAGGTACCCATTGCCACGTATTGATGACCTATTTGACCAGTTACAAGGAGCCAAATTCTTTTCAAAGATTGATCTTCGTTCAGGATATCACCAATTGAAGATTAGAAGCAGATGACATTTCACGACGGACTTTCGGAACTCTAAGACGGGCATTATGAATTCCTAGTCATGTCTTTTGGATTGACTAATGCTCTTGCTGCCTTCATGGATATGATGAACCAAGTATTCAAGGAATATTTGGATCACTTTGTGGTCGTCTTTATTGATGACATCCTTATTTATTCCAAAAGCCGTGAAGAACATGACCAACACTTGAGGTTGATACTCCAAAAGCTTCGTGAAAATAAGCTTTATGCCAAGTTGAAGAAATGTGAGTTCTGGATTGAGGAAGTAGTATTCCTTGGGCACGTAGTATCAAGTCATGGAATATCTGTTGACCCAGCAAAGATTGAAGCAATTCAAAGCTGGGAGCAACCTAAATCAGTGACCTAAGTACGTAGCTTTCTCGGTTTAGCTGGTTATTATCGGAGATTCGTGGAAGGATTTTCTCGAATCGCTACTCCATTAAGTCAGCTAACTCGGAAAGATACAAAGTTTGGTTGGAGCGAAGAATGTGAGAAGAGTTTTCAAGAACTCAAGAGAAGACTCATTTATTTTGTTACGACAATACCATCGGCTCGGAGGATTTGTCATCTCTGGTGATGCTTGAGTGCAAAGGGTTAGGATGTGTTCTCATGCAACATGGGAAAGTCATAGCCTATGCCTCTCGATAACTCAAAGAATATGAGAGGAATTATCCTACTCATGATCTAGAGTTGGCAGCTGTTGTCTTCGCACTTAAAATTTGGAGGCATTACTTGTATGGGGAGAAAGTGGAGATCTTTACGGATCATAAAAGCCTCAAATACTTCTTCACTCAAAAGGAACTTAACATGCGACAACAACGTTGGCTTGAATTGTTGAAAGATTATGATCATACCATCCAATACCACCCTGGAAAAGCGAACGTGGTAGCTGACACATTGAGTAGAAGATCATATGCGGGTACGAGTGCAATATTGTCAATGCAAAGGCCCATTTTGTATGACTTACAAAGGATGGAGATAGAGTTAAAGACTCTAGGGACCCATGTGATGATAGCAAATATACGAGTAGAACCGACTTTAATCGATAAAGTTAAAGATGCTCAAGCTACAGACCTGGAGCTGATGCATATGAGGAAGAAAGTGCAAGAAGGTGCTATGCTAGAAGCAAGAATTGATGAAGGAGGAATACTTCGAGTCAACTCTAGACTTTATGTTCCTAACGACCCTGATTTAAAGTATAAAATCATGATGGAGGCGCACAACACACCGTTTGCAATCCATCCTGGGAGTACCAAAATGTATTGTGATCTTCGTCATACATTTTGGTGGAGCAATATGAAGAGAGAGATAGCGTTGTTTATCTCTAGGTGTCTAACTTGTTAATGAGTCAAGGCGGAGCATCAAGTACCTAAGGGTCCATTGCAACCACTTGAAATTCCAGAATGGAAGTGGGAGCACATTACCATGGATTTTGTTATTGGTCTTCCCAAGGTTTCTCAAGGCATAGATGCAATTTGGGTCATTGTTGATAGATTGACCAAATCTGCTCACGTCTTACCTATACAAGAAACTCATACACTTGAACGTCTTGCTCGTATGTACATAAATGAGGTTGTAAGATTGCATGGTATGCCAGTATCCATAGTTTCTGATTGAGACCCAAGATTCACTTCAAGATTTTGGGTTAGTTTGCAAAAAGCTATGGGCACGGATTTACGATTTAGTTTGGCATATCATCCTCAGACGGACGGACAATCAGAAAGGACTATTCAAACTCTTGAAGATTTATTAAGACTCTGTGTCCTTGACTTCAAGGAAAGTTGGGATAAGTTCTTACCGTTGGTGGAGTTTTCCTACAACAACAGCTATCAAGCAAGTATTGGCATGGCTCCATTCGAAGCGTTGTATGAAAGAAAGTGTCGTTCTCTAGTATGCTGGGGTGGGGTGGGTGAAGCAATATTGTTGGGACCGAAGTTAGTACGTATGACTATAGGAAAGATTCAAATGATCCGACAATGTATAAAAACCTCACAGGATCGACAAAAGAGTTATGCTGATCTTCATCGAAAGGACGTGGAATTCGATATTGGAGATCATGTGTTGTTACGTGTTGCTCCATGGAAAGGAGTTACGAGATTTGGAAAGAGAGGAAAGCTCAATCCTCGATTCATTAGCCCATTTTTAATCCTCGATCGAGTAGGAACTGTGGCCTATAGACTCGCTTTACCACCAAGTATGTCTCGTGTTCATAACGCTTTTCATATATCCATGTTACATAAATATGTGAAAGACCCAAACCACATTATTGAGTTAGAACCGGACGAAATAACGGAAGATTTAACGTATGAAGAGATTCATGCTCAAATCTTGGATAAGAAGGAACATATTCTACGCTCCAAGGTTATACCTCAAGTCAAGGTTTTGTGGAGAAACCACGATGTTGAGGAAATGACCTGGGAGTTAGAATCTGAAATAAAATCAAGGTATCCTTACCTCTTCGACATACCAGGTATGTACCCTAATTTTGAGGGCAAAATTTCATAAGAAGAGGAGGTTGTAAGACCACAACTTTTATGAATAAAGATGAATTTTCAATAAATATCATTTTTGAATATTATGGAGTAAATTTTATATAATGTTATAGTTGTGGGTAATATTTAGAAATTTAGAAAAGTATGCAAGTTGTTATATAATATTCGATTGGTCGGGGAATATTCGTTTTAACGAGGGGAATATTAAATGCGACGACACAATCATTAGTGGACCCCTAGCGGAATTATTGTCGGATTGAGAAAGCGACAAAAATATTTTTTATGAAATTAAATGCGGAAGTTTTACCATTAAGCTGTTGAAACACCCGGTGTTAAAGTACGATGTCTGGCGTGGTTGCATAGTAGCACACGGTATTGATTATTGATGCTTACGTGAGAAGTCACTCAGTTTTGTTCAATTATTACTACAGTAATTGTTGCATAGTATCTCACGTAATTTGATTTAGTTATTGTCAATATTTTATATATTATTAAATCAATAATTGAGACGACGAAGTTATTAACATTATTATTTGCAATATTAACGATGTCTAGAAGTTACGCGATGAGAGGTTTAGTCACCTAATCTTGGCATGATAGGGAGAAATCCTTATTGGAAAGCCCCTTCTTTCACAGGAGCGACACAGGCGATTAATAGTGTGAATTATAATAATGATGATGAATTTTGTTTTATTAATAATATTAATGTAATAAAGCAGAAAAGCTTTTTATATAAAAGCAGAATACTTTTATAAAGTTATTTGTTTTATTAGACTATTAATAGAATATATTATACTCTATTATGCATAGTAAAATTATTTTATATAAAAATGTAAAACTTTTATAAAGTTATTTGTTTTATTAGATTATAAATAGAATATATTATATTTTATTATGCATAGTGTTGCATAGTGTCTGCATAGTATTTTGCATAGTAAAATCTTTTTATATAAAACAGAATACTTTATAAAGTTATTTGTTTTATTAGATTTTAAATAATATATATATATATATATATATTATATTTTATTGCATAGTATCCTTTCTATTTTCCTATAAATAGGATGCTTAGTTAGAATTGAAAACACACCAGAAGTTCGGAGAATTCTTCTTCTATAATCTTGAGTGTATTTCTTTAGAGTTTAAGAAAGCTTTGAACGTAGTGCAAGTTTTCTAAAAGTATATTCCCGCCCTACCCGCCGGAGTACTCCTCTTTATAAGATAAGGGGTATTATTTCTTTCGTATTCATGAAGAGAGCTTCTGTTATTCCATTCTTCAATATTATGTTGGAATAGCTTTGTATATGCTAAATCTGCATACATGGTGAAATTCTTCTATTATTCCATTCCTTATTATTACATTGGAATAACTTTTGTATATGTGAATCCGCATACATGGTGAAATTCTTATGTTATTCCATTCTTTATTATTACATCGGAATATCACATGCGTGCGTTTCGCATGACACAGTTCCATTATTTATTATTACGTTAGAATAACATGCATCTTGATCTATCATATGCATGGTGAATTCTTACATTATTCCATTCTTTATTATTACATTGGAATAACTTTTGCCCATATGGATTACCACATGCATGGTGAATGACCCTTCGTATTCATTTCTTATTAAATTTTGGAAATGATGCGTCTACGTGAATTCTGCATGGGCGGTGAAAATCCATTCTTGACTTCATATATCCTATGATACTCATTTGGTTAAAATTTTGGCTTCTATTCTCCATGAAATTAGTGGAATATCCTTGATATTTGCGCTTCATCCAGTAACTTTTCATGGAAATATTCTTCTGAGCATTCTTGAATTTTACTCCACAAAGCAATATCATGTTGAAAATTTGGACATTATTGAGTTCAGGATAAATTAACTTATAAATCTTTAAAATTTATCCTTGAACTTGTTTTATTGAATTATTTTGTCATTGTCATCTTCCTCATGCTTATATTGTGATGAAAGTCATCTTTGGCTTACGTGGATAAATGGACTTGGTATGATTATGACAAGGGATTATTCAGTATAATCATGACCTGCAATGTTATAAATGATGTGGTAAAAGTCCTCAGTGGCCTGTAGTGTATTGACGGATAATTTTTGGTATGATTATGACCAGGAATTATTCGGTATAGTCATGACCATTGATAATTTAATGAATATCCTTGGCCCGTAGAGCAGGGATGACTCGATAATGTGGTTTATTTATTAAGCTGAGTCTCAGCGATAAAAATTGATGAAAATATTTTAAATCATAGAAGATAGTAGATATCATGCTCTACTTGACTCTTCTAATGGATTGCTTATTCCGCTGCAGTTAAACTTGATGTCTATTGTATTTTATCAGTTTAACATTGTTGAAGACTAATGATAATTTATTCTGCATTATTTAGTCATAATATTTCTTACTGGGCTAGTTGAGCTCACCCATTTCTTTCACTGTTCTCTTCAGGAAATGAGAACGTAGCCGGGACTAGTCGAAGAACTGAGTGACGGTCCAGATGATAGTATTAGTAGTCCTCACTATTCTGTTAAATAGTGTGACAATAAATGTATTGAGGACTCCTTTGAGTGTGGATATTGTCTAGATGGCAATATTCTTATTAAAACTCTCAATTTATGTTTTGTCGTATTTTACACGACTGTTGTATAATTAGTTTGTATTTGTATTCAGTACCTTGTATCTGACGACTCAAGATGGGTGATGTGTACCTATTTTGGGGACGTCACAGCGCGCCAATAGGGAGAAATCCTTATTGGAAAGCCCCCTCTTTCCTGGGAACGATCTAGTTGTTAATATTGCGAGTTATAATAATGATGAATAAATATTGTTAAAAATATTGAGAGAATTTTTATGAAGTATTTGTTGTAAATTTTACTTATTATTTGGATTCCCACTTATCCATTTTTCAAAATAATCGGTAAGAAATTATTCTTTATAATAAAGGTGGGGGCCACATGTGGGGCCCACGTGTGGAAAAAATGATTTTGGAAATGGGGGAGAGTATACGTAAAGGGGGAATTTATATATAAGTATGTGATGTGTGTGTGTGTGTGTGTATATATATATATATATATATATATATATATATATATTATAATGTGTGTGTGAGTGGAAAGTGGTGGAGAAAAATGTGTATGGTGAGAGTGATATGATGAGTATGATGTGTGTGAGTATGATGTGTGTGAGTGGGATGTGTGTGAAAGAGAAATGTGGGTGGGAAAGTGAAAATTGTGTGTGAGTATATATATATATATATATATATATATATATATATATATATATATATATAATTGGTGTGTGTGTGGTGGGAAGAAAAGAAAAGGGGGTGGGGGATAGTTGCCTTGCAAGAGAGGGAAGTCTGTGATGTGTGTGGGTGTATGTGATTATATATATAATTTGTGTGTGTATGTGAATGTGATATATTTATATATATAACATGTGAGGATATATGAAAATGGTGGTGTTGGTGGATACCTTTACCGTAAGGGTAAAGGTGTATATATATATATATATATTATAAAGTTTTTTTTTTATTAAATTATAAATAGAATATATTATATTTTATTTAAAGTTTCTGTTTTATTAGAATATTTTATTGCACAGTAATGAATAGTAAAATTAATTTTTTTAGAAAAATTTCGTCGGCTGCAACCCGTGACAATTCCATTGTGCGTCCGTGATTTCTAAATTCAAATAGTATCATTTCCATTCTCCTATAAATAAGATGCTTAGTTGGAATTGAAAATCACACCAGAATAAGAGAATTCTTCTTCTATAATATTGAGCGTATTTTTTTATAGTTTAAGGAAGCTTTGAGTGTAGAAAACAGTAAAAATTTTCTTCAAGAATAGCTCCGATATACCAGTTGGAATACTCTTCTTTGTAAGGTAAGGGGTATTATTTATTTCATATTCACTTCCGATATTATTTTTGTATTCGTAAGAAATATTATTTTCGTTCAATATTCGTAAGAGATATTATTTTTGTTCAGTATTCATATGAAATAATATTTTCTTCCATACTCTGTAGTATGTAAGTAATATTATTTCATTTCAGATTTTGAATTCTACATTCATTTTGTTAAAGTTCTGGCTTCTATACTCCATAAAATTAGTAGAATATCCTTGATATTTACGCTTCATCCAGTATCTTTTCATGGAAATATTATTATGAGCATTCTTGATAAGTTTTAATTTTTTCATGCCGGAGTACTATTCACGGGGTTACTATTCCTGAAGTACTATTCATGGAGTACTACTATTCACTTAGTTACTATTCACATGGGGTACTATTCATGACAAAAATTAAATTTTTTTGTCCAAATCATTTTTGATACAATATTATTCTTAAATACTCCACAAAGCAGTATCATGTTGATAGTTTTGACGTTATTGAATCCTGGATAAATTAAATTATAAATCTTTAAAAATTTATCATTTGCTTTCTTTTAATTGAATTCTTATATCACTACAAAAAAATGGGGCTTCAGCAACAACCGATTTTCGTTGCTAAAGGTGCCAAATTTCGTTGCTAAAGGTTTATGGCAACGACTTTAATGTCGTTGCGTCTTTCGTTGCGCAATGAGCGTTGCTAATTGTTCCGCAACGAACGTATTTTTTTCGTTGCCAAAAGTAATACATTTTGCAACGAAATTTGGCTTTCGTACAGAGACATCGATCCTTTAGTAACAAAATGTATTGTTGCAGAATAATTAAAATTTTGTTGCTAAAAATTCCATTTCGTTGCAAAAGCCTGCTATTTGGCAACGAAATGAACTCTTTTTTTTTGCAACGACCATGCATTTTCGTTGCAGTAAATTATGAAAATTGTTGCCTAAGCTTGCTTTCGTTGCGGAATGTAAATTTTTTAGCAACGATTTTCGTTGCTGATTATATTATTTGGCAACGACATTATTGCTGGTTATTTTTTAATAGCAACGAAAGTCGTCGACTAGCAACGACATTATATGTTGTCGTTTCTTTATATGTACAACGAAAGTTGATATGATTTGCAACGATAAAAAATATTACCTTTTATTTTAGTATTAGCAACAATATCCTCTCCGTTGTTATTAGGTTAATTTTTCATTGCCAAATATTTAATTTTTAATGTCATTAGCAACAAAAATTTGTTGCTAAATGTATAAAAAAATTGTTGCTATATTAAAACTTATTCAATGTTTTGGTAACGAATTATATTGTTGTCAAATCAAAATTTGACATTCTTTTTGTGTACCTGACTGACTCAATATCCCCATAGCAAATAATGACAAAAATACAAAAAATTAAAATATTATCAACTTAATAAAATTATCCACTACATAATCATTACTTATCTTTACAATTAAACATCTAAAGCTACCACAGTTCTTCAATCAAAGTATATATCTACATATAGAGAGAGAGTACACTTCATAATTTCGTCCCTTGTCTTCCGTAAACGTAGCACAAAAATTTGATACCCAGTATTGTAAGACAGGTCGTAGAAGCAGTCTTTCTGCACATATTTAAAAATAATAAATCAAAAAAATGAAGCAAATAGGTCATCAAAGGCACTTAATGCCAAAATCAATACACAAAGATAATAGAGTTGCTACGTGGTACTAATGTACACCGTATTGCTCTAAAGCAAAAAAAGACAAATAGACAATCACAATATCTTTTGCTACAAATTCGAATAGAAAAAGAACCTTCAGTGCGACTATATGATTGCTCTGTTTTAAGAAAAAAAATTGAAATCTTAATCGGCCATTTCATGAATTAATTTCAGTAAGCATAGTGGTAAACATATTTCCTGTTATAAAACTTGTAGATTATTATTATATGTTGACCTCAAGTCAGGATTTAGTCACATTCAACAACCACAAGCATCACATAATCTTAAATACCATCACACAATCTTAAATAACAATGTTTAGATTTCTATATAGAAAGGACAACAATTATGAAAAAGTTGAGGCTATTAGTCAATGTGAAAAAACTTTCTTGAGACGACAAATTTCCATACAGTATATGCCCCAAAGATGCTGGCTATAATCACAGACATCATAGATTTAATTACACATGAATTCGTATTGATTGCTCTTATATTATTTATAATCCATGAACAAGTCTATTAACTTAATTAGAAATTAATAAATAATAGACTTTCAGGACAAGATCTAGAAACAAACCAATACCAAACTTTATTGTTCACATTCGAATTTTAAACTTTTACGCTACCTTGTGACAATATCGAGTATCCTTTTTGTTGTGATAAATACGTGATCTTGATCGGTATTTGAAATATTGCATGCTACTGAGAGGCAGTTGTCCAAAATTATATTGAAGCATCGATAGAAGAAAGCCATCACATACATAAATGAACAAGCATACCTACTCCACCACAAAAATATATCGAGCATCTGTCTTCATAACCAATTTCTCTAACAAATTCAGGTCACCAAAAATAGCATAACCAGAAGATCCACATGTAAAACAGTCTACAATGTCAAGGCTTGGCTCCTATTTCATAATACTTTAGAAGCAAGAGAATAGCACATGGAAAAAAAAATTAGTATATGAAAACCAAAACAAAGTCAAAACATAATATAAAACCTGAAATTGACACTATATCATGGTAATGTATATACCCTTATGCCAGGTGTGCAAAATTTTAAAGTCGTCAAGACCACACTAGGGTAGGCAACAAATTTGCAACCTTGCAGAGGATCCTCTATCCAATGCACAGGTACAATGATTTGTTCTTTTTGGAACAAACAACTCAATTATCCAATCCAATAAAATACTGCCTTCTCTCTAAATTATAAAATTAATATTAACTTTTTAACATTCAATTTTAAATATGATAAATTTAAAATTAACATTAATTCATGTAGTTTATATCAAGTACAAGTAATTATAAGATTAATTATCTTTAAAATTTAAATAACTCGGTGTTACTTTTAAGTTTAAAAATGTGTTAAATTAACTTTAGTTGATTTTATAATTTGAAATTAAAGGAGTAATTAATAAGTACTCCTTACTTTTCACGAAACTAGTAAAACACAATGTACCATTCACTGAAGCATAATGTATTAATAGCATGCATTGATTAATGAAGGGAAGAGAGGACCACAGAAAAAGTGGAGGACTGAAGTCTGAAACTTGTCTACCTTTCCTGAATACAATTTCTTGTTCAATTTGAGTGACTAAACAATAAATATGGTTGGCACATCAATGCATAATCACTCTCCAACCTGGTTATAGCACAAGTTAGAACAAGTACTCCACTTTTCATTGCCAAAAATATTTTCTATCATTGCATTCAATTTAATAAGGGGATGGGTTATCTTCAAAAAGCATGCAAAAATACTTGAAAAATGATATCTTGTGAAAAGCATTTATGAGCTGGAGATTGAGACTACATACCATACATGCGAATCATAGTCGTTGTTGCGATTATCACCCATCACAAAAACTGAGTTTTCAGGTACACGCTGCACCACAGTATAAAAGCATCAATTTCATAATCAATATTGGTTGGCCAGTAACAGTTCATTCCTATAAAAATCATCTACATCATGCTTCCACTGGTGCTTGCCCTTTTACAACATACATAGGCTAAAATCCTAGGCCACTTATAATTTAAAAAGTTTTATGTATGCACATTTTCCAAATTTTGAGACAGAATTGGAAAAGAACAAGAAAATAAATGGGGAGTTAGAAGTATAGTTAGAAGTAACATAATCACTTACATGTGAAGAATGAGGTCACCAAGAGTTGTTATCTTCTCTTTGAAAGCATCCCTCATTTCTTCTACAAGTAAATATTTTAGCACAAGCACTAAATGTGCACCAAACCGTATCATCTGTGGATCACCATGAGGCCTGACAAGTGCAATGGAACTTGAGCATAAATATAAAGCTTTTCCACTATCCAAGTGAATCTTTCTGACTAGAAAATGTGCATTTGGCTTGTCACAATTGGACTTCATACAGATGTTTCATTACATATGAGGGGGGATGTAATTTTATATATGGAACAACAGTCTACATTCAAAAATTCACTCCGAGAAACCTTACAAGAAATATCAGCATAGTTTCCTTTTTGGAGGAAACTAACAAGCCTCTCCTTAATATCACAACTAGGATATGGAAAGTTTTCATGATATACGTCAAATTATAGAAACATAATCAATTAATAGTGAAAACAACCCTCAACCACAACAAGTTACAAGAACTTACCTGAAGACATTTAGGTCATCTTCAGAAGGTGATATCCATGACCATATAAGGTCTAGAAGACTTGGTATATCTCCCAACATAAGATTCATCTGTTAAACAGAGTTGGGGTAGAGAAATCAGCTAATAAAGTGAAACCATGTTCGAGGTAAAAACAAATTCAGTTGTCCACGTACATACAGAAATAGAAAAAGGAAAATACTTTGCTTCTGGACCCACACACACACACACACATATATATATATATATATAAGTATGCTCATAACTTGTTCTTTGTATATGAACTAAAGATGCATATAGAAAAAGCGATATATTTTACCGCTTTTACAACGTTATGATAATAAAATGCTACACATAAAATAAGAATTTGGCGATTTTGGAAGGAAGGAAATAATCGATGTACTTAAAAAACCTTTGCATAGGTACATATATCATGTTGTTGTAGGTCCAATACAATACTGCTTTTTAAGAAGTATCCTACTTTAAATACATTCAATGAATAACCTAATTCACCAGTATTTGACCTTTTGAGGAAACATATTTACAAAACCTTAATCCATCTAAGTTGGTACTTACAAATAAGATTTTTTATTCCACAACTTAAACAACTGAATACATATAGCAGGATCATATTTCACATGGTGCATGAGGTCTTATTCTTTTATCCTACAATTCACGTGAACTTACATTTTTTCATAGGTCTCACCGAAAAATTTAACTTAGCTTCTCTCCACAAATCCTACACAATTGTGTTTACATATATACATATACACACATTAGATAACCAACTATGTCACAAAACATGCATGATTATATTTAATCCATGATTATTAGTTTATTTAAACTATATGAAACTCCCATTTCGGGTTCATTAGTTAAATGACTAAATAGGCGCCAAAAAGTATCGTTCATATGATTTTTCACTTTCATTTCGATTTGTACCTCTCTCGCTTAAAAGCAGTCATAACTTTTTCGTTTCAAAACATTTTGAGAGATTCTTGAGCCCACGTGAAGCTAACTTAGGGACTACAACTTCTCTTTAGATCACAAATCCAAATTCAAACCTAATGTAATGCAAATCGCTTTCTAAGTGGATGAGAATGTTCTGCTTTTTATCTTACTACGACCCTCCTTCCCTAAAATGATCATAACTCCTTCGTTTCTCAACATTTTTAAGTGATTCTTGAACCCACACGAAGCTAACTTCCAGGGCTACAACTTTTATTCTTTGACCATTTCCAAATTCAAAAACACGAATTTCAGAAAATTCGTGCTGTGGGGCTTGAATCTTTTTCGATTTGGGCGGTTTCAACGCACCCACTTTGGCATGTCATAAATTGATCGTCCGAACTTCGGAGCGAAATGCGTTACAGAGTCTATGGACAGGCTGGTATGACACACTTCAAGTCCCAGGATAACTATAATTTTCAAACAAGTTTAATTAGCCGAAATAGTTAGCCCAAAGTATTTGAAACACACTAATTTTTAACTTTTCATTTTTTCGTATAAGACTCGCCCCGGCTCATTCTAGCTTGACTTTCTTCACAAATAAGTCTTATATAATATAATTAAGACTTTTAGAGTCTCGGTTTCGTAAAATTCCAAGTTTTTAGCTAAATTAGCTTGTTTTGACATTTTATCAAACATAACGCATACGCCTAAATTGTGGACTGATTTCTAAAGGTTGGGGGCTACATAATCAAGCCATTTTCGCCAACCTTATTGCTTCGTACAACCATGCTAATCTCCATGGCTCTAATTCAGTCCACAAGGATCCAATAACAGTAAAAAGCATACATGAATATATATAGTACACTAATTAGTTTACTAACTTCTTACTTTCCACTAATTTGCAATACACTAAGCATGTACTTTTTCATTTCCATGGTTAACTAACATGACCACAATTAAGATAACCACCTTTACCAATTCCCAAAACAAACTAACTTGAATTTCCTCATAACTAACTCTTTTGCATAACTATAACTATATGAGCTTAACTTTTAGTTTCTTAATTTCCTAAATGGCATACAAGGATACTCCTAAGGCAATGAGTCTGGCATGTTCAAAAACAGCCCATATTTGCCTGTTTTAGGTTCATTTTAAAATGCAAATACTAATTAAGTTCTATCATTTTGGCATTCAAGGTTTGGTGCTTTTTATCACATGTTATATCATAAAACCATATTAAAGGTAAGAAATACCAATCACTATTAAGCTTGATATAACAGCCCCTTGTAATTCATGTAACCTACTTGTGAGCTATCATAGTTATCACAAGTTACTATAAATCATGTTACATTATAGCATAGGAGTATGCTTGAAACATTAGCTTGCCAAAATGGTATATATACATGATGCGGGATGCATTCACACGGCTAGTATATAAGGATGCTATATCGACCCTCATTTAGTCACTTTATCAAACATATGGTGAAAGCGGTCCATATACTTGCATATAAAGCATACATTTTAGACATTTTGATTGACCTTATAAAGAAAACAACAATAAGACATCTATATTACCATATCCACATGACCACAATAATACACTCTAAAACATATAGGCAAATCATTAACACAAAGCAAATTCTAAAATTGAATTTCTATGTAACACCCAATCTAAGCCACCCACCACTACTAACTTTTATGCAATGATCATAATGGGATGGAAAAGGAATGGAAAATGTTCAATTTATTATTCCTTGTTGAAATTTGCTTTCTTCCGAGCTTCAAAATAGTGAGATGGACACTTGTTTTTCTATTTTGTTCCTCCTCTTAACCAAGCCAAACACCTTTGCTCCCTTTCCTCTATATATGCTCTGATTTTGAAGTTCAACAAAGTGATATACAACTGAACTTGGGTGCAATGTTACGCCATATATGGCTAAGCTTCATCATTGATTATTTTGGTAAAGATACGTTTGATCCTTGATTACTGGAAGGTAGAAGCATTTGACTGACAATGGAGTCGAGATAAACATGGTGAAATTGTTAAATATTCCCCAAGGTGTCGAGATATACATGTTGAAATTGTTAAATATTCCCCAAGGTGTCTGCTACTGCTGCTTTTCACAACATTTAGGAGGTAGTTTATATTAATATTAAATATAAATTATAATTACTTGTCAAAATGCGGGCGTAAGAATTCAGTAATGATATTTGACAGGCTGCAGTCTTAAATTACAAGGATAATATAAGTCCATAATTTGATAAACATATTTACTCCAACATCAACATCAACATCAAAATCAACGTCAATATGTGACCACTCGGTCATATATTCAACATCTAATGACATTGATGCGATTACTTGTTAAAAAGTTGTATTAAGCCTTAAAACACATAGTCAATATTAAGACTAAAAACCAACATATTATCTATTGTATCCAATTGCGGGCTCCCTAATAAATTATCAACGCAATTAGGCTATAACGATAATAAATCCCTCTGTTGAACAAGTAATGAAATCATTTGGGTTCCACATAAAACTTCAAAATATTTATAGAGCCATATGAAACATCACGAAGGGAAAAAAGGATAGAAAGAAATTGCTAATCAAGCAGATATATCGTTATTCAAAAAACCACCGTTCTATTCCCAATCTCAAAACACGTAAATGACTACCGGAAAGATTATTATCCTAGCTTTTCATTAAAAGCATAAATTGACAATCGTAATTCGTTAAACTTCAAATCATTATTTAAGTTAATCAACAATCAAAGATAAACAAAACAAAATACTTGATAAAAATCAAGCATGCTTTATTGTAAATTGAGGTTTATTGAGAAGGTATACATACCTCAAGAAACAAAGTACACTCCTCGCATGTAGCACTAAAAATACCTTAAAGACCTCCCAGATCGACCGGAAGGGCACACGATGGCCAATCGATTAGAGCGTTAGAGATGAGAAGCGATCGAAGCGATGTCTACAGGGTTTTGCGATCCAAAAAAAGTGCGCCAAAGATCACCAAATGACTAATCGAATGAGAAAGGGTACGGCTAGCGCCGAGGTAGATAAAGAGCCACGACCAAAGCAAAGCAAAAAGGGTAGAGAGGAGATAAAGGACTAAAATTATGAGTGAGAAGACTCAAAACATGAGAGAGAAGTGACAAAGATAAATCTAAATTTAAATTTTAGGATATTATAAATTAATTATAACAAATTAAAATATAACTCTTTTGTAGAACCAAAAAGTAATATTTTAATATTTATAATTGTTCCATAAAAAGAGTCATAATTATTATAATTTTATTTTTGTCAATTTATAACATTTTAAAATTTAAATTATTGTAACTTAATATTTTAATAAATACAATTAATATTGTAAATTACTTAAAAATTATTATTAAGAATAAAAGTTTTATTAAAATATTAATTACATTACAATTTTAATTGTAGTATATTATAAATTAAAGAACAAACTCAAACTTGACTCTTTCTGTAGAACATATGAGTATTAGTTTTTGGCATTTGTGCTCTATTCTACAAAAGTGCACCACTATTTTTTTTTATCATGATCAATGTATAAAATTTTAAAGTTTAATGTAGTGTAAAGTTATTTACTTTATAGTTTGTTAAAAGAAATAGTCAATCTTGTAAGTTAATTAAAAGTGTTATTAAAAGTAAATTTACTACTGGTAAAAAAAATTAATGTATTTATATTACAATTTATATTCACCATAATTAATTCTAAAAAAATTATTTAGAACAAAATAGTGACCAATTTTATCTCTCACAAAAAACCTTTGAATAATAATATATAGTGAGTAATAATTCCTTCATTAATATATAGTAAGTAATAATTAACATGCTTGACAATCGGTTGTCACGAGTACTATTTCAACAACCATAATCTATACCGTTGATCGCAATATTGGATGACACTTGATTGAAATGGATTTCCCATGCCACATGAATTCTGAGTACATTTAGCGACATGAGAAATTACTCATTTGCCCCTCATTTGCTCATATGCTACACTGTCTACCGCTACAAGTTATGGCGGTAGTTTAGTTAACTAATAAATTAGAATGGCTTAGTGGTAGCTTAATGGCTCAATTATCCATAGGTCTTAGGTTCGAAACCTAGCATCAATATTGTACTTTAACTGACATTGGAATCTTTTTTTTTTTAATTTCTTTAATCTCTTGTACTTGTTTACAAGCATCAATATTTTTTTATGTTTATTCTCTGTCATCGGCGTTGGAAATGAAGGAGTATATAAGACTTCAACTATAAAAAAATACAAATAAAAATTCTAACGCCAATTAAAGTGACGTTGCATCTTACTCTTCTTTTTCACAAATTCATTTACTTTTTTTTAAAAAATAAAATAAAATAGGGATAAAATTGATATTACATTAATATGGGTCAAACTAACTTATTAGGAATGACTTATAAGTCATTTTAAATAACTTTATTCATTTTTAGTTCATAAAATATAATAAATTTTTCTTTATCTTTTATGTTTTCTCTTAGAACTGATAGTATTATAATTTAATTTTATAATATATTTGGAAAAAAGGTAAAAGGAGAACGAGGAATAGCTAGGGGTATACCATTACTATTCTTCTTTTTATGTTTTATTTTTGGACTTAAAAATATGTTCATGATTTAAGTTACTCCCTCCATCTAAGAATAAAAGTTCTTATTATTTTATGTAATCTCAAGTTAAATATTTACTTATATTAAATAATCAATTTTTTTTACAATAATTTGTGCGTAATATAGTTAGTATTAAATGCCATATTTTTATTTTTTATATAATATCACTAGTCATGTATAGAAAAATATGCAATAGTTATGGTAATAGTTTAGTTAACTAATAAATTAGAATGGCTCAGTGGTAGCTTAATGGCCTAATAACCTATAGGTCTTAGGTTCAAAACCTAGTTGTAATATTTTTGCTTCTTATGTTATATTTTTTGTGTATTAGATAAATTCTATTACCATATATATATATATATATATATATATATATAAATTTATCTCTAAATATTCATATAAATATTTATAAACAAATATTCATATAAATTTATCTTTAAAATTTATAAACAAATATTTATTTATAAATTTATAAATATTTCATCTAAAATTTATAAAATTTAGATATGAATATTTTTTATAAATATTGATATGAATATTTAGAGATAAATTTATAAATATTTATATGAATATTTTATTATTATTATTATAATTAATATTACTATTATAATAATATTATAATTATTATTACTATTATTATTATAATTATTACTATTACTATTGTTGTATTTACTATTATTATTATTATTATTATTATTATTATTATTATTTTAGTACTATTATTATTATTATTGTTATTATTATTATTATTATTATTATTATTATTATTATTATTATTATTATTATTATTATTATTATTATTATTATTATTATTATTATTATTAGTATTATTATTATTATATTATTATTATTATTATTATTATTATTATTATTATTATTATTATTATTATTATTATTATTATTATTATTATTATTATTATTATTATTATTATTATTATTATTATCATCTTAATTTAAGGTAACATTTTAATAGTCGTTGCAAAAAGTTATATAAAATATGCAACGAAAATAAAAATTATTGCCAATGAATGTGGTCCATATTAGGCAACAAAATATAGCAACAAAAAAGCTTTCGTTGCCCACGATGAGGAGAAATCAAGTGGTTAGAAATTTTGTAACGAATTTCTAACGAATTTTGTTTCCCAAATTTTGCAACTACTTATGAATTTCGTTGCAAAAGTGAAAGCCTGACACAATCTGCAACGAAGGACAAGTTTCGTTGCTAAACATACACTTTTAACAACGACTTATAAAGTTATTGCCTAAAAAATCGTTGCTAAAACTCTATTTTTAGCAACAAAAAAACTTTCAATGCCCACGATGACAGGAAAGCAAATGGCCGAAAATTTTGCAACGAATTTCTAACGAAATTTTTTCTCGCCAATGAATTAGCAACGAAATTTTGCAACGACTTATGAATTTCGTTGCAAAAAGTGAAAGCCTGGCACAATCTGCAACGAAGGACAAATTTTATTGCTAAACATATACTTTTAGCAACGACTTATAAAGTCGTTGCCCGAAAAATCATTGCTAAAGGCCCATTTTTTTGTAGTGTTAATTGTTAAGGAGGGTTGCCTACATCTATAAATAAGAGGAGTCTTATTATGAGTGAAGGTTAATGCTTTCACAACACACGTGAATACGTAATTCTAAGAGTTAGGAGAGTACACCTTTTTCTATGAGAGAAAGAAAACTAGGGTTTTGCCAAACACCCATCTTCTTGAGTCTTTCTTTTTTCTTGGTGGATCACCTCTAGAGGCCAAACACTTAGGTGGCTAACGTTGATCAAAGGAAGGAATCAAACTCGGTGGATTCAAGTTGAACGCAAAAATGATTGAAAGTGAACTTGTACCTGAGGAAGCTCGAATCTTCAAAGGTATAATTCTTGTTCTTCTTCTTTTCGTTTAATTAATAATTATGCATAAAGGATTATCCGGGTATATAGTTTGTAAAATTTTAAAATATAATTTTACCACGTTTCCGCTTACCTTGTGCAATTTGATTGCATCCATGAATCTTACAAACCTAACAAAAACAACACCATGTAGATAAATTAAAAGCTTTTCATTAAACAATTATTTTATTAATAAATGAATAAGATTGTTACAAAGTATATGCTTTATCATCAAACATGATTGGTTTGTTTGCATACTACTTTCACATCGCATATCATATATTCACACATATGCTTAAGATAATTCCTCATAAAAATTCTTTTCTACAATATATATATATATATATATATATATATATATATAACCTTTATTGCAGCACATAGAATTCTTGGTTATTACATGAATGCACTGAGCCGAAGAAGGTACTTTCTAGTTTTGATCAAACTATGTGTAATATTACTTCCAGTAATTTTGTTGCTCAATCTCTCCATTTGTGGATTGTAGATTCCGGAGCAACGAACCACATAGCCAGAGATTGAGCTGGGTTCGAGGAGTAACGTCGCATTCTGACTGGCAATAAAGTATACATGAAGAATGACTTTAGTGTGGACGTGCTAGGAATTAACACTTATAAACTGGAGATGCGAGGATGCTTTGCATTAATTCTACAGGATGTACTTTATGCGCCAGATGTCAAACATAATTTATTTTCAGTTCTTTCTAGTTTAAGACATGGTTTTTCTGTGGTTTTTGAGAAAGAACAAGTTATTATTTCTCATGGGACAAAAGTTTTTGGATATGGTTTTATTAATAAAGTTTAAACGGTTTTGGATATTATTAATTCTAGTTATGATAATAATTCATATTCTTATCTTACTTTTCTTGAGAGTGAACATAGTAGTTCAATTAAATTACATGTTAGATTAGGCCATATTGGATAAGACAGGATGACCAGGTTAGTTTGAGAAGGTCTTTTAGGCCCACTCGCTAAGGTCAACTTGCCTACTTGTGAACACTGCTTAGCAGGTAAGTCTACTAGAAAACCATTTGGTAAAGCCACAAGGACAAATACACCATTGCGGCTTATTCATTCAGATATATGTGGCCCATTGAATGTGAAGGATAGACATGGTCATTTTTATTTCCTTACTATGATAGATGATTTCACGCGCTTTGGACCCATGTTCTTAATCTCTTATGAGTCAGAAGCACTTAATTTCTTTAGAAGTTATTTGATTGAGGTTGGGAATTAACTGGAGAAAAATGTTAAAGCACTCCGAACTGATCGAGGCCATCAGTATCTATCCGATCAGTTTAAGGAACAATAAGAGGAAAATAGAATCATTAAGAAACTAATAATTCCTAGTACTCTGCAACAAAATGGTGTTGCGAAAAGAAGAAATAGGACACTACTTAATATGGTAAGATTTATGATGGTGCAAACTAATTTGGCTATCTCCTTTTAGGGAGATGCATTGTTAACTGCAACATATATACTTAATCAAGTACCTTCAAAATTAGTACATTCCACCCCATATGAATTGTTGAATAGCAGAAAGCCTAAATTAGGCAATTTACGGCTACGGGGGGTCGGCATCTTATGTTCACAACAGTTATCATAAATATGGGAAGTTGGGCCCAAGGGGTAAGAATCGTATCTTTATAAGGTACTCTAAACACTTTAAAGGCTATGCGTTCATTGGTGAGCAGCTTGATGGGACTTTATCTGAAATTGATTCACGAGATGTAAAATTTCTAGAAATGTATTTTTCGAGTAGAGGTGATGTTAGCAAGGATAAAGACTTTTATGAGACGGAGGAAAAAAATGGTGCACCTAATCAGATGGTTGAGACTAAGGAATCCAATCCTTTGGCTCTTATAGAAAGTGGGAGTGACATCCTTTCAAGTACTTTTCTGTCAAATGAAGAGTCATTTGTTCTTCAATTGCAAAGAAGTCAAAGAGTAAATATTCCACGTCGTCTCTTTGAGATTGAGGGAAATAATTTTATAGCTGATACGCAAGATCATGATGAACCTCGATCTTATCAAGAAGCTATGTCATATGCATCAAGTGAAAAGTGGAAAATTGCAATGGATGAGGAAATGAAATCTATGAGAACTAATTAAGTTTGGGACTTGGTTGATCTTCCGACTGAATAAATGGGGTCTCAAAGTTAAACGCAAGGCTGATGGTTCCATTGAAAGATATAAAGCTCGCCTTTTAGCCAAGAGTTACACTTAGAAAGAAGGGATTAATTATGAGGAGACTTTCTCACATGTTGTGTGATTTACCTCGATTCGTCTCTTATTAGCTATTGTTACATATTTGGATCTAGAACTATACCAAATAGATGTAAAGATGACATTTCTTAATGGAGAACTTGCTGAAGAGATATACATGGAACAACTAGAAGGTTATGTTGAAAAAGGTTTTGAGCACAAAATTTGCAAGCTTAAACGTTCCATTTATAGCTTAAAACAAGCATATAGACAATGGTATCTTCGATTTCATCGAGCAATCATTGATGATGGGTCAAGATGATCAAAGAAGACCATTATGTATATCTCAAAAGGTCTAATAGAAAGCTTTTTATCCTTTCAATGTATGTTGATGACATTCTACTTGCTGGGAATGATAAGGAGATGATAGTTGCCACTAAAAGGAGGCTACCCTCTAACATTGAAATGAATGACATGGGAGAAGCAACATATGTTCTTGGATTAAAGATCTTCAAAGATCAATGAAGAAAGCTTCTTGGGTTTTCCCAAGAGACTTACCTTTAGAAGGTTCTTGAATTATTCCAGGTGAACAACTGTAAACCCATTAACACTCCTATTGTAAATGAGATGTTATTGACCCAAAGCATTATCCCACCTATCCTGAAGAAATTAAGAAAATGTCCCATATTCCATACGCTATAACTATTGGAAAGTTAATGTATGCAATTCAGTGCACAAGACCAGACATAACATTTGTAGTTCATGTTCTTGGTTGATATAGTCAAACCATAGAATTGCTCATTAGAAAGAAATTAAGAGAATCATGTGATACTTGAGAGGCACATTAGATTACATGTTATGTTATGGAGGATTCGATCTTCAAATAGTTGGATAATCCGATGCTAGTTATGGAGGTGAACGTGGGAATCAGAGATCTACCTCAAGATATGCATTCGTGCTAAATGGAGGTGCCATCACCTGGCTAAGAAAGAAACAAACTTGTGTGACTTTATCAATAATAGAGTCAGAGTTTGTATCATGTACATCAGCCGTCCAAGAAGCTCTATGGCTAAGAAGGTTCTTGAAAGATCTTAATCATTTACCTTATGCTTCAGATCCTGTGACATTTTTTTGTGATACCATAATGGTACTTGAATTTATCAAGGATCCCAAATATCATGACATGACAAAACATATTGATTTGAGGACGTGCTTAATTTGAGAGAATGTAGCAAATAATGAAGTGGTACTAAAGTACTTACCCGCTGATCAGATGATTGCTCATCCCTTAACAAAACTGATTCTTACATATGCATTTCAGGGACATGTTCTCTCTTTAGGACTTCATAGGGTTTAATGTACTTATGACATTTTAATGTATCACTGATTGTTTGGCTTATATTAGAAATTCATATCATTGAATATTTTATTGAAATTATTTATCATTTAATGCAAAAGACTTACTATTTCCCACATTGTCTTTATTGAAATATAATCAATTGAGTTCACACAGTTATTAACAATAATGATAAATTATATATGTATTCTAGAATTATATGTTTAACAGTTTGATTGACTCTCTCACACGAGCAATCACTTTTGGCGCTTTAGATAGCGAGCAATTGATGTTTAGATAACAATCAATTTGCGTTGAAAAGTAAGCAAAGATGAGACCTTTCATTCAATTTAGCTTTGGATATCGAGCTATTAACACTTCAGATGGCGATCAATTGGCTCTTAGTAGCGAGAAAATTCATATTTTTAATATATCGCCACTACAAAAAAAGGTCATTGCCGACGGGCAGAGCCGTCACCAATGAGGTAATTCGCGACGGCATAGCCTGTCGCCCCAGAGGTCGTCGCCCCTGGGTCCCGTCGATCACCATCGGGAATTAGGTCATTGCCATCGGGGGCTTTGTTGATGGCTCACCGTCAGGAAAGAATCATTAGCGACGGCATTGGCAATGGACAAACCGTCAGTAATAGCCACACCAAAAATTTATTAAGACAGTCATTGGCGACAGCGTGGCCGTCACTAATGAGTTAATCCCCCGTCGCCGATGACCTTAATTTATATTATTTAAAAAACTGTTGCTATAGATCATTATCGATGGGAGGTCGTTGCCAATGCCCCCGTAGCCAATGACCTGCTTTAAAAAAAATTAGAAATTGCAAAATTCCCCTATTCTGTTCATTTATATATACATAATTGTACCTGTTATAAACTAAAGAAAAACAAATAATTCTTCATCCATCGCATATCAATAACAATCATATCTTTTCCTATCAACCATCAAATATGTAGACAAAGTAGTGACATATAGATAAAAGTCGTACGATGTAGATACAAAAGGTAATCATAAACAATCAATATAGTTAGATATATAAACCATCAACCTAACTAGATACAAAACTCTAGTCTGTACAAATACATACATAAAAGTCAAAATATAAACATAAACTAACTAAAGCCCAAGATCAGGAGTGTTAGTATCATCATCGCCGCCATCTATCGTACGACCGCAGTCCCACCTCCGATTCCATCACAGGTCCCACCCTCCATAGTCTCATCAGCATCAGCTCGGCGGTCATCACCATCTCCTCCACGGTCATCGCTTGTGCCGCAGCTCCCACCCCCACGAGTCTCATCAACAAGACCCTACAAAATTAAAATATTAATAACGACGTTGAAAATAGAGAATATTTAAATTATTATAGTTTGTGTTTTTCAAGTTTTAACAAAGTAAGCAAACAGGCTGATAACTCGGCCTTAATATATCGGAATAGAGTCCCGTAAGTTGTAACACGTGTCTAATACCTATGCGGTGCTATGTATGAGTTTGCATGTTGTTTCGATGACCAAGGTGGGTTTTGGTCTCTTTTTAAACTTTTTTTCTAAGTTTTGGCAAGTTAAGCAAACGGCTGATAACTCGGCCTCCATATATTAGAATCGAGTTTCATAAGTTGTAACGCGTGCCTAATACCTATGCGGTGCTATGTATGTGTTTACGTGTCATTTTGACGATCGAGGTGAGTTTTTGTCTCTTTTTCAACATTTTTCTAAGTTTTAACAAAGTAAGCAAACAGTCTGTTAACTCGGCCTCCGTATATCAGAATCGAGTTTTGTAAGTTATAAAGCGTGCCTAATACCTATGCGGTGCTATGTATGTGATTGCATGTCTTTTTGACTACCGAGGCGAATTTTGGTCTCTTTTTTGACTTTTTTTCTAAGTTTTAACAAAGTAAGGAAACAGGCTGATAACTCGGCCTCCATATATCAAAATCGAGTCCCGTAAGTTGTAACGCGTGCCTAATACCTATGTGATGCTATGTATTTGTTTGCGTATCATTTCGATGATCAAGACATGTTTTAATCTCTTTTCCAACTTTTTTTATGTTTTGGAAAGTTAGGCAAACGGGTTGTTTTCCTGCCAAATGGCTGTACAGGATGACTAAATACTGTTAATTCCCCATTTTCCTCGTGCATGATAGCCTCATTCCGACGTAAGTGATTGTGCATCGTCTGAACATTCGGCTCAAAGTACAACGAGCAGAAATTAACAAGTTCCTCCATAACATAACTCTCAACAATTGACCCCTCTACACGAGCTCTGTTCTTCACCTTTTAATTTAGATGTTGCATATACCCATGTTTTATATATACAAGTATACATTAGTAAACAAGAATGCATATTTCAGCGTATTAAAAACATTAATGTCATTACCTCTCGAATGGATACATCCATCAATATTGCACGGGACCGTCAAATTTAGCTTCGTATGGTAAGTAAATAGGCAAATGCTCCATTGAATCAAAAAACGATGGAGGGAAGATCATTTCTAACTTGCGCATTATTTCCACTATCTGCATTTCCATTTTTTCTATGTCTTTGAGTTGGAGCTCCGTTAAGCATAGATCTCCGAAGAAATTAGAAAGCTCCGTCATTATTTCAATTACACGTTTCGGTAACAAGTCGATAAATGCCAGGGGGATCAACTTCTGAATGAATACATAACAATCATGACTTTTGAGACCCCTAAACTTTAGCTCTTTCTCTTTATAACACTTTTCTATATTCGAAGAATATCCATCTGGGAGCTTCAGTCCATTGATCCAATTACATATCAATATCAATCGTTCCCTGATCAAAGTATAATCAGCTTTCGGTGTTACCATTTTACTACCCTTCTGATACAACCACAGATGTTCCCTAATGTTCATTTCTACCAAATCAAGCCTCGACTTGTTGTTGTCCTTTGTTCTACCACTTGCATCTAGGACTGTATAAACAATATTATCAAATACATTTTTCTCAGTATGCATCGGATCTAAACAATGATGGATGCACAGTGTAGCCCAATAAGGCAGGTCAAAGAACTTGGATCTGTGTGTCAAGTTGTGAACCTTGTCGAAACCATAAACTAGCTCTAATCTGTGATTCTTCCCAGGAGGTGGAAAATTCAAGTGAGTAATCCAACTCAACACTGCTATCCTAGAAAGATGGCCAGTTACTTTACGTTTCTCTATTTTTTGATTGAATTGTTTACTCATTCGTCGATAACGATGTTCAATCGGTAAAACTTTTCTAGATGTTGAAAAGAAACTCATTTCCCCCCCATGTTTGAGTCGCATAGATTTAACTGACCCCATGCACATGGGACATGATAAGCCCTCATGAGTTGACCATCCACTGATCATTCCTAATGTTGGGAAGTCATTTATGGTCCATAGTAAAGCTGCCCTCTTATTAAAGTTCTGTTTAAGAGATACACCATAAGTTTGAACCCCTTTATCCCACAACATCTTCAACTCATCAACTAACGGCCTGAGGTATACATTGATGTCTTTACTCGGACTCTTATCACTCGGAATCGATAAAGGCATGAACATGTAGGGATCTTTCATGCACATCGAAGGCGGGAGGTTATACACAACAATAATCACCAGCCAAGTTGAGTAGGGCTTGGTGTAAGACCCATTAAACGGATTAAACCCATCCGTAGCAAGTTCAAGCCTAACATTGCGAACCTCTTCAGCAAACAAGGGGTGCTTTTTATCAAAAATTTTCCACTCAAGCCCATCTGTCGGGTGCGTCAGTTGACCTTTGACTATGTCCCGTGTAGAGTGCCACCTCATATACTCGGTGGTATGTGTTAACATGAGCAATCGCTAAAGCCTCAGCGCAATGGGAAAGTAATGTAATGTGACGCCCCCAAAATAGGTCCACACGACCCATTCTGAGTCGCCAGATATCACAATACAAAAATCAAATGCAAACTTCATATATAAAAATGTTGAACTGTCGTGCAAAGTACGACAACACATAAGCTGTGAGTTTTCATACAAATATATGTAACTCTCATGGCGCCTCGACCACAACACCTTACAATGGTACTTTACATAAAAGTACAGTCAATAACTATTTTAGAAATTAAAATCTTTGGAAAATGCTCAAGAAAATCTTCGTACATGGGAGGCCATGGATCTAAGTTATGATAGATATCATATGACTCGAGAATTATCCTTGGTTGACACAATAGACCCCAAAGAAAAACGAGAAGATTACTATCATGTTCTTTCCAATGGTGAATCTTCTCTTGACATATAATTATCTCCATTGCCTCAAATTGAGAATTATATTTCAACCAAACTCCAAGATTATATAGGTAGTGCTCATAGATATATTCAGTAAGTGCATGTGCACAACTCTTTCTTATGATAACATGAAGTCGTCTGTCATTAGGCATCTTGTATGATAGTGGCAAAATACCCTTCCAAAGTTGGGTTCACCTCACCCTATTCGGTTCACCAAAATCAACGGTTAAAATGACGTATAAAATACGACACACTTATCTAAAATTCTCAATAAAATTATTTCCATACTGTTTTAGGGGAAACCTCAACAACTATAGACCATCGTTCTATTCCCCTGTTACCCTCGCTCGACCCAACTACACTCTTATTACCTGAAAGGAATTGTGAAGCAAAAGGGCGAGCATAACTAGCCCAATAAAGAATATCATGACTAAAGATAATTAAATTATCAATAGCTTTCGTCAGTAATAAATCAGAGATTTAGAACATATGGTAGATGATAAAAATTTTCAACCATAGTGGCAACAGAACGAGTAATTCATTAGAAGAGTCAAATAGACCATGAAGTCTATTATCTTCTCTATGTTAAAAGTCCATCAACAATGTTTTATCCCTGTAACATCAATCACAGTTCCTGTCCACAATCATGTGAATAACTCATAATCATAATTGTGATTCTAAATTCCTCTTCGCACCCAAGACGAAGATAATTTTCATCACCTGTCTTTACCTGAAACATCAAAGATCATGGTTTTACCAAATCACAGTTCCTATTCATAATCATACTAATAAATTCATCTTTGCACTACGGGCCAAAGATATTCATTAATAGTTCATCTTTGCACTAAAGGCTAAAGACATACAACTGTATTTTAGAAGAATCAAGTAGAGCATTATATCACTGAATTATCCATGCACTACGGCCAAGGATATTCGTTAGTATCACATCCATAAATTATCCATGTACTACGAGCCAAAGATATTCATTAGTATCACGACCACGAATTATCCATGCACTACGGGCCAAGGATATTCGTGTTTTCACCAATGGTTATGATCATGCCAAACAACAATTCATCTTTGCACCTTTGGCCGAAGAGAACGCATGGTTATGATCATACCAACATATATCCATCAATGCACTACGGGCCAATGAGGACTTTTACCACATCATTTGTAACATTACGGTCATGATTATACCGAATAATCCCTAGTCATAATCGTACAAATCAATAGTCCATCTATGCACATAAGCCACATATGACTTTCATTATAATATAAGCATAAGGATGATGAAAATGATATAAGCATTAATCAAACGAAATCAAGGATAAATATTAAAGACTTTAAATTTATCTAGTTTAAAAATATCCAAATTGTCAACATGATATACTGCTTTGTGGAGTAAAATTCAAGAATAATATTCATGTATCAAAAATAATTTGGACAGAAAAGAAATATATTTTTTGGGTGAATAGTATCCCGTAAATAGTACCCTATGAATAGTACTTTAGGAATAGTACCTCGTAAATAGTACCCCAACATAAAAAGTGCCCCAAATACCCGAGTGAATAATATTCGAGTGAATAGTAACCAAGTGAATAGTAACCCATGAATAGTAACTTGTGAATAGTACTCCAGCACAAAAAGTGCCTCGAATACCCGAGTGAATAATATTCGAGTGAATAGTAACTGGGTGAATAGTAACCTATAAATAGTAACTCATGAATAGTAACTCGTGAATAGTATTCCGGCATGAAAAGATCAATAATTATCAAGAAAGCTCAGAATAATATTTCCATGAAAAGATATTGAATGAAGTGCAAATATCAATGATATTCTACTAATTTCACGGAGTATAGAAGCAATACTTCAACAAAATGAGTGTAGAAGTAGGAATATGAAACGAAATAATATTACTTACATACTACAGAGTATGGAAAAAAATATTATTTCATACGAATATTGAACGAAGATAATATCCATACGAATACGAAAAAAAATATCTTTTCTGAATATGAAATAAATAATACCTCTTACCTCAGAAAAAGACTGGATACTAGAATAGTGAAGTAGCAGACTTCTCTTCTTCTTTCTCTCTATAGCTTCTCTCTCTATAATTGCTCTGGTGAGTCTTAATGAATTGGTGAGAATGAAAGAAGAATGAGCTTCTGTTTATAGGAAAATATAGTTTCGATAATTGTACATTTTGGGGCTCAAAATATTACAATATAATCATTCATCTTTTCCCCCATTTTTAATTTAGTCCTACACGTATTATTAAACTTGCACCACCTCCCCTAATAATACATCATGTGAATCAATAGTTCAGTCATGTGAATCAATAGTTCTATACATGTGAAAAAAATAGTTACAGTATAGTACCTTCATCTATACCTCCATTTTTAATTTAGTCATGCAAGCATTATAAATCTTGCACCACCTCCCCTAATAGTACATGCATGTGAATCAATAGTTATAAGCATGTGAATTAATAGCAATTAATTGCTCATTTATCCAATAAATTACCCGATTGGTCAATATAACCTCCAGGAATCAATTATTATCGAAAAAAATGTCGATTTCCACTAACAGTAATAATCTCAACACAATGGAAATATCAATTTCATCTTTAATCAACACGAACTTATTCATCATTAATATTATAACTCACAACATTTAACAACCAGATCATTCCCAAGAAAATGGGGGCTTTCCGATAAGAATTTATCCCTATTGGTGCGCAATTAGGTGACCAAACCTCTCCTCGACAGAACTTTCTAGACATTGTCAAATATTGCAAATAATAATATGAATAACTTTGTCATCTCAATTATTGATTTAATAATAATAAATATTATGCAGATGATACTGTGACAATAATTGAATCAATAATATGAGATATTATGCAATAATTATTGTAGCAATAATTGAGTATAACTGAGTGACTTCTCACATAAGCATCAATAATCAATACCGTGTGCTACTATACAACCATGCGTATTACTATTTTTTTACCACCGGGTATTTCAACAGTTTAACGGTAAAACTTTTGCCGTTATTTATATAAAAAGATAATTCTGTCATTTTCTAACTCCGACATTACTTTCGTCGTGGGGTCCACCAATAATGGTGTCATTGTACGGATATCCGCTAACAAAAAGAATATTCTCTGACCAAACGAATATTTTATATCAACTTGCTTACTTCGCAAAATTTTCAAATAGCACCCTTAACTTTAACCTTTTATCAATTTAACCATTTACTAAATAGAATAACAATTATCAGAAAATTGAATACTTTCATTTCGTAAAATTCGGGGTCTTACAATCTCCCCTCCTTATAAAATTTCACCCTCGAAATTTACGTACCTGGTAGTTCAAAGAGATTAGAATACCTTGCTTTCTTTTCAGATTATACCTTCTCGGTTATTTCCTTTATATCATGATTTTCCCATTGCTCATCTCCTGTATTTCAGATATCATTCTATAATACATCTTCAAAATAAAAGTTAATTGACATATCATAATTTGTCAACTTAAGTAAGAAAAGTAAACTTAGGTAGGACACACACTAGCGAAGGATATTACTCGTCTCTCCCCTCCTAGTTCTAATCCCGGAGCTCCGCCAGAGACCTATCCCTAAGCACTGATACCATTTGAGACTCCCCAAAAATAGGTCCACACGACCCATTCTGAGTCGCCAGATATCACACTACAGAAATCAAATACAAGCTTAATATATATAAATGTTGAACTATCGTGCAAAGTACGACAACACATAAGCTGTGAATTTTAATACAAATATATGTAACTCTCATGGCGCCTCGACCACAACACCTTACAATGGTATTTTACATAAAAGTACAGTCAATAACTATTTTAGAAATTAAAATATTTTGAAAATGCTCAAGAAAATTTTCGTACATGGGAGGCCATGCATCTAAGTTATGATAGATATCATATGACTCGAGAATTATCTTTGGTAGACCCAATAGACCCCAAAGAAAAACGAGAAGATTACTATCATGTTCTTTCCAATGGTGTGTCTTCTCTTGACATATAATTGTGACACCCCCAAATTCGGGTTACCTGACCCCCAAGTTTGGTGTTCACGATCCACAATATAATAACATCTAACTACCCATTTATATATAAATAGGAATACATAACTCATTAACATATTTTGTTAATACATAAGTCCCATGTTTTCTAACCTTAACATTACAACATTACCTTTCAGATAAACAAAAAGGGTTTACAATACAACATAATTATAATAATGTTCAACATAACTAATTTATCGTGATGCCTTTGCCTTTATTCTTCTTCACAGCACCTTCTGCAACTTCGTCCCTAGCTGAAAGGTTTTATTTAGCAAGGGTGAGCAACAAGTTTGTCCCGCAAGTTAAGTCATACAATAAATGTATAAAAATCAATAACAAGTCTTCTCGCCTTCTACGCAACAATAATCTGATAATGAAAGAGCACAACGATTTCAAGGTTTTCTATGATATTCAAATGAATAATCAAGAATAAATTATACGAAATAGCAAAGTGGAATGTTTTCCAGATTTATGCTGAGCGTCCGTTGGATCTTGAACTTCTCTTCTCGGGTATCTATCAAAGATTTACTTTGATATATACTCAGGTGTATCAGATAACCATAAAGATTAAATCACACCCCTCTGAAAGTACTAAGAGCCGGCCAACCTCTTGTACCATATATTATGCGTAATACTTAAGTCGCGCGTAAATATCGAATATACTATCAAAAATATTCCCTTTATATAAAAGGTTATTCTTCTCAGTCTCATAATCAAGATTTTGATTTAACAACGAAATACTGTGATTTCAAATTCTATTTGCTTCTCTTCACTTCTCTTCTCAAACCTATCAAGTTTTTTTTTTGATCTAGCCAAAAGAATTGGCGTTGATCTAATAATAATAATTAAATTCTCTTCTCTTCTTTTCTCGAACCTATCAAGTTCTAACATATGTTTGTCTAACCAGAATAATTGGCTGAGACATTTCTCAACATAATTCGACAATAAACAGGAATTATCTGTACTGTCAATACTAGCTTCTACGGATATGAATATCCAACAACAGTTATTCTACGAACGTATATTTTACGAATCAATAATTCAATTTGAGTTATTAAACATGCATTAACTACGTATAATCAACAATAAATCCCTGGACGTGGTATAATTTACAATAATCAACCACCATAATAATTAAACAGTATTAACTCAAGGTTGAGTTAGGAAACTTGCCTTTCGCGTTGATTACTGCTACTCAAATAAACTCATCTGCAATCGTAAGACCTATAATTAATAATATTGGTCTCACAATTAGCACAATACATCACAACACATAACATTGTAATTCACAATCAAACTTCTCCTAGGCACATTACAACATAGCCACATCAGTATTTATATCCTATATAAACACTTGACAAGTCTAACTATTTTGGTCTGGTTAGATTTCGGTCCATTCTCGGTGTTCTGGTCACCCTATCCGGCAATTAACACAATTATTGTCAATTACACTTGGTCTCTAAGCTTCAATATTATATTTGATAAGTCAATTATCCTTTATAATATTTTTCGGAAGCTTTTAATAATTTATAAACAATTATTATAATTTATAATAAAATTTTAAAACATCAGAATTATTTTTAAATGATTTAATTATAAAAAAATCTTATCATAATTATTATTTAATAATATAAAAATATTAATGACATACTTGTCAAAATATTAAAGTTATTATCAATAACTTAAATTATCAATATTCTTCTTAAATGATTTTTAAAATCATTTTAAATCATCACCATTAATATTTAAATATTAATGAAATTATCATCAAAATAGTAAAAGTTATTAATTATAACTTAAAATATTTTTAAATAATTTTCTCATTTTTAAATAATTTTAAATCAATAAAATCATTTTTAATTCATTTATTTAATATAATAATTAAATAAATCAAATATCATTAATATTAATTTATTAATGAGAATTCTCCAAAAATATTAAAATTATATTTTATAATTCCAAATATTTTTAAACACTTTATTCTTCTTTAAAATGATTTTTATAATATTAAAATCATTTTTAATTCATTTATTTAATATAACAATTAAATAAATCTAATATCATTAATATTAATTTATTAATGATAATTCTCTAAAAATATTAAAAGTTACATTTTATAACTCAAAATATTTTTAAATACATTATTCTTATTTAAAATGATTTTTAAAATATTAAAATAATTTTCTCTAATTTATTTAATACAATAACTAAATAAATTAAATACCTTTAATATTTAAATAATTATAAATATTAAAGAAAAATATTCAATTAGTCAAAAATTATTTTCATAATTTAAAATAATTTTTAAAACCATTTTAATATTTTTTAGAATTTATTTCTATTTTTAAATATTTTACGGAAAATCAGAAAATAAAATAAATGGAAACAGTAGCTATAACCTATAATGACACTTATACTCGTCTTAGGTGTTCTTGAGCTCAAGAACAACGCATCGGACCCAGTGTAAGTGTGCGTTTGGCCAAACTTTTGATTTCTGACCTCATCATGTGTTTTGGACTAACTTATGGTTAAATATTGTAGTACCTATGTAATACTGCAACTATCAATCATTAACAGAGTCATAAAATAACAAGATAGCAAGATCTGACCCTACAAACTTCTTGTCATGGCGTTTCTGGGGTTTCCCCAGAAACCCAGCAGTTAGAGTGGCCACTATCCAGTTAAATTAATCTTAGTTCTGATCATGACTTTGGTAGTTTTATAGTTCATATATGCAGTATACATGACAAAGAATAACGACATAGCAAGATCTCAGTCCAAAAACATCATAATCTCCACATTCAACTTGGTCAAACGTTGTCGGACATTTTGTTCATAAAATTTACGGTTTTTTCTAGAAAAGGTAAAATCATTTCGGGTGGCCTATTTTGACCAATTGCAACGCTTTCGATTTGTTGAAGTTTTCAGGCATCTAAAGGCATACACTTAAAGTACATATGTCAGGCTACAAACAAGTTATAAAAACTGTGACAACCCGAATTTTTAAAAATTATTAAAATAAGAATTTAGTAATTAAAATTCTTATTATGGGATGTATATATTTTGAATTATGTGTTTTGGTGTGAAGAAATTAATTTTTTTATGAGATTTAATAGTTGATTAAACTATTGAAGAAAGTGAAGCAAATTAGTTATGAAATAGGAAAATGGTGGCAAAAGAAATTAACTGAATAATATTAGTTAATTAAGATGGAAATTATATTGTGGAATAATATAATTTAATTGGTATGCCTTGATTGGCAATGGAATTGTTATAAATTAAATTTCATAAATAATATTAGTAATTCACTTAATTAAAATAAAAAATTAATGTGAATATATTTGTTTTAATAAAATGAGAGAGTATATATATAAATATGGCATGTTAATGTAATATGATTGTGAATTTTGTAAATAGTTAAAATATTTATTAAATAGAATAAATATTTTAATTGAAATATTTATTGAGAAAAGTAAATATTTGATGGAAATATTCCAATTTAATCAAATAATTAAGTTAAAGGGTTGATTTGTTGGATAAAATTATAATTATGGTTGGATAAATAGAAACTATAATTATAATGATAGAAATTATAATTATAATAATAAGGTTTAATTTAAGTTAAAATGTTAGAATTTGTTAATGGTTGTGACATGAATGAATTATATGTTAAAGGGAATTATAAAAATAAACTAAAAAGGGTTTATAGGTCTAGCCAAACATGGCCTTGTGACCCTTTGCCTTTTGTAACAGCTGGGATAAAGCTACGTAAAGACTACTTTTCAGTTATTTGGTGTTACGCTTATTATTTTTATAGGTTTGAGAGAAGAGAAGAAAAGATGAATTGAGAGAGGAGATAGATTCTCTGTGAAGTTGAGAGAGTTTTGAGAATCTAAGGAGGAAGAAGAAGGAGATTAATATCATCTAATTGAGCTTAGAAGAATCAAAGGCAAGTTCTAAAGTTTTTGTTTATTTTCTAAAGTATACTTCTCTAAAAATGAATTTCTATGGTTAATCTATTAAGGAATTTGTTATATATGTTCTTGAGTATGTATAATATGTTCTATATTGTTTATTATTGAGTTTTTGGTAAACAAATTCATATTGTTGATGATAAATAAGAAGAGTTTGGTTTTGGCTTAAAATATATATTTTAGGTCTGTTTTAAGACTAAAATTGGTTAGGAGTTTATGCTATAATTATAAAATTGGTGATGGATTATGTTAATCGATAAGAAATGAAAAAAGCATAAGTTGAATGAATCAATTTGGTTAAGAAAGCGAATTAAGTAGTGAATGAATTCGCTAAACATGTTAAAACATGAAAGTTTAGTATGAACATGAGTTTTGGGTTAAGATTTAGACTAGCTAGTGTTTCTATAAATTGTTATAATTCTAGTATATTGTAGTTCTATGAATTATTTAATTCATAGAATCGAAAACGGACTAATTTGGATGTGTATAACTCAAGTTATGAAGATTAGTAGGAGAAAAGGGTCAAAATCATGAAGAACAGTAGCTTGACTCCCATTTTACGCTTAATGGGCATAAATGCTATTTTGTGCCTAAGTCATTTGGGACCTTGAATTAACATTGTAGGGAAGCCTGTGAATCTTCTTATTTATATAAGTATTGAAATTGCTTATGCCCAAGAGATTAATTAGGCATAAGCTGTGCCCCAAAGTATGTCAGTGTGACTACTTTGACCTATTTTAGTAAAATAGGCATAACGTTTCGAACGAACTCCGATTGAGATGATTCAAGATGATTCGGAACGAGAACGAATAGACCTACAACTTGTATTCTTTAATTTGTTCAATTTGAGGTCGGGAATAGGGGTCAAAATGGTCATTTGTAGGACTATTGTGTTTTTAAAGGCAATCGAAGGGCGTCGGGCATGCACGTATGCGAGTGTAATGCTCTTGACGATAAAGATGTTGTTCTAAGTTATAGAACATGAATATATGAAGTATAATGATGCTTAACATTAATAAATGATATATTAGATAAGTTGAATACGCATACTAAGCACACACAAGAGAGACAAATTGGGCGTGTGACGAATAAACGTCGAAACACCGTGATAAGTGATAATGAACATAAAAAGTGTTTTAAATCAAATGAAATAAATATAATAAGATATTGAATAGTGTTAATATAAAACAAATAAGTAGTCTTAGCAAGACTTAAACACTTGAATGAACTTCGAGTACGAAATATAGTGAGATATAAGTCGAAAGTTAACACAATCAAATTGAATATTGTGTATTGATTAATAAGAAGGGTTATGAGATGTAAAGTAAAGTTTACATTACAACTACTACACATTGCTATGTAACTAATAGTTGATGTGCATGATTATATAATTGTGTAGGGCACGTGAAGTGCGGATAGTTGTAAGCTGTTAAACTATTATTTGTAAACCACGATCAAGGTAAGTCTTTCAGTTCCTATTTGCTATGTGAATTTGATTGTTTTAAATATTTATTGCAAAGAGCATGATGTGTTATATATATGTTGAATGTATGAAATGTTAAAGTCAACTTATGACTACGTTGATTGAGTAAAGCATGTTGATTGAGTAAGGAACTCAATCCTTATACTTGTTATATGAACTGTAACATGTATGTTATGTTAGTCCAATATTTATGAGATATATGTTGAGCATGTTATTATGTGTTACGTGATGCATGAAAAAGCGTTAGATTTTTTTGGGTTTGTCGAGCTTAACCTTGCAAATAACCATTTTTGCAGGTTAAGGATTGAAGGTAACACTATATGCTACTTGAATGACGTGGATCAGAAATAATACATGAAGATTAATATTTTAGCTAAAGTTGTTAATCTTTATACCATGATTAAGATTCATGAGATGTACTAAATGTTTTATAATGTATAGTTTTATGTTGAGTTGTAAAGCTAAAGTTAGAGTTATCTGATATTTAAAGGTTATCAGGTTGAAATGTAAAATTTTTATATAATAACAGTGATAAAGTGAATCATAAAATAAGATTGATTCAAAGACATGTAGATGATAAAGGTTTTGATTCAGGGAATTAAAGTAAGAAGACATAAAAGTTTAAATTATTCCGCATTATATAAAGTTTAACATCGAATAATGATGTAAAATCAGAAGGTAGATGTATTATTAACGACCGAAGTTGAGAATTATATTGTATAAATTTTGGGGTCGTTACAAAAACATCAACAAAGCACATTATTACTGACAGATCCGGTCCTTAGAAAGTATTGTCAAACGTTGTTCATGTAATTCTGGGTTGCCCAGATTTTGACCGGTCATGCCCGGTCAACGGGTTTTGACCGATTATAAAATGAAATCTAGACATTCAATCACTGTGATTCCACTTCCAGATTGAAGACAACATACCAGACTATCGATCCAAAACATAAAACATCACAAATCATAAACAAAGATGAATTTGTGGCTTCTGACATTAGCCTGTCAGACCACATTTCAAGCTCAAGAACAGTTTGTGAAAAACTCAACCTTTACCCACTATGATGCTATGGATCTATGTTATACCAATATAAATCATCATAAAACATCATCTAGCAAAGATCTAAACACATAAACACATATTTTTTTTCTTAGCATACAAGATCAAATGGTGAGTTAGGATTTATACCTCTTAGCCAAATCTTTGATCCTTAGCTTTTCAAATCGATCTAGGTGATTTAGAGAGTTAAAATGTGGTGATACACTAGTCTAAATCGCGACTTTAGAGAGAGAGAAAGAGTTGGTGAGAGCTTGGAGAGAAAATAAACAAAATGGTTACACTTTCTCTCTCTCTCAATATCTTTATATAATATGATGCAATGAATCTTGCTTGCTTAGATGATGTTATAGGTGATTTTCTAGAGTTTAATCGTCACCAAGTCAATGTAGTGGTTCAACAACTCTGAGATGCTAGCAAAAATTACAAGTTACATAATAAAATATACTTAAAAAGGCATTTTGGTCTTTTCCCTAAATTTAATGGCATTCTTGACAAATGCACAAACTCTTAGGGTTTAACCTTAAGGTTCTAACCCTTAGGTTTTAAATCACTAACTTTCTAGTATTTTCTAAATTAGGGTTTTAATTTAGAAAATTAAAATTTTGAAACTAAAATTAGGGTTTCCTAATTAAATTAGGTTTTCTTAATCATATTAGTTTTTAATAAACACATGATTATACTCTCCAATTAGGATTAGGGTTTTTTAATTAGGGTTTAGGATCCCCAGTAAATTAGGGTTTCCCGACATACAATTAAGTTTTTTAACTGTACATTTGGTTTTTTAAATCTGAGATTAGGGTTTCTAATCCCTTACTAGGGTTTATTAATTACAAACTTTATCCGATCAATTATTGATCAACATTCCTATACAGTAAAAACACGTATCCATCAATACAATTATTTTAATTACATTTTCTATCAAATCCCTATCCAGAAATTACGGTTAGGGTTTTCTAAAGTTGTTAAGCACAACTCTGCTCTAATTTCTCAGTCAATACACAAATTGACCACAACTCGAGACTCGTATCACAGATACATAGTACAATATTAACAGTCAATATTAAATAATAATAAAAAAAATTTTATTCGTGAAATTTTTATTATTTAAAATCCCGGGTTATCACATTCACCCCTCCTTAAAAGGTTTCCGTCCTTAGAATCACCACTTTCTTATTCTCTACAATCTTTTAAAGTTGTAGCATCAATTAATTTTTATCAACAATATATTAATCTGTGTCTTAAATTCTAACCTATGAGTTGGATCCATAAAAGAAAACAATTCACAACAATATTTATCCAATATTAATTGCATAATTTAAATATTAAGCGAAATCGTTACCTGCTGCCACCTCCTGAGTAGCTTTTATCGCATCTAAGCGCCGTCATGTTAAAATGTAAATTTGTTGGTCTTCCTGGTTGTGCAGGTCCTTGAATCGCTAAGGTTCCGCTACCAGGTCCCTTGTTGACACTTTCCTTCTCCGCATTCTTCTTAGGACAGTTCCTAACCAAATGATCAGTCGATCCGTACGCATAACAACCTTGAATCTTTTTTGGGCAGGGACAATTGGGTGACATGTGCCCTTCTTGTCCGCAGATTTAACAAACTCCCTTCCTTTTCAGACATATTCCTGGATGGTTCTTTCCACATGTCGCACAAGGCTCTCCTCCTTTCTTATTCCCTTCAGTCTTACTACCCGATTGGGTATTCTCGCTCCACTTTCTTTTTTTTGGGTTACTACCCCCACTACTTCCTCCGTCATTTATCTTATTCTTCTTCTCTTGATGAAATCGAGATGTAGCTTCGTTCCCTTATTCAGCAATTAACGCTTTATCCAATAAAATCGCGAACGTATTTATCTATAATATTGCTACCTTGTTGTATATCCCCGGCTTCAATCGATTCTCTAATCTTCTCGCCTTTCTCGCTTTTGTGTCCACCTGATGAGGTGCAAATCTCGCTAATTCGTTGAATTTAGCCGCGTATTCAGAAACAGACATATTCTCTTGCTTAAGTTCTAGAAACTTGACTTCTATTCGAGCTAAGATACTGGTTGAAAAGTAATTCTCAAAGAATAATTCCTTGAATCTGGTCCAAGTCACTATAGTTGTACCAGCTCGTGCCTGATTCGTCTCCCACCAGTAATTGGCTTCTCCCTTCATCAGATATGTTGCAAAAGCCTTCTTCTGCTCTTCTGCCACTCGTACAATAATGAATGCTTTCTCCATCTCCTTCACCCAAGTTTGGGCTTCAATCGGATCTATGGTCCCTTTGAATTCAGGCGGTCCTACCGCTTTAAAGTCTTTGAAGTTTTCCAATCTTTCAGCTGGCTGATTTCTCGCTCTTCCTCTTGCTGGAGCTCTATTTTCCATAGCCCGGCTCATCATATTTGCAAAGTTTTGCATCGGTCGACTTGACCTCCCTAATTATTCCATTTGCTCTTCTCTTTGATTTCGATTCTGTCATCTAGGCGGCATGATTTGTTTTAAATGAAAAAATCTTATATTAATTCTCTTTCTCTATACAAATTATTAACACAATAAGAATTCAACACATAGTTCTCATATAATCGCATATTTATTCAAATAGCACATAGTACATGTAGTACTTAACACATATTAATATCCCTTTTAAAAATAATTTTAGGATTAACATACTCAACTTTACAAAAAGTTGCAATTCTCCAACTTTACACAAAAAGTTGCCATTTATCATATTCACATATCTAGTTCCAGTTCATTAAACTTACCATGCTTATGAGTTCACTAACTTGCCATAATTATATGAGTGTATGAACTTATCCTAGTCAGACTTTTGGCGTCCATTATTTGAGGGTTCGAACATTTCATATAATCATGAGTCATGAACTTACCATAAGTATGAGTTTTAAGAACACACAAATTAATCTTAATCTTATATTCATATAGAAAAAAAAGATTTCATTCATTAAAACATATATATTTACATATGCTTCAACATCGTTCTCGATTTTACAACTTTTAATATCATAAACTTCTACCAAAAGATAATAATGCTTAAACTTAAGCTATCTACCGACCACTCCCTTCACCAGTCTTCTTCTTGTTGGGACACTTGTTGAATTAGTGACCCGTTCTACCACATGAGAAACACTTCCTCAAATTCGGCTTAGGACAATACAAAGAAATATGTCCTTCCTGCTTACAGTTGAAGCACACGTTCTTCCACATCATGCATTCTCCCACGTGAGTCTTCCCACACTTGCTGCAAGCTTGTCTCTTCTTTGGGTTTGAATTTTCAGAGTTTTCACTATCTTTTTCCCTCTTTCTCTTCTTCTTGTCTTTCTTGCTGGCTCCTTCAGACGATCCATCACCTTCATCCTTCATTCTCTCCACCTGCACCTTCAGCTCGTTCCGTCTTCATCATTTTGCGTAGTGCTCGCTCCGTCATCCACAACTCCTCCAAGAGAAATACCTTACTCCAGAGTTCCTGGATTTCTGCAGATAGCTGATCTTGTTCTCCAACTTTGATCTTATTCTTTAACTCCACCTTAGCTTCTTTAGACTCGCCTCCTCATCACCACTTAGATACATCTCAGGATAATCATCATGATCACTCCCCGAGATTAACCATGGGTTCATCTTTTCCTATTTCTTCCACAGACTCGCTTTGTGCTGGCACCTCGGCTACTAGCACTAGTGCGACAGCCGCTGGCATCTCCATACTCATCTTATCTTCTCCCAACATCCTATAATCAGTTTAAACAACTTGATTAGTACTTCATCAGTACACACTCCTCACACCATGTGTCCACTTATCTCAATATCGATACGCTTTGGCAATCCCTCACTTAGTACTCTATATGAGTATTCTCTATCTCGCTTATGGTTATAATCCTAGGGTTTTCCCCACCCCACTTAAGGTTTATAACCTACAGCTTTGATACCAACTTGTGACACCCCCAAATTTGGGATACTTGACCCCCCAAGTTTGGTGTTCATGATCCACAATATAATAACATCTAACTACTCATTTATATATAAATAGGAATGCATAACTCATTAACATATGTTGTTAATACATAAGTCCTAGGTTTTCTAACCTTAACATTACAACATTACCCTTCAGATAAACAAAAAGGGTTTACAATACAACATAATTATAATAATGTTCAACATAACTAATTTATCGCGATGCCTTTGCCTTTATTCTTCTTCACAACACCTTACGCAACTTCGTCCCCTAAATTTGAAAGGTTTTATTTAGCAAGGGTGAGCAACAAGTATGCCCCATGAAGTTAAGTCATACAATAAATGTATAAAAATCAATAACAAGTCTTCTCGCCTTCTATGCAACAATAATCTGATAATGAAAAGTACAACGCTTTCAAGGTTTTCTACGATATTCAAATGAATAATCAAGAATTAATTCTACGAAATAGCAAAGTGGAATGTTTTTCAGATTTATGCTGAGCGATCCGTTGGATCTTGAACTTCTCTTCTCGGGTATCTATCAAAGATTTACTTTGATATATACTCAGGTGTATCAAATAACCATAAAGATTAAATCATACCCCTCTGCAAGTACTTAGAGTAACCAACTCCTTGTACCATATATTATTATGCGTAATACTTAAGTCAGCAGCAAGAAAGATCGAATATACGATCAAAAATATTCCTTTATATAAAAGGTTGTTCTTTCTCGATCTTAGAATCAAGATTTTGATTTAACAACGAAATACTATTATTTCAAATTCTATTTGTTTTCTTTCTTTCTTCTCTAACCTAACAAATTTTCTTTTTCGATCTGGCCAGAAAGAAGCTGGCGTTGCTTTCTATTAATAATTATTAAATTCTCTTCTCTTCTCTTCTCTTCTCGAACCTATCAAGTTCTAACAAATGTTTGTCTAACCAGAATAATTAGCTAAGACATTTCTCAATATAATTTGACAATAAATAGGAATTATCATCTTTCATTAATACTAGCTTCTACGGATATGAATATCCAACAACAGTTATTCTACGAACGTATATTTTACGAATCAGTAATTCAATTTGAGTTATTAAACATGCACTAACTGTGAATAATCAACAATAAATCCCTGGACGTGGTATAATTAACAATAATTAACCACCATAATAATTAAACAATATTAACTCAAGGCTGAGTTAGGAAACTTGCCTTTCGCGTTGATTACTGCTACTCAAATAAACTTATCTGCGTTCGTAAGACCTATAATTAACAATATTGGTCTCACAATTAGCACAATACATCACAACACATAACATTGTAATTCACAGTCAAACTTCTCCTAGGCACATTACCACATAGCCACATCAGTATTTATATCCTATATAAACACTTAACAAGTCTAACTATTTCGGTCTGGTTAGATTTCGGTCCATTCTCGGTGTTCTGGTCACCCTATCCGACAATTAACACAATTATTGTCAATTACACTTGGTCTCTAAGCTTCAATATCATATTAGATAAGTCAATTATCCTTTATAATATTTTTCGGAAGATTTTAATAATTTATAAACAACTATTATAATTTATAATAATTTTTTCAAACATCGAATCATTTTAAATGATTTAATTATCAAATAATCTTATCATCATTAATATTTAATAATATAAAAATATTAATGACATACTTATCAAAATATTAAAGTTATTATCAATAACTTAAATTATCAATATTCTTCTTAAATGATTTTTAAAATCATTTTTAAATCATCACCATTAATATTTAAATATTAATGAAATTATCATCAAAATATTAAAAGTCATTAATTATAACTTAAAATATTTTTAAATCATTTTTTTATTTTCAAATGATTTTTAAATCAATAAAATCATTTTTAATTAATTTATTTAATATAATAATTAAATAAATCTAATATCATTATTATTAATTTATTAATGAGAATCTCCAAAAATATTGAAAATTATATTTTATAATTCCAAATATTTTTAAACACTTTTTTCTTCTTTAAAATGATTTTTATAATATTAAAATTATTTTTAATTAATTTATTTAATATAACAATTATATAAATCTAATATCATTTATATTTATTTATTAATGATAATTCTCTAAAAATATTAAAGGTTACATTCTATAACTCAAAATATTTTTAAATACATTATTCTTATTTAAAATGATTTTTAAAATATTAAAATCATTTTCTATAATTTATATAATACACTAAATACCTTTAATATTTAAATAATTATAAATAAAAAGAAAAATATTCAAATTGGTCAAAAATTATTTTTCATAATTTTAAATAATTTTTAGAATTTATTTTTATTTTTTAAATATTTTCCAGAAAATTAGAAAATAAAATAAATGGAAACCGTCGCTATAACCTATAGCGACACTTATCTGTCGTCTTAGGTGTTCTTGAGCTCAAGAATACTGTCAGGCCCGAGTTCAAGGGTGCATGTTTGACCGGCTTTGATTTACAGCCTCATCATGTTTTGGACTAACTTATGTTTCAATATTTTAGTACCTATGTAATACTACAACTATCAATTATTAACAGAGTCATAACATAACAAGATAGCAAGATCTAACCCTACAAACTTCTTGTCAGGGCATTTCTGAGTTTTCCCGGAAACCCAACAGTTAGAGTGGCCACTATCCAGTTAAAATTAATCTTAGTTCTGATCATGACTTTGGTAGTTTTATAGTTCATATATGCAGTATACATGACAAAGAATAACGACATAGCAAGATCTCAGTCCAAAAACATCATAATCTCCACATTCAACTTGGTCAAACGTTGTCAGACATTTTGTTCATAAAATTTTTGGGTTTTTTCTAGAAAGGTAAAATCAGCTCGGGTGGCCTATTTTGACCACCTGCAACGCTCGATTTGTTGAAGTTTTCAGGCATCTAAAGGCATACACTTAAAGTACATATGTCAGGCTACAAACAAGTTATAAAAACTGTGACAACCCGAATTTTTATAAATTATTAAAATAAGAATTTAGTAATTAAAATTCTTATTATGAGATGTATATATTTTGAATTATGTGTTTTGGTGTGAAGAAATTAATTTTTTTTTTATGAGATTTAATAGTTGATTAAACTATTGAAGAAAGTGAAGCAAATTAGTTATGAAATAGGAAAATGGTGGCAAAAGAAATTAACTGAATAATATTAGTTAATTAAGATGGAAATTATATTGTGGAATAATATAATTTAATTGGTATGCCTTGATTGGCAATGGAATTGTTATAAATTAAATTTCATAAATAATATTAGTAATTCACTTAATTAAAATAAAAAATTAATGTGAATATATTTGTTTTAATAAAATGAGAGAGTATATATATAAATATGGCATGTTAATGTAATATGATTGTGAATTTTGTAAATAGTTAAAATATTTATTAAATAGAATAAATATTTTAATTGAAATATTTATTGAGAAAAGTAAATATTTGATGGAAATATTCCAATTTAATCAAATAATTAAGTTAAAGGGTTGATTTGTTGGATAAAATTATAATTATGGTTGGATAAATAGAAACTATAATTATAATGATAGAAATTATAATTATAATAATAAGGTTTAATTTAAGTTAAAATGTTAGAATTTGTTAATGGTTGTGACATGAATGAATCATATGTTAAAGGGAATTATAAAATAAACTAAAAAGGGTTTATAGGTTCAGCCAAACATGGCCTTGTGACCCTTTGCCTTTTGTAATAAATTTGGGATAAAGCTACGTAAAGACTACTTTTCAGTTATTTGGTGTTACGCTTATTATTTTTATAGGTTTGAGAGAAGAGAAGAAAAGATGAATTGAGAGAGGAGATAGATTCTCTGTGAAGTTGAGAGAGTTTTGAGAATCTAATGAGGAAGAAGAAGGAGATTAATATCATCTAATTGAGCTTAGAAGAATCAAAGGCAAGTTCTAAAGTTTTTGTTTATTTTCTAAAGTATACTTCTCTAAAAATGAATTTCTATGGTTAATCTATTAAGGAATTTGTTATATATGTTCTTGAGTATGTATAATATGTTCTATATTGTTTATTATTGAGTTTTTGGTAAACAAATTCATATTGTTGATGATAAATAAGAAGAGTTTGGTTTTGGCTTAAAATATATATTTTAGGTCTGTTTTAAGACTAAAATTGGTTAGGAGTTTATGCTATAATTATAAAATTGGTGATGGATTATGTTAATACGATAAGAAATGAAAAAAACGCAAGTTGAATGAATCAATTTGGTTAAGAAACGAATTCGTAGTGAATGAATTCGCTAAACATGTTAAAACATGAAAGTTTAGTATGAACATGAGTTTTGGGTTAAGATTTAGACTAGCTAGTGTTTCTATAAATTGTTATAATTCTAGTATATTGTAGTTCTATGAATTACGAATTCATAGAATCGAAAACGGACTAATTTGGATGTGTATAACTCAAGTTATGAAGATTAGTAGGAGAAAAAGGGTCAAAATCGCCAAGAACAAGAGCTTGACTCCGTTTTACGCTCTTAAGACACAAATTACTGCGTGCCCTAAGTCATTTGGGACGTAATTTACAGTTTGTAAGAAATGACTGCGCTATGCCCAAGGATTAATTGGGCGCAACTGTGCCCAAAGTATGTCAGGTGTGACTACTTTGACCTATTTTAGTAAAATAGGCATAACGTTTTCAGACGAACTCCGATTGAGATGATTCAAGATGATTCGGAACGAGAACGAATAGACCTACAACTTGTATTCTTTAATTTGTTCAATTTGAGGTCGGGAATAGGGGTCAAAATGGTCATTTGTAGGACTATTGTGTTTTTAAAGGCAATCGAAGGGCGTCGGGCATGCACGTATGCGAGTGTAATGCTCTTGACGATAAAGATGTTGTTCTAAGTTATAGAACATGAATATATGAAGTATAATGATGCTTAACATTAATAAATGATATATTAGATAAGTTGAATACGCATACTAAGCACACACAAGAGAGACAAATTGGGCGTGTGACGAATAAACGTCGAAACACCGTGATAAGTGATAATGAACATAAAAAGTGTTTTAAATCAAATGAAATAAATATAATAAGATATTGAATAGTGTTAATATAAAACTAATAAGTAGTCTTAGCAAGACTTAAGCACTTGAATGAACTTCGGGTATGAAATATATTGAGATATAAGTCAAAAGTTAACACAATCAAATTGAATATTGTGTATTGATTAATAAGAAGGGTTATGAGATATAAAGTAAAGTTTACATTACAACTACTACACATTGCTATGTAACTAATAGTTGATGTGCATGATTATATAATTGTGTAGGGCACGTGAAGTGCGGATAGTTGTAAGCTGTTAAACTATTATTTGTAAACCACGATCAAGGTAAGTCTTTCAGTTCCTATTTGCTATGTGAATTTGATTGTTTTAAATATTTATTGCAAAGAGCATGATGTGTTATATATATGTTGAATGTATGAAATGTTAAAGTCAACTTATGACTACGTTGATTGAGTAAAGCATGTTGATTGAGTAAGGAACTCAATCCTTATACTTGTTATATGAACTGTAACATGTATGTTATGTTAGTCCAATATTTATGAGATATATGTTGAGCATGTTATTATGTGTTACGTGATGCATGAAAACTGTTAGATTTTGCTGGGCTGTCGAGCTTAACCTTGCAAATAACCATTTTTGCAGGTTAAGGATTGAAGGTAACACTATATGCTACTTGAATGACGTGGATCAGAAATAATACATGAAGATTAATATTTTAGCTAAAGTTGTTAATCTTTATACCATGATTAAGATTCATGAGATGTACTAAATGTTTTATAATGTATAGTTTTATGTTGAGTTGTAAAGCTAAAGTTAGAGTTATCTGATATTTAAAGGTTATCAGGTTGAAATGTAAAATTTTTATATAATAACAGTGATAAAGTGAATCATAAAATAAGATTGATTCAAAGACATGTAGATGATAAAGGTTTTGATTCAGGGAATTAAAGTAAGAAGACATAAAAGTTTAAATTATTCCGCATTATATAAAGTTTAACATCGAATAATGATGTAAAATCAGAAGGTAGATGTATTATTAACGACCGAAGTTGAGAATTATATTGTATAAATTTTGGGGTCGTTACAAAAACATCAACAAAGCACATTATTACTGACAGATCCGGTCCTTAGAAAGTATTGTCAAACGTTGTTCATGTAATTCTGGGTTGCCCAGATTTTGACCGGTCATGCCCGGTCAACGGGTTTTGACCGATTATAAAATGAAATCTAGACATTCAATCACTGTGATTCCACTTCCAGATTGAAGACAACATACCAGACTATCGATCCAAAACATAAAACATCACAAATCATAAACAAAGATGAATTTGTGGCTTCTGACATTAGCCTGTCAGACCACATTTCAAGCTCAAGAACAGTTTGTGAAAAACTCAACCTTTACCCACTATGATGCTATGGATCTATGTTATACCAATATAAATCATCATAAAACATCATCTAGCAAAGATCTAAACACATAAACACATATTTTTTTTCTTAGCATACAAGATCAAATGGTGAGTTAGGATTTATACCTCTTAGCCAAATCTTTGATCCTTAGCTTTTCAAATCTGATCTAGGTGATTTAGAGAGTTAAAATGTGACTGATACACTAGTCTAAATCGCGACTTTAGAGAGAGAAAGAGTTGGTGAGAGCTTGGAGAGAAAATAAACAAAATGGTTACACTTTCTCTCTCTCTCAATATCTTTATATAATATGATGCAATGAATCTTGCTTGCTTAGATGATGTTATAGACTGATTTTCTAGAGTTTAATGCGTCACCAAGTCAATGTAGTGGTTCAACAACTACAGATGCTAGCAAAAATTACAAGTTACATAATAAAATATACTTAAAAAGGCATTTTGGTCTTTTCCCCTAAATTTAATGGCATTCTTGACAAATGCACAAACTCTTAGGGTTTAACCTTAAGGTTCTAACCCTTAGGTTTTAAATCACTAACTTTCTAGTATTTTCTAAATTAGGGTTTTAATTTAGAAAATTAAAATTTTGAAACTAAAATTAGGGTTTCCTAATTAAATTAGGTTTTCTTAATCATATTAGTTTTTAATAAACACATGATTATACTCTCCAATTAGGATTAGGGTTTTTTAATTAGGGTTTAGGATCCCCAGTAAATTAGGGTTTCCCGACATACAATTAAGTTTTTTAACTGTACATTTGGTTTTTTAAATCTGAGATTAGGGTTTCTAATCCCTTACTAGGGTTTATTAATTACAAACTTTATCCGATCAATTATTGATCAACATTCCTATACAGTAAAAACACGTATCCATCAATACAATTATTTTAATTACATTTTCTATCAAATCCCTATCCAGAAATTACGGTTAGGGTTTTCTAAAGTTGTTAAGCACAACTCTGCTCTAATTTCTCAGTCAATACACAAATTGACCACAACTCGAGACTCGTATCACAGATACATAGTACAATATTAACAGTCAATATTAAATAATAATAAAAAAAATTTTATTCGTGAAATTTTTATTATTTAAAATCCCGGGTTATCACATTCACCCCTCCTTAAAAGGTTTCCGTCCTTAGAATCACCACTTTCTTATTCTCTACAATCTTTTAAAGTTGTAGCATCAATTAATTTTTATCAACAATATATTAATCTGTGTCTTAAATTCTAACCTATGAGTTGGATCCATAAAAGAAAACAATTCACAACAATATTTATCCAATATTAATTGCATAATTTAAATATTAAGTTTAAATCGTTATCTCGCCGCCACCTCCCCGAGTAGCCATTGATCTAGCGCCCGCCATGTTTAAATGTACGGGCTGTTGGTCTTCCTGGTTGTGCAGGTCCTTGAATCGCTAAGGTTCCGCTACCAGGTCCCTTGTTGACACTTTCCTTCTCCGCATTCTTCTTAGGATAGTTCCTAACCAAATGATCAGTCGATCCGTACGCATAACAACCTTGAATCTTTTTTGGGCAGGGACAATTGGGTGACATGTGCCCTTCTTGTCCGCAGATTTAACAAACTCCCTTCCTTTTCAGACATATTCCTGGATGGTTCTTTCCACATGTCGCACAAGGCTCTCCTCCTTTCTTATTCCCTTCAGTCTTACTACCCGATTGGGTATTCTCGCTCCACTTTCTTTTTTTTGGGTTACTACCCCCACTACTTCCTCCGTCATTTATCTTATTCTTCTTCTCTTGATGAAATCGAGATGCAGCTTCGTTCCCTTATTCAGCAATTAATGCTTTATCCAATAAAATCGCGAACGTATTTATCTGTAATATTGCTACCTTGTTGTATATCCCCGGCTTCAATCGATTCTTGAATCTTCTCGCCTTTCTCGCTTTTGTGTCCACCTGATGAGGTGCAAATCTCGCTAATTCGTTGAATTTAGCCGCGTATTCAGAAACAGACATATTCTCTTGCTTAAGTTCTAGAAACTTGACTTCTATTCGAGCTAAGATACTGGTTGAAAAGTAATTCTCAAAGAATAATTCCTTGAATCTGGTCCAAGTCACTATAGTTGTACCAGCTCGTGCCTGATTCGTCTCCCACCAGTAATTGGCTTCTCCCTTCATCAGATATGTTGCAAAAGCCTTCTTCTGCTCTTCTGCCACTCGTACAATAATGAATGCTTTCTCCATCTCCTTCACCCAAGTTTGGGCTTCAATCGGATCTATGGTCCCTTTGAATTCAGGCGGTCCTACCGCTTTAAAGTCTTTGAAGTTTTCCAATCTTTCAGCTGGCTGATTTCTCGCTCTTCCTCTTGCTGGAGCTCTATTTTCCATAGCTTCGGCTATCATATTTGCAAAGTTTTGCATCAGGTCAGCTTGACCTCCCTAATTATTTACCGACTGCTCTTCTCTTTGATTTCGATTCTGTCATCTAGGCGGCATGATTTGTTTTAAATGAAAAAATCTTATATTAATTCTCTTTCTCTATACAAATTATTAACACAATAAGAATTCAACACATAGTTCTCATATAATCGCATATTTATTCAAATAGCACATAGTACATGTAGTACTTAACACATATTAATATCCCTTTTAAAAATAATTTTAGGATTAACATACTCAACTTTACAAAAAGTTGCAATTCTCCAACTTTACACAAAAAGTTGCCATTTATCATATTCACATATCTAGTTCCAGTTCATTAAACTTACCATGCTTATGAGTTCACTAACTTGCCATAATTATATGAGTGTATGAACTTATCCTAGTCAGACTTTTGGCGTCCATTCGCTGAGGGGTTCAGAACATTTCATATAATCATGAGTCATGAACTTACCATAAGTATGAGTTTTAAGAACACACAAATTAATCTTAATCTTATATTCATATAGAAAAAAAAGATTTCATTCATTAAAACATATATATTTACATATGCTTCAACATCGTTCTCGATTTTACAACTTTTAATATCATAAACTTCTACCAAAAGATAATAATGCTTAAACTTAAGCTATCTACCGACCACTCCCTTCACCAGTCTTCTTCTTGTTGGGACACTTGTTGAATTAGTGACCCGTTCTACCACATGAGAAACACTTCCTCAAATTCGGCTTAGGACAATACAAAGAAATATGTCCTTCCTGCTTACAGTTGAAGCACACGTTCTTCCACATCATGCATTCTCCCACGTGAGTCTTCCCACACTTGCTGCAAGCTTGTCTCTTCTTTGGGTTTGAATTTTCAGAGTTTTCACTATCTTTTTCCCTCTTTCTCTTCTTCTTGTCTTTCTTGCTGGCTCCTTCAGACGATCCATCACCTTCATCCTTCATTCTCTCCACCTGCACCTTCAGCTCGTTCCGTCTTCAGTCATTTTGCGTAGTGCTCGCTCCGTCATCCACAACTCCTCCAAGAGAAATACCTTACTCCAGAGTTCCTGGATTTCTGCAGATAGCTGATCTTGTTCTCCAACTTTGATCTTATTCTTTAACTCCACCTTAGCTTCTTTAGACTCCGCCTCCTCATCACCACTTAGATACATCTCAGGATAATCATCATGATCACTCCCGAGATTAACCATGGGTTCATCTTTTCCTATTTCTTCCACAGACTCGCTTTGTGCTGGCACCTCGGCTACTAGCACTAGTGCGACAGCCGCTGGCATCTCCATACTCATCTTATCTTCTCCCAACATCCTATAATCAGTTTAAACAACTTGATTAGTACTTCATCAGTACACACTCCTCACACCATGTGTCCACTTATCTTAATATCGATACGCTTTGGCAATCCCTCACTTAGTACTCTATATGAGTATTCTCTATCTCGCTTATGGTTATAATCCTAGGGTTTTCCCCACCCCACTTAAGGTTTATAACCTACAGCTTTGATACCAACTTGTGACACCCCCAAATTTGGGATACTTGACCCCCCAAGTTTGGTGTTCATGATCCACAATATAATAACATCTAACTACTCATTTATATATAAATAGGAATGCATAACTCATTAACATATGTTGTTAATACATAAGTCCTAGGTTTTCTAACCTTAACATTACAATATTACCCTTCAGATAAACAAAAAGGGTTTACAATACAACATAATTATAATAATGTTCAACATAACTAATTTATCGCGATGCCTTTGCCTTTATTCTTCTTCACAACACCTTCTGCAACTTCGTCCCTAGCTGAAAGGTTTTATTTAGCAAGGGTGAGCAACAAGTATGCCCCGCAAGTTAAGTCATACAATAAATGTATAAAAATCAATAACAAGTCTTCTCGCCTTCTATGCAACAATAATCTGATAATGAAAAAGTACAACGCTTTCAAGGTTTTCTACGATATTCAAATGAATAATCAAGAATTAATTCTACGAAATAGCAAAGTGGAATGTTTTTCAGATTGATGCTGAGCGATCCGTTGGATCTTGAACTTCTCTTCTCGGGTATCTATCAAAGATTTACTTTGATATATACTCAGGTGTATCAGATAACCATAAAGATTAAATCATACCCCTCTGCAAGTACTTAGAGCCGGCCAACTCCTTGTACCATATATTATGCGTAATACTTAAGTCGCGCGCAAAGATCGAATATACGATCAAAAATATTCCCTTTATATAAAAGGTTGTTCTTCTCAGTCTTAGAATCAAGATTTTGATTTAACAACGAAATACTATTATTTCAAATTCTATTTGTTTCTCTTCTCTTCTCTTCTCTAACCTAACAAATTTTCTTTTTCGATCTAGCCGAAAGAACTGGCGTTGATCTATTAATAATTATTAAATTCTCTTCTCTTCTCTTCTCTTCTCGAACCTATCAAGTTCTAACAAATGTTTGTCTAACCAGAATAATTAGCTAAGACATTTCGCAATATAATTTGACAATAAATAGGAATTATCTGTATTGTCAATACTAGCTTCTACGGATATGAATATCCAACAACAGTTATTCTACGAACGTATATTTTACGAATCAGTAATTCAATTTGAGTTATTAAACATGCACTAACTGTGAATAATCAACAATAAATCCACGGGACGTGGTATAATTAACAATAATTAACCACCATAATAATTAAACAATATTAACTCAAGGCTGAGTTAGGAAACTTGCCTTTCGCGTTGATTACTGCTACTCAAATAAACTTATCTGCGTTCGTAAGACCTATAATTAACAATATTGGTCTCACAATTAGCACAATACATCACAACACATAACATTGTAATTCACAGTCAAACTTCTCCTAGGCACATTACCACATAGCCACATCAGTATTTATATCCTATATAAACACTTAACAAGTCTAACTATTTCGGTCTGGTTAGATTTTGGTCCATTCTCGGTGTTCTGGTCACCCTATCCGACAATTAACACAATTATTGTCAATTACACTTGGTCTCTAAGCTTCAATATCATATTAGATCAGTCAATTATCCTTTATAATATTTTTCGGAAGATTTTAATAATTTATAAACAATTATTATAATTTATAATAATTTTTTCAAACATCAGAATCATTTTCAAATGATTTAATTATCAAATAATCTTATCATCATTAATATTTAATAATATAAAATATTAATGACATACTTATCAAAATATTAAAGTTATTATCAATAACTTAAATTATCAATATTCTTCTTAAATGATTTTTAAAATCATTTTTAAATCATCACCATTAATATTTAAATATTAATGAAATTATCATCAAAATATTAAAAGTCATTAATTATAACTTAAAATATTTTTAAATTATTTTTTATTTTCAAATGATTTTTAAATCAATAAAATCATTTTTAATTAATTTATTTAATATAATAATTAAATAAATCTAATATCATTATTATTAATTTATTAATGAGAATCTCCAAAATATTGAAAATTATATTTTATAATTCCAAATATTTTTAAACACTTTTTTTCTTCTTTAAAATGATTTTATAATATTAAAATTATTTTTAATTAATTTATTTAATATAACAATTATATAAATCTAATATCATTTATATTTATTTATTAATGATAATTCTCTAAAAATATTAAAGGTTCCATTTTATAACTCAAAATATTTTTAAATACATTATTCTTATTTAAAATGATTTTTAAAATATTAAAATCATTTTTCTATAATTTATATAATACACTAAATACCTTTAATATTTAAATAATTATAAATATAAAAGAAAAATATTCCAATTGGTCAAAAATTATTTTTCATAATTTTAAATAATTTTTAGAATTTATTTTTATTTTTTAAATATTTTCCGGAAAATTAGAAAATAAAATAAATGGAAACAAAATCATTTATAACCTATAAAGCGACACTTATTTGTAAATCTTAGGTGTTCTTGAGCTCAAGAATCTTTGTCGAGCCCGAAGTTCAAGGGTGCATGTTTGACCGGCTTTGATTTACAACCTCATCATGTTTTGGACTAACTTATGTTTCAATATTTTAGTATCTATGTAATACTACAACTATCAATCATTAACAGAGTCATAACATAACAAGATAGCAAGATCTAACCCTACAAACTTCTTGTCAGGGCATTTCTGGGTTTTCCCAGAAACCCAACAGTTAGAGTGGCCACTATCCAGTTAAAATTAATCTTAGTTCTGATCATGACTTTGGTAGTTTTATAGTTCATATATGCAGTATACATGACAAAGAATAACGACATAGCAAGATCTCAGTCCAAAAACATCATAATCTCCACATTCAACTTGGTCAAACTTTGTCAGACATTTTGTTCATAAAATTTTTTGGTTTTTTTCCAAAAAGGTAAAATCAGCTCGGGTGGCCTACTTTGACCACCTGCTACGCTCGATTTGTTGAAGTTTTCAGGCATCTAAAGGCATACACTTAAAGTACATATGTCAGGCTACAAACAAGTTACAAAAACATCAACAAAGCAAATTATTACTGACAGATCCGGTCCTTAGAAAGTATTGTCAGATGCTGTTCATGTAATTTTGGGTTGCCCAGATTTTTACCGGTCATGCCCGGTCAACAGATTTTGACCGATTATAAAATGAAATCTAGACATTCAATCACTGTGATTCCACTTTCAGATTGAAGACAACATACCAGACTATCGATCCAAAACATAAAACATCACAAATCATAAACAGAGATGAATCTGTGGCTTCTGACATTAGCCTGTCAGACCACATTTCAAGCTCAAGAATAGTTTATGAAAAACTCAACTTTTACCCACTTTGATGCTATGGATCTATGTTATATCAACATAGATCATCATAAAACATCATCTAGCAAAGATCTAAACACATAAACACATATTTTTTTCTTAGCATACAAGATCAAATGGTGAGTTAGGATTTATACCTCTTAGCCAAATCTTTGATCCTTAGCATTCCAAATCTGATCTAGGTGATTTAGAGAGTTAAAATGTGACTGATACACTAGTCTAAATTGTGACTTTAGAGAGAGAAGGACTTGGTGAGAGCTTGGAGAGAAAATAAGCAAAATGGTTACACTTTCTCTCTCTCTCAATATCTTTATATAATATGATGCAACGAATCTTGCTTGCCTAGATGATGTTATAGATTGATTTTCTAGAGTTTAATGAGTCACCAAGTCAATGTAGTGGTTCAACAACTAAAGTTGCTAGCAAAAATTACAAGTTACATAATAAAATATACTTAAAAGGGCATTTTGCTCTTTTCCCCCAAATTTAATGGCATTCTTGACAATTGCACAAACCCTTAGGGTTTAACCCTAAGGTTCTAACCCTTAGGTTTTAAATCACTAACTTTCTAGGATTTTTTAAATTAGGGTTTTAATTTAGAAAATTAAAATTTTGAAACTAAAATTAGGGTTTCCTAATTAAATTAGGTTTTCTTAATCATATTAGTGTTTAATAAACACATTATGCTCGCCAATTTGAATTAGGGTTTCTTAATTAGGGTTTAGGATTTTTGGATTTTAAATTAGAGTTTCCCGGCATATAATTAAGGTTTTTAACTGTACATTTGGTTTTCTAAATCTAAGATTAGGGTTTTTAATCCCTTATTAGGGTTTATTAATTACAAACCTTATCCGATCAATTATTGATCAACATTCCTATACAGTACAGACACGTATCCATCAATACAATTATTTTAATTGCATTTTCTACCGAATCCCTATCCAGAAATTAGGGTTAGGGTTTTTTAAAGCTGTTGAGCATAACTATACTCTAATTTCTCAGTCAATACACAAATTGACCACAACTCGAGACTCGTATCACAGATACACAGTAAAATATTATCAGTCAATGTCAATATTTTAAAAAAAATAATTATTCGTGAAATTTGGATTATTTTAAATCCCGGGTTATTACAATAATGATCTCCATTGTCTCCAATTAAGAATTATATTTCAACCAAACTCCAAGATTATATAGGTAGTGCTCATAGATATAATCAGCAAGTGCATGTGCACAACTGTAAGACCCCGAATTTTATGAAATGAAAGTATTCAATTTTCTTATAATTATTATTTTATTTCGTAAATGGTTAAATTGATAAAGGGTTAAAGTTAAGGGTGATATGTGAAATTTTTTTCAAAGTATGCAAGTTGTTATAAAATATTCGTTTGGTCGGGGAATATTCTTTTTGTCAGGGAATATCCGTACGACGGCACAATCATTGGTGGACCCCACAACGGAAGTATTGTCGTGGTAAGAAAACGACATAATTATCTTTTTATAAGAATAATGACGAAAGTGTTACCGTTAAAAAACTGTTGAACTACCCGGTAGTAAAAGTACAGTGATACACATGGTTGTATAGTAGCACACGGTATTGATTATTGAAGCTTACGTGAGAAGTCACTAAGTTATACTCGATTATTGCTATAGTAATTGCTGTATCACATCTCTCATATTATTGATTCGATTATTGTCACAGTATCATCTACATAATATGATATATTATTAAATCAATAATTGAGACGACAAAGTTATTCATATTATTAAATTGCAATATTTACAATGTCTAAAAGTTCAGTCAAGGAGAGGTTTGGTCACCTAATTGGGCGCCAATAGGGAGAAATCCTTATTGGAAAGCCCCCTCTTTCCTGGGAACGACCTGGTTGTTAAATATTGTGAGTTATAATATTAATGATGAATGTTATTAAAAATTGAAGTTGAGTTCGGAGTTGAATTTAGAGACGCGGACGTGATATTTGAGTCCGAAACGATGAAATTAGTAGAAATAGACTATAAACACAAAATTTGTTGGGGTTGACTTTTTGGTCAAAAAAGTCAATAGTTGACTTTTTCAAAAAAAGTCAAACTTCGAAATTTCAAAAATGCAATTTTTGAGAAAAATAGTTCCATTGTGTTGGAATTATTAGTATTAGTATATTAGTGAAAATCGACATTTATTTCGATAATAATTGATGTCTGGAGGTTATATTGACCAATTGGGTAATTAATCAAATAAATGAGCAATTAATTGCTATTAATTCACATGATTATAACTATTTGTTCACATGTGTGTACTATTGATTCACATTCATTTACTATTAGGGAAGTTGGTGCAAGATTGATAATACTTGCATGACTAAGTTAAAAATAGAGGTATAGATGGAGGTACTATACTGTAATTCGTATTTTCACATGATTATAACTATTGATTCACATGATTGAACTATTGATTCAAGTTATTTACTATTAGGGGAGGTGGTGCAAGTTTGATAATACTTGCAGGACTAAATTAAAAATGAAAGAAAAGTTGAAGGTATTGTACTGTAATATTTTGAGCCCCAAAACGAGCAATTATCGAAACTATATTTTCCTATAAATAGAAGCTCATTCTTCCTTCATTTCTCACCAATTCACTAAAGCTATAGAGCAATTATTATAGAGAGAAATTATAGAGAAAAAGAAGAAGAAAAGTCTGCTACCTCTCTTCTCCAAAGATCCGGTTTCTTTCTAAGGTAAGGGTATTATTTCTTTCAGATTCATGAAGAGAGCTATTGTTATTCCATTCCTTATTATTATGTTGGAATAACTGTCTATGCAAATCTTCGCATACATGGTGAAATTCTTCTATTATTCCCTTTTTTTATTATTACATTTGGAATATCCTGCATGTATGCGGATTACGCATGACCGGTTCCGTTATTTATTATTACGTTGGAATATCCTGCATGTATGGTCTATCGTATGCTTAGTGAATTACATTTGTTATTCCATTCTTTATTATTACATTTGGAATATCATGTCTGTAATGCGGATTACGCATTTGACACGGTTCCATTCTTTATTATTACATTTGGGAATAAACATGCATGCGCGGTCTATCGCATGCATGGTGAATTCTTCTGTTATTCCATTCTTTAATATTCTTTTGGAATAACCTGTCTATGTGGATTACCAAATGCATGGTGAATGATCCTTTGTTTTCATTCCTTATTAAATCGTAGAAATGATCTGTCTACATGATGAAAATCCATTTGCAGTTTTGTAATTTTTTTGAACCTCAAAAATTCTGGAAAAATTTAAAATGATAATTTGATGAGTTTTCTATATTGTGTCCGAAGATGGCAATTTTTGGATGTATAGATTAAGAGTTATGAATTTTATAGGAAAAGACTATTTTTAAAGTAAACTCTTATAACTCCTTGTGGTTAACTCCAAAATTGGTAAAATTTTTATTGGGAGTACATGCGTATCACATGACCATACCCTGTAAATTTCGGAAATTTTGGATAAAAGTACAATTTATGATAAATGTCTAAATATTCGGCAGTTTTGGCCATATAAAAAATAGTAAATGAATTTTAAAAATTCCGAGAAAAATATATGTTCAATATGGGACTATATCCTGTTAAATCTCAGAAAAGAAATATTTTTGGGACTGATTTGGTATTTTTCATGAAAATGAACTAGTTATGAGTAAATAAATTAAATATGTTATGTGAAGTAACAAAATTGAAAAATAGGATTTTATGGCTTGGGAATCCTATATAGGGTATATGCATATTTTTGATGAGAGATTTGATCATTGGTAATGAAATCTTATGAGTATGACATTTTTGAATGATTAAAATGCATTATTTGGTAAAGTGTAAACAATTGAAATAAATTGTTTATAAGTTTAAGAAGTGATTAAAATATTATTATAATATTAATAATATTAGATTATGAGTTTATTAAGTGATTGATAATATTTGGATAAATTTAAAGTCTTTAATATTTATCCTTGATTTCGTTTGATTTGATTTCATTTGATTATTGCTTATATCATTGTCATCATCCTCATGCTTATATTGTGATGAAAGTCATCTTTGGCTTATGTGCATAGATGGACTTGGTATGATTATGACTAGGGATTATTCGGTATAATCATGACCGTAATGTAACGAATGATGTGGTAAAAGTCCTCATTGGCCGGGAGTGTATTGATGGACAGTTTTTGGTATGATTATGACCAGGGATTATTCGGTATTATCATGACCATTGATGATTTAATGAATATCCTTGGCCCGTAGTGCAGGGATGATTCGATGATGTGGTTTATTTATTAAGCTGAGTCTCAGCGATAAAATTTTTTGATGAAAACACTTTAAATCATAGAAGATACTAGATATCATGCTCTACTTGACTCTTCTAATGGATTGCTTATTCTGCTGCAGTTAAACTTAATGTGTATTATATTTTATCAGTTTAACATTGTTGAAGACTAATGATAATTTATTCTGCATTATCTTAGTCATAATATTTCTTACTGGGCTAGTTGAGCTCACCCTTTCTTTCACTATTCTCTTCAGGAAATGAGAACGTAAGCCGGGACTAGTCTGGGGAGCGGAATGACGGTCCCAGATGATAGCATTAGTAGTCCTCACTATTACGTTAAATAGTGTGACAATAAATGTAACGAGGACTCCATTGAGTGTGGATATTGTCTAGATGACAATATTCTTATTAAAACTCTTAGATTATGTTTTGTCGTATTTTACATGACTGTTGTATAATTAAGTTGTATTTAAATTTTGTACCATGTATTTGGCGACTCAAGATGGGTGATGTATACCTATTTTTGGGGCGTCATAACAACCCTGTCTTATGATAACATGAAGTTGTCTGTCATTAGGCATCTTGTATGATAGTGGCAAAACGCCCTTCTAAAGTTGGGTTCACCTCACACTATTCGGTTCACCAAAATCAACGGTTAAATTGACGTATAAAATATGACACACTTATCTAAAATTCTCAATAAAATTATTTTCATACTGTTTTAAAGGAAACCTCAACAGCTATAGACCATCGTTCTATTCCCATGTTACCCCCGCTCGACCCAACTATACTCTTATTACCTGAAAGGAATTATGAAACAAAAGGGTGAGCACAACTAGCCCAGTAAAGAATATCATGACTAAAGATAATTAAATTATTAATAGCCTTCATCAGTAATAAATCAGAGATTTAGAACATATGGTAGATGATAAAACTTTTCAACCATAGTGGCAGCGGAACGAACAATGCATTAGAAGAGTCAAATAGACCATGAAGTCTATTATCTTCTCCATGTTAAAAGTCCACCAACAATGTTTTATCCCTGTAACATCAAGTAACAGTTCATGTCCACAATCATATGAATAACTCATAATCATCATTGTGATTCTAAATTCCTCTTCGCACCTAGGACGAAGATAATTTTCATCACCTGCCTTTACCTGAAATATCAAAGATCATGGTTATACCAAATCACATTTCATGTTCATAATCATACTAATAAATTCATCTTTGCACAACGGGCCAAAGATATTCATTAACAGCTTATCTTTGCACTACAGGCCAAAGACATACAACTCTATTTTAGAAGAGTCAAGTAGAGTATGATATCTACTATCTTCTACAAATTAAAAGTTTATTATCAATATTAAATCGCTGAGACTCAGCTCAATACATCACCGAATTATCCATGCACTATGGCCAAGTATATTCATTAGTATCACATCCGTGAATTATCCATGCACTACGAGCCAATGATATTCATTAGTATCATGACCATGAATTATCCATGCACTACGGCCCAAGGATAATCGTGTTTTCACCAATGGTTATGGTCATGCCAAACAACAATTTATCTTTGCACCCTTGGCCGAAGAGAACGCTTTGTTATGATCATACCAACATATGTCCATTAATGCACTACGGGCCAATGAGGACTTTTATCACATCATTTGTAACATTAAGGTCATGATTATACCGAATAATCCCTGGTCATAATCGTACCAATCAACAATCCATCTATGCACGTAAGCCACAAATGACTTTCATTATAATATAAACATAAGGACGATGACAATGATATAAGCATTAATCAAACGAAATCAAGGATAAATATTAAAGACTTTAAATTTATCCAGAGTTAAAAAAATATCCAAATTATCAACATGATACTGCTTTGTGGAGTAAAGTTTAAGAATAATATTCATGTATTAAAAATAATTTGGACAGAAAAGAAATATATTTTTTGGGTGAATAGTATCCCATGAATAGTACCCTATGAATAGTACCACGTGAATAGTACCCCAACATGAAAAGTGCCCCAAATACCCGAGTGAATAATATTCAGTTGAATAGTAACTGGGTGAATAGTAACTCGTGAATAGTATTCCAGCATGTAAAGTGCCCCGAATACACAAGTGAATAATATTTGAGTGAATAGTAACTCATGAATAGTATTCTGACATGAAAAGATTAATAATTATCAAGAAAGCTCAGAATAATATTTCTATTAAAAGATACTGGATGAAGCACAAATATAAAGGATATTCTACTAATTTCACAGAGTATGGAAGTAATACTTCAACAAAATGAGTGTAGAAGTAGGAATACAAAATGAAATAATATTACTTACATACTATAGAGTATCGAAGAAAATATTATTTTATACGAATATTGAACGGAGATAATATCTATACGAATACAAAAAATAATATCTCTTCTGAATATGAAATAAATAATACCCCTTACCTCAAAAGAAGACTGGATACTGGAATAGTGAAGTAGCAGACTTTTCTTCTTCTTTCTCTTTATAGCTTCTCTCTCTCTCTATAATTGCTCTTGTGAGTCTTAGTGAATTGGTGAGAATGCAAGAAGAATGAGCTTCTATTTATAGAAAAATATAGTTTCGATAATTGCACGTTTTGGGGCTCAAAATATTATAGTATAATACCTTCATCCTTTCCTCCATTTTTAATTTAGTCCTACAAGTATTATCAAACTTGCACCACCTCCCCTAGTAGTACATCATGTGAATCAATAGATCTATACATGTGAAAAAAATAGTTACAGTATAGTACCTTCATCTATACCTCAATTTTTAATTTAGTCATGCAAGTATTATCAATCTTGCACTACCTCCCCTGATAGTACATGCATGTGAATCAATAGTTATAAGCATGTGAATTAATAGCAATTAATTTCTTATTTATCCGATTAATTACCCGATTGGTCAATATAACCTCCACGAATTAATTATAATCGAAATAAATGTCGATTTCAACTAACACTAATAATCCCAACACAATGGAAATATCAATTTTATCTTAAATCAACACGAACTTATTCATCATTAATATTATAACTCACAACATTTAACAACCGGATCATTCCCAGAAAAGAGGGGGCTTTCCGATAAGGATTTCTCCCTATTGGCGCGCAATTAGGTGACCAAACCTCTCCTCGACAAAACTTTCTAGACCTTGTCAATATTGCAAATAATAATATGAATAACTTTGTCATCTTAATTATTGATTTAATAATAATAAATATTATGTAGATGATACTGTGACAATAATTGAATTAATAATATGAGAGATATTATGCAGAAATTACTGTAGGAATAATTGAGTATAACTGAGTGACTTCTCACGTAAGCATCAATAATCAATACCGTTTATTACTATGCAACCACGCGTATTACTGTTTTTTTACCACCAATTATTTCAATAGTTTAACGGTAAAACTTTCGCCGTTATTTTTATAAAAGATAATTCTGTCATTTTCTAAGTCCGAAATTTCTTCCGTTGTGGGGACCACCAATGATGGTGTCGTCGTACGGATATCCCATGATAAAAAAAAATATTCCCTGACCAAACGAATATTTTATATCAACTTGCTTACTTTGCAAAATTTTCAAATAACACTCTTAACTTTAACCTTTTATTAATTTAACCATTTACTAAATAGAATAACAATTATCAGAAAATTGAATACTTTCATTTCATAAAATTCGGGGTCTTACATGTAAGATCTTTCTCGGCACGTCTTTTTCCTTTTTCTTGAGCTGTTCACAGTATCTACATGTACCACAAATATCACATGACCCTCTTATCTTTATTGACATCACCATAATATAACATACAGTCATTCTCATAAGCATCAATCTTCTCATACCCTAAATTGAGCCTTTTAACCATTTTATTCACATCATAGTACGACTCCGGTAACTTATTGCCTACATGTAAGCAATCCTTCACAATGTTCACCAGTTCATTAAAACCTTTCTCGCTACAGTCATGTTATATCTAGAAGTGTAAAAATTAGTAACAACAGATAAAACAGTGCGCTTTTCGTGCCCGTCATATAGTGGTGTTACTGCTTCATATTTGACGCTCTTGTATGTCACTGTGTCATACACTGTTCCCCATCATTCGACTCTTGTTCGACGCTCTTTCCATCCCTGTTTATATTCCACTGGAGGTATGAACCAGCAGCTTCGACTATCATGTTAGTACAGTCAAAGGTTTTGTCACCTCTGGATTTCGGTTCGGATTCATGTTCATCCAACCAGGTTTCCCCATGATAGATACATGTCGTATAACCTTACTTGAACCCATATGCAAATAAGTCAGACATGACATCACTCCTTTCCTTCCACACTTCATTCACACACCTCTTATAAGGACATCTAATCTCATCGCCGCTGACTTGCTCAAACACGAAATTGAGAAACTGTTCAACCCCACTCTTATTAGTGGCTACCCTACATTCTGTCCAACTTCGATCAACAAACATCTTAGACAACTGACTGCTATATATATGGAAAGTTAGACAAACACAATCAAGTCTCCAAGTTAATTTATATGCAAGCTTATGAGTTTCCTAACTTTATCTCCCACTCTAACGGGTTAGGCTTCTATCCCATTCCTGGATGTGTCGCCTCACTGATGCCAACAACTTGAACACAACTTTATATTTTTCAAAAAGTTCGGCAGCACCTCCCCATGGTCTTCAAGTACACGAAATAGACTAATACATCGTAGTCTAAATATGCACCCGAAGAACATCAAGAGATATATACTGACCAAAAATTTAAAAAATATAAAGACGTGCTCAAGTTGTTAACACTGACCTAAGTAAGATCGAAACATATAAGAACAGTCCCAAAACGGGGACTATTTGAGATTCACTTATATTAAATGAATCTCAAACGGGTTTCTAAGCTGCCTAAACTATATGAAAATATGCACATGTGAAAGTATAATGACAATATTTCTTGACCCACCAAAGGTATTTCTTATGTACAACTGGCTGAATTACTTCATCATTTAGCTAGGTTTCAGAATTTAAGTGAATTTGCCAGTTCTCTTTCTTCTAGGCCTATAGTTTCTTTCAATATTTGAGTTCAACTAAGGTATATACCTTTTAGGTGTAGGAACCTTATTGATCAACAATAAAGTATATCAAAATAAACTAAGCATTAGATTCTATTGCAATCCCAAAATAGATTTTAACTCATAGTTGAATCAAATCCATCATCCACAAATTGAATAAACATTATAAGAATACAAATAGGAATCAAAGAGAGGATAAGATTAGAAAGTTGAAGTGAAAATCTATTCTCTTACTCCAAGTTTGAATCTTTAATGCTATCCAAAAGCTACACATCTTCAGATCTAATCAGATCTAGAAAATAACTACTAAATCCACTCTAATCTAATATTGAAAGTAAAGAGAGAAAGCAATAATATCTAAGTGATCCCCCAAGGGTTGGAATCCCTATAACATACTGATATAAGTCTAATATATATGAGTCTAAGCCGTATGTCTCCTTCTCCAAGCAATAGTCCCATTGGCCAGTTCAATTAAAAGTCAGCTACAGAATATAGACTGGCGCATCTATGCTGTAAATATGCCTTAGAGTGGTGTAAAATTGCTATTGTGTGGGATCCGGCGGGACTATATATTGTATTGCACATGTGTCAAAGGGTAAGTTGGGCGCAGCTGCGTCGTGCACCAGCTGCCCCTGACTTCTTCTGTTGTAGTCTTCTAAAGTTTGTAGATTCATGGCATCTCACTCCAAGTTTTCCTTCCATCACCAAGCCATCATACTAAGCTCCATTTACACCAAGAGAGTTCCCATTGCTGAAACTACAAAAGAAAGCACAAATGCAAAAAAATCTATACAATAAAATGAGTTTAAAAAATATTTTAAGTTAGTTTATATTTAAATAGGTGGTTGTAAAATAACTTATCACCTACCCCCAGAGTGTGAAATCGAATTTTGTATTGACCTTGAACCCGGTACAAAACCCTCAAATATTTCTTCACCCAAAATGAATGTAACATGAGCCAAAGACGTTGGCTTGAGCTGTTGAGATATTACGACCATACCATTCAATACCATCCTAGAAAAGAGAACGTGGTAACTGACGCGTTGAGTAGAAGATCATATGCGGTTACTAGTGCGATGTTGTTAACACAAAGACCAATTTTGTATGATTTACAATGGATGGAGATAGAGTTAAAGAATCTAGGGACCCACGTGATGATGTCAAATATACGAATAGAACCGACTTTAATCGATAAAGTTAAAGATGTGGCATATAGACTCGTTTTATCTCCAAGAATGTCTCGTGTTCATAACGTTTTTCACATATTTATATTACGTAAATATGTGGAAGACCCAAATCACATTATTAAATTAGAACTAGATGAGATAGCGGAAGATTTAACGTATGAGGAGATACCTGTTAAAATCATGGATAAGAAGGAACATATTCTACGCTCAAGGGTTATACCTCAAGTCAAAGTTTTATGGAGAAACCAAGATATTGAGGAAATGACCTGGAAGTTAGAATCTGACATGAAAACAATGTATCCTCACCTCTTCGACATACCAGGTACGTACACCAATATCGAGGACGAAATTTCATAAGAAGGGGAGATTGTAAGACCCCAACTTTTTTATGAATACAGATTTAATTTTCTCTAAATGTTATTTTGAATAATAAGGTGTGGATTTGATATAAGGTTATAGTTGTGGGTAATATTTACAAATTTTACAAAGTAAGTAAGTTGTCATAAAATATTTGTTTGGTCGGAGAATATTTGTTTTATCAGGGAATATTCATACGATGGCACAATCATTGGTGGACCCCACAACAGAATTACTATCGGATTTGGAAAATGACAGAAATAACTTTCTTATAAAAATAACGACAAAACTTTTATCATTAACTATTGAAATACCCGGTGATAAAAGTACAGTAATACGCATGGTTGCATAGTAGCACACAGTATTGTACAATATCTTTGATTATTGATGCTTATGTGAGAAGTCACTCAGTTTTATTTAATTATAGCAACAGTAGTTGATGCATAGTATCTCATATTATTGATTCAATTATTATCACAGTATCATCTACATAATATTTTATATTATTAAATTAATAAATGAGACGACATAATTATTCATATTATTATTTGCATTATCGACAATGTCCAGAAAGATCTAACGAAGAAAGGAGTTAGGTCATTTAATTGTGTGCTAATAAGGAGAAGTCATTATCGGAAAGCCCCCTCTTTCCTGGGAATGATCTGGTTGTTAATATTGTGAGTTATAATATTATTGATGAATAATTGTTGAGAGATTAAAAATGTGTTTAGTCAAGTGATTTGTGATAAATAAAAGGGGTTTGTCATGAAGTATTTATTATAAAATAGGCTTATTACATGGACCCCCACTTACTCATTTTTTAAAATAGTCGGTAGAAAGTTATCTCAGTTTTTATTTTATATTAGATAGTACTGCATAGTGTTGCATAGTACTGTATAGTGTTGCATAGTGTTGCATAGTGCTGCATAATAAAATCATTAAATTTATCAAAATTTGCCAATGAACTCTTATTGTGTAGTCTGTGATTATTTTCTTAAATAGTATCCTGTCATTCTCCTATAAATAGGATGCTTAGTTAAGAAATGAAAATCACACCAGAATCAGAAAATTCTTCTTCTATAATATTGAGCGTATTTCTTTTGAGTTTAAGGAAACTTTGAGTGTAGCAAATAGTGCAAGTTTTCTTCAAGAATATCCCTGCTATACCAGTCAGATATACTCTTCTTTTAAGGTAAGGGGTATTATTTATTTCATATTCGTAAGAGATATTATTTTAGTATTCGTAAAGAATATTATTTTCGTTCAATATTCGTAAGGGATATTATTTTCGTTCAATATTCGTAAGGAATATTATTTTCGTTCAATATTCGTAAGGGATATTATCTTCGTTTAATATTCATAAGAAATATTATTTCCATTCAATATTCGTATTATTTTTGTTCAATATTCGTAAGAAATAATATTTTCTTACATACTTTATAGTATGTAAGTAATATTATTTCATTTCATATTCCTAATTCTTCTCTTATTTTGATAAGTATTGCTTCTATACTCCTTGAAATTACTAGAATGTCCTTAAAATTTGCGCTTCATCTAGTATCGTTTCACTTAAATATTTTTCTGAACATTCTTGTTAAATTTTAATCTTTTCATGTCGGGGTACTATTCACGGGATACTATTTATACATACGACACTATTCATACGGTACTATTCATATATATGATACTATTCACATGGTACTATTCACCAAGTACTATTCGCTCGAGTACTATTCACCCGGACTACTATTCACTACAAAAAAATGATTTCTTTTATGTCCAAATTATTTTTGATACATGAATATTATTCTTGAATTTTACTCCACAAAGTAGTTATCATGTTGACAATTTGAACATTCTTGAACTCTGGATAAATTGAATTATAAATCTTTAAAATTTATCCTTGATCTCACTTAATTGAATTCTTATATCATTGTCATCATTCTCATGCTTATATTGTGATGAAAGTCATCTTTGACCCGTAGTTCATAGATGGACTGTTAATGGGTATGATTATGACCAGGAATTATGTATCGGTATAATCATGACTTGTAATGTTGCAAATGATGTGGTAAAATTCCTCATTGGTTCGTAGTGCATTGATAGATAGTTGTTTGGAATGATCATGACCACTAGTGATAATAACGAATACCCTTGGCCCGTAGTGCATGGATAATTCATGGATGTGATACTAACGAATATCCTTGGCCCGTAGTGCATGGATAATTTGGTGATGTGGATTATTTATTGAGATGTGTTACAGAGATAAAATATTGATGTTGAACTTTTAAATCATAGAAGATAGTAGACATCATGCTCTACTTGACTCTTCTAACGGATTGCTTGTTCCGCTATAGTTAAACTTGTTGTCTATTGTATTCTATCAGTTTTTATATTGTTGAAGACTAAGGATAATTTATTCTAAATTATCTTAGTCATAATATTCTTTACTGGGCTATTTATTCTCACCCTTTTCTTTCATTGTTATCTTCAGGAAATGAGAATATAGCTGGGACTAGTCGGGGAATGGAGTGATGGTCCAAGATGGTGGCTATAGTAGTCTTCACTATTCTATAAAATAGTGTGATAATAATTGTAATGAGGACTCCATTTGAGTTTGGATATTGTCTATGAGACAATATTCGTGTTAAAACTCTCAGCTTATGTTTTAGTTGTATTCTGCACGTTAATTAATAATTGTGTAAATTAAGTTTATATTTAAATTCTGTACTATGTATTTGGCAACTCAGAATGGGTTGTATGGACCTATTTTGGGGTCTTCACAATACCTAATGGAGTTTTACTTGCCTGTCAATAGGAATTCCTATAGTGATATTAGTACACGTGATCCTTTGACTTGAGATCATCATAGTATCTTGTGTATGATGAATTATACTTTGACTTATTCCTTATGAACCTTAGGGTATATCAAATGGTATGATTGGGTATAATAAGTTATATATGGAGATAATGAATGATCAATAAAAAATCTATTGCTTCTAGTAAAAGAATATAGATGTCCTACGTGATTCGATAAATGACAACCCAGTAGTCCTTGACCAAGACAAAATGAAATTAGAAAGGAGTTTCTAATTTGCATTATTTGGTGTTGTGCATTTAAGAATTGAAATACATATAATTAAATAAAATAAGACTTGACAGGAATTCCATGTCTTATATTTAATTGAGACATTGTATGGTGGAATGATTGAATTGTACGGTAACTATTTACTCAAAGGTTCTTTTATGATTAATGTTGAAATATATATTATCTAGAAAGTCGTTGATCGCTAAGGAGGCTTCTCCCTATTGTAGAATAAATATTATTTATTTAAATAATAGTTTAATTTATTTATTTAAATAAGATTAGAATTATTTTAATTGATTTATTCACAACCAGTTTAATATGGAGAACCTAAAAGGTCACACCATAAAAGGAAGAATAATTATTGAAGAAGTTAATGACATAATCATAATAATATGTTAAGTGTATTTAATTTAATCTATGGTGATAGAGGTAAATTAAATAGCTTAATATTTATTATTTAATATTTTAGAAATATTAAATATAAATTAATAAGAGGAGTTTTATTAATATTATTACAATTATTATTATTTTAATTTCTAAAGGAGTTTGGGAATTAATTTAATATAAGTACTCTTAGATATTCTTAATAAGATTAGAGGCAAATTAATTAAAAGAGTTTAATTAAGTATCCCTAATAAGATTAGGAAGCTTAATTAATTAAAAGAATTTAATTAATTAAATAATACCCTAATTTCTAATTATATTAGAAGAGTTAACTGATATCTTATATAAGAGTGGTCTTATATTAGATATTAAATAATACGTGATTCCAATAGTTGGCGAGTACGCCCCTTTTTTATAGAGATGGAAAAACTAGGGTTTGAGTCAAACACCCATCTTCTTGAATATTTGTTCTTCCTTGGTGGATCACCTCTAGAGGCCAAACACTTGGGTGGCTAACGTTGATCAAAGGAGGGAATCAAACCCGGTGGATTCAAGTTGAACGTGCAAAGGATTGGAGGTGAACCCGTACCTGAGGAAGCTAGTTTCTATAAGGGTATGAATCTGTTTTCCATCTCTTTTCAATTAATTAATAATTATGGACATAGTATGATCTTGGTGATTGGTTTGTATGAAAATTTTAAATTCCTATTTTATCGCGCTTTCACACCTTTTGTGTAATTTGATTGAATGTTCGCGCTATATACAAACCGAACAGTGGTATCAAAGCCTAACTTTGTGATAATTATCGATCTTGATGATTCCATGTATGTATGATATGTGATTAGATCGAATTTTCTAGGAATTTTTTTTTCTTGTTCTGTCTGCGACACGACACAGCTGCGCCGTCTCTAGTTCATTCTGGAGCGCAGCTGAGCCATAATGTGAAAAGGGTTTTCTAGGCTAGCAGTGCAAATTTGCGTGTCTATAGTTCATTCGGGCCTTGTTAATTTAACGCGCATAAATGGGAAAAAGTTTTCTAGTTAGCTAGTAAGCCTTGGTGTCTTTGGTCCCGATATATTCTCAGGCGCAATTGTGCCTCACACTGCAGATTACGGAAAATTTTAATTTTAATATTTATTTCAATTAAGATAAAAAAAATTATTTTTAATTGGAATATGATTAAAATAAAAGTTTTATATTAACTTGGAATTGGATTCCACATTCGTTTGAATAAAAGAGTTTACTCAAAAGTTGTATATTAACTTGGAATTGGATTCCACGTTCGTTTGAATAAAAGAGTTTATTCAAGAGTTTTATATTAATTTGGAATTGAATTTCACGTTCGCTAAAATAAAAGAGTTTATTTAAATATGGAATAGGATTCTATGTTTCCCAGAATAAAAGAGTTTATTCACATATGGAATAGGATTCCATGTTTCTTAAAATTAAATATGTTTAATTTTGATAAGGAATAGGATCCAACATATTTTATTTTATTTTCCAGCAATTTTAAGTTAAAATAAAGGAGTTTATTTTGTACTTGAAATTGGATTCCTTGTTAATCAAAATAAATGAGTTTATTTTGATTTGAGATTTGATTAAAAATAAAGGAGTTTATTTTTATTCAAAATTAGATAAAATAAAATAAAGAAACTTATTATGATTTAAATTTTGATTAAAATAAAGGAGTTTATTTTTATTTCGAAATTGGGTTTTTAATAAATTTGAAATTGCCCATTAAATTAATATTGATGCATATATGGAATGGATTTATTATTCATGTGATGAATTTATTTATTGATGCATATGTTGATGTGTATGATAATAAATGGGATTGATTATGGACTATTGACCAATGTGTTTGGATTTTATTTTAGTTGGATGCATGAATGTATGCGTTTTATTAAATGAGGTCTGCAACCTCGTCTTCTCTAATTTTTCTTAATATAAATTCTATCTCTCTCCTATGTACTTCTTCTTGACTGCTGATCAAGGTTTCTATTTATTTTAAATAGTTTTGTAATAGGAATAGTTAGAATTAATTTTGAAGAATTGGAGATCAAAGAGCAAGGAGCGCTTGAAGACCCGTTTGTAATGGAGCCCATGTTTAAATGTTATAATTATATTTAAATATAATTCTTGCACCCTAGATTTAACCTCTTGGTTCACTTGGTGGCTCTAGTGAACCAAACTAGAATAAAGTCCATAATCAATCCGGGTAGAATATAATATTCTATATGTGCATGCTTATACTATATATATATATATATATTGTGCAAACATGTTTCGCATGTTAATTAATATGACGATATTTTATATATATATATATATATATATATATGTGTGTGTGTGTGTGTGTGTGTGTGTGTGTGTGTGTGTGTGTGTGTGTGTGTGTGCATGTGCGCTAAACAAGATGAGACAAATTAATTACATGTAAACCCCTCATTTTATATATTAATTCCTAAGCGTTCAAAGATATTTGGAATATCGAACTTCGCCTTCTAGCATGATAAAAAAAATAATAAAGTATCAATTAATTATTATAAGTTTGTTGTGTCACCACAAGACTTATCTTAATTTTTAGAGATGTTAATTTTATCACATTTGATGCTTATAAAGAAAAATGAACAATGTTGTTTTGTTGTGTCACCACAAGGACAATGTTTTTCTTTTCTGAATATATAGAGTGCTAGGTTGGACTTAACTTGGATAATTTTGATTCGAATGTGCCACCACTTGATCAAAATAATATAAGAGGCAAAATAAAAGGATTTACATGATGATGTAATTGACAAGAGTTGTCTACCTATTTATTTATATATTTTTTGTTGTGTCACCACAAGGCTATATACATTTGAAATGAGATCCTTATTCTCACTAGCATATCTTTAATTAGATATTGTCGAACTATTTATATTGAGCGTAATATAGTTTGATGAAAGTAGTGGGAGATACCAATTTAAAACAAGACCTAAATTATTTTGGTAATTAATAAAAGAATGTATGATAAAATGTTGTTAATTAAAAAATTATTTACAAAATTTTACAATGTCTAAGTTACTATCACTGCGGAGCATATTAGATGCAAATTAACCAGACCGAATTAAACGGATTGGTTAAGGAATTTGAAAATAGTTCTCACGGCTGAAAAACTATCTTATGTCCTTAATACGCCATGTTAGGTCCTAGTAGGCACAATATAGATCTAAAGGGGGGGGGGGAGGGTTGAATAGATCCTTTTTCGTTTCAAATACTTTTCTCATTTATTTTGTATTGCTTATGAATTAGCATATGACAAACATAGGAATCTTTTCAAGCACATCAGAATAAGTGAAAGATCCCCTTCATTGATATATTCATGATAAGATATACATTGTTCATAGAGTTAATTTAGTAGTAAGCAGTTAAAACATATATAACAATTATAGTAGTTAATATAAATAAAATAAATGACATAAAGTAAAAGACACAAGGGGTTTTAAGTGGTCCAGATACTCAAGCTCCTAATCCACTCTTCTGCTTTCAACTAGCAGGATTTCCACTAAGGAAGGGCAGCAACCTGAATCACTAAGGTTCCTTCAAGGCCAGCAGCCTTGGAACTTCTCTAGATCCCTAGGAATTCTTCAAGCCCAGCAAGCTTGGAACTTAATTTAGTCCCTTTGGACAAGGACCCCTCAGGCCCTGGCTTCTTGTTGTTGTAGTTGTTGTTGTTGGTGCTGAGCTGCTAAGATGTCATTAAGCTCTGAACATCTTTTGTACTTAGCAGCTTGGTGTGGTCCTCTTTGCATTCTTCTTCGAGTCTGGACCACTTCTTCTTTTGGTTCGGCTGATCTTTACTCTTTTCAGCTCATCTTCATCTAATGTAAGCTGTGCACCTATCACCATCTGGATTTGCTAAGTCTCTGAGCTTTTGGTAGACTTCATCTGACACTTAGCAATCCCTCAACCTTTCTTGAATGTTTTGCAGACATGGTTCTGCATTTGTTCAGTTTCAGTTTTAGGTTCATGGTGATTCGTAGAGTGGCTTTTCTAATCTTCTTTGTGTTCACCCACTCTTCTGAATGTTATCTTCTTGGCCTTCTCAGCTCTCAGCTTGGCTACCATCTACAGTGGCATTCTTATATTTGTTGAGTGAAGCTTTAGTTTATTTGAGTTCTTCTTCAAAGCTGCTTCACTTCTACCTATGTAGTCTCACTGTCATTGAGACTTGTTCTGTTGATCTTTGGTGGAACTCTTAGAGTCAACAATAGCATTCCCAACAACTCAACAATTCTGCAACATTGCAGTCATCAACAATGCTTGATCTTTGAGGCTCTATTGATTTATACTGCTTTCTAATCTTCCCGTTGGAAAGTATCCATTGGAAGCTATTCAAATGGCTTAACAGATCTCGAGTTATTTGGTGCAGACTGCAGATGTGACATGACATCTTTTCTGACTTTCTGACACTGCAGTCTACTGTTTCATCTACCCCATTAGATATGTTGCTTTGATGTCTCGGGCAGGTCAACAACTTTATTTCCTTTTTCTGATTTCTTGATTAGAGGTTGTCCTTGCATCGATGCTCTCAATAAGCTTTTGTCCGAATGCCAACCTTCAGATTGAACCGTTGCCAATGCTTCAATCCTCAGTTGTTCGAACTCTACAATTCTGATGAACTTCTTCTTGGACCTGACCGTAGTGTCTTATTGACTGATGCTTATTGACATGTAGAGTCAACACTACGATCTTGAAGAGTGTTCACTTGATCTCTAATGAAGAATAACTCTTCCTTCTTCTTCGCAAAGGCTTCAACACACATTTGCTTTTAACTGCTCTCGACATCGATGGCTTGACTCCTTGCTCTGGCCCCTTGCTCTGGCCCCTTCTGAATAACAAGACACTTCAGATTTGTGGCGTGTCCAGCTCACTTTTTCCTTATGATCTCCCGTTCACTTAACATCAATGGACTGACCCAATGCTTAATCACTTTAGCCTTGTTCTTCAGAAGCAGACAAGTATCTTTGTGTATACTCCATCAGTTCCTTCTTCATTTGGCAAACACTACGATCTTGATTACTTCCAAGATCGTTGTCATCATTCCACTTGACAGCTACTGCATATGCTGACTTTCCTCAGTCAGCTACTTAAGTCTTTTTATGATCATCTTATGGAAGACTTCATCTTGAATGGCTTCACAACTCAATCTGGATGCTGATTGGGTTGATGCTTAGATCTTCTATTAGCTAGCATGCCATTCGTTGAGTGCTCTCTGGCTTCCTTTAGGTTAGATGTATCTTTGCAGTACCAACCAGAGGCTTCATTCCTTTGGATATTCTGGGAGTGCTCAATTGTTGAGAATTGTGTTTGCTTTACGATTCTTCCAAGGCTTTGTGAGCCCATCTATTGAGGTCTTATCTCTGTTCTCTATGATTCAGCTCTGGCTGTGTAGACACTACGACTCCGAGATCTGATCTTGACACTACGATTTTTGTCGTTGTGCTTGTTGTCTTCATCTGATTTTGTTCGACTACGATCTCTGCCTTTGATACGATCAGTAGACTCTACGACTCTGAGGGTAGTTTATGATTCTTGACTTGGCTTCAGCAGATGCTCGGTCGGCTCGTAGGCAGGCTGTCCCTATGATTTTGAACGTGACTTCCTCAGTAGACTACAACTCCGAGGAAGCTTTACTCGACACACTACGATCCTTCCTCGTCTCTCCTGACAGTCTACGAACTCCGAGATCTACTATCTTGCAGACTACGATTCTGCCTCGATAGTAACATGCTTGATCTATCTATGTTTATAGTCCTTGTACATCATTTCTTTTTAAGGACTTTACAAAGCTGTTTTGCGTATGTAGGATCAACCTAACATATTTGATCAATTCATTCTAAGTCCTTGTATATATGTTTCTATAATCTATTAGAGGACTTTACAACTTTTCTTAATGCAAGCATACTTGCATATTCATTCACATGTATATCATAATCAAATCATATATAAATAGGAATATCATTCACATGTTTATTCATGACAATCTTCCCCTATTTATTTATGACAAAAACAATAAGTGCATATGCATGTTATGAATGAATCTTATATACAGTGAGCTGCTGTATTTCTAAAAACAGATGATCATGAATGTTATTTATAATAATATGGAATTTAATACACTGATATTTTACATCCTGGATCTAGAATATACCTAACTAGTTAGAGATGTACCTCTTTGGCTCCATGTGTTTCCAGGATGTCTGTTGATCAGCTACTCATCTGTTTGGTTTGTTTGCTCTTGCTCCCCCTGGGATGTTGAAAAAAATTCTTTTGTCTGCTCCTCTTCTTCTTCTTCTGGCTCCCCCTCAGTCTTCTTCTTCTGGGTCATACAGGCTCATCATCTTTTGGCTCCCCCTCAGATGATGACTCAACTACTTCTTGTGCTATTGTCTTCTTCTCTTATTTCCTTTTGCTCTTCTTGCTCTTTCTTAAGTTCCTCTTTCTATGCCTCATTTTCTCCCCCTTTTTGTCATTAATCACTTGGGAGATCTGCTCCATGTTGGACATTAGTTTCCCCATCAGGTAGGAGGAGTTACCGACTTCATTCTTGAGGTCTTGTTGGCTCAACTCGAGTTGCATAGAGAAAGACTGATTCATGTTGTCAATCTTGTTAGAGAGGGCTTTGAGTTGCTCTTCATTTGCCTTTTGCGCTCGTAGAGCCTCAGCCTTTTGATCATGTATGGCCTTCAAATAGATGTGATCTCTCTCTTTGATTTTAAGAGATACATCAGCTATCGTTGCTTGGAGTTTGTCTTGAACTGGATGATCTCCTGTTGTGGTCATCACCATCATTGACTCCTCATTACTTAGAGATAATTTCTCAACCAGCTCAGCAAAATTCTTCAGCAGCTCCTGCTCCATAGGAATTGGGTCATCTGGTTGGACAGCTTCTTGTTGAGCACTGGATTGGACTCTATGATTTTCGTCCTTGGATAGATTTTCGAAAGTGTTAACAATCTGAAAGATCGTTGAGTACCAATCGATATTGGAAGATAAAGGGATGTTGGCCAACAGTTCTTGAGTAGATGAAGGTTTCTCATCTTGAACTTGAACACTATCAGTGATAGAGTGAACAGACTCTGCGAATATCTCCTTGGTCATAAACCTTCATCCTTCTGAGTCCACTCTAAGATCGTAGGGAATATAGTGATTTTTAGCATGTCGATAGACTAGGTAATGGGGCTGGTCATTGATCATCTTGCTTGCAAACTTCTTTACCCTGGGGAAGTTTTGTGACACAAGTTCCAAATTTGGAAACTGAGAGTAGCACCAGCTGAAGTAACTCTCATCTCTCTCATTATGTGCTTTTAGCCAAGACATCCATGGAAAAAACCATCTCATCAGAAGATCTTCAGAGTTATAGAGTATCGTTGAGCAATCTAATTCCATAATTTTCCAATTATAAAGCACTTCATCTGTGGTCATTCTTACAACTCGAAGTTGTTCATTTCCATGATTTATCCATCTTGCTGCTGGTTCAGCTGGTGGTTCATCAAAGACTTCCATTACTATTCTTCTGCTAATTCTGGCTGTAGAGAGAGCAGGATATTATTCCAGTTCTTTTGATTCCTGATGTGTAGAACCAAAATCTTCATTTCTTCCCTTTTTGAGCCTGAATCTTGCTGACTCCCTTCATCAGATTCATCAGTGAAGTCTTCTTGTAGATTCTCATTTTTAGAACCTTCTTTAACAACAGCTTCCTTCGAATCATCTTCTTCAATGCTAGTCTCATCTTTAGCACTTTCTTCCTGTGATTCATATTCCTCATCACTTAATTCAATGACGTCAGTAGAGTTATAAATTTTCTTTTTGGAGGCAAATTTAGCAATTAATCTGTAGCTCTTCCTTCTCTTTGGAGGTCCAGATATGGGAGAATCAGACTCTTCTTCTTCTTCAGACTCTGAGGCCTTTGAGTCATCAGGAAAGCTTCCTTGATGTTCATCATTGGTAGGGTCAGGTATTTCTTTTTCGATCTCATCATCTTTTGATCTATAAAGAGAGCTTATTGGAGCATTTGCATTTGGAGATTCAGATGGGTCATCTTGCAAATTCTCTTCAACTTCAAAGTGAGTACTCTAAGAATTGTCCATAGGGCTTACATATTCTTCTTCATTAGCAGAGTTTACATCTTCTTTCATGGATCCAGCTCCACCTTCATCGTTGGATCTTTTCTTCGGGGATTTAGTCTTGAGACCATCAGTTTCCTTTTCTTCTTTTGACTCTACATCCTCTTCTTTGTTAGATGTGCTTCCTTGGGAACTGGAATAGATTTTTCATCCCTTTTGCTTTCTTCTTGGGTGGTTCTTGGAGTAGTCTGTTACTCCTTCTTTTTGAGTTTTCAGTAGTTGATGCTGGTTTTTCTCCTGCTCCTTGTTTCTTCTTGTCAGTGGAGATATGTCTTGACGAAGCCTCTGCATTCTTCTTATTTTTAGTCTCCTTCTTTGCCGGTGTGGCAGTAACTGATGCAGAGTCATCAAACTCAGAGCGTTCCACCTCCTTTGCTTTTTTCTTCTTTGCAAAGACTTTTCTGTTGCTCCCAGTTTGTGTTAGCCTCCTGTTTTCCTTTGGGTTTTTCTTCCAATTCACAAACAGTTGTGGAGACATTACTTTGTGCACATTCAGAGGTTCTTCCTCATCATCCTTGATCTTGCTTCCCAGCTTCTTCTTCATCACAATACTTAGCAGTCTTCCATGAAATACCTTTGTAAGTGGTTTTTCTGTGGACCTTTTCAACTCAGCCTTTCCTATCCATTTGGAGATTTGATCGAACAGGATGGCTCCAAAATTGATTTGCTTCTTCAGAACTATTGCAGACATAATCTTCAACTGTTGGTCGAGTACAGTGTCGTGTGCAGTATCCTTGCATAGTATACATTTTCCCACTATTTCAGCAAGGAACTCAAATTCCTCAGGAAATTCCTTCTTCTTTATATCATTCAGGCTACGGTTTCTTTGGTACCGCATTAGCCTCTTACCTTCTTCAATGTCGACTTCATCCAGGTTTATCAGGCCTTGATTGTGAAACCCTAGACATTGATTGATGTCTGATGCTCTTATTTTTAGACTTGATCCTTTCACCTTAGTGGTCAGAAGCCTAGAGTTCATTGAAGCATTTGAGTAGAACTGCTCTACTAGTTCTATATAAATTGGAGTGTTGGCCTCCAAGCACTTAGAGAATCCAACTTTCTTTACGAGTTCAAGTATGTCCGTGAACTTCATCTCTGATTCTTTAAACTTTGTAAAGCCGAGTTGAATACCAGTTATAACTTTCCATTCTGCCATTTAAGGAGTTCAAGGTATATGGTATCTGATTCGGAGAGATTTAGCTGAATGTGATTTGGGCTCTGGAAGTTTGATTGGTTTGGCTTCGAAGAGGATTCTAGGGTTTGAAAATGGGAGGGAGAGGGGTTCAATAGGTTCTGGTAACTATTTCCATATTTTGAATTTGTCTTTATGGCAGTTCCTTCTTACACCGCATACACTATGACGTGTCAACTAGCCATTGGTTGCACGATGCCCAGTAATAAGCTGTAACTCTTCATTAACTTTTCAGTTAGATGTCTCTTTTAGAAGAGTAGACGTTTGATTGACATGGATTGACCGTTGACTTCTTGGGTTCGTAGAGTAGCATGATAAGACAGCTATGGACTCTATGTTTTCCTTTTGTTGACTCAACGATCAACTCTTGAGAGATGTTACAGTGAGTGGTTTTGACATTTCTTCTCATTTTGAACCTGCCTGGCTCAGCCACAATTGTGCTTCATGAAGCCTTGGGCACTTCTCTTTAGCAAAATATCCTCCCAACCATCATTCGAACTCATCTCCCATAATCTGAATATTTGAGCAATTGTCAAGTTCTTCTAAGCTCCTTATGAGTTAGATTAGCCTTTTGTAAGACTGCAATCGTCGAGTTTATTTTTACGATTGCTGAGGTTGCACCACGATCGTTGAGTTTTCTTAAACTCTACTCTGCGATTGTTGACTGTCTTAGTCCTTGAGATGAACTTGGCTAAGCAATCCTTCTGGGTTAAGGTAGCTCAGGAAGGGCAAACCTCTTAGAATGAGCTAAGGGTCAGGTTTGTCCCTAAGGCACTTTCCAGATGAATTACTTTTAGAAGTGATTTGCACTGATATCTCATTTGACTTTTTCTGGTGGGGAGGTCCTCTACCAACATTAGACAGTTTCATTTGCTGTAATCGTGGTGTCCTCCTATATTTACACTGCGATCAGATGTTTGATCGTAGGCTCTTCCACGATTTTGAGTTGGGTGGTTGATAGGTTATCAGTGGTGCATTTTGAGACGTTCCTACTAACTATGGATCTTCATTTGGTTCATCAGCCACAAAGTTTTGGGACTTTGTAGCTGGTACATTGCTACATAGAGTATTTCAGTGCTGTTATTCCTGAACAGATCACTGCTCCCCCATGGTTGATTCTGTCTTTTTAGTGAGGTGTTATTTCCTTTTCTTCATGTACGTTGGGAAGCATCCCTGCACATCTCCTTCTGACTGAAGTCTTTAAATCTTCCTACATTGTAGAACTGAGTATCTTTAGGGATGATCATTCTACGATCCTTTGATAGCACTACGAGCATAGTCTTCCTTGTCAGCTTGTACTTGTGGAGTTCTGCTCCCGTAATTAGTTCCTCGTGTTTAATGCTTGATGATCCTCTGATCTGAGCTTCCTTGATAACACGCTTTGCATGCTTGAGCATCTAAGACCATTGTTCAACTTTGGTTAAATGACCTGCTTTCATATAAAGGTTAGCAGCCATTTGAGCTTCATTTAGATTAGCTCAGCAGGTCTTCAAGGACAGGCTTTGACATATAGGAGTTTTATTAGAATTATTTCTGAACAGTCCTAAGCCTTCTGCTGGTTGAATCTTCTTGTCTAAGGTCCTTTTCTTTAGCATTCCTTAGTGTAGTCAGATAGACCAAGTACCTGCATGTTACACATTTCTATTTTTGGTACCCATGGTTAAATGGGTCCTGCTAGGTTAGTTTACTAAACCCCTGTTCCTCATATATTTGGATAATCATCATATTGACCACCATCAGTTGAATTCATGCATATAACTAATTTAGATAATATATCTTGAGATGCATGGTGGTGAGTGAGTATGAAATCTGCCATTTTAATAACACACTCATTTTCTTTGATGGTTTCATCTTTTGCTAGATTATGTTCTCAGGGTTTAAATGTTCACAAAGTGAGAATCGACTCTACAATTTATTAGTATCTGGTTGATTCATGGAGGTGATCAGTTTCTATGAATCTTCAAGATTCTCTTGTAGAACTGATCATACTCTGTGTCATTAAACACTTAGACCATAGGATGTTCATTAACCCATCAGCAAAGATTACTTTACTTCCATTCGACTTGTGATGCCCTTAAAACCATTCCAGGTCTCTTTCAAGTTGTCATCTTCAACCTAAAATTAGATGGAGAGAAAGTTTATAGACATTTGAGTTTCCATCATCAGTGTACTTTCTCTCTTCACCTTTTTAGGTAGATTATGAATACTTGAAGGAAAACTGTAATAGTTCATAAGTGAGGTGCAATTGCGATGATCATATCTATATTAGTGAGGAACCGTACCTTTTTGCTGTCAGTTTCTCAACAGTCATTTATCTTAGATATACTGAGTTTAGGCATTGATGTGCATGTTTTCTCATTTGTTTCTGATAGCTAGTTGCTCCCGTTGATCTTCAATCAATCAGTCGTAGTCTTGAAGATGCAAGCTAAGAGACTATCAGCATCTTTAGTTCTTTGACATCCTTGAGTTTGCAAGACTTACATCTAATTGCTGGTTGGCCAGATACATGTTTGAGAAGTGCTTCTATCTTCTCTGAATAAAAACATTTCTTAGCATGTATGGCCTTTTCATCTTTTTAGACTGGTGGATGTTTGACTCTTTTCTGTTCATGACATTTGAGCTTTTTAGCCTGATCATCAGACGACAAGATTGACTGCGAGCAAGGATTGGTCTTGTTGATATGGCAATCGAGAGTATGGACCGATCTAAGCTGCTTCAGGTGTATATACACATTTACCTGTACACAATATATCCAACGTGTGATCTCATCTGCATATAACAAGTGACTTACTACTAAACTAAGTTTAAAACAATGTTTGTGCCTAGGATTAGACTCAAAGCAATTAGCTTTTGAATATAGCATGAGAACCTGCTCTGATACTAATTATTAGTTCCCAGTAGGCACAATATAGATCCAGAAGGGGGGGTTGAATAGATCCTTTTTCGTTTCAAATACTTTTCTCATTTATTTTGTATTGCTTATGAATTAGCATATGACAAACATAGGAATCTTTTCAAGCACAGCGGAATAAGTAAAAGATCCCCTTCATTGATATATTCATGATCAGACATACATTATTCGTAGAGTTAATTTAGTAGTAAGCAGTTAAAATATATATAACAGTTATAGCAGTTAATGTACATAAAATAAATGACATAAAGTAAAAGACACAAGGGGTTTTAAGTGGTTCAGAGACTCAAGCTCCTAATCTACTCTTTTGCTTTTAACTAGCAGGATTTCCACTAAGGAAGGGAAGCACCCTGAATCACTAAGATTCCTTCAAGGCCAACAGCCTTGGGACTTCAGTTCACTAAGAACTCTTCAAGGTCAGCAACCTTGGAACTTCTCTAGTTCCCTAGGAACTCTTCAAGCCCAGCAGGCTTGGAACTTCATTTAGTCCCTCCGGATAAGGACCCCTAAAGCCCTGGCTTCTTGTTGTTGTAGTTGTTGTTGTTGTTGGTGCTGAGCTGCTAAGATGTCATTAAGCTCTGAACATCTTTTGTACTTAGCAGCTTGGTATGGTCCTCTTTGCATTCTGCTTCGAGTCTGGATCACTTCTTCTTTTGGGGCAGCTGATCTTTACACTTTTCAGCTCATCTTCATCTAATGTCAGCTGTGCACCTTCACCATCTGGATTTGCTAAGTCTTTGAGCATTTGGTAAACTTCGGCTGGAACTTAGCAATCCCTGAACCTTTCTTGAATGTTTTGCAGATATGGTTCTGCACTTGTTCAGTTTCAGTTTTAGGTTCATGGTGATTCGTAGAGTGTCTCTCCTGATCTTCTTTGTGCTCAGCCACTCTTTTGAATGCTATCTTCTTGGCCTTCTCGGCTCTCAGCTTGGCTGCCATCTTCAATGGCATTCTCATCTTTGTTGAGTGAAGCTTTAGTCTATTTGAGTTCTTCTTCAAAGTTGCTTCACTTCCACCTATGTAGTCTCACTGTCACTGAGACTTGTTCTGTTGATCTTTGGTGGAACTCGTAGATTCAACAATAAAATAACTCAACGATTCTGCAACATTGCAGTCATCATCAGCTCTTGATCTTTGAGGCTTTGTTGATTTATACTGCTTTCTAATCTTCTCATTGGAAAGTAGCCATTGGAAGCTATTCAAATGGCTTCACAGATCTCGAGTTATTTGGTGAAGACTGCAGATGTGACATGACATCTTTTTTTCGACTTTTCGACATCGCAATGATCATTGTTTCACCTACCCGTCGCCGATATGTTGCTTTTATATCTCTCAAAAGCGGTCGACGACATTATTTCCCTTTTTTTATTTCTTGATTAGAGGTTGTCCTTGCATCGATGATCTCAATATGATTTTGTCTGAATGCCAACCTTTAGATTGAACCGTTGCCAATGCTTCAATCCTCAGTTGTTTGAACTCTACAATTCTGATGCACTTCTTCTTGGACCTGACTGTAGTGTCTTATTGACTGGTGCTTATTAACATGTAGAGTCAACACTACGATCTTGAAGAGTGTTCACTTGATCTCTAGTGAAGAATAACTCTTCCTTCTTTCGTGCAGTGCTTCAACACTTCTGTTTGCCTCAACAGTTCTCAGATATAGATGGCTTGACTCCTTGCTCTGGCCCCTTCTAAATAAAAAGACACTTCAGATTTGTGGCGTGTCCAGCTCGCTTTCTCGTTGTGATCTCCCGTTCACTTATCATCAATGGACTGACCCAATGCATAATCACTTTAGCCTTTTTCTTCAGAGGCAGACCAATATCATTGTGTATACTCCATCAGTTCCTTCTTCGTTTGGCAAACACTATGATCTTGATTACTTCCAAGATCGTTGTCATCTTTCCACTTGACAGCTACTGCATATGCTGACTTTCCTCAGTTAGCTACTGAAGTCTTCTTATGATCATCTTATGGAAGACTTCAGCTTGAATGGATTCACAACTCAATCTGGATGCTGATTGGGTTAATGCTTAGATCTTCTATTAGATTGCATGCCATTCGTTGAGTGCTCTCTGGCTTCCTTTAGGTGAGATGTATCCTTGTAGTACCAACCAAAGGCTTCATTCCTTTAGATATTTTGGGAGTGCTCAATTATTGAGAATCGTGTTTGCTCTACGATTCTACCTTGGCTTTGTGAGCACATCTATTGAGGTCTTAGCTCTATTCTCTACAATTCAGCTCTGGTTGTGCAGACACAACGACTCCGAGATCAGATCTTGACACTACGATTTCTGTCATTGTATTTGTTGTCTTCATCTGATCTTGCTCGACTACGATCTCTGCCTTTGATACGATCAGTAGACTCTACGACTCTGAGCGTTGTCTATGATTCTTGACTTGGCTTCAGCAGATGCTCGGTCGGCTCGTAGGTAGGCTATCTCTACGATTCTGAACGTGACTTCCTCAGTAGACTACGGCTCCGAGGAAGCATTACTCGACACACTACGATCCTTCCTCGTCTCTCCTGGCAGTCTACGAACTCCGAGATCTACTATCTTGCAGACTACAATTCTGCCTCGATAGCTCTCGAGTTATCCTTGACTCTCCTGGTAGACTACGATTTCTGGTGCAGTGCTCGACGATCAGACAAGCCTATCTATTACATCATTCGATCAACCTAACATGCTTGATCTATCTATGTTTATAGTCCCTGTACATCATTTCTTTTTAAGGACTTTACAAAGCTGGTTTACTTATGTAGGATCAACTTAACATATTTGATCAATTCATTCTAAGTCCTTGTACATCTATTTCTTTTATCTATCAAAGGACTTTACAGCTTTTCTTAATACAAGCATACTTAAATATTCATTTATATATATATATATCATAATCAAATCATATATAAATAGGAATATCATTCACATGTTTATTCTTGACACGCCTATCCCTGCAATGGTTGAAGCAATGCCTCCGAGGAAGAGATTGCTACTTTAGAAAGTGGCAAGATGATGCACAGTTGGCTCAACGCATTATGCTCGCATCCATGAGTAATGAGCTTCAGCATCTTCATAAAACTATGGATGCTCTTACTTACTATACTCCTGCACATCAAGTAGTTGATGGTGAGGAAAGTAGGACTGATAGATATAAGATATCAAAGGAGCTCTTCCGATCTAGAATGACCAATGTCACTACAGTACAGACACATGTCCTAAACATGATCACTTTGATTGAACAATTAGGACAACAGGTTTTGTCATGAATGGAGAGTTGAGCCAAGATTTGATCTTGTAGTCACTCCTAGGCTCCTTCTCACAATTATTGTGAATTTTTCATATGAACAAGATAGATATCAGCTTCCCTGAATTGCTTAACATGTTGAAAAACAATTGAGAGTCACTTTCCAACCAAGAAAGACTAAGTCTTACTGGTAGGGGCCAAAGGATCTTCTGAAAAGAAGAACGATTCAAAGAAGGTAAATAGAAAGGCAAAAATAAAGTATAATAAGAATAAAACTGATACAGATAGCAAAGGAGTTTACTTGCACTGCAATAAGCCTGGAAACTGGAAAAGAAACTACGAGAAGCATCTTGCAGAGCTAACGAGAACAAGCTTAGTGAAGCTTCGGTTACAAATACAATTTTGTTCATGATTAAAATAAATATTTATGTAAGTTAAGGTTCTACTTGGGTATTGGATACTGGTTTTGGTTCTCGTAAATATAGATTTATGAAGGAACCAAGCGGAAGTAGAAATCTAAACAAAAATAAGCAATCATATGTGTTCGAAATGACGCAAAGGTTGCTGCATTAGCCATAAGAACTTATAGTTTAGCACAACCCACGGGTAAATCTATTAAGTCAATAAGTTATTGTATTCTAGTTCTCGTTAGAAACATTATTTCTATTTTTTATTGTTAGACAATGAAATCTTTGGTATTATATTTAAGAATAATTGTTGTTCTATTTATAATAATAATGTTTTGTATAGAACTGGAATATTACTTAATGGATTTTGTATACTTGACTTACATGAAAAAAACTATTTTGCAAATTAAACAAACTAGTATAAGAAAAGGAGATGATCATTCAAATAGTTGAATGTGTGTATTTGCTGAAATACAAGTGTGAATTATTTGAATGTTTTAAAGAATTCAAAAGTGTTACAAATTGGAAAAGTATTAGGATTCTTTGATCGGATCAAGGAAGGAATACTTGTGCAATGAGTTTCTAGATTATCTCAAATGGTTTTCTCATAATAGACACCTCATGATACACAATAATTGATTGATGTATCCTAAAGGAAAAATCATACTTTATTGGACATTGTGCGGTCCATAATGATTTTTACCGATATTCCAGTATCCTTCAGGGGTAATGCCCTAAAAATGACTGCATTCTACAAAAAGGTAACCTCAAAATTCGACCCCAAGACTTTATAAGAGTTATGGATATGGAGGATTTCTAATCTTAAGTATGTTAAGATAAGGGTGTCGACATCGAAATTTTTATGTGTCCCTTTCTGTTCTTGTCTTTTGGTGTTCTCATGTTAGGTGAGATTTTTTTGAAAAATAAGTTGTGAAAATGTCCGACATGTATATGTCGACAATTGGACTGTAAGAGTCACCAGTTGGTATTTTTAAATGGTTGCACCAACTCGACCGAGAAAAGGTTTGCAAAAAGACCTAGTGATGTGGCACTGCTTAACTGGTCTGTGAAACTAAGATTCGTTAGGGTCCGGGGACTTGATTAAGCGAAGGGAAGGTGTTAGGCACCCTCAGACTTCCGTGGTGACACGGTTACCGTCACTTTTCAATTTAAACTTTTATATGAATGTGTGTGTGTGTAAGTCAATGTACAATTATCTGAAAGTAGTACTATGCCTTGTTTGCACCTATATACAAAGTGTTTGAATTTTGTATAAAAGTTCTATTTTAATGAGGTATGGAAGTGATGTTTTATAAAATAGGTTTTTTCAAACCCTTATGCTCAATAGTAATTGAGGCCTTTGATACTTCCATTTTATTATATGTTTGGCTTGATTACTTTTATTATGTTCGAGATGCGAAGCATCTTTGAGAAAATAAGGTACATAGCAGTGTCGAACTCCTTGTGGGCATGAAAGCCATCTAAGGAAATCAAGACATCGTAATAATTTACAAGCTGGCTGCAGTTGAAAATGTCCATCACGAGAACCGAATCTAGATTCAGGAACTGAATCTGTGATCACATGATTACTAGGCTCACATGATGATGCAATATGTATAAAAGCTGTATACAGTTTATAGACACTCAAAATTTTGCATTCCTGTTACTAACATTGCAGGAGGGCAGAATCGTCTTTCAGAAATAACCCTGGAGGACAACTCAACTCAGTCCCGGAGACAACCTCAGGATACCCACTTGTTTTTCCATCTCGGAGACTACCCCATGATATTCCATCATAGTCCTGGAGACAACCCTGGGATCTTCCATTTCAACCTCAGAGACAACACCGAGGAATGCAGTTACAGTTCCGAAGACAACACCAGAGAAATTTTCCATCTCGAAGACAACCCTGAGATATTCAATCACAGTCCCGGAGAAAACCCCAGGATCTTCAATCCAAACTCGAAGACAACCCCGAGGAATGTAGTTACAGTTCCGGAGATAACCCTGGAAATGCTTTTTTCCACTCCCAGCAATTAGCTTCAACACTCGACGATAGCCCCGAGGCACTCATTCCCCAAGTCCGGAGATAACCCTGGGAGGTCAGGCACACCTCAGAGATAGCCTTGAGGACGGTTAACACCTGCAGTAGTCCAATCTCAGAGACAGCCCTGAGAAACGACTGCTAAATAATCTCAAACCGGAGATAACCCCGGTGAGGGGCAGAATCATTATTTTGTCATCTCGATCCCACATTGCGCCATCTCAACAACATTTAGACATACATTCTACATAGAAATGTCCTACAAGAACCAAAGAGCTCCAATCCTTAGTGACTACTACACAAGATAGCACACCAGATAGAATTTGAAGTCTGAAGACCAAGGGCATGGTCCCATCTTCCTGACTTCGTACAACCTCTAAACCCATATCATTGTGTAGCTCTCGACAACAGCATACCGTGAAAGGTCTTATACACCTCGATCGAATTCCCGGATTGAAGTTCTGAAAGTTCAGCGGATAACACGTTGCACGCGTGCATATACTTCGAGACGATGGGACCCACAGAACCCAAGGCACCCCGGGCAGCCACAGGTGCATCTGTGGCTATTGTAGGTACACATGTGACTCCCCCCTCTATAAATAGAGGGCTTGGGGCAGCCATTTTGAAAATGAAAAAAGGCGAGGAAGCCCTGTCCAATTTGCTCTGTACACACTATAAACTTAGTGCTTTCTCATTTCTAAACACTTATGAGCTTATACTTTGCTATATTTTACCGGTGGGAGCCGAGTGTTCATCCATTTAAAGTTATTGAAGTCTTATTTGGCAGTCCACTATAAGCCTTCTTACTTTTCTTAAGCCTTTCTTCACTACTATGCACACACTGTTATTCACGTTGAAAGTCGTGTCGCGTGTGTATGCCCGAAATTCGGTACGTGGCTTTTTATTTCTTTTGTATATATATATATATACACACACACACTAACATTATCGAGTTATGCCTCGATTGAGCCTGAATTTTACATCCGGAGCGTTTATTGCTTATATATATATACGTATATTATTATCAAACTTTGTTCGATGAACCTGAATTTTACATCCGGTGCGTTTATCGCTTTTACACACACACACACACACACACACACACACACACACATATATATATATATTTATATTTTGTCCTGCCTGGAGTTTACTTCGAGGCGGTTAATGGCTTTATTGCTTTATTTATATTTATGATCCCCCATGGAGGTGCTTCGTGGTAGATGATTGTTTATATATATATATATATATATAGATTTACAGCTTTTATATATATAACTACTTATAGCTTTCATATAAATTGCGGCATCATGTGAGCCTACGAATCATGTGATCACAGATTCAATTTTTTGAATCTAGATTCAGTTCCCGTGATGGACATTTCCATTTATAGTCAATACGTAATTTCAAAAATTTGATATAGAATTGTTATGTTGTTATTATTGGTTCAACTTACTTCATAACTATTGATTCGTTGTAGAAGTGTCATTCAAAGAAAACATTTAATTCTTTAAGCTAATATTTATTATTCCTATTACTTGTTGGGCACTCAAATGCTCGTTCTTGCTTTAAATTTAAATGTTTTCAGCTAAGAATTATCAACCTGAAGGTTCAGTCAAGAGCAAGTGAAAAGGAAAGCAAACTGAATAAGTTTAATGGTATATTTTGTAATAGATAAATATTATTAAGACAATGATATGTATTATCTATCATGTAATGAAATATAGTAAAGGTCGCGTAGCTGGGATTAGACTCTGATATATGTAAATTAAATTTGGTATTCATATTATTTTTATTGTTATTAGTATTATTTTGCTCATAGAAATGGTATCGTGAAGCATCGAGTTTGGGTTTCAAGTACCTGAATTTGGGGGCGTCACAAGTTGGTATCAGAGCTTCAGGGTTAGAAACCTTAGGTGGGATAGACCTTAGGCTATAAGCTTAGAACAGAGGAAAACGTTGAAAATACAAATAACTCATATAGAGTTTATAAAGAGATGAATTGAATAAATTCATCATAAAACAAAATAAAGATAACTTATATAAAACTATTAATTGTTGTGTGTATATATTATATACTAATTAAGATAATTTATGTGTGTAGATGTCAGATAGAAAAGGATTAGGATACCCTCAGATCGTAAAGAAGGAGCCAACCTCCATAACCTAGCCAATGTTAAAGCTAATAGCTAAAATACAGGCTAACTTGGAAAGCCACCCTGATAAGGTGGATATTGGAAAATATAGTACCAGACCCAGAAATGGTAGTATGATAGATAGGTAGAGTATAGTTAGAGAGTATATGGTCAAGCTCAAGTTCATAAACTCATATGAATGTCGTGAGTTCTTAAACTCATAATGTGTGGTAAGTTTGACAAATTTGGTATGGTTATGTGTGAAAGGATTATTGAGGATAATATGAATATATAGAATACTAAACAATTGATCCTTGGTGAAGGCGTAAGAAATAAGTAGTATTAGTATTACTAGAATATGTATTATTCTATGATGCGTATACGATAAGTATGTCTGTGTAATGTAATATTTTCAACTTTCGTATAAGTTGTGGCAACGAATCCCGACTTTTGAGTCACAAAGGGATAGCGGATGTTTAAAGCAGTATGTGTTATGGTATGTCAAGTGTTGTGAATATGAATCTATGTTGGATTAATGAAATAAGTTGGTATAAAGATAGTAATCATTTATCTGAACACTGTTTAATACAGTAAACCAAAGTTTTCAAAATCTAATATTTTGAATATATGATTATTTAAGTAGAAAATTTCGCGTTATGTGTATACCCTAAGACATAGAAGGTAAGTCGATGATAGATAAATTATGATTAATCAGATAATGTCGCCAAGACAAAAAATGAAACCAACGGACAGAAGAACCTGTCAACAAAGCTTAAGGACAACCAGACCCGATACAGAATTTTGCTAATATTGTCGCTCAAGCTATACAAAATAGAATACCAGCCGCGGAAAATCAGCCAGATAATCAGTTGGCAAACTTCAAAGACTTCAAGGCAGTCAGACTACCAAGATTTAGAGGATCAACTGACCCCACAGAAGCATTTGTGATAGCTAAGATAACGGAGGGGCAAAAGACAGCTTTTGTCACCTATATGATGAAAGGGGAGGCAAATTTTTGGTGGGAGTCAAATCAATCTAGAGCCGGAGAAGGAAGTAGTGGTGGTAGGACTGGAAGTAAAAGAAAAGGGAAAGGTGATAATTTTGGGAATAACAAAATTAGGCTAGGAGGTGGAAAGAAACAGGTTGTGCAGTGTTGGAATTATGGAAAGAATCACTCAGGAGAGCGTCTTAAAGGTAAGTTTGTGTGTTATAAGTGTGGGCACAAGGGACATATCTCTCCCAACTACCCCAATCCTAGGATGAACAGTGGATGTTTCAGGTGTGGATCAACGGAGCATAAGGTGGACTGTCCAAAAGGGAGAAGGGAGGTAGGGAGTGTGAATAACGGAAAAAGCAGTAGGACATTGGCGATAACGGGACCAACTTCAACAAATGAACCAAGATACTGTGGTAGATGGGGATGCAACTCCAGGTATTATTCGTATAACTTTTTTTTTCTTATATATGATTTTCTTAAATATATATAATAAATTATTTTATAAATAAATTTTGAAGGAGGAATTTGAGTTCTATTAGAAATCAATTTTTCGTTTAATCAGATAGACAAGCTTTATGCTGAATAGTTAAAGATCGGTTCAATCAATTATGATCGAGATCTACTTGCAATGATTGTGTATGCTATGTACCCTTGTATGTATAGGTTTTAAAACAATGATTCCGGTGACAGAATCTTTATAAGGGAGGGTGAATGTAATAACCCGATATTTTTTATATAATTAAATCAGAAATTTTGCGTATAAATATATTTTTTATTTTAAAGGTGAGAATGCGTGCAAGGTAATGTGTATGTATTTATGTGATAAATATATAATCTATTTATTACACGAATAATTACAAATAATTTTATTTTAGAATTATTGCTCATTATAAAATATATTCTTATAATAATTAATTTTATAGTAGAAAAGTTTTTATTAATTATTTTCCATGAAAATATGATTTTATATTATTTAAATAATATGTGAAATGAATATAGAATTATTATAAAAATTATTTTACTTTAATATATGAATTTATTTTAGATTAGTTAAGTTAATTATTTTTAACTTAATTATTAATGTTATATATGAAAGATAAATCATATATGGAATCCAAACCCTAATTCTGGATTTGGAAAAAGGAAAGAGAATAATAATATTATATTAATTATATTTCAATGCGATAAATATGTACTGTATGTGTGTAATGTTAATTTGTGAAATAATTTTGATGGAACAGTAGTAAACCCTAGTATTAGTCTGATAAACCTTAATTTGAAACTCAATTATGAGTTCGAGACTGTTATGTAACGGTGTTATTATGATTAAGGTTAAGTATTATAGAATTAAATGTTAATTAGAGAAATCCTAATTAATATTAGGAAACCCTAATTGTTAGAAACCCTAATTAGTAATTAGAAACCCTAATTGCTTATTGGAAACCCTAATTACCATTTTATTTACCCTAATTGCTAAATTAGTAAGCTTAATTATAATTAGTAAATTATTAAACTTGATGTTTAATTTCTAAGTAATTGGAAAACCTAAACTAATTAAGAAACCATAATTATAATTTTAAGAAACTAAATTTTTGTACAAACCCTAATTAGAAATCCTACAATTTTTTTGTGCCAAACTTTAGGGTTAAACCCTAAGGGGTAAAGCTTAAGGGTCAAATCCTAAGGGTTTGTCAAGTTACAACTTTTCATTAAAATTATAAGGTCAATGACCAAATTGCCCCTCTTGAATTATTTGAGATAACTTGTAGATCTAGCCAAGATATGGAGCTGGTGAACTAATCTAGCTCTCCTATGTGCTCTATATGCCAACAATCAGCCATATTTGATCAGCCAATACAATGTATCCAACATTTATAGATCAAAAGAAAGAGAAAAGCTCACATTTTAGTTCATTTCTCTCCAAACACCCAACCAAGTCTCTCTCTCTCTCCTCACCCACAAAAAACATTAGCATATCAGTCTATTCTTAAGTCCCTACCACTTCCATAACAGATCAAGAAGCCTAGAATCAAGATTGATCAAGAAAGGTATAAAACCCTAAACAAAAATTTGATCTTGAATGATGTGTTAGAACTTATGTTTATGTGTTGTAATATGTTCTATGTAGTGTTAATCAATGATCTGGGTTGGTATTTAGTAGATCCATAACGTTTAATGGCTCGAAATTGATGATTTTCAAAATCTAGAAAAAAATTGAAAAAGTGGTCTGACAGTCGAATGTCAGACCCCATAGATTTCATCCTGTTTATAGTGTTTGTTATTTAAATGTTTAAACATGTAGTATGTTATGTGATATTTCATCTACAGCTGGAATCATGCTTAGATCATGTATATATTACAAGTTATTAATGGTCAAAGGTCGTTGGCCGACCATGACTTTTCAAATCTGGGTAACCCAGATGCTACCCAGAACGCTCTGACAAGAAGTTCATGTCCACAGATCTTGCTCATGTTTGTTGTTTTGATTCTGTTAGGGTAATTAGATTATTGTATGTTATATGGACTACATGTTTATGCCTTAAAATCTCCTAAACATCAAATGGATTGAAGTCAGTGGCTGGGATCAAAGTAGGCTAGATGATCACGGACTGAGTTTCTGGGTAACCCAGAAAACTCAGGAACGTGATCTCTGATAGGGTTTGACCAGCATAGATCTTGTGATTCTGTTGTTGTTTTAGTTATGTTTTGTAATAGATCTGTTGTATTGTATATTGGCTACACACCAAAAGTATTAGATCACTAAAACCTCACCTGTACAACAAGTAGTGGAAGCCCAAATATGACTAGTCGAACTGTTCTTCATTTCTGGATAACCCAAAAAATGAAGAACAACTATGACAACCTTTTTAATGGCTTAGAACTTTCTAATTAATGATGTTAAGACTTGACCATTGTTTCAATCATGTACCCTGTTAGTTACTTTACACAGCCCGGCGTCTACAACACCTTTACCATGAACATATTTTATTCTAGAAGGCCATTAATACCGTTGACCGGCCATAACTTAAAATTCTGGGCAGCCCAAAATCATAATGAACATGTCTGACAAGAAGTTTAAGCCTCTAGATCTTACAACTATGTTTATGTTTTGATCCTGTTTATGAGTGATGCATGTAGTATTACAACAATAATACATGATCAATGTCTTAACATGCCCAGAAACAACTTAGACAAGGATTTATTATGAGTCAAAGTAGGCACCCTTTATCACTGCTTATGAATCTTGGTGCTCAAGAACACCTAAGGCGACAATTTCTGTCGCCAAAGGCTATAGCGACAGTTTTATTAATTTTATTTAATTTATTTTCAAAAATCATTTAAAAATAGAAATTAATTTCTGAAAATTACAAAAATAATTTCAAAAATTATTTGAAGTTATAAAAATTAACTTTTAAAAATTTGACATATTTTTCATAAATATTAGTATTTATTTAAATATTATTGATATTTAATTTATTTAATAAATACATTAAATAAATGAACTAAAAATAATTTTATTATATTAAAAATCATTTAAAATGATAATAAGGCATTTGAAAATATTTGAAGTTATAAAATATAACTTTTAATATTTTAAAGCAAATTTCGTTAACTATTTAATATTAATGATATTAGATTTATTTAATAATTATATTAATTAAATTTAAAAATAATTTTAATATTAGAAAAATCATTTTAAATGAAAATAAAGAGTTTAAAAATATTTTAAGTTATAAAATATAACTTTTAATATTTAAAGGTAAATTTTATTAATTAATTATCTGTTAATGATATTAGAGTTATTTAATAATTATATTAAAATAAATTAGTTTAAAAATGATTTTAATATTATAAAAATCATTTTAAATGAAATTAAGTTGTTTAAAAATATTTGAAGTTATAAAATATAACTTTCAATATTTAAAGGTAAATTTCATTAATCATTTAATATTAAATGATATTTGTTTTATTTAATAAGTAAATTAAAAATTGTTTTATTAATTTAAAAGGATATAAATGAATTAAAAATATTTTAAGTTATAATAAATGACTTTTAATATTTGATAAATAGTCCATTAATATTTAAATATTAATGGTAATTAATTAAAAATCATTTAAGGATAATATTAGTAGTTTAAAATATTTTGAGTTATTATAAATAACTTTAATATTTTGGCAAGGGTTTTATTAATAATTTAATATTAGATAAATATTAATGATAATAGAAATATTTAATATTTAAATCATTTAATAATGATTTTGTGTTTAAAAAATTATGATAAATTATAATAATTAATTAAAAATTATTATAAGTCATTTAAAATAATTTGACCACTGTTTAAGTTATATTGAAATTCAGGATAGAGTCTTAGACTCGATAATTACCTGATAAAGCCGCTTGCATAATTTTAAGCATGTTTCGTAAATTGATCCTGACTTAGATAATTTGACTAGATATGTGTACATTTGTGATCCAATGACTGCTAAACATATGTGACAATGTGATTAGGTAATGTGTTGTCCGCAAATAGCAAGATTTATGTGTTATGATATAATATTCTAATCGAATCTAATTATCTTATTAATGATAGATTTTGATATAAAAGATAAAACTAAGTCATGACAGAAGCAAATGCACTGTGCAAGTATCCTACCTTTGTATTTACTTTATTCAATGGACACGTGTAAGAAAGTTTCAGAATCATATTATTTATTGTGCCAAATTAATAACTCTATTGCTATCGATTATGGATCCAATCAGTTGTATTCATACAAGTTCTTAAATTATCCAATTATTGTTTATCAACACAATATTATTGTATAATTCTAATATTTATTATGTTAGTTAATTTCTAAATATGGTTATGCAAGTGTCCCCACTTGGATAATCATTGTATTTAATCACATATTGATACGTACTTATTAATTTCCAGTATGTATACCTTGACTTCAAAGCCGTCTAAGCTATTTGTTTTGGCTAGACACAAATATAGAAATATTGTTGCACAAGATAGAACTTTATTGTTATCCAACCGAATTATTTTGGTTCGGATTCCCGACTAAGTATGAACATCCCGAATATGGGAAAATTTTTATGCGCCTAAGGCGGATAGAATGAAGGATAATATCGTTCTTATATGTAGTATTGATCAATATAAGGCACATTGGGCAGATCTCCCTCGCCCCTATAAGTTATGACGGTTTGCGGATGAAGTTCTGCTAAACCTTATCGAAAATTGAAAGCAAAGTTCATAGTCTGTCTACTACTCTCCATTTATAGTCAATACGTAGTTTCAAAAATTTGATATAGAATTGTTAAGTTTTTGTTATTGGTTCAGCTTACTTCACAACTGTTGATTCGTTGTAGAAGTGTCATTCAAAGAAAACATTTAATTCTTTCAGCTAATATTTATTGTTGTTATTACTTGCTGGGCACTCAAATGCTTCTTCTTGCTTTAAATTTAAATGTTTTCAGCTAAGCGTTATCAACCTGAAGGTTCAGTTAAGAGCAAGTGAAAAGGAAAGCAAACAGGATAAGTTTAATGGTATATTTTGTAATAGATAGACATTATTAAGACAATGATATGTATTATCTATCATGTAATGAAATATAGTAAAGGTTGCGTACCTGGGATTAGACTCTGATATATGTAAATTAAATTTGGTATTGATATTATTGTTATTATTATTAGTATTATTTTGCTCATAGAAATGGTATCGTGAAGCATCGAGTTTGGGTTTCAAGTACCTGAATTTGGGCGTGTCACATTTGTCGAAATCAACGGATGTTGGAAAATTCCAGCATCTAGTTGATCACATTTTTAACAATAATGTGATATCTTTCACTGATGACGATATCCCTCCTAAAGGGACCGGTCATTGCAAGCCGTTGCACATAGCGGTTTTGTCTTCCGAATACATGGTGGGAGGAGTCTTGATAGATGGAGGATCATCTTTGAATATCTATCCTTATGCCACTTTGGTGAAGATGAACAACAATCTAAATAGGATCCGGAGTAGCCATACGGTTATCAAAGCTTTTTACGGATCCCGACGAAATTCGGTCAGAGAGATTGAACTGCCAGTGGAGATTGGTCCACATACATTATGCATATCTTTTCACGTGCTCAAAATAGATACAGGATACAACCTGATCTTGGGAAGACCGTGGATTCATATGGCCAGAGCCGTCCCCTCCACCCTTCACCAGCAACTTAAATAAAATATCAATAATAGCCTTTTCACTGTCAATGTTGAGTCAGAATGTTCTGAACAAGGTGACATACCACTTATCAACTTCAATTCCGAAGTTGAGCCAGTCAGTTTTCATGCCCTGGAGGTGAGAAACACTCACTACCATCCTATTTGGGGGCCACCTATCATACCCCAGATTTCTGCCAAAGTAATGTCGGCCACTCAAGAAATGATGTCATTGGGTTATCAACCTGGACAAGGGTTGGGCAAAGATCATTAGGGCATTAAGCGCCCAATTCAAGTTCCCAATCAAACAGGGACAACCGGACTAGGCTATACTGCTAGTTCCAGTCGCAGGAATCCTCATAAGCACAAATAGAGTCCTTCATTTTCAGCCACACGACGATTATCTCCACCTACAGTTCTTGAGCCTGTATGGTCTCCGGTAAAGGTGCCTGCCCATGTAATGGCTATATTATTTCATAAATCGATGCCGGTCAAGGGGAAAGAAGTCCTAGTTCCAAATCTCGAAGTGGAAGAAAAGGAACAGAGACATAAACAAGACATCGCTAGGATGATGTCAAATATACGCATCATTGTCCATGGTGATCACACAAATAGAAACACCCCAAACGATGATTGTCCAGACATAATGGTCATCATTCGGGAGAAGGAGGATGATGATGACTTTCAAATCCATCAGGACTTCACCTCGACAATTGGGGAGAGCAAGACCTTTCATCGGGTCGACGAGGTAAAAGCAGGCGTAAATTCCTTCCGCCAGATAAATAATAATAATCGCTTACTTTTTCTCGCATAATATTAGCAGTTGTTTTGTCAATACATGCTAACACTTTATATGATTGAACAGTTTCATATATTAAGTGAAAGCATATTTTGTTTCAGGACTCTAAATTTAGATGTGCCTATACTTGCTGATGAGGTGCCTTTTCTCCACAAGGATTGTAACTTTGATGAAAAGTTGGACTCAAACTTGATGGAAATATAAGAGGACATTGAGATACCTCAGGAGATCAAAGAATGGGTCAAAGACAAACCCAAACCAAACCTTGATCAAACCACCTCATTCAATCTTGGAGCCTTAGAAAGCCCTAAACTAATCCAGATTGGTACAGACCTCACCCCAAACCAAAGGAATGACATGGTTACACTATTAACCCAATTCCAAGATGTGTTTTCATGGTCTCATGAAGACATGGTGAGTTTGTCCACTGACACTGTCATTCATCGCCTCCCCATCGAAGAGGGATTCAAGCTAGTCAGGCAGAAGCTTAGGCGATTAAAACCTGAGTGGAGTTTAAAGCTTAAAGAGGAAATTGTGAAACAATTTCAAGCAGGCATCATCATGGTGTCTACATACCCTGAATGGCTATCAAACATAGTCCCCGTACCTAAACCCGGAGGAAAGGTGTGAGTTTACATGGATTACCGGGATTTGACTAAAGTTTGCCTTAAAGATAGCTTTCCCGTGCCATTTATCCACATTCTCATTGACAATACTTCTCAATACGACATGTACTCCATTGCTGATTGCTTTGCGGGGTACCATCAAATTATGGTTGCTGAAGAGGATCATGAGAAAACTGCATTCATCACTCCTTGGGGAAGCTTTTACTATAGACGGTTGTCTTTCAGTCTCATCAATGCTGGAGCTACCTACCAGTGAGCCATGATGGCTCTTTTCCATGATTTAATACACAAAGAGATAGAGATCTACGTGGATGACATCATTGTCAAGTCCCAAAGGGAGGAAGACCACTTAGACCATCTTAGAAGACACTTTAACAGGTTACGTAAGTACAACTTGAAGTTGAATCCAACCAAGTGCGCCTTTGGTGTTAAATTAGGAAAGTTGCTAGGATTCCTAGTCAGCCTAAGGGGATTGAGCTGGATCCCACCAAAATCTAAGCCATTGCAGAAATGCCCATTCCTCAGACAAACAAGGAAATACAGGGATTTTTGGGAAGAATCAAATTCATTAGCAGATTCATCTCCCAACTCACAGCAACCTGTGAGCCTATTTTCAAGTTGTTAAGGAAGAACTCCTCCGTGAAGTTGAATGGTGAGTTCCAGAAGGCCTTCCTTACAATCAAAGAGCAGCTGGTTAGAGCTCATATTTTGGTACCACCAAGGGATGATGTTCCCCTGTTCATGTACTTGTCCATAAGTGACAATGCTATGGGCTGCATGCTGGGACAGAAAGACGATAGAGGCCAAGAGTGAGCTATCTATTATTACCTCAACAAAAAATTCAACAGCAGTGAACACAAGTACACTCTGATTACGAAGACTTGTTGTGTTTTAGCATGGACTTACATGAGGTTACAACATTACCTCCATGGTCACACAACCCATCTCATATCCCGTGTGGATCCTTTCAAGTACGTGTTCAGTAAACCCATGTTAAATTATTGACTGTCTAGATGGCAGTTGATCCTATAGCAATTTGACATCGTCTATGTAATGCAGAAGTCCAATAAAGGTCAAGGAATTACGGATCAACTAGCCGTCGCCCCTTCAGGGGATTTCAAACCCTTGAAAACATACTTCCCCGATGAAGGGGTAATGGCAATTCAGCAACACCATCAGTACGATGCACACTAAACATGGAAGATGTATTTTGATGAAGCTATAAATATGGAAGGTTCTGGGGCTAGAGTAGTTCTAGTGTCCATTACGAGGGAGTAGTATCCCATCGCCATCAAATTATAGTTTGCCAACACCAACAATACAGCTAAGTATGAAGGCTGTATCATGGGGCTAAAACTTGCTCAATCAATGGGTATCAGGTGGTTAACTATCTTTGGAGATTCAGAGTTGGTAATCAGATAAACCTCAGGAATCTATCACACCAAAGGTCTACACTTGCTGCCTTACCATTGGTAGGTGCTACAGATGACTTCGAAGTTTGAAGAAATATCCTTCCTTCATATTCTTTGGAATAGGAATGCCTTTATGGATGCACTAGCAACCTTGGCCTCCTTGATCAACATACTTGATAAGAAAAACATGTCAACCATCACATTTGCCTAACAAAAGGCACCAGCCTATCCGAATTACATTGGAGAAGTATTGGATAAGCTACCTCCCATCCAATACCCTTGGTATCAGCATATCAAGGAGTACTTTCAAGATGGATCTACACCCGCTGAGGCGAGCTCGACTGAAAGAAGGCGGATCCATCGACTGGCTATAAAATTCTACCTGAGCGGAGATGCACTATATAAAAGAGATGCAAGACTAGGTCTCCTCAGATGTCTGGACAAGGACTAAGCTCAGAGGCTCATGGATGAAATCCATGGTGGAGTATGTGGCCAAAACATGAGCGGCCCTCTACTTGTTAAAAAAATCCTCAGAGCAAGGCATTACTGGCTCTCTCTCAAGGCTGATTGTGATGATCACGTCAAAAGATGTTATCAATGCCAAATTCATGGGAATGCCATCCACGCCCCTCCAAGGGAGCTCCACAATATGAGTTCACCCTGGCCCTTTTCAATGTGGGGAATGAACGTGATCTTGCCCATCGAGCCCAAAGCCAGTAATAGGCATCGGTTTATCTTCACTATGATCGACTACTTCACCAAGTGGGTAGAAGCAGCCTCCTTCCCTAGGGTTACCAAAGAAATCATCATTACTTTCATCAAAAACAATGTCATTTATCGATATGGACAACTTGAGGAAATTGTATCAGACAATGCTAAGAACCTCAACAACAAAATGATGGAGGAGTTGTGCAGTAAATTCCACATCAAACATCTCAACTCTGTCATCTATCGTCCAAAGATGAATGGTGTTGTTGAAGCGGCTAACAAAAACATCAAGAAAATCATGCAAAAGATGTCCGCCAACCACAAATGATGGCCTGACTTGTTGCCTCTGACTCTGTTAGCCTACAGAACATCAATGTGCATTTCCACTAGGGCAACCCCCTATGCATTAACCTATGGGATGGAAGCAGTGCTCCCCATAGAAGTGGAAATGGAATCCCTCAGAGTGTTAATAGACGCTGAGCTGGATGAAGACCAATGAGTACAAGATAGGTATCACCAATTATCTCTAATAGACAAACGGCGAGCCGCTACTATCTTCCACGGTCAGTTATATCAACAAAGGATCACCAGGTCTTACAACAGAAAAGTTCGGCTACAGAAGTTTAAACAACATGACTTGGTTTTGAAAAAGATCATTGACAACCAAGATCAGTCCAAGGGAAAATTCGCCACGAACTGGGAAGGCCTGTTCATTGTCAAGGAGGTATTGACATAAGGTGCTCTCAGATTACAGGAAATGGACGACGATGAATTTCCACAGCTTATCAACTCGGACACCGTGAAATGGTACTATGCCTGAGGTTACCATCAAGCAAACATCCTGGTTTTGGATCATCAGATCCCAAGTCATTTTAGGTTTTTTAACCCTTCACTACATACAACTTCTCTTCACACTCATCTGCCCCATCAGGGACAAACACTCTTTTTTAACCAGCAACCTGGTTTCGAATCACCAGATCCTTCTCTCAACTTGGTTTTGAACCCTTACTTAACTCCGGTTCCCACCAGGGATTAAAATTTTCACACCCGCAGTTTTACCCCACTAGGGATAAGACTTTTCACACCTGCAGTTTGTCCTGTACATGTGATTAAACTTTCTCCCTCGTAGTTTGTCCTGAACATGGGATCAAACTGTTCATTGGCTGCAAACCATCTTGAACATGGGGCGAACTATGCCGACCTAATCTCCATGATATACGGGAGTACGTAGGCAACCATATTTTATATGGTCTGGTCGCAATAAAACAAAAGCAATAAAAACATTTCTACACCATTCTCATTACAAAAATAAAAATAACAAAAACAACTCTACACCCCTTCGCCACGTACGACGTTGAACCTCTTACACCAGGTTCGAACTACGCAGACCTGATCTTCTCTTCAATAGGAGTACGTAAGCAGCCATTTATGGTTCGGTCTCACCCCTTTCCAAAATACAAACACTTGTTAAATGGTACTGGGATCATCATTTCAATCCACTACATTTCATCAGCTTCAGACCAAAGGGATGGAACTACCTGACCTCCCCATAAATGAAAGAATCAGCGACCATCTAAGCTGTGGTTGATTCCTCAAAAAGAAACACCAATCCATAAGAGATGGAACTAACTGGGCTCCTCTTAAATAGGAGTACCGATGACCATCTGTGGTGCAGTCAACCTCAGAGAGGAAAGCCACACTCCTCTCCACATCTACATACAGAAACCAGTCCCAAGACACCAAAGATGGTAGGGAATACACACAAATCAACGATCCATTCTGAAATATCCTAAGACAACTTAATGTCCATCAATTAAGGAGGAGTTCCGAATACATTAAGATCACAAGCCCTGAAGAAATATGCAAATATCAAGCAAGTAGCAAAGCATAACTAAAAGGGAAGTGATCAAAATATGTTTTAATGCTATATATAATGTTGTTTGATATATACAATGTGTAACTATATATCACAAAATGGCTAAGCTAGTCTGTGCAGGAAAATACAAGCCCATCTATAAATCAATGTATATGCGAGCTATCAAGTCTAACATGGCATCCCTTTCAGAAGAAGGAGGTAACGTTGTGATCTCCTGTACAAGGGTCTCTACGCGAGCTAACAGATCTATAACCATCTGTATAGTGGCACTGTGCTCATCAATATATGCGCTCATCTCTGCGATAATGCCAGTAGTAAGGGACCTCACCGTGGTACTATCTATAACTGCTATATTTCGGGCAGATATAGCGTCATCCTACTCAACTATCACTACATCTCTGGCTAATCTGGCCTTATCCCTCTTAATAATAGCGGCATCTCTATGCGATAACGCATCATCTCTCTCTAATAGAGCAACGTCTCTCCCATAAAGAGCTGTCAACATCAGGGCTCTAGCCTGATCTCTCTCAAAGGTCATCAGATGGAGACTCTGCTCAAAATACCGTGTTGAATGCTGGATCACAATAGCACTCATGCTGGGAGAATCTACAAGAGCTACTGGTAACCCAGTGAATGGCTCCTCCTTGGTGTGAGAATTAATGTCCTCCATGGGCTCTCCACCATCTGAATCAATCCCTGGCACTGTGGATACTACCACAGCCGATGCAGTCTCTGTCTCTATCCATGCAGAATACTCTGTCGAACAACTTGGATGGCTAACAGAAAAATTAGCTCTCTCATGCTGATCCCAACAAGCATACACCCTGGATCGGTCCTTTCCTGATAAGTGACAAGAAGCCACACGCTGACCTAACGCCCTCTCAAAAGGATGGAAGTCCTGGAACTTGTCAAACTGTGACATCACAGCCAGTGGGTGGTAAGTAGTCATGCCCTTCAAACCAGCCAGAGGGAGATAATCTATGCCAAGAGCGTGAGTAATGAAGCTATAGGGTGAATTGAGCCCTGTACATGGCAAGATGCCAAACGGATCTCCGATCCCTGCCAAGAATACCGACCAAGACATAGCGTCTGTACACTCCGATGGATGAAAGGAGAAAGACATAGCTATATCATGGGTAAAGCAGTACCCGTGTCGTCGAAAAGTGCCAATCGGTCTTAAGTGTGACATAAACCACACATATAACATAACCGAGCTGCCTGTAAATTCCCCTACAGGGTAGGTGCTGTAAAACGTGGCCGACCTCAACGTCTCTACCATAATCATCAGAATGATGGTATGAACCTTCTTGAGAGCTCTCACTGCCATGATGATACCTATGTCCATCTCATCCATATATCGTGGCATGTACACATACGCCACTATGCACACCACGAGTACATCTACTCTGGCCAAATGCCACTGATCCTCTGGCGTGGTGAAATCCCCAGAGTGACATGTATAACTGTCATCTGAGCCAAATCTGTCTATTAGAAAATGCTGAGACACCACATAACCGGATGTAATCGCATCATGTACTACTCTACATCGCAACTCGGTGACGGTCATGAACTGTCGGCTCATATCACTGACAGCCATCCGAGCGCAAGGTCTGTCTAAGGGAAAAGCCATCAACCGCTCATACTCCTTCAAGGTAGGAGTGAACTCCTGGGTCCCAAACCAGAAAACTTGCCTCTCCGGTAGCCAATGCTCTAGCATACCCTCTATAAAGCCTGCGAGAACCTGAAATATCAATAAGGTCATATAATGTTGTAATAACTGATCAACGGTCACCCTATTTGGAGGTAACATGCTATCATACCACGACCTTAAACGGGAGGCTACCAACACTGGTGGGCTATGCTCAATGCGGCTGACTGTAGATGAAGACATCTGTGTAGGACATATCATAAGACCATCCAGGGGTCAATGCTGAATATCTTTGGACATACATACATATGCATAACATGATACATGCATGACAAGAAATAGCTGACAATACGATGTAGTGAATGTAAAACAGTACATACATTCCTAAGTACATCATCATCTACGTATATCATCTCTGTACAGCTAGAAAATACAGGGAAATGGGGCATAAATGCCCTACTACTAACATAGGCCTATCAAAAGATATAGCAAGAATGGGGCATAGCCACCTAATGTCTAACAGAGGCTTATCAAAAGAGATAACAAGAATACACATCAGAAGAAGACAATGGTATCAATATCTATATCATCAATCCTGTCCACCTGATGTAACTCCTCCCGAGTCACTTGATCTCTATCAATAGGGATGTCAGGCCTATACATTGGAGGATCTGCACTGGAAAAGCCATATGGGTCACCTGAGGGGCCAGCGCCTGAGCTGGAAAGATCAAAAGTATCTGCCTCTGGAGGATCTCTGCCCAAGTGCCAGATGAAAAAATGTGCCCGATCCAACTACTAGGTCAAACTGTCAATCTGTGTCAAAAGAGTATGATCTCGGACACAGGCCATCCAATCCGTTATAATCACGGATCCAGGAACCATATCCCCCATAAAATGAGTGGCACGGGTCTGGGCTCCGATGGTACGAGGGGATCACCAGTGATAGAACGTATCATGAATATGTGGACCCTCTGATAATGTAAAGCCATCGATACCCATCAATGGGATGTTATCAACAGGCGACTGCAACAAAGGCCAATAACGCCTGGCAAGAGGCAAGATTGGTATACGAATCTCTCCGGGGACATAATCGTTTTTCAGAAATAACCCTGGAGGACAACTCAACTCAGTCCCGGAGACAACCCCGAGATACCCACTTTTTGCCATCTCGGAGATAACCACGAGATATTCCATCAAAGTCCCAGAGACAACCCAGGGATCTTCAATTTCAACCTCGGAGACAACACCAAGGAATGCAGTTACAGTTCCGGAGACAACACCAGAGAAATTTACCATCTCGGAGATAACCCCGAGATATTCAATCACAGTCCTAGAGACAACCCCAGGATCTTCAATCCAACCTCGAAGACAACCCCGAGGAATACAGTGTAGTTCTAGAGATAACCCCAAAAATACTCTTTTCCACTCCTGCAAATTGGCTTCAACACTCGGCGATAGCCCCGAGGCACTCATTCCCCAAGCCCAGAGATAGCCCTGGGAGGTTAGGCATACCTCAGAGATAGCCCTAAGGATGGTCAACACCTATAGCAGTCCAATCTTAGAGACAACCATGAGCAACGACCACTAAATCAGCTCAAACCGGAGATAACCCCGGTGAGGGGCAGAACCATCATTTTGCCATATCGATCCCACATTACGCCATCTGAACAACATTCAGACATACATTCTACACAAAAATTTGCTACAAGAAATAAAGAACTCCGATCCCGAGTGACTACTACACAAGACAGCACACCGGATAGAATTTGAAGCCTAAAGACCAAGGGTATGGTCCCATCTTCCTGAATTCGTACAACCTCTAATCCTATGTCATTGTGTAGCTCTCGACAACAGCATGCCATGAAAGGTCTTATACACCTCGATCAGATGCCTGGATTGAAGTTCTGAAAGTTTGAGCGGATAACACGTTACATGCGTGCACGTACTTCGAGACGGTGGGACCCATTGAGCTTGGGGCACTCTGGGTAGCAGCAGGTGCATCTATGGATGCCGCAGGTACACCTACATCTCCCCCCTTTATAAATAGAGGGCTTGAGTCTACCATTTTGAAAAGGAAAAAAGGCGAGGAAGCCCTATCCAATTTGCTTTGTACACACTATAAACTGAGTGCTTTCTCATTTCTAAACACTTATGAACTTATACTTTGCTATATTTTACCGGCGGGAGCCGAGTGTTCATCCATTTAAAGTTATTGAAGTCTTATTTGACAGTCCACTATAAGCCTTCTTACTTTTCTTAAGCCTTTCTTCATTACCGTGCACACACTATTATTCACGTTGAATGTTGTGTCACGTGTGTATGCCCAGACTTCGGTCCATGGCTTTTTATTTCTTTTGTGTGTTTGTGTGTGTATATATATATAAGCAATAAACGCTCCGGATGTAAAATCCAGGCTCAATATATATACATCCGGAAGCGTTTATTGCTTTTATATATATATATATATATATATATATATATATATATATATATATATTTTGTCCCTACTGGAGTTTACTTCGTGGTGGTTGATCGCTTTTATTGCTTTCTTTACATTTTGTCCTTTGTAGTTTACTTCGAGGTGGTTGATCGCTTTATTGTAATAATCCAAGATTTTATTATTTATAATTTAAAATATTTATTAAATTAAATAAATATTATATTGATGTAGTTGTTGTTAGTAAATATTTGTGAATTAAATTTATTAGATAACATTCTAATTTAATTTAATTTAATAGTTGGAGAGTTGTAAGATAATATGAAATGTTATATTGATGTTTTATTTAATAATTGAAAATGATATGTTAATTTATTAAATAAAACTATAATGAGATTATAATTTTGTGATAATTGGATTAAGTGGAAAATTTATTTAGTGTGTTGTACTTAGTTTATGTAACTAAGATTTGTTATGAAAATCCAAATAAATAATATGTGATTATAAATTATAAACTAAATTGTTTATTAAAATAAATTAAAGGAGTTTTAAATGGTTTTTACCAAACAAGGCATAAAATATTAAGTCTTTATTTTAATTAGTTTTATCCAAACAAAGCCGTATAGCTTTAGAATTTTAAATTTGAATTGTAATAAATAAAATAAATCAAAATAATAAATAAATATATTTTATAATTGATGTTTTTGTAACTGTTATATTAAGTATACGTATTATGGCTAGGCTATCAGTTTTATTTTTACGCATAATGATAGTTGGCCAATACTGATACTAAGAAGAAGAAAATTACAGAGAATTTAAGAGAGATATTAGAGAGAGAGAGAGAGAGAGAGTTTGAGAGAAAAGTCTGAGAATTCCAAAGAAATTCTTGGTGCTTAGCAAGGATTTTTCAAGCAAGAGAAGGTATTCTCAATAACCTTGATATTATATATATATATATATATACATACACACACACACACACATATATATATATATATATATATATGTTTTACGGAATAAATTTCTAAGTTTTGTGAATTCATTTGTTTAAATTGTTGTTATACAACTGATGACTTGTGATTGTATGTGTTTGTGATGATTAGAACTAGTGTTTAGACAAGAATTGTTATGCTAATTATGTTTAAAAGAAAGAAAATTTGTTTTCAATGTATGTTTATACATATGGCTTATGAAAGTACCAAATTTAGTGGTTAATTTTTATACTAATCTGTAAATTAAATCTTGAATATGTTAATTCGGTAAGAAACAAAGAGAACGTAGTTTGAATGAAGTAATTTGGTGTAGAATTGTGATCACAGTGTGAATTTCTACGAAGGATGTCAAAAATAGAGTTTTGTACAATAAATATGAAATTTAAGGATTTAATTTAGCAGTGTCACATCGCTGGGTCAATGTGCAAATCTTTTATCGGTTGTGTTGGTACAACCATTTAAAAAACCAACTGGCGAGTCTTACAGTCCGCTCGTTGACATATACATGTCGAATCTTTTCACAACTTGTTTTTTTAAACAAATCTTACCTAACATGAGAACACCAAAAGACAAGAACAGAAAAGGGACAAATAAAAATCCCGACGTCGACACAGTTATATTTATATATATATAAAAGTTGTATATATATATATATATATATATGAGAAAGGATCAAGAGCATTCCTCTTAAATAACATTCCTCCTTAAATAGCACTCCTTTATTAAAACTACGTCGTTTTGGAGTGACTTAAAAGAGAGTGGTCCCAGTTGTTTTTCTTTTATAGACAAAAATGTCATCCGCGACCACTCCAAAACGACGTAGTTTTAATAAAGGAGTGTTATTTAAGGAGGAATATTATTTAAGAGGAATACTCTTGATCCTTACTTTATATATATATATATATATATATATATATATACACACACACGATCTAGATTTTAAGCTCACCCCTTATCCAACTCACCCGAGCTCACCCCCTTTAGCGACGGATTTCGGCTGACGGTTTGAATCATACAAATGTCGCTATACTTTGAATGACGCTATATATTTTTCTTCGCTAAAAGTATAGATGACGGTTGTATGACCTAACCATCGATGGGTCCATTGTTAAAGGGGGGTGAGCTCGGGTGAGTTCGATAAGGGGTGAGCTTAAGATACGGACTCTCTCTCTCTCTATATATATATATTATTATCAAACTCTAGGCTAAATCAAATAGAGTTTGATGAAGATATATATATATATATATATATATATATATATATATATATATATATATATAAGCGATAAACTCTCCTAATATTATATTTTGGCTTAATTGAAGTATAGTTCGATAATAATATATATAAAAGGAATAAAAGCCACGGATCGACGATCCGTGCATACACACGCAAGACGACTTTCAACGTGAATAAGTGTGTGGATGGAAGTGGAGAAAGGTTGAAAGAAATCTGAGATGTCTTACAATGGGCTGCCAAGAAGACTTCAGATAGCTGTAAATGAATAAATACTCGGTTTCCACCGTTAAAATATAGTAAAACACAAGCTCACAGGTGTTTGGAAAAAGAAAGCACTAAGTTTAAAGTGTGCACAAAGCAAAATGGACAGGGCTTCCTCGACTTTTCTCTCTTCAAAATGGCCACCCCAAGCCCTCTATATATAGAGGGGGAGTCGCAGGTCTACCTACAAAAGCCGCGGGTCTACCTGCGGCTGCCCGGGCTCTGTGGGTCCCGCCATCTCAAAGTACGTGCACTCGGACGATGCGATGTCCGCTCGAACCTTCATAACTTTCAATCCAGGAGTCCGATGGAAGCGTGCCATACCATTACAAAAATCTCTTTCCGAGAGCTACGCAATGACATATGATTTGCTCTTTTTTGACTCCAAGAAGATGGGTCCATAGCTAAAATGGCATTTCTAGGTCTCTATCAGGTAGTCTGTTGAGCTATTTAGAGTAGTTTGCGCTCAGAAGTTAATATATGGTTCTTGTGGGACTTCTTTTATAGCAATTTGAGTTAAAATGAGTGTATTTGATTTAATGTTAAGTTGAGTTGGCAAAATGACTTTTTTGCCCCTCCTAGGGTTATCTCTCGGTTTTCAATGATTGTAGAAGTCTTTTCTCGTGGTTATCTCGAGGTTGGCTTCTTTATTGACTTCTGTTGTCCTCAGGGTTATCTTTGAGGTTGGCTTGAGCTCCCAGAATTATCTCTGGGCTTTGAACATGATCTCCCGGGGTTATCTTCGGGGTTGGAACTAATGTTATGGTCCTCCAAGGTTATCTCTGGAGTGTGAAAAAGATGATTTTGTCCTCCTTTATAGTTAGTAACAGGAAAATGAAATTTCGAGTATTTACAGATGCCCCTCTTTATTATGTTCATGCAATGCAATGGAATGAACATGATAAAGATTACTAGACACTTAAAATATGACGAGGTATTCTTAATGATGTAAATCGCAATGTAATGAACATTATGATGAATGTTAAAATGTTTTAAAAAATCGCAGTTCGTTAATCGTACATCTCATTTCGCACTCGCTTTTGGCCAATCGCACTTCAAAACTCGCACATCGTAAATTGCAAATCGCACATCGCAAATCGTAAATTGCTTTACCTTTACCGGTTATTACTGATGCCTATGATGGTGTTCACTACAATGGTTTAATTTTTTGTAGGTGTTGTCAATGCCTGTTTGATGAAGAAAATTTGAGATGTTTTCTACATCTCTACTAGGGATGACGTTCTAAAACCACCGGACCTTTCTGATGTATACGTTGGTAATTTGCAATGGTGCCTACCCTGATGGTAGTTTGATAACGGATCCTACCCTGCTGGTAGTTGAATATGTTTGCATCACCAAACTGTTTTGATTCCCACTCGAACGGTGGTGTAAAAAGCTTTCATCACTGAATTGTCTTGATGTTACACTGAATTGATGCCAATGGTTTTGAATACCGGATCTTCCAATACCTTCGTTGAAGTAATATTCAAAGGTTGCTTCACCGGACTCTTCCTGATGTTACACTGGATTGATGACAACCACCAGATGTCTACGATGAAATTTTTCTCTAATCTAGGCATTTAACTTGCACGCATATTTAAATCTACTGGAGATTCATGCTAAACCTTGATAGAGAATTACATTGATGTAGCACATTTGCACATGTGCAGATCATGCATGATGTGATGATCTAGATTTATCCTGAGGAGTCTATTGTCCTAGGTTGATACATATTTTAAATTGTCTAGAGTAGAATTTTACCTCACCCTTTTTGAGGATATTTTGGAGATTCTTTTTGCTGTTGGGTGCTTGTTCCCCATTTCCTTGAGCTTTTAATTCGCAATCTGACTAAACTGATGACCTGAATGCCTTTGACATCCCTGGAGGGTACAACCCATTTTTTCATTATTCAGATTTGAACTTTAGTGTAGAGGCCTCGACTTGTGAGGACTCGATGCCGGTTGGAACATTTAATGATGAGGATTTCATTCACTAAACCTTTTGTCATTGGGCTTCTGCTTTTGAGTGAAGGACTTTCTTGAGAATTTTCCGCTTTTTTTGTAGGGGTAAGCTTATGTGGCCCTGATATCTTTCAGGAGTTCTCCTTTTTCTTTTAATGAGAGGCTTATCCCGCCTTAAACTCTTTCCCTTTCCTGGAATCAAAAAATGCCCCAGTCCTTTCACATGTTATTGTTAGGGATTCATATGAGATACTCTTATTATAGACCAAGTCGCGAGTGAGTAATATCTTCACATATAGATTATTCATTCTTAGAACAGTACGATTGGAAAAGATCAAATGAGCATACCGAATCTCCAGTGAGATGATGTGAGGGAAGCTCTGATGATGATGATGTACTATGATGATGGTGCTGACTGGTGCATTTTCCTCTTTAGGATGGTTGATAAATGCCTCAGTATTGAGTTTTCGTTGTTTTCGAGATTTCCTCAATCTTGTTGTAAGGGACCCAATATCAGTTTATCAACAATTTTGAAATTGCCCCAGCCTTGCTTATTGTGTGGGATCGTTGCTTTGACAGATAGATTGATAAGATGGCGAGATCGTAAGAGGCTTTTACCTCTATGCCAGATGGTGAACTGGTAGTAGATTTGGGCTTTGATGCCCTTAATCATTGTTCCTGACTTTTTCGCGCAATCGTCCTTAATGATTTTCTTCTAATTTTATGAAGACTTGTGATTGAGAGTGTCGGCTATTTGAAGGTCCTCACTGGTGATCATGCTTTATATATCGCTGTGTTGTTGTTATAACTTTGATTATTGATGTCGAGAGGCCTTCAGGCTACACTAAATTGGCCCCAAAGATCTCAGCTTGGTTGGTGATGACTTCACCCAAGTTTGATTTGATCTGCAAGGTTTAATTTGTTGTCTTAATCTGAGGGAATAGGTCATCAAGTATGAGATAGAATTTACCACGATGGTTTCCCATGTATTGCTGGAGGTCAAAAGAAATCAAGTTTTTGACGAGTTGCATCTTATGATGATGGTCATTTCATCCATGTTGCTAGTTATCTTGGGATTAATGTTTGGATTTGGATATTTCTTTTGAGGGTCTGACCGCACCACTGATGGCTGCCTACGTACTCCTGTATGTGCAGGAGATCAGGTCTACGAAGTTCTTGCTTAATAAGATAAACAGTTTAAGACGTGTTTGTTTGGGTTTTTATTTAGTTTGATCGCACCATAAATGGTTGCCTATGTACTCCCATTCATGAGGGGAGATCAGGTCTTTCAATGTTCAGGCTTGATGAGCTGAAACCTAAATGATTTGATTTTGTTTTGTTTTTTTAATATTTATATGCAGGGAAAATAAAAGGCATACTGTAAGGAAAATGATATCGTCCCAATATCTCCTGGAACTACCCACTTTATCCTCTAGATCTACATCTTCTTGGCTAGCTGAGTCCTGATCGTCTAGTTATCAGTAGTTATGTTGCCTTCGAGGCTCACGATAGAGGTTACCTTTTGGTTCTGAATATCTTTAATTATGGCTATAACTTGATCGCTTCTTGATTCAATACATTCCTCAGGGATGCTTGAATTGGACCCATCGCAAAAAGGTTTGAACTCTTGATTCTTTGATGGGTTGGTTTCCCCGACAGCCTCACCATATTTTCTTTCATCTGTTCCTTCACCTTTTTTCCTAGGCTTGAGAGGATTCGACCATGAAATCCCCCTTGAACTGTTATTGCCTTTCTTGTAAGGAACTTTCCTTTTGGCTTCTTCTTCCTTGGAAAGGATCAGTATTTCCTCCTCATCATCCAGGATGATAAAATCATGAACGTTATTGCTATCTTTGAGCCACAGGATGTTTGATGTTGGCGGAGGAATCTTTTTTGGGGATTCTCTTGTCTCCTCTGTCATTCCCTACATTAGGATTAGTCCACCTTGTGTTCTGCTAGAATTGGTGCTCATAGCCTTCAACTCCTTTGAACTACCTGTCTCGAGTGGACAGCTTAATCTTTTTATTTCCTTTTCGCCTTTTCTGGTCATGGGGGATTCTATCTTCAGCTCTCCATTTTCAATGAGATCCTGGATTTTATGTTGCAAAGACCAACATTCCTCAGTCGAATGTCCAGGTGAGTTAGAAAGGTAGAGACATATCTTGGTGGAATCATAACTCTTTATCTTGGAATTTATAGGAGGCATCAACTCAGTAATCCTTCCTTCGCTTTATCAGAAAGTGTAGCATTTCTTCATTTGATTTGCTCAGAGGGGTGAATTTTCGAGCTCTCTTGGAGGTTGTTTGATCTTTTTTCTTTGAGAATTCGCATTCGCTCGAGCGATTTTTTCTCTGGCGAGATCTTCTAGAAATTTTATCATCCCCCTTTTCTTTTCCTTTCAGCCTGCTTTAATCTTCTTCATTTAGCTTGCTCATCCTGGAGAGATATGGGCTTGCATTATATTTAACCTCTTTTTTCTCTTGGCTTTCTGATAGTTGAGTGAAAAATTGCCTTGTTTCTTAATGTTGGCGCACTATCAGCTCAGCTAGCAAGTTTACTTGATTCTGGATCGTCTCTAATTTTTGCATTACTGTCATACCCTCCTCCGAGTTTTCCCACTCTAGGACATTTTTTGTGTGCCTTTGGGAGTATTCCTCCATGCTTCATATGTACTTACGATTTGGATACATTTCAGCGCTTCCTGACCCGATCATGTTTACTTCCTCCGTATTATGCTGCAACAGAAGGTTGGTGTTGTAACGCCCTAGAAAAATTGGATTTTTGAAAATTAAATTTTTATTTGATTATGTGGATTAGATGAATCTAATTAATTAATTATGGGAGTAAGATATTTGAGGGTCGTTCTATGACCTAGACATAAAAGTGTTTGAATTTTCAAGACGAAAATAAAAGCTTTCTGAGAAATTTTCTGAAAAACACTATTCACGCATTTCTACTCGGGAATTATTTTTGAATTTCTGAGAAATACGTAATGATAGAATATCGAGGTGAGATAAAATATCCAATAATATTTCAGTTATGGAAAACGCGAGTTTTTAGCATGGACTTAAAACCTAATGGTTAGGGAAAGTGAGTTAGAAGGAATTTAAATGCGTATAATGAATTAAAGCTATGATTGTATAATACGTAGGTATTATGCGAGGTAATGAATCTGAGTATAATACGAGGTATATATCATAGTATATATGAATGATGGAATGTCGTATTTTAAATAAGTATACGGAAGTTAGAATACAAGATTAATACGTAAATTATACGTTATAAGGCTTTAAGCCATATGTAATGGATTTGTTGAATTGTGTAGGAAATTGTAATGACCAATTGGGATAATAATAAAGCCCAATACGAATTAATGTTAAATCCCAAATATAGTAATGGTTAAGTCTAATGTAATTTAATGAACAAGCCCAAGTGGTTGATTAATTGCAAGCCTAATGTATAAGTTAGGTTAATTAAACTTAAGCCCAAAATATTAATCCAATGGGTAAAGTTTGATCCATGGGGCAACCCATGGGTGAATTGGTGACCAAGAATTTAGTGTGTTGAGCAAGTAGACTTAAGTGTTAAGCAAAGGAAAAGTTAAGTAACTTAAAGGCTAAATACAGTGCTTATGTGTGATAAGCAAGTAAAGTGCTTATGTGTGATGAGCAAGTAAAGTGCTTATGTGTGGTAACCAAGTTAACTTAATAGCTAAGTGTTGTGATGGCCAAGTAACTTATTTAGTGAGCAAGTAAACTTAGGGTTTAAATCATGAATAGTATAGAGGTTTAGTAAGGAGGTGGAATGGGTTAATGACCATTAAGCCCTCAATTAGAATTTCCTATAAAGAGGAAGCTTGCTAGTTCATTTGTTAGTTATTAGATTTTCATCCAATAACTTATAGCTTATTGGTTAGAGAGAAAAAGCTACAAAAGATAGAATAAGTTAGTCTTTGAGAATTCAAGAAGAAAGAAGGAGATTAAAGATTAACCAAATGATCTTCATAGGTAAGAACTTAAACCATAATTCTCTTTCTCTTCAAATTGCTAGAGAAGTGGGTAGTGGTAGAATATGTATGCTAATGAATGATAAGAATGATTAATCAATGGACTTAAGCTGTGTAAGTCATGAATAAGTAATTCAAACCTAAATAAGTTATGAACTCATGAGGAATCTAGATGAACTACTCATATGTTTACTTTAATAAGATTGTATGATAATAAGAAGCAAGAATAGTGGGTAAAAGACTTAATTTATAATAAGTCACGAGAAAGGAAGTCATAAGTAGTTTATACTTTTATAAGTTATAAACTCACAAAGAACAAGTAATAACTTATCATGTTTATAAGTTAATGAAGTATGTATGTCAGGATGTTAGTATGATGGATTGAATCCATTTGAAATGATGAACAAATCATAAGAAATGAAGTTAAGTCGAAATTTACAAGTTTGGACGATAATCGTCGAATTCGTGAAATTCTCAGAATGGAAGTCAAATTTTGATATGGAGCTAGGAAACATTGGTTTTAAATGGAGACAGGTTATATTTGGCATTATAGAGTTGCAGACTCAAAAATGACCGAATTCTAACTTAGAACGAAGAAACGAGCGTTGAACGTTCACGAACGTTTATCGTTTTCATTAAAATGGACTAATAGGTGAATTTTTAGCAAACGAAGTCAAATAGATAAAATTCCTGCATTAACGTGTAGAGTATGTAATTTATGAACCATAGGCTTTTGAACGAGCCAATTCGGATTTCTAACGAAGAAGTTATGCGTCTGGGAGTTTCACAAAATTTCAAAAGCTGTAAATTTTTCTAAGGCATAGAGTTCAGCCATGGCCAACCTGAGAACAAATGGTGGTCTTTGCGATGCGAGCGCAGTGTCATTGCCTCATCGCAAACTCGAGCCACGACGCGAGAAGGAGAGCTATGTGTGGCGCCGCGGTGCCAGTCCTAGGGTTTCTACAGACAAGAATGTTTACAAGTATAGAATGAAAGATAACTCATGAGCAATAAAATAAGGTATAAATATATCATTGTTAAGGCATTGTTAGACACTTAATATATGATGATTAAAGATTAATAATCAATTGAAGATGAACGTAATGAGAAAAACGTAATATGCTAAGCCAGCTGTAGAAATATGTTGACCAAGTTGATTATGAATCCAATGGTTTGCAATACCAGTATGGGAAATGTTGTTAAATATTACGTAAATGTAAACAGAATGCAATAAAGTGTACTTAACAAATGACGATCGAGTTTTGAATAACGTAGGAATGTTAGTAAGCCGTGAGGAGAGATGATTAACTCGAAACGAGTTCTATTAATGTAGTAAATCCACGTAAGACATAGAAGAGAAAGAAGTTGGTAAGTATAATGTAAAATATAATCGCAAGCCGGAACCAATAGTAACAAATCTAATATATGATTAGATTGAGAAGAAGGGTAAGATTCATTAGGAACCATGTATGTTCATTCATGACCTAATGTGGTATGTTATGTGGTTATGTATTGTAGAAACCATAAAGACTGAAAGGAAAAGTTATTTTTACTATAGCAGACGCTGAAGGCATGTTTTTCTTAAACGCTTGTCTAACCTTCGTGTTAGCCATGTTTTTTGTGATTCATGTTATGAGATGCATGAAGTGTTTTACTAAAGGGTCGATGCCAGTTTTATCTCGGCTAGACTAATCATGAAGAGTTGATTGATTTATTTATAAGTCTTTCAATATAGAATTGCTAACGTTATCCTACGCCAATTGTTTGGTACGGATTCAAGGTAAGACTGAGTATGAATAAACAAATGTATTTTTCATCGATTATTCGATGGGCATGCGAGGTTTCCAAAACTTAAACTACATACGTTTAACAAGATGTAGTGTTGATCAACATAGAGTACTATGGGCTGATCACCCCAAAGTGCTCGTAAGATATGTCGGACTTACAGACTTAGTGTCGGGTTGTCCTTTTCAAAGAAAATATGAAATGCTTATGGTCTTGAGCCAGAGTTGATGTTTTACTGAATATTGTTATTGTAAAACATTTTAAAGGAAAAGAAATGTTATTTTAAATTATTGATAGTACTTCATAGCTATTTTCCAGTTATTGAAGATATATGATTCCTATGTTTCAAGCATGTTGTTTAAAAGAAATTGTTGTACTTGCTGAGCTTGTTATGCTCACTCTTGCTTGAATCATATGAATGCATCTAGGACCGAACAAACTGAGGGATCTGACAAGGATAGAGGCAAGACAAAGCTTAATGATTAGTTTACCTTGTAATAAACTTGTATGTTGTATATATTATAGAATGATGAACAAAGAATGTAATGGTTTTAGAACCTGGGAATGAGATGTAATATTATTAATGTAATAAGAATGTCGTTGATACACACATTTTGATGTCATTTCAATAGAATGAATATACAGTTATGAGTACCGTGTAACACCATCTGTCAGGTTGGAAGATACCTGGATTTGGGGGCGTAACAGGTTGGTATAAAAGCATTAGGTTATAAAAATTAAGGGGGGAAGAACCTTAGGCTAATAACCTTGTTAAGGAAGAAAAGTCCGAAGGAAGTAAACTCGAACTTTACTTAAGTTGAATGAGTCAATAAGGTATTGAATAAACTCAGTACCGAAAGATTTTAAAGATGGAAAGTAACCTTAAATAAATTAAATGTGATTTGTGCTTATACTATTGTGTGTTATGTACTAATCAACATATGTGTTATTGTAGGATGTCGATCGATAGCTTGATGTATAGAGATATACACACGGTGAGCGAAGAAATTATGAACAAAGTAGAGCATGTACCTATGCCAGTGGCAGAGGTACCATTAGTGATTCTAGAGGAGTCGGAGACAGTGGAGTACTTTTCTGAGGAAGACTACTCCGAGGGAGATATGGATATAGCGTCATATCTTAATATGATGGTATATGAGAAGGAGGAAATGGAGGTAACATCGGTTAATACTGTGGTACCTACACTAGAGTCAATACCTCCAGATGCAATGAGAGCATTGTATCTTGCAGTGCTTGACAGGAATGTGCAACCGAAATGCAGTTTATGCGAGAATCGAGTGAAGAGATTAATTATCTCCATGAAGCTAAGGTGTCTGCAGAAGCAGATTTTGAATTAGAACATGATAGACAGGTGCTTATGACAGAGCAGGCTAGGGACTATAAGGAAGAGGCCGATAAGCTTCGTAAGAAGCTAATTAAAAGAGACCAGAAGATATCACGGATGTCTTACATCTATAAGAGTGCTCATATGGATTTCAAGCTGAAAGTTGCTTGTCATCCCATGGAGTCAGGGCAAACTCGAAATACTATTAGTCAGGATACTGTAGCGAAGATTGCGAATGAGAAACAAGAGGACGCTGTTATGCATTATTAGAAATCTAGAGTTATAAATATGTGTGTAGTGACGTAAAACCCTCTTTTGTATAAAAGGGTAGTCTTTTTGTAAATTCCAACTTTTGAGAAGTTCAATTGCGGGATAGAAATGTAATAGCTTCTGGCTAGGGGAACAGAGTGTAAATAGTTTCAAACTATGAAGAAGCATATGAATATAATGAAGTTTTCATTTAATAAGCTTTGTTATGGTATGAGTTGTTATATGGTGAATAATAACGAAATAAGTAAATAGATAATAATGAAATTCTATTTAACCAGAAAATGTCGTCAAGGAGAAGACAACGTAATCAGGAAGCGGAATCGCGTATTGATAATCAAGGGGGTCAAAACAACCCTATGCAAGAGTTCGCTAATTCATTAACGACTGCATTTAACTAAACCAGGGGTAGAGTACCTGCGGAACCTAGGGTAGCCAGAACAACTACCTTTAAAGAATTTAAAAGTGTAGGTCCACTGGAGTTCAAAGGAATAACAGACCCATTTGAAGCCCAGACATGGGTAAAGGAAATAAAGAAGGCGTTTGTTATTACAAAACATAGGTGAGGCGCAAAAGACTTCTTTTGCGACTTACATTATGAGAGGGGAAGCCAAGTTTTGGTAGGAGGCTCACCAGGGTGGGGCTAGAACAGATGGGGTAACGTGGGAACAGTTCAAGAAGGTTTTCTTCGAGAATTATTTCCCTACAAGCATGTAAGGGAGGATGGAGATTACGTTCTTAGAACTTAAACTAGGGGACATGACGGTTCCCTAATACGCGGCCAGATTCAATGAATTGGCAAAGTTTGCTCCACATCAATTGGACACTAAGGAGAGGAAGGCTCGTAGGTTTGAACAAGGCCTAAAACCCTGACTCAATAGTAGGATTTCGGTGTTTCAGATTGTTTTCTATGGGACCATTCTGGAAAAGGTGATTATAACAGAGGGTGGTAGTGAGGCGTTGACTTAATACCACAAAGAGAGAAAGAACAAGAGCAAGGGAGAGGGAGGAACCAAGGCAGAGAGTGCCAGTGGTAGTGGAAGTATGTCAAAAGGATAGAATTTTAACTCCGAGAATACTAGAGTGAGACAAGGGGATCCTAAGCATAAGATCGAAGTGTGTAAGACATGTGGAAAGACTCATCTAGGAGTCTATCTGAAAGGGATTATAAGTATCTTTAAACATTATGGTAGAGAATGGGGAAATAACTTTCGTTAATTATATTCGTGGAAATGGTTTCATGGATAATAATGGTAAGCAAGTGTTGATAGATAAACATCGATAATGTTGAGAGAATTTGAAGTAATTCTCGGTATGAATGGGTTGATTAATCATAGAACTTTAATAAATTGTTAGAATAAAAGTTTGAATCTTCGATTTTCTAAGTAACCCAAGGTAGTATTTTATGGTAATAAAATACCGCGACGCTCTTCTTGTTTAACGATGAAGTAAGTTAGGAGGATGTTAAGGAAGAGGATGAGTCGTTATGATTTCGTATCGACTATCGTAATAGGAGTAAGTTAGCGGTTAAGAATGAATACCCATGGCCCAGGATCGATGATCTATTTGATCAGTTGAAGAGGGCAAAGAATTTTTCTAAGATAGATTTGCATACGGGGTATAGTCGGTTGAAAGTTAGGAAGAAGGAGGAGGTACCTAAGATGACATTCAGAACTCGTTATAGTTATGACAAGTTTCTGGTTATATCAATTGGGTGGACTAATGTACGGAAGCTAGATTTTTTTTTAAAGAGTATTTGAAGCAAGTCAGGGGTAAATTGATAGGTACCCTTATGAGGTGCTATGATTAAAAGTAACATTAGCGTCACAGGTTGGTATTGTCGAAATGGGAAGTGAGAAAAATAGTTTTCAGGAACTAAAAAGGGAAGTTAAGTGAGGTACCTGTATTGTCTCTATCAGATGATATGGGGAATTTTGTAGTGTATCTCGATGTTTCACATAGATGATGAGATTGCGTGCTTATGTATCATGGCAAAGTCATTAGGTATGCATCACGCCAGTTAATGAATTATGAGAAGGTTTATCCTACTTATGATCTATAATTGGTAGCTGTAGTTTTTGAATTAAAAATTTGAGGATTGTATTTATGAGGGGAAATGTGTGAGATATACATGGACTCTAGGAGTCTGAAATATATCTTCACACAAAAGGAGTTGAATATGAGGTAGAGAAGGTAATTAGAATGGATAAGAGATTTTGACGTTGATATGTTATATCAATCCGGGAAAGTTAACGTAGCCGACGCGTTAAGTAGGAAGGGTAGGGAAAAGCTATCGATGTTAACAACTCAGAATGAGTTAACAACGGAAATGGCAAGAATGAAGTTAGAAGTTAAATTATGGAATAAAGTGGTAGAAATGTTATCCAAACCGTAGACTTAATCCACAATAAAGGAACGTGTTAATTAAGTATAACTAGGTAATGAAGAATGCAAGCGAATAAAGAAGAGGATGCAGGATGAAGAGAAGATCAAGTATAATCTTGTTTTGAAGGAGGAATTTGAGTTTCAAATAATTTTAAAGTTAAAATAAGAATTAATCAAAGGAAGATAGCATAATATGTTAATAAGTATTTAAACTTCCAACTCAGATTATTGATAGGAAGTGACAAGTCTTGCGAACAAAGATAACACCTTCGTTAAAGGTGAAATGAAAGAACCACAATGTCGAAGAAGCCTTGTGGGAACTTGATATTAAAATAAAGGAAAATGTTTCCTCAATGGTGTATGTATTATTAGCGAGATTCTGGGGACAGAATCCTTATAAGGGGGGAACAGTGTAACGCCCCAGAAAAATCAGATTTTTGAGAATTAAATTTTTATTTAATTATGTGGATTAGATGAATTTAATTAATTAATTATGGGAGTAAGCTATTTGAGGGTCATTATATAACCTAGAAATATCGGAATGTCGTAGTATTTTGGCTACGTGGTAGAATTAAAGTGTTTGAATTTCCAAGACGAAAATAAAAGCTTTCCGAGAAATTTTTAAAAAAACACTATTCACGCATTTCTGCTCGAGAATTATTTTTGAATTTCGAGAAATACGTAATGATAGAATATCGAGGTGAGATAGAATATCCAATAATATTTCAGTTATGGCAAACGCAGTGTTTCGCCTGTGGACTTAAAACCTAACGGTTAGGGAAAGTGAGTTCCGAGAAGGAATTTAAATGCGTATAATGAATTAAAGCTATGATTGTATAATACGTAGGTATTGTACGAGGTAATGAATACGAGTATAATACGAGGTATTATAGGAGTATGTATGAATGATGGAATGTCGTATATTAAATAAGTATACGAATTTAGAATACAAGATTAATACGTAAATTATACGTTATAAGGCTTTAAACCATATGTAATGGATTTGTTGCATTATGTAGGAAATTGTAATGACCAATTGGGATAATAATAAAGCCCAATACGAATTAACGTTAAAGCACAAATATAGTAATGGTTAAGTCCGATGTAATTTAATGAACAAGCCCAAGTGGTTGATTAATTGCAAGCCCAATGTATAAGCTAGGTTAATTAAACCTTAAGCCCAAAATATTAATCCAATGGGTAAAGTTTGATCCATGGGGCAACCCATGGGTGAATTGGTGACCAAGAATTAAGTGTTTTGAGCAAGTAGACTTAAGTGTTAAGCAAAGGAAAAGTTAAGTAACTTAAAGGCTAAGTAAAGTGTTTATGTGTGATAAGCAAGTAAAGTGCTTATGTGTGATTAGCAAGTAAAGTGCTTATGTGTGGTAACCAAGTTAACTTAATGGCTAAGTGTTGTGATGGCCAAGTAACTTATTTGGTGAGCAAGTAAACTTAGGGTTTAAGTAATGAATAGTATGGAAGTTTAGTAAGGAGGTGGAATGGCTTAATGACCATTAAGCCCTCAATTAGAATTTCCTATAAATAGGAAGCTTGCTAGTTCATTTATTAGTTGTCAGATTTTCATCCAATAACTTATAGCTTATTGGTTACAGAGAAAAAGCTACAAAAGCTAGAACAAGTTAGTCTTTGAGAATTCAAGAAGCAAGAAGGAGATTAAAGATTAACCAAGTGATCTTCATAGGTAAGAACTTAAACCATAATTATCTTTCTCTTCAAATTGTTAGAGAAGTGGGTAGTGGTAGAATATTTATGCTGATGAATGATAAGAATGATTAATCAATGGACTTAAGCTGTGTAAGTCATGAATAAGTAATTAGAACCTAAATAAGTTATGAACTCATGAGGAATATAGATGAACTACTCATATGTTTACTTTAATAAGATTGTATGATAATAAGAAGCAAGAATGGTGGGTAAAAGAATTAATTTATAATAAGTCATGAGAAAGGAAGTCATAAGTAGTTTATACTTTTATAAGTTATAAACTCACAAAGAACAAGTAATAAATTATCATGTTTATAAGTTAATGAAGTATATATGTCAAGATTTTAGTATGATGGAATGAATCCATTTGAAACGATGAACAAATCATAAGAAATGAAGTTAAGGCGAAATTTACGAGTTTGGACGATAATCGTCGAATTCGTGAAATTCTCAGAATGGAAGTCAAATTTTGATATTGAGCTTGGAAACATTAGTTTTCAATGGAGACAAGTCATATTTGTCATTATAGAGTTGCGGACTCAAAAATGACCGAATTCCGACTTAAAACGAAGAAACGAGCGTTGAACGTTCAGGAACATTTATCATTTTTGTTAAAATGGACTAATAGGTGAATTTTTAGAAAACGAAGTTAAATAGATAAAATTCTTATATAAACATGTAAAGTATGTAATTTGTGAATCGTAGGCATTTGAACGAGCCAATTCGGACTTATAACGAAAAAGTTATGCGTCCGGGAGTTTCACAAAATTTTAAAAGCTGTAATTTTTTCTAAGGCACAGAGTTGGCGCCGTGATGCCAACCCAAGGCCAAATGGTGGTGACTGCCGCAGTCATATGCACATGATTATTGCCATCAGTAAACTTCATGGCCATGATGCGAGAAGAGAGATATATGTGGCGGCCGCTGCCAATCCTAGGGTTTCGACAGAGACAAGAATGTTTACAAGTATAGAATGAAAGATAACTCATTAGCACTGAACTAAGGTATACATATAACATTGTTAAGGCATTGTTAGACACTTAATGTATAATGATTAAAGGTTAATAATCAATTGAAGATTAACATAATGAGAACAACGTAATGTGCTAAGCCGGCTGTAGAAATATGTTGACCAAGTTGATTATGAATCCAATGGTTTGCAATACCAGTATGGGTTATGTAATTACTTAATAAACATGATAAGACCTTTCCTAAATCACTGTTATAGTGATGACTTTAGGAATTTAATGTTGTTTAATGAGTAGTTAAATGATGAATGCTAAGTATAAGGAACATGAACTGTATTCAATAATGATAATGACTATAACGTTGGGAAATGTTGTTAAATATTACGTAAACATAAACAGAATGCAATAAAGTGTACTTAACAAATGACGATCGAGTTTCAAATAACGTAGGAATGTTAGTAAGACGTGAGGAAGGATGATTAACTCAAAATGAGTTCTATTAATGAAGTAAATCCACGTAAGACATAGAAGAGAAAGAAGTTGGTAAGAATAATGTAAAATATAATGGCAAGCCGGAAATAATAGTAACAAATCTAATATATGATTAGATTGAGAAGAAGGGTAAGATTCATTAAGAACCATGTATGTTCATTCATGACCTAATGTGGTATGTTATGTGGTTATGTATTGTAGAGACCGTAAAGACTGAAAGGAAAAGTTATTTTCTTCAGAGAGGTATTTGAAGGCAAGTTTTTCTTAAACGCATCTAACCTTCGTGTTAGCCAAGTTTTTTGTGATTCATGTTATGAGATGCATGAAGTGTTTTACTAAAGGGTCGATGCCAGTTTTATCTCGGCTAGACTAATCATGAAGAGTTGATTGATTTATTTACAAGTCTTTTAATATAGAATTGCTAACGTTATCCTATGCCGATTGTTTGGTACGGATTCAAGGTAAGACTGAGTATGAATAAACAAATGTATTTTTCATCGATTATTCGATGGGCATGCGAGGTTTCCAAAACTTAAACTACATACGTTTAACAAGATGTAGTGTTGATCAACATAGAGTACTATGGGCTGATCACCCAGAAGTGCTCGTAAGATATGCCGGACTTACGGACTTAGTGTCGGGTTGTCCTTTTCAAAGAAAATATGAAATGCTCATGGTCTTGAGCTAGAGTTGATGTTTTACTGAATATTGTTATTGTAAAACATTTTAAAGGAAAAGAAATGTTATTTTGAATTATTGATAGTACTTCATAGCTATTATCCAGTTATTGAAGATATACGATTCCTATGTTTCAAGCATTTTGTTTAAAAGAAATTATTGTACTTGTTGAGCTTGTTATGCTCACTCTTGCTTGTACCATATGAATGCAGCTAGGACCAAACGAACCGAGGGATCTGACAAGGATAGAGGCAAGATGAAACTGAACGATTAGTTTACCTTGTAATAAACTAGTAAGTTGTATATATTATATAATGATGAACAAAGAATGTAAAGGTTTTAGAACTTGGGAACGGGATGTAATATTATTAATGTAATAAGAATGTCGTTGATACACAAATTTTGATGTCGTTTCAATAGAATGAATGTACAGTTATGAGTACCGTGTAGCACCATCTGCTGGGTTAGAAGATACCCGGATTTGGGGGCGTCACAGGTGTTGACATTTTGTTGGACGGGTCGTTGGACCACAATACTGCCACTTTCGATCAGATTTTAAATTTTATGCTTTAAGGACCAACTTTGACACCCCCAAATCTGGGTTACCTAACCCCCGAGTTTTGTGTTCACGATCCACAATATAATAACACCTAACTACCCATTCAAATATAAATAGGAATACATAACTCATTAACATATGTTGTTAATACATAAGTCCCAGGTCTACTAATCTTAACATTATAGACATACCCTTTAGATATACAAAAAGGGTTTACAATACAACATAATCATAATAAGGTTCATTATACTAATTTATCACTATGCCTTTTCCTTTGTTCTTCTTCGCAGCACCTTCTGCAACCTTGTCCCTAGCTGAAAAGTTTTATTTAGCAAGGGTGAGCAACAAGTTTGCCCCGCAAGTTAAGACATACAATAAAGGTATAGAAATCAATATCAAGTCTTCTCACATTCTATGCAACAATAATCTGATAATGAAAGAGTACAATGCTTGTGACACCCCCAAATCCGATACTTCCATTTCCACAGGATTTGGTGTTCACTGTACAAACATCATCTATCTATCTACCCATAAATAAATGCAAACCATGTAATAGATAGAAATAATAAATAAATCTCCCCTTATGGGGTTACATCAACTGCATAATAAATAAAAATCCCAGGTTGCTCTAACCTTAAACATCTGTGCGAAATCATAAACAAATAATAAGTCTTAAGTAACATCAAGTTTAAATATCATTACATAACCACATAAATAATCAATCTTCATTACTTGCTAATCTTGCCCTTGCCTTTACTAGTGGAAGGCTCGTCTGCTCTTTCGTTCTTAACTGCAATGTTATTATTACGCAAGAGTGAACACGATTGCCAACAAGTATAAAAATATAACAAATGAATAATAACATGCGAATAAATCAAAGACTTCTGAAATAGGAAACTCAGCTTTTGAATCAGGAATGAATAACAAGAAACAAAAGAACTTCTGTGGGTCATAAGACCTTGAACTGTGTCCTAGGTTGTCAAGTGTTTATATTTGAAACCTTTAATACGATCATAAGACTATGGACTCTTCTTCTCGACTTAGGGGGATCGACCCTTAGTACCATCTTATACTATGCACAATATCTTAACGCTAATGCATAAGTAATCCCACATACAGGTTGTTCATCTCGATTTGACATTAGAGTCCGCTTTTCAAAGGAAGTTTGGTTTGGATAATTCATCAAGGGTTCGAAATTTAGAACGCTCATCAACTATGGACTAGTCGAATCATTAAGGGTTCGCTAGTTTAACAAGGTTTAACAGTAATTGATAACTGAATTTGAATAAAATCTCATAAAGTATACAATAGAATAAGTATTGTATAGCAGCATCATGCTTGAAAGATTAATAAACTTTGATATAATAAAACAGACTTGATCAATAATAATGAGAACTTGCTTAATGTAGAGATGTGAATTTATCAACTTATAAAACGATAACAAGTAGGGTTAGGAAACTTGCCTCGTGCGTAGATTACACTTTAATTAAACTCGTTCCTTGATTTAAATCCTACATATCATTTACGTACACAATACCAGTTAATTATAACGTACTAAACATCACAAGTTTATTCTTTTGTCCAACTCGAATTCATGACTATACTTAGTCAATTACTACACATATTGTCAAAATTAAGACTTCACGAACAATAAGCTAACTATGCATTCAATCGTTTAATTCACACGTAATTGTGTTATGGACGTGTTAAGAATTTATTTTAACATCTCATTATATGTCTAACATGTTTTCATGTTCATTAGATTAAGTTAATAACACATTGCTAGACTTAAACATTTTAAAAACTCATTTCAGGCCATTACGCTAAGTGGTCTTTGCTTGGCACCTTTGTTGTATTATCTTGGTATTTATGCTGTGGTGTATGGGACTTGATTCTGGAGTTGGCATCGCGGCGCGAAACTCCATATTTTGATTCTCAGTTCGCGAAGAACACAAAGTTCAGCGAAATAAACACTACATGATCACAAATTTCACCAATTTAACATACCCACATGCTAGAATTCATACATAATCATTACCCAACATTTATAGAGTGATTTTAACCCATTAAAACACGTAATTACAAATTTAAAATATGTAAATTTCACTGTTCTTGATGTTCTTGAAGGTTTTGAACATAAATCATAAAATTCAACACCACGGATTCGTTATAACATAAAATCCATCCATTCAAGTTTTGTTTACTTCGTTTTAGTATGCATAATCATATACCAGTGTGAATTTTGCAGAATAATTTATGTTTGACATATTAATTTTACGTATAAGGGCCATATGGCCATATAATATACTCTCTAAATAACATACGTTATAATATTATGAAACTTATGATATGGAAATCTATAATATATAGTAACAACATGTTATATTACCATATTATCACATATACATTCACATAATCAATACAATCTCCAACTACCGAGATTTTACAGAAAATTTGAGAGCCATATTATAAAAATTTAACAACGTAAATAATAATGGGTTGAAGAATTTACTCACAGCTTAATGTAGATAGGAGAGATGAAACATTCTCAATCAATCACACAACTCACAATTCTCCCAAAACTCTTAATTCGCTCTCTGTGATTTCCTTGTTAAACTTAGAAAAATGAAGAAAAAGAAGACATATAATAAAAGAAGCAACTGACGCATAATAAATAAAGGAAGGAACTGACGTGTTGTGGTCAGTTACCCAGTCATGGGTAACTGCTAACAACTACCTTTAGGGCCTTGTTTGGCTGGCAACAATAGGTTTCAAAACAATTTATTTTAATAAAACTTTTATACTATAGTTTAAATAATGTCACACTCCTTCATAAAATAAATCCAATATCTTATTTAATTTATTTTAAATAAAATATAATAATTTCTCATTAATTCACATAGTCACACAATTAAATTTCTCATTTGTTAATAATGTTAAATTATTAAATCTCTAATTAATTATTAAATTAATTCAAATAACATTAGCATATTCAATATTTTTTTTTTTAATACAATAAGCTCACATAATCACATACTTGGAATAATAAAAATTCTTCACATTAATTTAATAAATATAACAAATATAATTAAATTAATCTACCACAATTTCATCAATTAATTATTTAATCTAATAATTAATTCATCGAAAAAAAAATATTTATTCAATCCAATAAATATTAAAAATTAAATTACAAAATCTCGATTGTCACATCCTTCCCCTCTTAAAAGGATTCTGTCCTCAGAATCACAACTCAACAATTCATCCCGTTACATTCCCCCCCCCCTTAGAAAGATTATATCCCAAGAATCGCTTACACATAAGTTAAGTAAATAAATGAGGATAATTCTTCATCATATTCTCTTCGAGTTCCCACGTAGCTTCTTCAGCATTGTGGTTCCTCCAAATTACCTTAACAGAAGGTATGACTTTATTTCTCAGAACTTGTTCTTTTTGGTCGACAATTTGAACTAGAATTTCTTTGTAAGATAAGTCTTTGTCGAAATATAGGGGTTCATATTCAATCACGTGCTTGTAATCGGGTTTGTAGGGTCGTAGAACGGAGACATGGAAAACGTTGTGGACATTCTCTAGAGCTGGAGGCAACGCAACCTAATAAGCAACTTCTCCGACACTTCGTAGAACTTCAAAGGGTCCAATGAATCTTGGGCTTAATTTCCCCTTCTTTCCGAATATGATCTTTCCCTTCCAGGGAGAGACCTTTAAAAACACATAACTACCCGGCTCGAACTCAACATTTTTACAATGTGGATCGGCGATTTTTCTTCAGAGATATCTTGTTCTTTGTCAATCTTGTTTGGATCACTTTGACTATTTATGCTGTTTGTTGTACCAATTCCGGGCCTAGTAATTATCTTTCGCCAACTTCAACCCAGTATAGCGGAGTTCTGCACTTTCTTCCGTATAACGCTTCATAAGGTCGCATGCCAATACTAGCGTGGTAACTGTTGTTGCAGCCGAACTCTACGAGCGGTAGATGATCATCCCAATTTCCTTTGAAGTCCATCACACAAGCTCTTAACATATCTTCCAATGTCTGAATTGTTCTTTCACTTTGTTCATCTGTCTGAGGGTGATATGACGTGCTCATTCGCAACTGTGTACCCATGCATTCTTCTATACGCTTCCAGAAGTTCGACGTAAAACGCGGATCTGTATTAGAAACAATTGACACCAGAACTTCGTGCCTTGAAACAATCTCTTTACATATAACCTTGCCGGTGATCTAAGTTGAATCGATTTTGATCGAGGAAGGAAGTGTACTGAATTTAAATCAATCATTAATAATAACCCATATTGCGTCAGTAGCCTTTTACGAGTTGTGGTAGGCCAACCCACGAAATCCATCGTAATATGTTCCCATTTCCATTACGGAATCTCTAAAGGTTATAGTAACCCACTCGGCCGATGTTGCATGATGCCCCCAATCAGGTGTAATCATCGATTACAGAACTTGGTGCTCACGATACAACATACACCATCATCTAACTAAGTAAACCTTAACAATAAGGAATAATAATATTAACTATTACATAATTATTCAAAATAAAATCCCAAGTCTTAACAACCTTAAAACATACTGGAACTCAGTCTTAGCGTTTATCGCCACAATACACATATGCAGAAATAATTATTTTATTACATAACCATTAGCATCACTTCATCTTGGACTTTCCCTTGTTCTTGCCCGAACCCTCATCCTTCTCATCCTTAACTGAAAGGTTTAAACAAGAATAAGCACAAATTGCCCAGCAAGTATACGGAATAACTGGGAAATATACATCTGGATAAAGGCATTTGAATTACTAGATCTCAACAGTTGAAAGATTATCAAGTGTTAAAGAAGAACATCAAGAATAAGAATTTAAGAATTTTCAATATCATACTAAGGGGTGTAAAATACCCTGAACATATTTTCTTTCATCAAAAATCATCAGACGGTTTAACAATCAAATAGACTGTAAACGGTCTCTGCAAGTACGCCAGGTGATCAGCCCATTGTACCCTACATTGTGCACATGTATTAAGTTTAAAATGCATAAGCATAAATGGGACTATTTGCCCGACATCTGTTTTTCCCGTTCATTCGGGTTGTTCATCTTAGTAATCATGCGAGAGACCTCACCAAGGCAACTTGGATTGGTAAACATTCAATAACTTCGAAAGATGTGTTTTAAATCATTTTCATCAATAATAACTAGCCGGAACCAAAGGCTAGGAACATACATACATAAACAGTTCTATGATGACATGAAACTTAAAAGCATAGTAGTTAGAATAATAAATCGAATAACCATTGAAAAGCTTGCAAGATAATTGGAGTTTGTATGACTTTTCAATGAAGAAACTTCTGCGAATAAATAACTAACACAAGTCCAATACTTACCCTTATTGCGATAATATTAGTAAGGATTTAATAAATACCCAAAAGAAATTAGGGTTAGGAAACTTTCACGATAAGCCCTTCTAATTAACGCTAGCGATTAACCTTCACATAACCTAATCACATGTATCTCGTTAATCATCATTCATACACAATCTAGTTTGAAGTAAAAGGGTCTCCTATTGGATATGCTATAAACATCATAATAGAATATATTTAGAAAATATATGCCACCCATTTTAGATATCATAGGCAGCCCAAAACAGAACTTAAAAATGCCCAAACATAACAGTTTTTACATTTTTTTCTCTCAGCTTTACCATACCTCGTTAAAACAGTCATAACTAATTCGTTTTAAAACATTTTTGAGCGATTCTTGCGCCCACGAAAAGCTAACTTCTGGGGCTAAAACTTTCGTTCATGGACCATCTTCAAATTCCAAGCACAAAATTCCAGAAAATCCGTGCAAGGAGGCTGCTCGAATTTGTTGGGATGATTTGGCCTTAACTACTTTGAAAAGTCATAACTCCTTGCTCCGAAGTCGGAATTAGTCCGTTCCAAAGTCTATGGAAAGATTATTCAGTGTACTATAATAACCCAAAAGCCCAAAATTTTCTGGAAATTGTAGCTAGCCCCGAATTTGTCCTTAGGGTCAGCAGTTCACAATTTTTTTCGGTTTCTAACATGTTTATTTTGTGACCTTACGATTTTCATATCTCACTTAATATAGCTTCGATCCGAATGAAATTTGGACATGTTATACCTCATGCTACATACTATTTTACAAAATTATTACATGCAACAAATGGATTATCTAAGACATGATTTCGAGTGACCAAAAATCCTTACAAATCATGCAAACTAATTTAACCAAACTTTTGAGAAAATCATGATTTTGATTCTAGCATGCATGGGTTTGATTCCTATTATCCAGACCACTTCTAATAACATATATATAAATGTTACAACAACTCATTTCTCTAACTTTTCATGTTTTGATCAAATTAGTAACTAAGAGACATAATATCAAACACTTAGCATGCATGGCAAAACTCTTTGGATTTTTAAAGCATACATGGCATGATTTGTCCAGAACTTATGTTCTTATTACACCATAACAATCAGACTACAATTACACAACATCACATACTCCAAAACAAACTATTTATAAAGGTCTCCTATGCATAATCTCTCATAGTTTTGGAAGAACATAGAGAATGGGTTCATAGCTTACCTCTTTGGCGAATTCTTCTTGATTGGAGCTTGATAACCACCCTCCTTGCATGCAAGATTCTCCGTAATTAAGTAGCTGACTTGAACCACTCTTAAACTCTCAGTATTTTCTTCTCTTTTCTCTATTATTGCTCTCTTAGTTGTATTTTATCAAAGTAAAGAAATGTTTGAGTGGGGTGTATATGTATATATGTTAATAGGACTGATGTCTCCAGTCTTTTCATCTCTCAAAATATCAGTTACAAGCATATTCATCATACTTTAATTTAGTTATGGGGTGAGGAGTTAGGAACATGAAAAAGTTTGCTTATTATGTTTAAGGAGTTATCACCTTTCTTCCTCCTTATTGCTATATACGTATATACTCTCCCTTCTTGTCCCATATTATGTGTCACAAGACCCCCCCCCAGCTGCTGTCCAATTAAACAAATGCATTATAATGTTATTTTAATCATTTAAATACCGATTTTGACCGTTTTGCCCTCTGTAGCCACACGTGTCGATACTTATATCGATTCCTACTAAAGTCGACGTCCCGGACGTCATGGAACTCTCCGTTTCGTCAAACTTAACTTCAAAATTCGTAGTTAACAATTCGTCGCTCCAAAGTGTGTTTGGGCTAAATTGAAGATAATATTATATCTAATAAAGTTTCAAGATAAGAGATTTGACTGTATGTGATATTTTATGTCATGAAACTTCCAAGTCCATATATCTATAAATAAGAGCATTGTAAAAGAGAATGGTGGATATATAAAAATATTATGAGGCATGTCTCATTTTCGTGACACATTTAAAAATATTATGAGACATGTCTCATTTTCGTGACATATTTTCGTGGTTATAGTCTATCCTGCCTAATTTCGACGTTTCAGACTCAAATACGCAGACCGCGTCTCTAAATTCCGCTCCAAACTCAAACTCATATTTGTAAGTCATCCCACAAAATTAATTATAATTAATTCCATCCTTAACCAATTTAAATAATTGGCCTAACCGTAACAACCATTAATATGCATCTTATCACATAACATATAATAAAAATAAATAATTCATCTAAAAATAATTGTCACATAAGAATTTCACATAAGTTTGTTTATTGAAATTGTTTAATTACATGAAAAAATCTAGGATATTACATGTTCTACTTTCACTTTCTGACATGTCAGGCATTTGGCAACACATTCTACAACCTCTCGTTTCAAATTTGGCCACCAAAAATGTTGTAGAAGATCTTGATACATCTTGGTGCTACCATGGTGAATCGAATATCTTGAGTTATGAGCCTCGCTCAAAATTTCTTCCTTAATCTCAGTTACTGGCGGTACCCAAATTCTATTCTCAAATCTCAGTATTCCTTCCTTATCTATCTTGAATCTTGTTTCGGTTCCTTCGGATATCTTCTTTTTCACCGATTGACATTCGTCATCATGAAGTTGAGCCTCCTTAACCTTGTCTAGTAGAGTTGTACCAGATTGCATCTGAAATAGCTTCTCATTGACCTCCATAGGACACTTTACTTCTAATTCCAGCTTCTCCATTGCTAAAATTAACTCCTCCTGTACGGTCAACAACATCAGTTTCTCCCGACCCTTCCTACTTAAGGCGTCGGCCACCACATTTGCCTTACCTGGATGGTATAGAATCTCACAATCGTAGTCCTTAATTAACTCCAACCACTTTCTTTGGCGCATATTCAAGTCTTTCTGTGTAAAAATATATTTCAGACTCTTGTGGTCTGTATATATTTCACACTTCTCCCCGTAGAGATAGTGCCTCCAGATTTTCAAAGCAAAAACCACTGTAGCTAACTCCAAGTTATGGGTCAGATACCCCTTCTCATAATCTTTCAGTTGTTGTGACGCATACGCAATGACTCTGCCATTTTGCATAAGCACATAGCCAAGTCCTTTATGCGATGCATCACTATAAACCACAAAATTTTTTATGTCATCTAGAAGAGATAACACATGTGATGTACTCAACCTCTTCTTTAATTCTTGAAAGCTTTCCTCACACTTCTCCGTCCAAACAAATTTCACCGATTTTCTAGTCAAATTCGTCAACGGAGTTGCGATCTTGGAAAAATCCTAAATGAATCTTCTGTAATAACCTGCCATTCCAAGAAAACTTCTTACTTCCGACGGCGTCTTCGGCTGATCCCAGTTAGTCACAGCTACGACTTTGGAGGGATCCACTGAAATTCTGTCCCTATCGATCACATGTCCAAGAAATTGTACCCTTTCAATCCAGAATTCACATTTCAAAAATTTAGCGTACAACTTCTCTCTTCTCAACCTCTATAATTTCACCCTCAAATGTTCTTCATGTTTTTCCTTGGTTTTCGAATATACCAAAATGTCATCTATAAATACCACTACGAATTTGTCCAAAAACGGTTTGAACACTCCATTCATTAAGCCCATAAATGTTGCAGGAGCATTTGTTAGACCAAATGACATTACCAGAAATTCATAGTGACCGTATCGTGTTCTGAATGTTATCTTCGGTACATCCTCTGGTCTCACCTTCAGTTGATGATAACCACTCCTCAAATCTATCTTTGAAAAGTATCTTTCACCCTTTAACTGATCGAACAAGTCATCGATTCACGGTAATGGATATCTATTCTTAATCGTGACCTTATTCAGTTCTCTATAGTCTATGCAGAGTCGCATTGTTCCATCCTTCTTCTTCACAAATAAAATCGGCACTCCCCACGATGATACACTTGGTTGGATAAACTTCTTGTCTAGTAATTCTTGTAGTTGGACCATCAGTTCCTTCATCTCTACCGGTGCCATTCGGTACGGTGCCTTCAATATTAGAGCCGTTGCTAGAGCCAAATTGATCACAAATTTAACTACTCTATCTGGAGGAAGTCCTGGAAAATCATCCGAAAACACGTCTGTGAAATCTCTCACTACTGGTATCTCATCCATTTTCGGATTCTCTTTACAACTTTCGACTATGTAAGCTAGATATCCTACACAGCCTTGCCTTAACAACCTCCTGGCTTGCATCATCATCAGACAACTCGCTTGTCTAGGCGATTTGCTACCATAAAATACAACCTTTGACTGAGTCATGAGGTTAATTCGCTTCTTCTGGCAGTTACCGCCCCACAATTGGATAGCAAGCCCATACCCAAAATAACGTCGAATTCTCCAAGTCGAATAGGGATAAGATCTACGTTCATGATATTACCCTTAATATCCACTCTACAGTTCTTATGCACATACTTAACAGGGATTATTTCTCTATTCGCAATTTCTATGTTTATGGGGTATTCTAACTCGTCCTTAAGCAATTCTAAGTTCTTAGCAAAGTCATCAGATATAAACGAACAAGTAGCACCGAATCAAATAACACATAAGCATTAACTTTATTGATCGGAATGATACGACACCACATCGCGAGATCTTGCATGCTCTTGTCTTTGTCATGTTGAATGTTCTAGCGGTCGATTCGGTTGGTTGCGATTGGTCCCTGCGATAGTCGAGTGCTTCAACCCAGTATTTCTCTTTCCTCTTGAATTCATCCCTCCAGATCCCTTTTTAGGACAATCCCTTGCAAGATGGTCCTTTGAGGCACAAGTGAAACAGGCGCCCTTCTTCGGGTTTAGACAGTTTGGTGCTATGTCGCCTTCCTGACCACAATTGTAGCACACTCGCTTCCCTTTAATGCAAACTCCCAAATGAGTTTTTCCGCAGGTTGGGCACGCTTCGATCTTCTTCTTCTGCCCTCCTTGTTGACTTCCAGCTGACGAGTTATCAGACCACTTCCTCTTTTGATTATGGTTACCCCTAGTGCTACTCCCACCAGTCTTGTTATTACCTTCATTCTCACTCTTTTTCTTCTTCTGATCTTGATTATATTTCGTTACCGCATCACTTCCACCCTCAGCGAGTATGGCCTTCTCTAACACTCCAGCAAAAGTGTTCATTTGGAACATTGACACTTTGCTATACAATCAGGGCTTTAGTCCCTACTCGAAACGTCTTGCCTTCCTCTCATCGGTATGCACTTGGTATGTGGAGAACCTAGCCAACTCGTTGAACCTTGTCGCATAATCAGCTACTGACATACTCCGCTATTTCAACTCTGGCCCGAACTTCCATCGATTTTGTGGGCGGTGGAAAGTACATCTCGAAGAACATCTCTTTGAATCTCTCCCAGGTTATTACACCTTCACCTCCCCGTACTTTGTTTGCCTGCCACCAATAACTGGCTTCAAACTTCAGCATAAACGTTGCATACACGGTTTTATGATCTTCCCTTACTCTAGCGACATCGAACACCTTCTCCATCTCCATCACCCAGGTTTGTGCCTCGATTGGGTTTATGGAACACCTTCTCCAATTGCTGAACAGGGTTAGCATTGGCGTCATTGTTATTCATTGGTTCCTCCTGTGCTTGTTGATAGTTTTGTCTTCTTCTAGGCGACATATTTCTGTTAAGAACATACGCTTATTAGGTCTTTATTCAATCTCTTAACCATTCATGGCTTAACTAAAACATTCAATCATAATTCACTTAACACATCAATTCAAATAAACTCTGACATTTTATTTAATTCAAAAGTTTTAACGTCATAAGATAGCATCACTGCTATTTACATCAACTATCCCGAGATAAAGAATCTACAGGATTTAAAACATCAAAATATTCCTTTGTTTATAACACATCGAAATTTACATCATTAACTACCAAATAGTTTTCACATAATTAAACTAATACTATCATTACCTATTAAGGCGTTGGATAGCCTTGCCACGTTCCTCTTCCATAATGTGGGACATCGTCCTGCGATCAAACATATACGATGGTAGACCTTCAAACTGGATTGGATATTTCATAACTCGATCCTGCGCCGCATCCATTGCATTATGAAGTGTAGAGTACGTCTCCCCAAGCTTAGCCTTCTTTGCACGGCAATCCTCTTCTGCGAGATCAGCACAACGCGACTGTCTTACCCAGCCCTCCTCTACTAAAGCCAATCTTTCTGAGCTCTCTTTCAGATCTTCCTTCAACTTCTCTATTTCTTCGGTCTTATCCTCAGTTTGACCCTTCTTGTGAACCAAATCCCACTCCATGTTTCCCAAACGTGTGTGAAGAGGCACAATTTCCTCATCCTTCTGCTCGATGGTACTCTGTTGCATAACAGTCCTCTCCCTCAGCTCCTGAACAATGTCCTGCAACTCTATGTTATGATCATAAAGTGCATCATACATCTCAGCATCAATGGAGTTCGGTGGGAACTCCTCTTCCTCCTCTTCCTCATCAGAATCCTCCTCTGGATCAGTCTCAGGCTCATGCTCCCGACCAACAACAGTGATCAACGGAGATGGCTCTCTCTATACCAATTGTTCCCTGACAACATGAATGTCTCGGGGCTCCTCCTCTGTAGGTACTCGGGGTTCCTCCTCCCCAGCTCGACTAGCTCCTCCAACATCCGACATCTTGACAACAAAATTTTAAGTTTTAGTTACTAATTCGTGCTAGTGAACACATAATTTAACACATAAGCACATAAAGTCTTTTATTATCTTCAATAAATTTAGAAATTCATTTCTTAGAACTCGATAAGAGTTTACCATCACTATGTTCTCGATCTTTAACAAGGCTACTACCTAAGGTTGTTTCCCCCACCTAAGGTTCATAACCTACAGCTTTGATACCAACCTGTGACACCCCCAAATCCGGTACTTCCATTTCCACAGGATTTGGCGTTCACTGTACAAACATCATCTATCTATCTACCCATAAATAAATGCAAACCATGCAATGGATAGAAATAATAAATAAATCTCCCCTTATGGGGTTACATCAACTGCATAATAAATAAAAATCCCAGGTTGCTCTAACCTTAAACATCTGTGCGGAATCATAAACAAATAATAAGTCTTAAGTAACATCAAGTTTAAATATCATTACATAACCACATAAATAATCAATCTTCATTACTTGTTAATCTTGCCCTTGCCTTTACTAGTGGAAGGCTCGTCTGCTCTTTTGTTATTAACTGCAATGTTATTATTATGCAAGAGTGAGCACGATTTCCCATAAGTATAACAATATAACAAATAAATAAAAATATGCGAATAAATCAAAGACTTCTAAAATAGGAAACTCAACTTTTGAATCAGGAATAAATAACAAGAAACAAAAGACCTTCTGAGGGTCATAAGACCTTGAACTGTGTCCTAGGTTGTCAAGTGATTATATTTGAAACCTTTAACAGTCATAAGACTATGGACTCTTCTTCTTATACTTATGGGGATCAGCCCTTAGTACCATACTGTGCACAATATCTCAACGCTAACGCATAAGTAATCCCCTATACAGGGTTGTTCATCTTAGTTTGACATTAGAGTCCGCACCAAAGGAAGTTTGGTTTGGATAATTCATCAAGGGTTCTGAAATTTAGAATGCTCATCAACTATGGACTAGTCGAATCAATAAGGGTTCGCTAGTCTAACAAGGTTTAACAGTAATTGATAACTGAATTTGAATAAAATCTAATAAAGTATACAATAGAATAAGTATTGTATAGCAGCATCATGCTTGAAAGATTAATAAACTTTGATATAACAAAACAGACTTGATCAATAATAATGAAAACTTGCTCAATGTAGAGAGGTGAATTTATCAAGTTATAAAATGATAACAAGTAGGGTTAGGAAACTTGCCTCGTACGTAGATTACACTTTAATTAAACTCGTTCCTTGATTTAAATCCTACATATCATTTACGTTCACAATACCAGTTAATTATAACGTACTAAACATCACAAGTTTATTCTTTTGTCCAACTCGAATTCATGACTATACTTGGTCAATTACTACACTTATTGTCAAAATTAAGACTTCACGAACAATAAGCTAACTATGCATTCAATCGTTCAATTAACACGTAATTGTGTTATGGACGTGTTAAGAATTTATTTTAACATCTCATTATATGTCTAACATGTTTTCATGTTCATTAGATTAAGTTAATAACACATTGCTAGACTTAAACATTTTAAAAACTCATTTCTGGGCCATTCTGCTAAGTGGTATTGCTATGCATTATTGTATTTGTTGTCTAGTCTTAGTCTTGCTATTTGGAGACTTGGCGCTTCTGACACGGACGGATTTCAGCCTGGAGTTGAAAGTTGCCATGAAACTCTAGATTTTGATTCTCAGTTCGCGAAGAACACAGAGTTCAGCGAAATAAACACTACATGATCACTAATTTCACCAATTTAACATACCCACATGCTAGAATTCATACATAATCATTACCCAACATTTATAGAGTGATTTTAACCCATTAAAACACGTAATTATAGAATTAAAATATGTAAATTTCACTGTTCTTGATGTTCTTGAAAGTTTTGAACATAAATCATAAAATTCAACGCCACGGATTCGTTATAACACCAAATCAATCCATTCAAGTTTTGGTTACTTCGTTTTAGCATGCATAATCATATACCAGTGTGAATTTTGTAGAAAAATTTATGTTTGACATATTAATTTTACGTATAAGGGCCATATGGCCATATAATATACACTGTAAATAACATACGTTATAATATTATGATACTTATGATATGAAAATCTATAATATATAGTAACAACATGTTATAGTACCATATTATCACATATACATTCACATAATCAATACAATCTCCAACTACAGAGATTTTGTAGAAAATTTGAGAGTCATATTATAAAAATTTAACAACGTAAATAATAATGGGTTGAAGAATTTACTCACAGCGTAATGTAGATAGGAGAGATGAAACCTTCTCAATCAATCACACAACTCAAAATTCTCCCAAAACTATTAATTCTCTCTTTGTGATTTCCTTGTTAAACATAGAAAAATAAAGAAGAAGAAGACTTATAATAAAGGAAGCAACTGACGCGTAATAAATAAAGGAAGGAACTGACGCGTTGTGGTCAGTTACCCAGTCATGGGTAACTGCTAACAACTCCCTTTAGGGCCTTGTTTGGCTGGCAACAATAGGTTTCAAAACTATTTATTTTAATAAAACTTTTATACTATAGTTTAAATAATGTCACACTCCTTCATAAATAAATCCGATATCTTATTTAATTTTTTTAAAATAAAATATAATAATTTCTTATTAATTCACATAGTCACACAATTAAATTTCTCATTTGTTAATAATGTCAAATTATTAAATCTCTAATTAATTATTAAATTAATTAAAAAAACATTAGGCTTTTTCAATATTTCTTTTAATACAATAAGCTCACATAATCACATACTTTGAATAATAAAAATTCTTTACATTAATTTAATAAATATAACACATATAATAAAATTAATCTACCACAATTTCATTAATTAATTATTTAATCTAGTAATTAATTCATCAAAAAAAAAATATTAATTCAATCCAATAAATATTAAAAATTAAATTACAAAATCTCGGTTGTCATAACGCTTTCAAGGTTTTTCTACGATATTCAAATGAATAATCAAGAATTAATTCAACGAAATACCAAAGTGGAATGTTTTCCAAATTTATACTGAGCGATCCATTGGATCTTGAACTTCTCTTCTCGAGTAACTATCAAAGTTATACTTTGATATATCCAGGTGTATTAGATAACCATAAAGATTAAATCATACCCCTCTGCAAGTATATAAAGTGATTAGCTTTATTATACCCTATATTATGCATAATACTCAATCGCGCGCAAAGGCCAAATATACGACCAATAAAATATTCCCTTTATATAAAAGGTTGTTCTTCTCAGTCTCAGAATCAAGATTTTGATTTAACAACGAAATACTGTGATTTTAATTTCTAATTACTTCTCGATCTAGCCAAAATAATTGGCATTGATATGTCAATAATAATTAAGTTCTCTTCTCGAACCTATCAAGTTCTAACAAATGTTCGTCTAACCAAAATAATTGGATAAGACATTTCTCAACATAATTCGATAATAAACATGAATTATCTGTACTGTCAATTCTATATTCCACGGACATGAATATCCAACAACAGTTATTCTAGAAATGTATATTTTCCGAATAAGTAAATCAATTTGAATTATTAAACATGCACTAACTAAGAATAACCAATAATAAATTCTTGGGCACGGTATAATTAACAATAATTAACCACTATAATAATTGAATGAATATAACTCAAGGTTGGGTTAGGAAACTTGCCTCTTCCGCTGATTACAGCTACACAATAAACTTATCTGCGTCCGTAAGACCTATAACCAATAATATTTGTCTCAAAATTAGCACAAAATTTATAACACATAACACTGTAATTTACGGTCAATCTTCTCCCAGACATATTAACACATAGTCACATCAGTGTTTATAACAAATATAAACACTTAACAAGTCTAACTATTTTGGTCTGGTTGGACTTTGGTCCATTCTCGGTGTTCTGGTCACCCTATCCGACAATTAACATAGTTATTGTCAAGTAAAATCGGTTTCTAAGCTTCAATATTATTTTAGATAAGTCAAATATCATTAATAATATTTTTCGAAAGCTTTTAAAAATTTATAAGCAATTATTATTATAATTTATAATAATTTTTCAAACACCGGAAACATTTTTAAATGATTTAATTATTAAATAATCTTACCATCATTAATATTTAAGAATATAAAATATTAATAACACACATGTCAAAATATTAAAGTTATTATCAATAACTTAAAATATTTTTAAATTATCAATATTCTACTTAAATGATTTTTAAAATAATTAAAATCATTTTAAATCATCACCATTAATATCTAAATATTAATGAAATTATTATCAAATATTAAAAGTCATTAATTATAACTTAAAATATTTTTAAATCATTTTTCTCATTTTTAAATGATTTTTAAATAAATGAAATCATTTTTAATTCATTTATTTAATATAATAATTAAATAAATCTAACATCATTAATATTAATTTATTAATGAGAATTTTCGCAAAAATATTGAACATTATATTTTATAATTCAAAATATTTTCTAACACTTTATTCTCATTTAAAATGATTTTTAAATCAAGTAAAATCTCTTTTTGATCTTATTTATTTAATTTAACAATTAAATAAATCTAATATCATTAATATTAAATTATTAATGAAAATTTTCTAAAAATATTAAAAGTTACATTTTATAACTCAAAATATTTTTAAATATTTTATCCTTATTTAAAATAATTTTCATAATATTAAATCATTTTCCTCTAATTTATTTAATACACTAATTAAATAAATTAAATACCTTTAATATTTAAATAATTATAAATATTAAAGAAAAATATTCTAATTGGTCAAAAATTATTTTTCATAATTTAAAATAATTTTAAAAACCATTTTTAATAATTTTTATAATTTATTTTCTATTTTTAAGTATTTTTCAGAAAATCAGAAAATAAAATAAATAGCAACCGTCGCTAAAGCCTATAGCGACGCTTATATGTCGTCTTAGGTGTTTCTGAGCTCAAGAACACTGTCAGACCCGAGTTCAAGATTACACATTTGACCACTTGTGATTCTTAATCCAAACATGATTTGGGCTAACTTAGACACTAATCGTGATGTGGAAATGTAACTCTACAATATCCAATCAAAATCATGGTCATACAACAAACAAATAATTAAATCTAGCCTTTCAAAGTCATTGTCAGATCACATCTGGGTTTTTTGGGTAACCCAGAATGTGAGATCCCGAATTTTATGAAATAAAAGTATTAAATTTTGGTAAATAGTTAAATTGATAAAAGTTTAAAGTTAAGGGTGATATGTGAAAAATTTTCAAAGTAAGCAAGTTGTCATAAAATAATCGGTGATAAAAGAAATACGATGTCTGGCGTGGACAAGTAGTAGCACGGTATTGATTATTGATGCTTACGTAAAAGTCACTCACTTATACGTAATTATTACTTCACGATAATTCTTTGCATCATATCTCTCATATTATTGATTCAATTATTGTCACAAGATTATCATGCATAATATTTTATATTATTAAATCAATAATTGAGATGACAAATTTATTCATATTATTATTTGCAATATTGACAATGTCTAGAAGTTACATCGAGGAGAGGTTTGGTCACCTAATTGCTGGCCTGATAAGGAGAAATCCACCAAGAAAAAGCCCCTCTTTCACAGGAGCGACACGGTTGTTAAATATTGTGAGTTATAATATTAATGATGAATAAGTTCGTGTTGATTAAAGATGAAATTGATAGTTCCATTGTGTTGGGATTATTAGTGTTAGTGGAAATCGACATTTATTTCGATAATAATTGATGTCTGGAAGTTATACTGACCAATCGGGTAATTAATCAGATAAATGAGCAATTAATTGCTATTAATTCACATGTTTATAAATATTTATTCACATGTGTGTACTATTGATTCATATTCATGTACTATTAGGGGAGGTGGTGCAAGATTGATAATACTTGCATGACTAAGTTAAAAATGGAGGTATAGATGGAGGTACTATACTGTAATTCGTATTTTCACATGTATAGAACTATTGATTCACATGATGTACTATTAGGGGAGGTGGTGCAAGTTTGATAATACTTGCATGACTAAATTAAAAATGAAGGAAAAGATGAATGTATTATACTGTAATATTTTGAGCCCCAAAACATGCAATTATCAAAACTATATTTTTTTATAAATAAAAGCTCATTCTTTCTTCATTCTCACTAATTCACTAAGTCTCACAAGAGCAATTATAGAGAGAAAAGTTATATACAAAGAAGCTATAGAGAGATAGAAGAAGAGTAGTCTGCTACTTCACTACTCCAGTATCCAGTCTTCTTCTGAGGTAAGGGATATTATTTATTTCATATTCTGAAGAGATATTATTTTTCGTATTCATATGAATATTATTTTCGTTCAATATTCATAAAGAATATTATCTTCGTTCAATATTCGTAGGAATATTATCTTCGTTAAATATTCGTTGGAACATTATTTTCGTTCAACAGTCGTAAGGGGTATTATTTATTTCATATTCTCTTACGATATTAATTTTCGTATTCGTAAGGGTTATTATTTATTTCATATTCTGAAGAGATGTTATTTTTTGTATTCGTATGAATATTATATTTGTTTAAATTCGTAAGGAATATCATCTTCGTTCAATATTCGTAGGAATATTATTTCCGTTCAACAGTCGTAAGGGGTATTATTTATTTCATATTCTGAAGAGATATTATTTTTCGTATTCGTATGAATATTATATTCGTTTAATATTCGTAAGGAATATCATCTTCATTCAATATTCGTAGGAATATTATTTTCGTTCAACAGTCGTAAGGGGTATTATTTCTTCGTAAATGATATTATTTCTTTCAATATCATTATGCCAGAATATTGATACGAATTTTATTGTGGAATTTCTACCTTTTTGTGTCGGGGTTACTATTCACTCTAGTATTATTCACTCGAATATTCGGGGCACTTTTCGTGTTAGAGTACTATTCACGAGTTACTATTCACCTAGTTACTATTCACTCTAGTATTATTCACTCGGGTATTCGGGGAACTTCTCGTGCCAGAGTACTATTCACGAGTTACTATTCATGTGTTACTATTCACTCTAGTATTATTCACTCGGGTATTTGGGACACTTTTTATGCCGGGGTACTATTCCCGAAGTACTATTTATAGGGTACTATTCATGGGGTACTATTCACTGGAAAAATATATTTCTTTTCTGTCCAAATTATTTTTGGTACATGAATATTATTCTTGAATTTTACTCCACAAATCAGTATCATGTTGACAATTTGGATATTTTTAAACTCTGGATAAATTTAAAGTCTATAATATTTATTCTTAATTTCGTTTGATTAATTCTTATATCATTGTCATCATCCTAATGCTTATATTGTGATGAAAGTCATCTTTGGCTTACGTGCATAGATGAATTTTGTTGATTATTGGTTTTCTGATTGTATATTTTTGGCTTACGTGCAAAGATGGGTGTTGATTATTGATTTTATAGTTGTATATCTTTGGCTTACGTGCAAAGATGGACATGTGTATGACATGATCATAACCACTTGTGATAATAACGAATATCCTTGGCCCGTAGTGCATTGATAATTCGATGATGTGTTTGGCAAGATCATGACCATTAGTTAACAGTTGAATGTCTTTGGCCGTAGTGTACTGACAGACAATTGATTGGTAGGATCATGACCATTGGTTTTATAGTTGAATATCTTTGGCCCGTAGTGCAAAGGTAGACAACTGATTGGTATGATCATTGTTATTACATTTGAATATCTTTAGCCTTTTAGGGTAAGGATATTGAGTAAACATTCTATTAAGCCTTTGTGGCAAGGAGAAACTGTTGATTTACATGATTATAAATATGAATTGTGGATTTAACTATAATCTTTGGTGGTTCAGGTAAAGACAAGTGATGATAGTTCTTTTTATCTTGGGTATAACAAAGAACTGTTGTTGAGTATTACAGGAATGAAATATTAACGATGGACTTTTAATTTAGAAGAGAAAGTAGACATTATGTTCTAATTAACTCTTCTAATGGATTGCTTATTCCGCTGCAGTTAAACTTGATATTTATTGTATTTTATCAGTTTAACACTGTTGAAGGCTAAGGATAATTTATTTTGCATTATCTTAGACATAATATTTTTTACTGGGCTAGTTGAGCTCACCCTTTTGCTTTCTTTTACGCTTCAGGAAATGAGAATATAGTTGGGATTAGTTGGGGAATGGAGTGACGGTCCGAGATGGTTGTTTTAGCAGTCTTCACTACTTAGTGTGATAATAAGTGTAATGAGGATTGAATTTGAGTTTGTATACTGTCTATGAGACAATATTAATAAATCAACAGATCGGTCTAACAACAACAAAATCAAAAGTTACAGCTTTGTCAAAGGCTGTTAGAAACATTGCTTCAACCATTTCTGGGTTTTCCAAAAACTGCCACTGTGATCGACAAGCCTAGTTTGACCGGTCACTATATTCGATCAGTTTCTTGTTTAAAGGATCTAAAGCCATACATTTGAAGAACACATAACAGGCTACAAATTGGATATAACAACAACATCAAATCTCTTAACAACTGACAGATATAGACATTGCAAAACTTGTCAAACACTGGTAAACCATTTCTATGTTACCCAGATTTCTACTCGGTCATGCCTGGTCAGCGGGTTTTGACCTTTATTAACTACAAATCTAGCCATTGAATGGTTGTACTACCACTTTCAGATGAAAGACAACATATCAAACTATAGATCCAAACAATAAAACATCAAAAATCTACAACATAGACAGATCTAGGGCCATTGACATTTCTTGTCAGACCACTAAGAATGCTCAAGAACAGTTTTTGAAAACTTCATTTTTAAAGCACTTTGATGCTATGGATCCATGATGGATCAACATATATCATCCAAAAACATCATATAACACCTGATTTAACACTTAAACATAAAATTTTTCTTAGCATGTAAGATCAAAATGAAGTAGGGTTTTATACCTTTCTAATGCAAAGGTTTGATCTTAAATCTACTGAATTGATCTTGATGATCTATGAAGTGTTTTAAGGACTGAGTAACTTGTGAATTTTGGATATGTAGAGAGAGAGAGAGAGAGAGTTGTGGTAGAGTTAACTATCAAATGGGTCAAATACATGCACTTTCTCTCTCTTTAATCTATATATATATATATATATATATATATATATATATATATTACTTAGATGCAATGCATGATCTGCTAGCTGTCCATTAGAGGTTGATTTTCTGGTATGCTAAGTCACATTGGTCAAAATAATTTGTGAACAACTACAAATCTAGCAAGATTCACAAGTTAGATTATTAAAAATATAAAAAGGGTAACTTTGTCATTTGTATTTTCATTTTAATGGCATACTAGAAAATTGAACCAACCCTTAGGGTTTAACCCTAAGGTTTTAACCCTTAGGTTTTAAAATACTAACTTTCTATGATTTTCTAAATTAGGGTTTTAAGTTAGAAAATTAAAAGTTTAAACTAAAATTAGGGTTTCCTAATTAAATTAGGTTTTCCTAATCATATTAGTGTTTAATAAAAACTTTATGCTCACCAATTAGGATTAGCGTTTCCTAATTTAGGGTTTAAAAATCCCGGATATGAAATTATGGTTTCCCGGCTTTCGATTAGGGTTTCCCGACTTTCGATTAGGGTTTCTAACTGCGTGTTAGGGTTTAAAATCCTGAGATTAGGGTTTTTAATCTCTTATTAGGGTTTATTAGTTTTAAACCTTATCCGATTAATCATTGATCAACATTCATATACAGTACAAACACGTATTCATTGATACAATTATTTTAATTACATTTTCTACTGAATCCCTATCCAAAAATTAGGGTTAGGGTTTTCTAAAGCTGTTAAGCACAACTCTACTCTAATTTCTCAGTCAATACACAAATTGACTAATTCTTAAGACTTGTATCACAGATACACAGTACAATATTAACAGTCAATATTAAATATAAAAAAAATTCATAAAATTTGGGTTATTCGAAATCCCGGGTTATCACATTCACCCCTACTTAAAAGGATTCCGTCCTCAGAATCACCACTTTCTTATCCTCTACAATCTTTTAAAGTTGTATCATCAATTCATTTTTATCAACACAATATTAATTTGTGTTTCAAATTCTAACATGTGACTTGAATCTATAAAAGAAAACAGTTCATAGAAATATCTGACTCATATTACTCGCGTAATTTAAGTATTAAGTGTAATCATTACCTGTTGCCACCTCCTGAGTAGCCACTGCTCCTACGCCGTCATGTTGAATGTACGAGTGGTTGATCTTCTTAGCTGTGCAGGTCCTCGAATTGCCAAGGTTCCCCCACTGGGTCCCTTGTTGATACTTTCCTTCTCAGTATTCCTCTTTGGACAGTTCTGTACAAGATGATCCGTCGATCCACACGCAAAGCAACCTTGTATCTTCTTCGGACTGAGACAATTGTGTGACATGTGTCCCTCTTACCCAAAATTGTAACAAACTCCCTTCTTCTTCAGACAAACTCCCGAATGGTTTTTCCCACAGATCGCGCATGATTCCCTCCCTTTCCTATTCTCTTCAGTTTTGCTACCCGATTGGGTATTCTCACTCCACTTTCTTTTATTCTGATTACTACCACCACTGCTTCCTCCATCATTGGTCTTCTTCTTCTTTTCCTGATGAAATCGAGATGCAGCTTCGATCCCTCCTTCAGCAATTAACGCTTTCTCCAACAAAACTGCGAACGTGTTGATCTGCAATACCGCCACCTTGTTGTATATCCCTAGCTTCAGTCTATTCTCAAATCTTCTCGCATTTTTTGCTTTTGTGTCCACCTGATGAGGTGCAAATCTCGCAAATTCGTTGAATTTAGCAGCATACTCAGAAACAAACATATTCTCCTGCTTTAGTTCTAGAAACTTAACTTCCATTCGTGCTTGCATACTTGTTAAAAAGTAATTTTCAAAGAATAATTCCTTGAATGTGTACCAAATTACTATAGTTGTACCAGCTCGCAGCTGATTCGTCTCCCACCAGTAATTAGCTTTTCCCTTCATCAAGTATGTAGAAAAAGCTATCTTTTGCTCTTCTGCTACTCTAGTGATAACGAATGCCTTCTCCATCTGCTTTACCCAAGTCTGGGCTTCAATCGGATCTGTGGTTCCTTTGAATTCAGGCGGTCCTACCGCTTTAAAGTCTTTAAAGTTTACCAATCTATCGGTTGACTGATTCCTCGCTCTTCCTCTTGCGGCTGGAGATCTATTTTCCATAGCTTGGGCTATCATGTCTACAAAATTCTGCATTGGGTCCACTTGACCTCCTTCGTTATTCTCTGACTGTTCTTCTCGTTGGTTTCAATTCTGTTGTCTAGGCGGCATGATTTGATTTAAATAAAAATCTTATATTAATTCTCTTTCTCTTTACAAATTCTTAACACAATAAGAATTCAACACATAGTTCTTATCTAATCGCATATTTATTCAAATAGCACATAGTACATATAGTACTTAACACATATTACTATCCCTTTAAAATAATTTTAAGATTAACATACTCAACTTTACAAAAAGTTGCAATTCTCTAACTTTACACAAAAAGTTGACATTTATCATTCTTACTTAATTATTTCTAGTTCATCAAACTTACCACACTTATGAGTTCAATAACTTGTCACAATTATATGAGTGTATGAACGAATCCTAGTCAGAACTTTGGCGTCCATTCGCTGAGGGGTTCAAAACATTTCATATAACCATGAGTCATGAACTTACCATAAGTATGAGTTTTAAGAACTCATAAATTAATTTTAATCTTATATTCATTTAGAAAATAAAGATTTCATTCATATAAACATATATATTTACATATGTTTACACATCATTCTCGATATTACAACACTTAATATCATAATCTTCTACCAAAAGATATTATCACTTATATCTAAGTTGTCTACCTACCACTCCCTTCACCAGTCTTCTTCTTGCTGGGACACTTGTTGAATCCATGACCTGTTCTCCCACATGAGAAACACTTCCTCAAATTCGACTTAGGACAATGTAAAGAAATATGTCCTTACTGCTTACAGTTGAAAAACACGTTCTTCCACATCATGCATTCTCCCGCGTGAGTCTTTCCACACTTGCTGCAAGCTTGCCTCTTCTTCGGGTTTAAATTTTTTGAGTTTTTGTTGTCTTTTTCCCTCTTTCTCTTCTTCTTGTCCTTCTTGCTGGTTCCTTCAGATAATCTACCACCTTCATTCTTCATCTTCTCCACCTGTGCCTTTAGCTCGTTCCGTGCCTAAGTCATTTCGCGTAACGCTCGCTCTTCCACAGCTCTTCCAAGAGAAATACTTTACTCCGGAGTTCCTGGACTTCTGCAGATAGCTGATCTTGTTCTCCCACTTTGATCTTATTCTTTAACTCCATCTTAGCTTCTTTAGACTCCGCCTCCTCATCACTACTCAGATAAATCTCGGGATAATCATCATGATCACTCCCGAGATTAACCATGGGTTCATCTTTTCCTACTTCTTCCTCGACTGGCGCTCGTCTTTGGTACCTCGACTCACGGCCTTTGGTGCGACGATACCGCATCTCCATACTCATCTTATCTTCTCCTGACATCCTACAATCAGTTTAAACAACTAGTACATCATTAATAAAATCTTCTCGCACAATGTGTCCACATATCTCACTATCGATACACTTCAGCAATCCCTCACTTAGTACTCTAAATGAGTATTCTCTATCTCGCTCATGGTTATAATTCTAGGGTTTCCCCCGCCCCACTTAAGGTTATAACCTATAGCTTTGATACCAACCTGCGACACCCCTAAATCCGAGTTACCTGACCCCTGAGTTTGGTGTTCACGATCCACGATATAATAACATCTAACTACCCATTCAAATATAAATAGGAATACATAACTCATTAACATATATTGTTAATACACAAGTCCCAGGTCTACTAACCTTAACATTACAGACATACCCTTTAGATATACAAAAAGGGTTTACAATACAACATAATCACAATAAGGTTCATTATACTAATTTATCACTATGCCTTTTCCTTCGTTCTTTTTCACAGCACCTTCTGCAACTTCGGCCCTAGTTGAAAAGTTTTATTTAGCAAGGGTGAGCAACAAGTTTGCCCCGCAAGTTAAGACATACAATAAAGGTATAGAAATCAATATCAAGTCTTCTCACATTCTACGCAACAATAATCTGATAATGAAAGAGTATAACGTTTTCAAAGTTTTTCTACGATATTCAAATGAATAATCAAGAATTATTTCCACGAAATAGCAAAGTGGAATGTTTTCCAGATTTATAGTGAGCGATCCATTGGATCTTGAACTTCTCTTCTCGAGTAACTATCAAAGTTATACTTTGATATACCCAGGTGTATTAGATAACCATAAAGATTAAATTATACCCCTCTAGAAGTATATAAAGTGATCAGCTTTATTATACCCTATATTATGCATAATTAATAATCGCAAGAAAGGTAGAATATCGACCAATAAAATATTCCCTTTATATAAAAGGTTATTCTTCTCAGTCTCAGAATCAAGATTTTGATTTAACAACGAAATACTGTGATTTCAATTTCTAATTACTTCTCGATCTAGCCGAAATAATTGGCATTGATCTGTCAATAATAATTGAATTCTCTTCTCGAACCTATCTAGTTTTAACAAATGTTCGTCTAGCCAAAATAATTAGCTAAGACATTTCTCAACATAATTTGACAATAAACAGGAATTATCTGTACTGTCAATTCTATCTTCGACGGACATGAATATCCAACAACAGTTATTCTACAAATGTATATTTTCGGAATCAATAATTTAATTTGAATTATTAAAGATGCATTAACTGCGAATAACCAACAATAAATTCTCGAACGCGGTATAATTAACAATAATTAACCACTATAATAATTGAATGAATATAACTCTAGGTTGAGTTAGGAAACTTGCCTCTTCCGCTGATTACAGCTACACAATAAACTTATCTGCGTTCGTAAGACCTATAACCAAGAATATCGGTCTCACAATTAGCACAAAATTTATAACACATAACACTGTAATTTACAGTTAATCTTCTCCTAAACATATTACCACATAGTCACATCAATGTTTATAACCTATATAAACACTTAACAAGTCTAACTATTCCGGTCTGGTTGGACTTTGGTCCATTCGGTGTTCTGGTCACCCTATCCGACAATTAACACAGTTATTGTCAAGTAAAATCGGTTTCTAAGCTTCAATATTATTTTAGATAAGTCAAATATCATTAATAATATTTTTCGGAAGCTTTTAAAAATTTATAAGCAATTATTATTATAATTTATAATAATTTTTCAAACAGGAATCATTTTTAAATGATTTAATTATCAAATAATCTTATCATCATTAATATTTAAGAATATAAAATATTAATAACACACATGTCAAAATATTAAAGTTATTATCAATAACTTAAATTATTTTAAATTATCAATATTCTACTTAAATGATTTTTAAAATAATTTAAATCATTTTTAAATCATCACCATTAATATCTAGATATTAATGAAATTGTTATCAAATATTAAAAGTCATTAATTATAACTTAAAATATTTTTAAATCATTTTCTCATTTTTAAATAAAAAATCATTTTTAATTCATTTATTTAATATAATAATTAAATAAATCTAATAACATTAATATTAATTTATTAATGAGAATTTCTAAAAATATTAAAAATTATATTTTATAATTCAAAATATTTTCTAACACTTTATTCTCATTTAAATTAATTTTTAAATCAATAAAATCATTTTGTTATCTTATTTATTTAATTTAACAATTAAATAAATCTAATATCATTAATATTAAATTATTAATGAAAATTTTCTAAAAATATTTAAAGTTACATTTTATAACTCAAAATATTTTTAAATATTTTATCCTTATTTAAAATGATTTTTCATAATATTAAATTATTTTCCTCTAATTTATTTAATACACTAATTAAATAAATTAAATACCTTTAATATTTAAATAATTATAAACATTAAAGAAAAATATTCGAATTGGTCAAAAATTATTTTTCATAATTTAAAATAAATTTTAAAACTATTTTTAATAATTTATATAATTTATTTTCTATTTTTAAGTATTTTTCGAAAAATCAAAAAATAAAATAAATAACAACCGTCGCTAAAGCCTATAGCGACACTTATCTGTCGTCTTAGGTGTTCTTGAGCTCAAAAACACTATCAGACCCAAGTTCAAGCTTACTCGTTTGACCACTTGTGATTCTTAATCCAAACATGATTTGGGCTAACTTAGACACTGATCGTGTAGTAGAAATGTAACACTACAATATCCAATCAGAATCATGGTCATACAACAAACAAACAAACAATTAGATCTAGCCTCTCAAAGTCACTGTCAGATCACATCTGGGTTTTCTGGGTAACCCAGAAACCCAGACAGTGTCGAGTTGACACTTTCAAGCTCGATTTCCTTTATTTTCTGGTTATGGTTCCTGCTGTTTAATGGTTCGAAGTTATAGTCCTTGTGTCAAGGAATATTAATAAATCAATAGATCGGTCTAACAACAACAAAATCAAAAGTTATAGTTTGGTCAAAGGCTGTCAGAAACATTGCTTCAACCGTTACTGGGTTTTCCAGAAACTGCCACTGTGATCGACAAGCCTAGTTTGACCGATCACTATATTCGATCTGTTTCTTGTTTAAAGGATCTAAAGAAATACATTTAAAGAACACATAACTTGCTACAAATTGGATATAACAACAACATCAAATCTCTTAACAAGCGATGAGATATGGACGCTATGAAACTTGTCGGAACCTTTGGTAAACCATTTTTGGGTTACCCAGATTTCTACCCGGCCATGTCCGGTCAACGGGTTTTGACCTTTAATAACTACAAATCTAGCCATTGAATGGTTGTACTACCACTTTCAGATGAAAGACAACATATCAAACTATAGATTCAAACAATAAAACATCAAAAATCTACAACATAGACAGATCTAGGGCCACTGACATTCCTTGTCAGACCACTAAGAATGCTCAAGAACAGTTTTTGAAAACTTCATTTTTAAAGCACTTTGATGCTATGGATCCATGATGGATCAACATAGATCATCTAAAAACATCATATAACACTTGATTTAACACTTACACGTAAAAAAATTCTTAACACGTAAGATCAAAATGAAGTAGGGTTTTATACCATATTAATGCAAAGCTTTGATCTTAGATCTACTGAATTGATCTTGATGATCTATGAAGTGTTTTAGGGATTGAGTAACTTGTGAATTTCAGATATGTAGAGAGAGAGAGAGTTGTGGGAGACTTAGCTATCAAATGGGTCAAATACATGCACCTTCTCTCTCATTAATCTATATATATATATATTACTTAGATGCAATGCATGATCTGCTAGATGTCCATTAGAGGTTGATTTGCTGGTATACTAAGTTACATTGGTCAAAATAGTTGGTGAACAACTATAAATCTAGCAAGATTCACAAGTTAGCTTATTAAAAATATAAAAGGGTAATTTTGTCATTTGTATTTTTATTTTAATGGCATACTAGACAATTGAACCAACCCTTAGGGTTTAACCCTAAGGTTTTAACCCTTAGGTTTTAAAACACTAACTTTCTAAAATTTTCTAAATTGGGGATTTAAGTTAGAAAATTAAAAGTTTTAAACTAAAATTAGGGTTTCCCAATTAAATTATGTTTCCCTAATCATATTAGTGTTTAATAAACACTTTATGCTCGCTAATTAGGATTAGGGTTACCTAATTTAGGGTTTAGGAATCCCAGATATAAAATTAGGGTTTCTCGACTTTGGATTAGGGTTTCTAACTGCGCGTTAGGGTTTTTAATCCTGAGATTAGGGTTTCTAATCTCTTATTAGGGTTTATTAGTTTTAAACCTTATCCGATCAATCATTGATCAACATTCCTATGCAGTACAAACACGTATTCATTGATACAATTATTTTAATTGCATTTTCTACCGAATCCCTATCTAGAAATTAGGGTTAGGGTTTTCTAAAGCTGTTAAACACAACTCTACTCTAATTTCTCAATCAATACATAGATTGACTAATTCTCAAGACTCGTATCACAGATACACAGTATAATATTAACAGTCAATGTCAATATTAAAAAAAATATTCATAAAATTTGGGTTATTCGAAATCCCGGGTTATCACATTCACCCCTCCTTGAAAGGATTCCGGCCTCGGAATCACCGCTTTCTTATCCTCTACAATCTTTTAAAGTTGTATCATCAATTCATTTTTATCAACACAATATTAATTTGTGTTTCAAATTCTAACATGTGACTTGAATCTATAAAAGAAAACAGTTCACAGAAATATCTGACTCATATTACTCGCGTAATTTAAGTATTAAGCGTAATCATTACCTGTTGCCACCTCCTGAGTAGCCAGTGTTGGTTGTTTTACCGATCAATATATGCGTGCAAGTATACACGGTCAACAAGTAATAAAGAGTAAGTAAAGTATCGTTCCCACGGAAAATTAACTAATAATGTTTACCTATCACTAACCCATAACCATCTCAGTCTTATTTAAACGAATGATATAAAGATACATTTTGGAAAGAAGGGAAAGTTAAGTCCAAGGTTTATAGGACCTTTTGAGGTTTTAAAACGGGTGGGTGAGGTAGCCTATATGATAGCATTACCTCCAGACCTAGAACGAATACATAATGTATTTCACGTATCCGTGTTACGTCCTTATAAGCCAGATTATAAGCACGTGATAGAATATGAACCTATTCATGTCGAGAAGGACTTAACGTACGAGGAAACACCGATTCAAATTGTCGATAGAAAAGAACAAGTTCTGCGGAACAAAGTCATACCTTCAGTAAAGGTGATATGGAAGAACCACAATGCAGAAGAAGCAACGTGGGAGTTAGAAGAAATGATGAAAAAGAATTACCCTCATTTATTTGTGTAATTTTTTTTTATATATATAGCGAGATTCTGGGGACAAAATACTTATAAGGGGGAGAGATTGTAACGCCCCGGAAAATCGAATATTTTGTAATTACTTTTAATAATGAATAAAATAATATTATTTATTATTATTACGTGTTGATAAGATGAATGCCATTCTATGACCTAGAAATGTCGGAATGTCGTAGTATTTTAACTACGTGAGAGAATTAAGGTGTTTGAATTTCTAAAACGAAAATAAAAGCTTTCCGAGAAATTTTTTGAAAAATACTATTCATCAATTTCTGCTCGGGAATTATTTTAGAACTTCCGAGAAATACGTAACGTTATAATATCAAGGCGATATTGATTATGTAATAATAATCTAAGTATGGAAAACGTAATATTTCGCATGTGGACCTAAATTGAGAACGTTAGGTTTATTAAGCGTAAAGGAAGAAAATTATGATCGTATAATGTGTATACATTGTATGAAGTGATGAATGTAAGTATAATACGACGTATTGTACTATTATGTATGAAGAACGAGATAACGTATATTACGAACTAGTATACGAGTTAGCATACGAAGATTATACGTGGGGTATAATTGTTAAGATGGTTAGCTAAAGATAATGGACTTGTAGGATTATTAGCATAATAAGTATAAGTCCAATATAATGTGACAATCAAGCCCAAGTGTTTGATATATCATTAGTCCAAACTATGTAGCACAAGCCATTAAGAAAGTAGTTAGATTAATTAACCAAGCCCACTAAGAAGCCTTGATCCATGGGTCAAACCAAGTAGGAAGTGGGTAAGCTTGATGGGAAAGGATTATGTGTGATGACCAAATACTTTATGTGGTTAGCAAGTAGACTTAGAGGTTAAGCAATGAATAGTAAGGAGGTGGAGGATGAGGAGGTGGGATGAGGAGGTGGGATGGTTTAAAGTCCATTTTGCCCTAAACTTTAGTTGCCTATAAATAGAGAAGCCACAATTCATTTGTTGGTTGTTCAATAATCATCCAACTCCTCTCAATTATAAGCTACTTATTTGGTAGAGCAAATAAGCACTTTTAAGTCAAAGTTAGATTTTCCAAGAAGTAGAAGTTAGACTTCAAAGGTAATGATCTTGTGTCCAATGTTCTTTTATCTCTATTATAATAGGATGATAATGGAAGTGTTATTAATGAACATGTATGCTAAGATCATGTAATAAGTTAATAAGGAATGAACTTAAGCCGAATAATTTGGATAAGCAACTTGAACATTAATAAGTTGCTAGAACCATAAAGAACTTATCATATGTTGTCATATGATGATTAGTATGTTGAATATACCATAAGAATATTGATTAGTGGACTTAAGTTATTAATAAGTCATGAGCATGAAGATTTATAGTTCATAAGTTGAATAAGTCATTGACTTATAAGAATAAGTCAAAACCTACTTGGATTATAAGTTAGTGTAATAAATAATTTGTAATGATCATATGATGGTTGAAATCCATTTAGAATCATTAAGAATGTAGTTTTGCCGGAATACACACGATTGGACGATTATCGTCGAATTCGTAAAATTCCCGGAATAGAAGTTGTATTTTGTATTTGAAGTTGGAAACATTGGTTTTCGATGGAGACAAGTCATATTTGGCATTATAGAGTTGCGGACTCAGAAATGATCGAATTCCGACTTAGAACGAAGAAACGAGCGTTGAACGTTCACAAACGTTTATCATTTTCGTTAAAAATGAACTCATAGGTGAAATTTTTGCAAACAAAGTCAAATAGATAAAATTCTTGCATGAACACATAGAGTATGTAATTTGTGAACCGTAGGCTTTTGAACGGACCAATTCGGACTTATAACGAAGAAGTTATGCGTCAGGGAGTTTAAATGAAATTTTCAAAATTTTGCAAACTATCTCGAGGCACTGAGTCCGTAGGCTTAAATACGACTCACGACCTTAAAGCCAGCGCCCATGATCAGTTGAGCCGTCATCTGCATCATCGCTAACTTTCATGGCAAGTGGGCACGAGATGCAGAGTTAAGTGTGGCGCCGCGACTCCAGTCCTAGAGTTTTGTTGGACAAGAATGTTTACAAGTGTAGAATGAAAAGGAACTTGATAGTAATGAACTGAGATATAAACATAACATTGTAAGGTACTTGTAAGACACTAATGCATGATGATTAAGAGTTAATAATCAATTGAAAGTGAACGTACTGTGAATGACGTAATGAAAGCCAAAAATCCATAATAGCAAATCTAAGTCATAATTTAGATTGAGATGAAGGGTAAGATATAGTAGTATACATACTTGATTATATATAACCTAATGTGGTACGTTATATGATTATGTATTGTAGAAACGTAGAGACTTAAAGTGTACGTGTGTTAATCGAGAAGTTAGAATCTTTGAAGGCAAGTATTCTAACCCTTGTTCGATTCGATGCGGACAAGCTTTAATTTATGTATTCTTTCGCATGAAGTTTTTAATGATGAAGTCTAAAAGCCAACTCTTTTCGGCTAGACTTATATTATGATTCTCATCAAGCATGATTTATGTTTAAGAGTTATATTGGTATGGTTTTCAATCTAACACCAAGTATGCTAAAATGTTTTTGTCGTTTAACGGCATGTGCACGTGAGGTTACCACAACTTAAACGTATACACGTTTAATGAATATAGTGTTGATCAAGATAGAGTACTATGAGCTGATCACTCAGACGTGCTCGTAAGTTATGCCAGACTTATGGACTTAGTGCCGGGTTGTCCTTTTCAAAAGAAATTATGAACTGCTCATAGTTCTGACCCTTAGTTGATATTCTCTGAATATTGTTGTTGGAAAAGCGTTTTGAATGAAAAGAAGTGCTATTTTGAATTATCGATAGTACTTCGTAACTATTGTTCAGTTACTGAAGATATATGAGTTCTATGTTTCAAGCATGTTGTTTATTAGAATTGTAGTACTTGTTGAGCTAGTCATGTTCACTCTTTCTTGAACCATACGAACACAGCTAAGATCGAGGGGACCGAAGGCTCAGGCAAGGACAAGGGCAAGGCGAAGACGAACCCTTAGATTGCTTATGTAATAGAATAGTTAAACGATTTGTAATATATTTGATATTATGACAAGAACAAACGAATGAGTTACAAAGAACCTGGGGAATGTAATATTATTTTGGATATATAGAAGTTATATTAGTCCTTTTGAGACTATTCAATTGAATGAATGAATGAATGGTAGTACCATGTAGCACCATCTGTCGGGTTGGAAGATACCAGAATTTGGGGGCATCACATTACTACTGATTTGCATCTTGTACCCCCACCTCGGCGTGGGGTAATAGGCTTAAAGAGCCCGCCCCGGCGGGGTTCCTTCCTAGAAATTTTCTGCTGTATTGTCCTTTGGTAAAACGGTCATAACGATTGATCCAAGAAGAGTTACGAGGCCCGCCACCTATCAAATCGAAGATATCGACGAGCTCTACAACTTTCATTCTTTTAGAATTGAGAAATAATGGATGGATGAAAGTTGAAATTTGTCTGTAAGTGACTGTTATGCAAATGGCCACCCAAAACAGTGAAGTTCAACGTTCGTTGGTACAAAGATCATAACTCTTGCATCTGAAGTCCAATTGGAATGATTCAAGATGTTCCAAAAAGCTAAGAAGAAGCTCTACAATATAATCCAAGTTCCAAGCCAAGAACATTAAATAAACATGAAAGCCCAAACGATGTCCAGATAACTTTTCTTTGCGATTTCATACCAATTCTTTTAGATTTCATACCAATAGTCGCTCACATAGCTCCCAAGCGTATAATCTACAAAATGAACACAAAATACATGAAATGTAACTAAGAAACATACGTTCAAACAACTAATTCAAGTAACAGATACCAGATAAGTAGGTATAAAAACTACTAATCAAGTTAGCCCCACATCAGGAGAAAAAGTCAGATTTAGAGGAGCTATTGTTGAAATATGTGACACCCCCAAAATAGGTATACATCACCCATCTTGAGTCGCCAAATACATGGTACAGAATACAAATACAAACTTAATTATACAACCGTCGTGTAATATACGACAAAACATGGCTGAGAGTTTAAATAGGAATGTTGCCTTCTAGACAATATCCACTCTCAAATAGATTCCTCATTACATTTATTGTCACACTATTTTATAGAATAGTGAGGACTACTAATACACCATCTCGGACCATCACTCCGTTCCTCGACTAGTCCCGGCTACGTTCTCATTTCCTGAAGAGAACAATGAAAGTAAAAGGGTGAGCTCAACTAGCCCAGTAAGAAATATTAAGACTAAGATAATGCAGAAGAAATTATCATTAGTCTTCAACAATGTTAAAATGATAAAATACAATAGACATCAAGTTTAACTGTAGTGGAATAAGCAATCCATTAGAAGAGTCAAGTAGAGCATGATATCTACTATCTTCTATGATTTAAAATATTTTCATCAATTTTTATCACTGAGACTTAGCTTAATAAATAAACTACATCATCGAGTCATCCCTGCACTACGGGCCAAGGATATTCATTAAATCATCAATGGTCATGACTATACCGCATAATCCCTAGTCATAATCATACCAAAAACTATCCATCAATGCACTACAGGCCACTGAGAACTTTTACCACATCATTTATAACATTACAGGTCATGATTATACCGAATAATCCCTGGTCATAATCATACCAAGTCCATTTATGCACGTAAGCCAAAGATGACTTTTATCACAATATAAGCATGAGGATGATGAAAATGACATAATAATTCAATAAAACAAATTCAAGGATAAATTTTAAAGATTTAAAATTTTAGTTTATCCAGAAATCAAAAATGTCCAAATTGTCAACATGATACTTCTTTGTGGAGTAAAATGCTCAGAAGAATATTTCCATGAAAAGATACTGGATGAAGCGCAAATATCCAGGATATTCTACTAATTTCATGGAGTATAGAAGCTAAAACTTTAACCAACTGAGTATAATAGAATATATGAAATTGCAAATGGATTTTCGCCCGCCATGCGGTAATCCACGTAGACAGATCATATCCACAATTTAATAAGGAATGAATACGAAGGATCATTCATCATGAATGCGGTAATCCACATAGACAGGTTATTCCAACAGAATAATAAAGAATGGTATAACAGAAGAATTAACCAGGCGTGCGTAATCCAACTCTAAAGAAATAAGCTCAAGATTATAGAAGAAGAATTCTCTGAACTTCTAGTGTGTTTTCAATTCTAACTAAGCATTCTATTTATAGGAGAATGGAAAGGATACTATGCAATAAAATATAATATATTCTATTTATAATATATATATATATATATATATATATATATATATATGTTATTTAAAATCTAATAAAACTAATAACTTTATAAAAGTATTCTGTTTTATATAAAATAATTTTACTATGCAAACACTATTCGGGCACTATGCAAACACTATGCATATTAAAATATAATATATTCTATTTATAATCTAATAAAACAAATAACTTTATAAAAGTATTACTTTTTTATATAAAAAGAATTTACTATGCAAACACTACGCGAGCTTTATGCAAAACACTATGCATAATAAAATATATTATATTCTATTTATAATCAAATAAAACAAAACTTTATAAAAAGTATTCTATTTTATATAAAAAGTTTTCTGTTTTATTACATTTATAATAATAAAAAAAAAAATTCATCATCATTATTATAATTCACACTATTAATCGACCAAGTATTTCCCAGGAAAGAGGGGGCTTTCCAATAAGAATGTCTTCCTATTGGCGCACAATTAGGTGACCCAACCTCTCTTTGATAGAACTTCCTGACATTGTTAATATTGCAAATAATAATATTAACAACTTTGTTATCTCAATTATTGATTTAATAATATATAAAATATTGACAATAATTGAAACAAATAACGTGAGATACTATGCAAAAATTACTGTAGCAATAATTGAACAAAACTGAGTGACTTCTCATGAAGCATCAATAATCAATCTTGTGTGCTACTATGCAACCACAGCGTATTCTTGTACTTTTTTAACAAGGGTGTTTTAACAGATTAACGGTAAAACTTCGCCGTTATTTTCAAAAAAATATTTTTGTCATTTTCTCAATCTGACAATAATTCCGTTATGGGGTCCACCAATGATTGTGCCATCGTACGAATATTCTCTGTTAAAACGAATATTCCCCGACCAATCGAATATTATATAACAACTTGTGTACTTTGTAAAATTTATAAATATTACCCACAACTATAACATTATATCAAATTCATTCCATAATATTCAAAATAATATTTCGAGAAATTTAAATCTATAAAATTTGGGGTCTCACAAAATATATATATCCGGTAATGAGGTGGCAATAAAAACGCAAGCGGTGACAATTAAAAATCTGGGAAATCAGATGGGACATCTTGTGATGGCCTTGAATAACAGACCTCAAGGTACTTTACCGAGTGACAATGAGAATAATCCAACTGGAAATCAAGAGCAGTGTAAAGCTATTATGTTACGGATTGGAAAATATCTAGAGGGGCAAAGTGTGACGCCCCCAAAACAGGAATACATCACCCATCTTGAGTCGCCAAATACATGGTACAAAATTCAAATACAACTTAATAATACAACTTTCGTGTAGAATACGACAAAACATAAACTGAGATTTTTAATAAGAATATTGTCATCTAGACAATATCCACACTCAATGGAGTCCTCATTACATTTATTGTCACACTATTTAACAGAATAGTTAGGACTACTAATGCTATCATCACGGAATGATCACTCCGTTCCCAGGCTCGTCCCGGCTATATTCTCATTTCTGAAGAGAAACGGTGGAAGAAAGGGTGAGCTCAACTAGCCCAAAGAAGAAAAATTATGACTAAGATAATGCAGGATAAATTATCCTTAGCCTTCAACGGTATAACAACTGATAGAATACAATAGACAACAAGTTTTAGATCAACAACTGCAGCGGAATAAGCAATTCATTAGAAGAGTCAAGTAGAGCATAAAATATACTATCTTCTATAATTTATAAAGTTTTTCATCAACTTTATCGCTGAGACTCAGCTTATTAAATAAGCCACGTCATCCCAGTACTACGGCCAAGGATATTCATTAGTATCACGACCACAAATTATCCATGCACTATGGGCCAAGGATACTCGTGTTTTCATCAATGGTCATGATCATGCCAAAAAGCATCCATCAATGCACTCTGAGGCCAATGAGGACTTTTACCACATAATTTGTAACATTATGGTCGTGACTATCTTAGAATAATCCACGGTCATAATCATACCAAGTCCATCTATGCACTATCACCCACATATGACTTTCAACATAATATAAACATGAGGATGATGACAATGACATAATAATTCAATAAAACAAGTTCAAGAATTAAATTTTAAAGATTTATAAGTTAATTTATCCTGAACTCAAAAACGTCCAAATTGTCAACATGATACTGCTTTGTGGAGTAAAATTCAAGAATGCTCAGAAGAATATTTCCATGAAAAGATACTGGATGAAGCGTAAATATCCAGGATATTCAACTAATTTCATGGAGTATAGAAGCCAAAACTTTAACCAACTGAGTATAATCGAATATATGAACCTGCAAATGGATTTCCGCCCGCCATGTCGTAATCCACGTAGACAGATCATTTCCACAATTTAATAAGGAATGAATACAAAGGATCATTCACCATGCATGTGGTAATCCACATAGACAGGTTATTCCAATAGAATAATAAAGAATGGAATAACAGAAGAATTCACCATGTATGCGATAGACTGCACATACAGGTTATTCTCAACAGAATAATAAAGAATAGAATCAGGTCATGCGAAATTCGCACAAACAGGATATTCAACCAAAATAATAAAGAATGGAATAACAACAGAATTCACCAGGCATGCGATAGACCACATAGGCAGGTTATTCCAATAGAATAATAAATAATGGAACCAGGTCATGCATAATACGCGCAGACAGGATATTCCAACAAAATAATAAATAATGGAATGACAGAAGAATTTTGCCATGTATGTGGCACTTCGTATAGACAGGTTATTCGAACAGAATAATAAATAGTGGAACCAGGTTATGCATAATACACACAGACAGGATATTCCAACAGAAAAATAAAGAATGGAATGACAGAAGAATTTCACCATGTATGCGGTACTTCGCATAGACAAGTTATTCCAACAAAATAATAAATAGTGGAACCAGGTCATGCATAATATGCACAGACAGGATATTCCAACAGAATAATAAAGAATGGAATGACAAAAGCTCTCTTAATGAAAATGAAAGAAATAATACCCCTTACCTTAGAATAAAGCTGGATACTAGAATAGAGAGGTAGCAGACTTCTCTTCTTCTTTCTCTCTATAATAATTACTTTATAGCTTTAGTGAATTGGTGAGAAATAAAGGAAGAATGAGCTTCTATTTATAAAAAAATATAGTTTCGATAATTGCACGTTTTGGGGTTCGAAAAAATTACAGTACAATACCTCCAACTTTTCTTTCATTTTTAATTTAGTCTTGCAAGTATTATCAAACTTACACCACCTCCCATAATAGTAAATAATGTGAATCAATAGTTCAATCATGTGATTCAATAGTTATAATCATGTGAAAATACGAATAACAGTATAGTAACTCCATCTATACCTCCATCTTTAACTTAGTCATGCAAGTATTATCAATCTTGCACCAACTCACCTAATAGTACATGAATATGAATCAATAGTACACACATGTGAACAAATAGTTATAATCATGTGAATCAATAGCAATTAATTGCTCATTTATCTGGTTAATTACCCGATTGGTCAATATAACCTCCAGACCTCAATTATTATCGAAATAAATGTCAATTTTCACTAACACTAATAATTCCAGCACAATGAAAATATCAATTTCATCTTTAATCAACACGAACTTACTCATCATTAATATTATAACTCATAATATTTAACAACCAGGTTATTCCCAAGAAAGAGGGGGCTTTTCGATAAGGATTTCTCCTTATTGGCGAGCAATTAGGTGACCAAACCTCTCCTTGATAGTACTTCTAGACATTGTAAATATTGTAATTTAATAATATGAATAACTTTGTCGTCTCAATTATTGATTTAATAATATATCATATTATACAGATGATACTGTGACAATAATCGAATCAACAATATGAGAGATATGATGCAGCAATTACTGTAGTAATAATTGATTATAACTGAGTGACTTCTCACGTAAGCATCAATAACCAATCTGGTGTGCTACTATGCAACCACAGCGTATTCATCGTACTTTTTACTACCGGGTAGTTCAATAGTTTTAACGGTAACACTTTCGCCGTTATTTTTATAAAAAGATAATTCTGTCATTTTCTAAATACGACAATACTTTCGTTACGGGGTCCACCAATGATTATGTCGTCGTATGAATATTCCTTGTGAAAATGAATATTCCCCGATCAATCGAATATTCCCCGGCACAACGAATAACAACTTGCTTACTTTACAAAAAATTTCAAATATCGCCCTTAACTTTAACCTTTTATCAATTTAACCATTTACGAAATAAAATAATAATTATAAGAAAATTGAATACTTTCATTTCATAAAATTTGGGATCTCACAATCTCCCCTCCTTATGAAATTTCGTCATCGAAATTTACGTACGTACTTGGTATGCCGAAGAGATGAGGATACCTTGACTTTATTTCATATTCCAACTCTTGAGGTATACCTTTGAGTGTCAAATATGATTCTTCTTATCCAAGATTTTAACACGTATCTCATCAAACGTTAAATCTTCTGCTATCTCGTCTAGTTCCAATTCAATAATGTTGTTCGGGTCATCCACATATTTAAGTAACATCGATACGTGAAAAACGTTATGAACACGCGACATACTTGGCGTTAAAGCGAGTTTATAGGCCACAGTTCCTACTCGATCGAGGATTTCAAATGGGCCAGTTAAATAAAGGGTTGAGATTTCCTTTATTCATCGACTCTTGCTTCTAGAATAACGCCTTCTTGAACCTTCTTCTTCATATTCATCATCTTCAGGTGTGTAGTTTGAGCGGCTTTAACTTTATCGATTAAAGTCGATTCTACTTGTATATTTGTTATCTTCATGTGGGTCCTTAGAGTCTTTAACTCTATCTTCATCATTTGTAAGTTATAAGAAATGGGTTGTTGTGTTAACAACATCGCACTCGTAAACGCATAAGATCTTCTACTCAACGCATCAGCTACCACGTTCGCTCTTCCACGATGATATTGAATGGTATAGTCGTAATCTTCAAAAGCTCAAGCCAATGTCCTTGGCGCATGATACGTTAATTTTAGTTGAAGAAATATTTGGGGGTTTTATAAATGGGTTTTTTATTGGGGTCAATACAAAATTCATTTTCACACTTTGGTGGTAGGCCAAGAAGTTCTTCAGGAATACGTCAGGAAATTTATTAACAATAGAAATATCATTCAAAACTGTGACTCTCATCCAAGACTTGGATAGTACGTCACGTTGATACCTATCAACTTGCCATCGTTATTCACGACGTCGCCTACAAAAAGTTTGGCTTCGGTGCATTCCACACAAGGAAGTCAACAACGAAAGGCTCGGGGCTCTTTACTTATGGCTTGATATGACAATGATTGACTTTAGTGGTTTGGTTTCTTGAATTCGCATAACAGGTTGGTTAGGAATATGAAAGCTAACAACCTTACGAAAAGCATGATGAGTAGTTAACCAATCGATTCCTAAAATTACATCAAAGGCAAGTATTTTTAAAAAGATAAGATCGACATGTAACGTGAAAGTGTCGATTTAAATCAACAAGATTAATAAATAGTGGAGGTAACGAAGATTTCTACTAACGAAGTTTTAACCAATAAGTTAAAGTCTAACTTCTCTAGGGTCAAATTTAAACGTTGAGCGCAAGCAAAAGAGATAAAAGAATGGGTAGAACCGGTATCTAATAAGGTATAGACTTCGGAAGAATTTATAATTAACTAACCTGTGCTAACTTCGTTCGGGTTACTCGTTATTTGAGAAGTCACGAAAAATGCTCTTCTGAAACCACCGACTTTGTTTTGTCCGTATCCGCCTTTGGTGCCACCGTCCCAGCTGGACTTGACTTTGGTGCACAAAAAAATCAGGCTAGGTGACCTTCTCTTCCACAATTGTAATAGGTTTTGGACTACTGCGTACAGTTTGGACTGATATGTCTCTCCCTCCGCATTTGAAGCATATGATAGATGGTCGTTCTCCTTCCTTAACAACGGGTGCTGATGTTGATGTCTTTCCATCATTATTGAATCTCCTCTTCTTGAAATGTCCATTCTTATTATCATAGACATGATTACCACTGAAGTGGTTACCATTTCTGGCATGTTGATTCCCTCTACGCTTATTGTCACCGCTTCGGTGATTGCTATCACTGGTATTATCATTTTGTCGACTGCTCTCTTTTGGTTGGGTTGACTCATTATTGCGCTCCAATAACTAAGCCCTATTAACAACATCTGAATACAAACACAGTTTATGAGAAAATAAGATATTGACGTATCTTGGGTTTTTAACCTCTTAGAAACATTTGTGTCATTCTCTCCCCATTATCAACCAAATGGGACGCAAACTGGGACAACTCGGTAAACTTTGCTTCGTACTGCGACACGGTCATATTGTTTTGCTCAATCTTGATGAACTCTACCTCCTACATGTGATGAATACTTTCGAAAAAGTACTTGTCGTTAAACATTTCTTGGAACTTCTCCCAAGACATCTTCAGTGTGGCAGGTTGAGTACGCTTTACAAATTCCCACCAGTAATCTGCCTCTGCCCGCAACATGAAGGTGGCAAAGGGAAACTTTTGCTCCTCAGAGCATCCCAAGACATCAAATATCTTGTTGATCTGCTTTAACCACGTCTCCGCCTTAAGTGGTTTTGGCTCTCCAAAAAACTCTGGTGGTCCCAGCTCCTTGCACTATTTAGAAGTGACCGTCCGAGAGTTGCCAGTGTTTCCACCTGCATTTTGGACAGGAGCCGCTCTCGCCTGATGTTACATGAATTGCATAAAGCCTCTGAACATTCCATCATTCATCATTTGGTCAGTGTTATCGTTTGCATGAGGATTGTCGCCTTCTTGATGCACATTATCTTGATTATTGATCTGTGGAGACTCAACGGTCTCCTATTCTCCATTGCTATTTTCAACATTCTCGGATGTCATTTTCAAATACTGCCACAAAACAAGGGTTAATTAACATATCACATATTATCCCTATACTCTGACCGACCAATTAAAAAACAAATAAACTTAGGTAGGTCATACTAGCGAAGGAATTCCCCGACTCTCCCCTCCTAGTTCTTGTCTCACATCTCAGCCAGGGATCATATCACTAAGCTTTGATACCAACTGTAATGCCCCCAAAACAGGTATACATCACCCATCTTGAGTCGCCAAATACATGGTACAAAATTCAAATACAATTTAATAATACAACTGTCGTGTAAAATACGACAAAACATAAACTGAGAGTTTTAATAAGAATATTGTCATCTAGACAATATTCACACTCAATGGAGTCCTCATTACATTTATTGTCACACTATTTAACAGAATAGTGAGGACTACTAATGCTATCATCTAGACCGCCACTCTGTTCCCAGACTCGTCCCAGCTATATTCTCATTTCCTGAAGAGAACAGTGAAAGAAAGGGTGAGCTCAACTAACCTAGTAAGAAATATTATGAGTAAGATAATGCAGGATAAATTATCCTTAGCCTTCAACGGTATAACAATTGATAGAATACAATAGACAACAAGTTTTAGATCAACAACTATAGCGGAATAAACAATCCATTAGAAGAGTCAAGTAGAGCATAAAATCTACTATCTTCTATGATTTAAAAAGGTTTTCATCAACTTTATCGCTGAGACTCAGCTTATTAAATAAACCACGTCATCCCTGCACTACGGCCAAGGATATTCATTCGTATCACGACCACAAATTATCCATGCACTACAGGCCAAGGATACTCTTGTTTTCATCAATGCTCATGATCATGCCAACAACTGTCCATCAATGCACAACGGGCCAATGAGGAATTTTACCACATCATTTATAACATTACGGTCATGACTATACCGAATAATCCCTAGTCATAATCATACCAAGTCCATCTATGCACTACAGGCCACAGATGACTTTCAACATAATATAAACATGAGGATGATGACAATGACATAATAATTCAATAAAACAAGTTCAAGAATTAAATTTTAAAGATATATAAGTTAATTTATCCTGAACTCAAAAATGTCCAAATTGTCAACATGATACTGCTTTGTGGAGTAAACTTCAAGAATACTTAGAAGAATATTTTCATGAGAAGATACTGGATGAAGCGCAAATATCCAAGATATTCTACTAATTTCATGGAGTATAGAAGTCAAAACTTTAACCAACTGTGTATAATAGAATATATAAACCTGCAAATGGATTTTCGCACACCATGCGGTAATCCACGTAGACAGATCATTTCCACAATTTAATAAGGAATGAATACAAAGGATCATTCACCATGCATGTGGTAATCCACATAGACAGGTTATGCCAACATAATAATAAATAATGAAATAACAGAAGAATTCACCATGCATGCGATAGGCAGCCGCATGCACGGAGTTATTCTCAGCGAATAATAAAGAATAGAATCAGGTCATGCGAAATCCGCACAAACAGGATATTCAACGAGAATAATAAAGAATGGAATAACAACAGAATTCACCAGGCATGTGATAGACCACACAGGTAGGTTATTCCAACAGAATAATAAATAATGGAACCAGGTCATGCGTAATATGCGCAGACAGGATATTCCAACAGAATAATAAAGAATGGAATGACAGAAGAATTTCACCATTTATGCGGTACTTCGCATAGACAAGTTATTCCAACAGAATAATAAATAGTGGAACCAGGTCATGCATAATACGCACAGACACGATATTCCAATAGAATAATAAAGAATGGAATGACAGAAGAACTTCACCATGTATGCGGTACTTCACATAGACAGTTTATTCCAACAGAATAATAAATAGTGGAACCAGGTCATGCGTAATACGCACAGACAAGATATTCTAACAGAATAATAAAGAATGAAATGACAGAAGCTCTCTTCATGAAAATGAAAGAAATAATACCCCTTACCTTAGAATAAAGCTAGATACTGGAGTAGAGAGGTAGCAGACTTCTCTTCTTCTTTCTCTTTATAATTTCTCTCTATAATAATGCTCTATAGCTTTAGTGAATTGGTGAGAAATGAAGGAAGAATGAGCTTCTATTTATAGAAAAATATAGTTTCGATAATTGCACGTTTTTGGGCTCAAAAAATTACAGTACAATACCTCCAACTTTTCTTTCATTTTTAATTTAGTCCTGCAAGTATTATCAAACTTACACCACCTCCCCTAATAGTAAATAATGTGAATCAATAGTTCAATCATGTTATTCAATAGTTATAATCATGTGAAAATATGAATAACAGTATAGTACCTCCATCTATACCTCCATCTTTAACTTAGTCATGCAAGTATTATCAATCTTGCACTAACTCCCCTAATAATACATGAATATGAATCAATAGCAATAAATTGCTCATTTATCCGGTTAATTACCCGATTGGTCAATATAACCTCCAGACATCAATTATTATCGAAATAAATGTCAATTTTCACTAACACTAATAATTCCAACACAATGAAACTATCAATTTCATCTTTAATCAACACGAACTTACTCATCATTAATATTATAACTCACAATATTTAACAACCAGGTCGTTCCCAAGAAAGAGAGGGCTTTCTGATAAGGATTTCTCCTTATTGGCGCGCAATTAGATGACCAAACTTCTCCTTGACAGAACTTCTAGACATTTTAAATATTGCAATTTAATAATATGAATAACTTTGTCGTCTCAATTATTGATTTAATAATATATCATATTATACAGATGATACTGTGACAATTATCGAATCAATAATATGAGAGATATGATGCAGCAATTACTGTAGTAATAATTGAGTATAACTGAGTGACTTCTCACGTAAGCATCAATAACCAATACCGTGTGCTACTATGCAACCACGCGTATTACTGTACTTTTACTATCGGGTAGTTCAACAGTTTTAACGGTAACACTTTCGCCGTTATTTTTATAAAAAGATAATTCTGTCATTTTCTAAATACGACAATACTTCCATTGTGGGGTCCACCAATGTTTATGCCTTCGTATGAATATTCCCTGTGAAAACGAATATTCCCCGAACAATCGAATATTCCCCAGCACAACTAATAACAACTTGCTTACTTTGCAAAAAATTTCAAATATCACCCTTAACTTTAACCTTTTATCAATTTAACCATTTATGAAATAAAATAATAATTATAAGAAAATTGAATACTTTCATTTCATAAAATTTGGGATCTCACAGAAAGTGTAGAAAATTTGCTAAGGAAAGATATTAAAGAAAGTGAAGAAAAAGTGGTTGAAGAGAAGAAAGGTGAAGAAAGATAAGTGGCTAAGGAACGGGCAGACGTTGAACCAGTTGTCTATCATCTACCACCGTTTTAGCAAAGGGTTCAAAAGAAAAAGCTAGACAAATAGTTCTCTAAGTTTTTGGAAATCTTCAAAAAGCTACAGATAAATATTCTATTTATAGAAGCCCTAGAACAGATGTCGAGTTATGAAAAGTTTATGAAGGGTATTTTGTCAAGGAAGAAGAAATTGGAAGACTATGAGACTGTTGCATTTATGGAGGACTGTAGTGCGGTATTGCAAAGGAAGCTGCCTCCGAAGTTGAAGGATCCAGGTAGTTTCACTATTCTTTGCACAATTGGAAACATGTCCTTCAACAAATGCTTGTGTGATTTAGGTGTGAGTGTGAATCTCATGTCGTTATCTGTGTACACTCAGTTGGGTTTGTCGGCACCGAAACCAACAAACATATCATTACAGCCTGAAAATATATCAGTTACTTATCTGAGGGTAATTATTGAAGATATATCAGTCAAGGTGGATAAGTTTATATTTCTAGCAGATTTCATCACCCTTGACTACGAAGAAGAGAAGAACATTCCTATTATCTTGGAGAGAACATTCTTGGCAACTAGTAGAACTCTCATCGATGTGCAAAAAGGAGAGTTAAAAATGATAGTCCAAGACCAAGAGGTTACATTCAATGTATTTAGAGCTATAAATTTTTTTACGAATGATGAAAAGTGTTTCAGAATGGATGTGATCAAAAAAATGGTTAGTAAAGATCTGATTCGAGGTACGGATAGGGACCCATGGAAAATACTCTGCTAGGAGATGTCGACTTGGATGATCTGGAGTTTATTGATTATTTACATATGTTGGATGCGTTACTTAGAGTGAGTAGATTCAAGGTGCCATTCGAGGCATTACATACGGAACAAAAAGCATCGGCACGGATGAAACCCTCACTTAAGGAACCATACACTCTTGAATTAAAGCCTATTCCTAAACACCTCAGGTATGCATTTTTGGGTAATTCAGATACTTTACATGTTATTATTGCATCTTTACTTAACAATTTGTAGGAAAATACGCTGCTGAGGGTTCTTCGAGAGTACAAAATTATGATAGGATGGACAATTACTGACATCAAGGGAATAAGCCCTTCATTCTGTATGCACAAGATACTCTTAGACGATGAGACAAAACCAACAGTGGAACAGGAAAGGAGGCCCAACCCAATTATGAAAGAGGTAATGAAGAAAGAGATTCTGAAATGGTTGGATGCTGGGATAATCTACTCTATCTCAGTAAGTTCATGGGTGAGCCCAGTACAGTGTGTCCCGAAGAAAGGTGGGATGACAGTCGTGACCAATAAAGATAACGAGCTTATACTAACTAGGACAATAATAGGTTGGAGGGTTTGCATGGATTACATGAAACTCAACAAGGCAACCCGGAAGGATAACTTTCCATTACCTTTCATTGATTAAATGTTGGATCAATTGGCTGGACACGAGTACTACTGCTTGTTGGATGGGTATCTGGGGTAAAATCAAATTGTGATTACATCTGAAGATCAATAGAAGACGACATTCACATGCGCATATTACACCTTTGCCTTCAGGAGGATGTCATTCGAACTGTGTAATGCACCAACGACTTTTAAGAGATGTATGATGGTGATATTTTTAGATATGGTGGAATGCAATGTAGAAGTTTTTATGGATCACTTTTCAGTATATGGGGATACATTCGACAGATGTCTAGGGAATTTGGTTATGGTACTGAAATGCTGCGTGGAAACCAATTTGGTGCTGAACTGGGAAAAATGCCATTTTGTGGTCGAAGAAGGAATTATCCTTGGGCATAAAGTCTCTGAGAAAGGATTGGAAGTAGATCATGTAAAGTAAGAAAAAATTGAGAACCTTCCACCACCGACATCGGTTAAAGGGATATACAGTTTTCTCAGGCATGCTGGATTCTACCGTCGGTTTATTTAAGACTTCTCAAAAATTACAATACCATTATGCAGTCTTTTGGAAAAAGAAAAAAAAATTAGATTTGATGAAGAGTGTTTGATAGCTTTTGAATAATTAAAGAAGAAGTTGACAACAGCTCCCGTAATCATAGCACCGGATTGGACGATGCCATTTGAATTCTTGTGTGATGCTAGTTATTAAGCGGTAAGGGTTGTATTGGGAAAATGTCGTGAAAAGATTTTTCATGCTATCTACTATGCAAGTAAAACACTTACGGATGCTCAATTGAATTGTATAACTACCAATCGGAGAAGGAATTATTTGCGTTCGTGTATGCCTTTTATAAATTTTGCTCATACCTGATAGGAACAAAGGTTGTTGTATACACTGACCACTCAGCGATTCACTATCTAATATCCAAGAAAGATGCAAAGCCTAGGCTTATTTGTTGGATTTTACTCCTTCAAGAGTTCGATTTAGAAATCAAAGATAGGAAGGGGACATAAAATAAGGTAGCTGATCATCTTTAGAGGTTGGAAAATCTGGACAAAGACAAGGGAGATAAGGTATTGATCAACGAGTTATTTTCGGATGAACAGTTGTTTGGGGTTAGTTCAGAATTTCCATGGTATGTGGATTTTGCCAACTTCTTGGTGAGCAAGATCCTTCCTCTAGATTTGACACGTCAATAGAAGAAGAAATTCCTACATGATGTAAAGTGGTATTTGTGGGATGAACCTTATTTATTTAGACAGTGTGCAGATAAGATGATTCGTCGATGTGTGCCTTATAGTGAAGTGAATAATATCTTGCATGCATGCTACACATCTTTATGTGGGGGACACTATGGAAGTGAGCAAACTGCGGCAAAGATTCTTCATACAGGATTCTACTGGCCCACTTTATTCAAAGATACACACCAATTCGTAAAAAGGAATTCTAGAAAAATACTAATAATCGAAATTGGATGATGTTTTACAATAATATAAATATCAAAATTAAATTTAGGTTTAAAATCGAATTAAGTGCTTTCTAATACCATTTCTAAGTAAATAACCTAATTACAATAATAATTAAATATCAAACTTAATACATTTATCAAATCTAATCCCATATCTAAAATTCTTTACATGATATATAATACATATCATAGTCTTAATACAGTCTAACTATTACAAAAGTTACCATTAAACATATTATGTTTGCTTTCCTTTTCACTTGTTCTTGTCTGAACCTTTGGGTTGATCATACCTAGCTGAAAACATTTAAATTTAAAGCAAGAATGAGCATTTGGGTGCCCAGCAAGTAATAACAATTATAAATATGAATAGCTGAAAGAATTAAATATTTTCTTTGTACATCACTTCTACAACGAATTAATAGTTGTGAAGTAAACTGAACCAATAATAATAACATAACAATTCTATATCAAATTTTTGAAACTACATATTGACTATATATATAGGGTAGTCGACATACTATGAACAATGTTTTCTATTTTTGAAAAGGTTAGACAGAACTTCATCTGCAAACCGTCACAACTTACGGGCACGAGGGTGTACATCCCATGGACCCTGTATTGATCAATACTATATGCAAGAACGATATTATCGTTCATCTTTTCCGCCTTGGGCACATAAAAGTTTTTCCATATTCGGGATGTTCATACTTAGTTGTGAATCCAAACCAAAGCAATTTGATTGGCTACAAAAGGGTTTTATCATATTCAATGATATTTCTAATTCGTGTGTTAAATTGGGTCAAATAGCTTAGGCGGCTTTTACTTAATGTATTTATACAAAGGGTATATATATATATATATATATATATATATATATATATATATATATATATCAACATGTGTTTAAATACAATGATTATCCAAGTGAGGTCACTTGTATAACCATATTTAGAAATTAATGAACAGAATATATATCTGAATTATATAATATAATATCATGTTGATAAACAATGATCGGATATAATATATATAACAATAGGGTTAATAATCTAGTACAATAATAATATAAATCTGAAACTTTCTTACTCATGTCCATTGCATAAAGGAAATGCAAAGGTAGGATACTTGCCTGGTCTGCTGCTTACAATACGCAACTTAGTTTTATCTTTTATACTGAAACCTATCATTAATAAGATCATTTGATCGATTAGAATAACATACTATAACACATAGCACTACTTAATACGGTCAGCACATAACCTAATCACCTTGTCACACATATTCAACAGTCATTGAATCACCAACAAACATTAATACAGTTAAAATATCTAAGTCCAGATCAATTTACGAAATACGTCGGATTCACTAAGCGGCTTTTATCGGGTAATATCGAGTCTAAGACTCTATCATGTAGCTCAACATCTGTATGTATCAGTCATATTATTTTTAAATGACTTATAATAATTTTTAAACATTTATTATAATTTATCATAAATTTTTAAACACCAGAATCATTATTAAATGATTTAAATATTAAACAATTCTATTATTATTAACATTTAATTAATATTAAACTATTAATGAAATCATTGCCAAAATATTAAAGTTATTTATAATAACTTAAAATATTTTTAAAGTATTTATATACCCTTAAATGATTTTTAAAACATTAAAATTATTTTTAATTACTTACCATTAATATTTAAATATTAATGTACTATTTATCAAATATTAAAAGTCATTAATTATAACTTAAAATATATTTTAATTCATTAATATCCTTTTAAATGATTTTTAAATAAATAAAATCATTTTTAAACAATTTATTTAATATAATTATTAAATAAATTTAATATCATTAATAATAAATTAATATCATTAATATCAAATTATTAATGAAATTATCCTTTAAATATTAGAAGTTATATTTTATAACTTAAAATATTCTTAAACACTATATTTTCATTTAAAATAATTTTATAATATTAAAATCATTTTTAAATTAATTAATTTAATATAAATATTAAATAAATCTAATATCATTAATATTAAAATATTAATACTTTTCATGAAAAATATCAAAAGTTATATTTTATAAATTAAAATATTTTTATAACCTTTAAATAATTTTTATATGATTTTTAAATCATTAATTATATTTTTCATAATTTATTTAATGCATTTATTAAATAACTTAATTATCATTAATATTAATTTATTAATGAAATTTCATCACAAAATAATAAAAGTTATAGAAAATAACTTCAAATATTTTTTATAACATAATATAATTTTAAATGATTTTTTAAGTATTAGAATCATTTTTAAATAATTTATTTAATATAATAATTAAATAAATTAAATACCTTTAATATTCCAAAAATATTAAATATTTATGAAATATATATAAAATTATTAAAACTCATTTTTGAATTTTAAAATAATTTTTTAAGAATTTATTTTGTATTTTCATAATTAAAAACTATTTATTACTAATTATTTAATAAAAATAATTTTTTATAAAGTAACTATCGCTAAAATCATTTTTTATGGGATGTAACCATCGCTATAGATGTTCTTCGTGTTCGTCATGAAACCCAGAAATACATGTCAGTCACTAAGGGTACCAGTTTGACCATCAATAATTCGTAACTCATGATGTTTTTGGAATAGCTAAACATCAGATCTTGTAGGTCTAATGCAATACTACATGATCTAACAAGAAACATGGCCAAAACATAAGAAATCAGAGAGATCTAGGCTTCAGAAAACCTTGTCAGAAGTTGTTCTTCATTTCTTGGTTTTCCAGAAATGAAGAATAGTCCGAGTTGGTAACTTATGATCTTCATAACTTGCAACACATGAACTGTTTTTTGTGATCTTAGGCTTTCAGGTTGTAGACTACAAAACAAGGTACATATCTATTACAAAATTTCACCATAATAACAATACAATCGCTAGATTTCAGGTGGTCAAACGTGGTCAAAAAACTCGTTCATACAATTTTTGGAAATTCCAGAAATCAGAAATCGTTACCGGATAGTCTACTTTGACCATCCAGTACATCCAACATATTTGACGTTTAAGATATTTTAAGGCATAAACATGTAGTATAACTAACATACTACAACTTAGATACAATAAACATAACAGAACATCAAAACATGATCAGATCTGGAGCTATCAAAACTTGTCAGACACGATCTGGGGGAATCTAGGTTGCCCAGAAATCTCCCGCTCAATGTCGGTCAACGTGGTTTGACCACGAATATCTTGTAACCTGGATTTGATTCAAGCATGATTTCCAATCCAGATCAAAGATATCATTTCAGACTACATGTTCAAACATTCAAAACACAAAACATTTACGATCATAGAGATATAAGGCCTGACATTCGTTGTCAGACTTTAAAAAAAATATTTCCAGATTTTTTTCAAAACTTGATTTCGAGCACATTTATGTTATGGATCTAGGAAATAACAACCAATATCACTTATATACACTACAAATAACATGTTTAAACATAAAATTCTAACATCTAACACATTGATCAAGATCAGATTTCAAGTTAGGGTTTATACCTTTACTTTGGTCAATCTTGATCTTAGGGCTTCTGATTTGCTAGTGTAATTCGTGGGGCTTGGTATTGGGACTGGTATACTAATATTTTTCGTTAGTTTGGAAAGAGAGAGAGTTGCGTGAGCATAAGATGAACAAATGGCTAAAATAATGGACTTTTCTCTCTCTTGCCCCTTATATTATTCATGGATGCAATGGATCTTGGAGTAGTTCACATACTACATTTTAGCTAGATTCACAAGTTATGTCCAATAATGCAACAAGGCTATAATAGTCATTTGATTTACAATTTTAATGGCAAAGTTATAACATGACAAACCCTTAGGGTTTAACCCTAAGGTTTAGCACAAAAATTATAGGATTTCTAATTAGGGTTTAAAAAAAATGTTAGTTTCTAAAATTGTAATTAGGGTTTCTTAAAATAATTTAGGTTTTTAATTACTTAGAACTTGTTAATTAGGTTTAGGTCTATTAATTAACATTAAACATTCTAATTTTGCAATTAGGGTTTCCCCACTTGACAATTAGGGTTACAAATTAGTCAATTAGGGTTTTAAATTTATCACTAAGGTTTTTAATTAATTAAGTTTCCTAAATAATAATTAGGATTTTTCTAATTAACTTTAAATTCTATATTATGTGTGTAACGCCCCCACCAAAATAGGTCCATTCCATCCAACCCATTCTGAGTCGTCAAAATACATGATGCGGAAAATAACTACAACTTTATTACAACAATTGTCGTGCAAAATACAACAACACATATTCTGTGAGTTTGGATACAAATATATACCAACTACCAACTGTAGCACGTCACAATGACACCTTACATAAAGGTATAGTCGAAAACTGTTTTAGAAATTAGAATCTTTGGGAAGTGCTCAAGGAAACCTTCGTACATGGGAGGCCATGCTTCTAGGTTATGATAGATATCATATGGCCACAGAATTATCCTTGGTTGACCCAATAGACCCCAAAGAAAAACGAGAAGATTACTATCATATTCTTGCCAATGGTGAGTTTTCTCTTGACATATCATTATCTTTACTGTCTCTAATTGAGAGTTAAATTTCAAATAGACTCCAAGATCATATAGTTAGTGCTGGTAGATATACTCAGTAAGTGGATGAGCACAATCCTGTCTTATGATGACACGAGGTTGTATGTCATTAGACATCTTGTATGATAGTGGCAAAACACCCTTCCAAGTTAAATTCACCTCACCCTCAACATCTATAGACCACAATTCTATTCCCTTGTTATTCCCCTGCTCGACCCAGCTACACTTTTATTACCTGAAAGGAATTGTGAAACAAAAGGGTGAGCACAACTAGCTCAGTAAAAATATCATGACTAAAGATAATTAAATTATCAATAGCCTTTATCAATAATAAATCAGAGATTTAGAACATATGGTAGATGATAAAAAATTTCAACCATAGTTTGCGTGAACGAAAGCAATCCATTAGAAGAGTCAAATAGACTATAAAGTCTATTATCTTCTCCATGTTAAAAGTCCACCAACAATGTTTTATCCCTGTAACATCAATCAACAATTCTTGTCCACAATCACATGTATAACTCATAATCGTAATTGTTGTTCTAAATTCCTTTTCTCATTTAGAACGAAGATAATTTTCATCACTTGTCTTTACCTGAAATATCAAAGATCATGGTTATACCAAATCACAGTTCCTATTCATAATCATACTAATAAATTCATCTTTGCACTATGGGCCAAAGATATTCATCAACAGTTCATCTTTGCACTACAGGCCAAAGATATTCAATAACAGGTCATCTTTGCACTACGACTCAAAGATATTCATCAACAATTCATCTTTGCACTACAGGCCAAAGATATTCCTCAACAGTTCATAATTGCATTACATGCCAAATATATTAATATCTCAAAGAAATATATAATCATTTCAGAATTTATATAAACAATAATTATAACCATGTTGATCAATTCACCTTTGCACTTAAGCTAAAGATATTCAATTATAAATTCAATGGTCATGATCATACAGGTACCACAATTCAACTTTTCACCATGGCCAAAGAGAACCCTAGTCATGATCATACCAATAATCTACCCATCTTTACACTCCGGTGAAAGAGAATTTCAACATCGTGGTTATAAAAATGTTATATATGATAATAAAATCAATATAATCAATATATAGTTTTAATCTCCGAGTAATATTCATAAATCAACTATAATTTGGTAGAAAAGAAACCAATTTTGTCATGAATAGTAACTCATGAATAGTAACTTCGTGAATAGTAACTCATGAATAGTAACTTCGTGAATAGTATCTCATGAATAGTAAACCCGACTCAAAAAGGTAGAAATTCCACAATAAAATACCAATATTTCGGTATAATGATATTGAAAGAATAATATTTTTTTTAAGTTTATAAACAATTTATTTTAATTGTTTACACTTTACTAAATAATGCATTTAATCATTTTAAAATGCCAAACTCATAAGATTTCATCACTAATAACCAAAATCCTCATCAAAAATATGCATATACCTCATGTAGGATTCTCAAGCCATAAAATCCTATTTTCTAATTTTCTTACTTCACATAACATATTTAATTCATTTACTCATAACTAGTCCATTTTCATGAAAAATAACAAATCAGTTCCAAAAATATTTCTTTTCTGGAATTTAGCAGAATATAGTCCTATATTGAACATATATTTTTCTTAGAATTTTTAAAAGTCATTTACTATTTTTCACATGGCCAAAACCACCGAATATTTAAATATTTATCATAAATTGTACTTTTATCCAAGAATTCTGAAATTTACACGATATACTGATATTATATAGATGTACTCCCAATAAAAATTTCATCAATTTTGGAATTAACCACAAGGAGTTATAAGGGTTTTCTTTTAAAATAGTCTTTCCTCATAAAATTCATAACTCTTAATCTATACATCCAAAAATCGTCATTTTTGGACACAATCAACAAAACTCATCAAATTATCATTTCAAAATTTTCTAGAATTTTTGAAGGTTCAGAAGAATTTCGAAATAATAACCCTTAAAATCCCTTATTATCCCTTACCTCAAAAGAGCAGTACTTCTGACTAGAATAACGTTGAACGAACTTTCACCGTATAGCAATACTCAAAGTATACTCAAAATACTCACAAGAATACGCTCGATAATATAGAGAGAGAAAACTTCAGTTTCTGGTGTGAATTTCAATTATAACTTAAGCACTATATTTATAGGAAAATGCTTAGAACACCAAAGCAGAAAATTTAATTTAATAATAATATATATAAATCAAGATTCCTACGCCTCTAGAAATCTGATTTTAGCTTAATTAGAACATGCTAGGGCTGCCCACAAAACAAAAAAAGTTTTTCACACTTTCAATATTTTAAACTTCCAAAAATTAATTATTTCGGAGCTTCAGAACTTCAATAATTCATAATAAATAGCCCTGTTATCCGAAAATTAGAATCTCGCGAGTTTTTATAGGAAATTCAATTCTCTACAACTTTGCAGAAGAAAGGTTTTCCAAATTCCAAACAGAAATTGACCGAAATCCACAAACGGACGATTTTACAGGCTATAATCAAATTTCAGTCAAGAAATGGGGTCCACCGACATGTTTAACATGTTTTAAATATTTTTGGTAACAAAAATACTCTTCCTCCTCATATACTCATATATCCCACATTCACTGTAAAAATATCACCATTATTATATTATTAAAAAATATAATAATATATTTAAATGAATTATTTTATTAGAAAAAAATAAAATATTAATTTTTAACAATTGTCACATTAAATATTTTCTCCATCTATATCCACATAAAATGAATATTTTTCTCATCATAAAAATCAATAATTAATTATTCACAAATAATATTACATAATCACAATATTGACAACAAAGTGCGTTTCAGGAAAGAGGGGCTTTCAATAAGAATTTCTCCTTCGGTAGCAATTATTAGGTGACCAAACCTCTCCTTGATGTAACTTTCTAGACATTGCCAATAATATTATCTAATAATATTATTCAAATAATATGAATTATTGCTCGATAATGGAAAATTTGTGTAGTGACAATTATTGAAACAACAAATAATATAAAATATCAATACAACAATTATTGAATCAATAAAATAAAATCTTTGAGCAAAGAATTACTATAACAATTATTGAGTAGTGTCTTCTTACGTAAGAATAAATAATTGGTGCAATACTGTAGTGCTACTCTTGTGTTTTAACCAACCGAGTATTTTAACAAAGATTAACTCAGTAATAACCACGCAAGTCATTTATAAACAACTTATATTTGTCGTTTTCTTCATCCAATCGCTTTCCGTCATGGGGCCCACACAAGGCTGCGCCGTCGTACGAATATTCCCGACAAAAAGAATATTCTACGACCAAACGAATATTCTCCGACAACAATGAATATTTTATAGCCACTTGCGTATTTTTGAAAAAAATTCATATATCACCCTTAACTTTAACTTTTTATCAATTTAACCATTTACTGAATTGTAATTATAAGAAAAATTGAATACTTTTATTTCATAAAATTTGGGGTCTTACAATGTGACATAAATCACATCACACAATCATTACACAGTCTTGGATCTCCCATTTGAGTTTCACAGTAGGGTTAAACAAATTAATATTAGGGTTTAGTCATAATATACCATAACTGACCAATCATTATTGGTCTATATATACAATACATATTTATAGTACTAAAATCAAAAATAATATTATAATAAATGTCATTAATCACATAACATAATTACTAGACAGATTTTTAAAGTCTCGTTTGACTTCAAAACTAGGGTTTATCAGTAACATTAGGGTTTCCAAATACTGCACCACCATTAACCAATCATTAACAATGTGTACATACAGTACATATTTATAGCACTGAAAAATCAAAATATAATTAATATTATATTATTATTCTCATTCCTTGATCAAAATTCAAAATTAGGGTTTTCTACCGTTCCATCAAAACTGTTTAACAAATTATCATTACACACATACAATACATATTTATAGTACTGAAATAAAATAATATTATTATTCTCTTTCCTTATTCCAAACCTAGAATTAGGGTTTGGATTCCTTATATGATTTATCTTGCATATATACCATTATTAATTTAGTTAAAATAATTAACTTAATTAATATAAATTAAATTCATATAATAAAATAAAATAATTATTATAATAATTTTAATAATCATTTCATATATTATTTAAATAATATAAAATCATATTTTCATGGAAAATAATTAATAAAAATATTTATACTATAAAATTAATTATTATATGAATATACTTTATAATGAGCAATAATTCTAAAATAAAATTATTTGTAATCATTCATGTAATAAATATATTTTATATTCATCACATAAATACATACACATTACCTTGCACATATTCTCACCTTTAAAATAAATAAAAAATTATACGCAAAATTTTTGATTTAATTATATAGAAAATATCGGGTTATTACAACAATACTCTGATTGGTATGTCTTCGTATCAACTTGTTTACAAAAAAATGTGTCACCTCCCAGTTCAACTTCAGCATAAATCATAATGGGCCATATAAAAGTTGAAATTCGATCTAACAATTGCGAGGGAGAAAAGACTGCTATAACTTAACTAGTTAGATGAATTTCGGTTACATGCGTACGAGAACTCCAAGTTGTATAAAGAAAAGTTCAAGAAGTGGCACGAATAGAAAATTTAGAAGTTGTTATTGTACAACTCTCGACTAAGATTATTTCCCAGGAAACTCAAATCACGATGGTCGGGGTATTCACCATCAAAACAGTCTATCCACATGGCGTCCTTGAAATCTATAGTCGGAATCCGCTGGAAACATTCAAAGTCAATGGGAAACGTTTAAAGCACTATTGGGGTGGTGACCTCGATCACCAAGCAACCTTAATCACTCTTGTCGATGTGCCCTTACACAGGAAGTAGTCAGACTAAAAGACTTAAAAATAAGCGCTAATTGGGAGGCAACCTAATTTTCATGTTATTTGCGGTATTTAATTTCACATTGTATAATTCAGTACATTAGCTATTAGCGTTAGTACTTAGTAATTCAACTTTTAGCAATTAATAGAATAATTAGCTCACGAATCAGTCATTGTGTCTTAATCTTAACTTCTTTGCTCAATTTTTATGGGAACTAGCTTTAATAGTAGTTTTATTGGATTTCAGGTATCAAGAGTGAAGTTAACATGGGTGCGGGATAAAACAGCAGAAAATCAAAAGTTATGCAGGAAATAGTAGCCCGCCCCGGCTGGCCTAAATCAAGCCTGAGACACCCACTTCGACGGGGGTGTTTTTTGTCCATGCCCGCCTTGATGGGGGTTTACAGCACAAAAGGACCCCGCCCTGGTGGGGGGTCGCAAGTACTATTTTTAAAAAAACCTTCTGCAGTCGTGCCTCCCAGCAGTGGTAACAGTTGTGAAGGAATTCTATGCAAATGCGGAGGACAAGCCACCATTCATTGCATTCGTTTGAGGAAAACAAGTGCCATTTGGGCTAGAAGCTATAAATGAGTTCTATAATGTAAGAGCCCCAGCCACATGCTAGTATGCTCAGCTTTACGATAGCAACCCGAACTACAACCAGATACTGACTGAGATTTCAAAGACGGGTACAACATGGGTTATGGGAAAGAAAGTAGGGACGCTATTTATAAGTAAAGACTTAAGTTTATATGGTAAAATTTGGTACGCCTTCCTCTATGCGAAGTTGTTCCCGTCCACACATAAAAGTGAAGTTACTAAAGAGAAAGTCTTGCTGCTTTACTCGATTCTGATAGACTTTGACATCAACATTAGAAATATTAGAAGTTTTTCTATTTGGCGTTGTCTACGAGGCCCATTTTCTGAGGGGGTTGCCTCACCCATCATTGATATGTGGACTATGTCATCAGTCGGGTGTGAGATGGGCGGCGGATGAGCTAGTGCAGCAGCCTCTCCAATTGCTATACATGTGACTCATTAAAAGATATTCGGTCTGGCTTGAGGGAGAGTCACATCCTTGTGGGATGGGGTTTGTATTTCCAGATGCTCCTGAGGAGGAGGAAGCCGAAGAGAGTTCAGAGGATGACGAGATTAAAGGGGATTAAATGTCTGAGGATGAGGTTGCGCCTGGTGCTTCGAGGCCAACTAAATATATGCTCAATACCCAGTTCCTAAGCCTGCAGTGCCACATTTATGCAAGAGACATACTGGAGGATCGAAAGTTGAAAAGGATAGCATTGTGGCCAGATCACACCTTTGCCGCTTAAAATGCATTCAATGTTTCCTTGGCAGTGACATTTGCTAGACTGGACCCTAATGCTGCTAACCATTCCAATTTCCAGTAGAAATATCATTCAAATCTGACGTATTTTTGTTTAAATTTGTGACATGGGCTAAGAAAGCTTGACATCTGTTATTCAATAAATGAATGGCTTTATGGCTTGATATGATAGTGATTAACTTTAGTGGTTTGGTTGCTTGAATTTGCATAATAGGTTAGTTAGGAATATGAAAGCTAACAACCTTATGAAAATAATTAATTTTAGCATGATGATTAGTTAACCAATTAATCCCTAAAATCACATCAAATGCAAGTATTTTCAAAGAGATAAGATCAACAAGTAATGTGAGGGTGCCGATTTGAATCAAACAAGATTTATAAATAGTGGATGTAATGAATGTTTCTCCCAATGGAGTTTCAACAGATAAGTCAAAGTCTAATTTCTCTGGAGTTTAATTTAAACGTTGAGCGCAAATAGGAGAAATAAAGGAATGGGTAGAACCGGTATCAAATAAGGTATAGACTTCGCAAGAGTTTATTATTAGCTTACCCATGATAACTTCGTTCGGGTTCCTCACTTTTTGGGAGGTCACGACAAATGCTCTCCCTTAAACTACCGGCTTTGACTTGTCTCGAACGGCATTTGGTGTCACCATCCCAGCTGGACTCAGTGTCACTACATGATAAAATTGAGCTAGGTGACCTTCTCTTCCACAATTGTAACACGCTTTGGATTGTTGCATGTAGTTTGGACTGATGTGTCCCTCCCCTCCGCATTTGTAGCATACGACCGATGGTCGTTCTCCTTCCTTAACAACGGGTGCTGGTGTTGACATTTTTCCATCATTATTGAACCTTCTCTTCTTGAAATTTCTGCTTCTATTATCTTGGCCAGGATTACCACCGAAGTGGTTACCATTTCTGGCATGCTAATTTACTCAATGTTTGTTGTCACCGCTTCAATGACTACTACCATTAGTATTATCATTTTGTCTGTTGCTCTCTCTTGGTTGGTTTTAAGGCTATAAAATGAACAAACAGTTCGGGCTTGATTCGTACTCGCTCGACTAAAAGTTCGATTCGAGCTCGACTCGAAATATAAATGAGTCAAATATGAGCAAATTTTAAAATTCGATAAATTACTTGAACCTCTTCAAATTATAATTTTCTATTAATACTTGGATCATATTCGTTCAAAAAGTTCAAACTGCTCGGGCTCGATTCGAAATCGTGCTCGACTCGATAGCTAAATGAGCCTCAATCAAACCTTATTTTATACTCGATAAATTTTGTGAACCAAATCTGAGCAACTCAATACTCGGCTTGACTTGGTTCGTTTACACCCTTAGTTGGGTTGACTCATTATCGCACTCCAATAACTGAACCATATTTACAACATCTTAATACAAGAAAAGTTTTTTAGCTTATTTTGGGTTTTAAACCTCTTAGAAACATTTGCGTCATGCGCTCCGCATTATCTACCATATGGGATGCAAACCGGGATAACTCCATAAACTTAGCCTCGTACCTTGATACGATCATATTTTTTTGCTCCAGCTTGATGAACTCTACCTCTTTCATGTAATGAATACTTTCCGGAAAGTACTTATCGTTAAACAATTCTTGGAACTTCTCCCAAGACATCTTTAGCGCAGCAGGTTGAGAATGTTTTATAGATTCCCACCAATAATTTGACTCTCCTCGCAACATGAAGGTGGCAAAGGGAACCTTTTGTTCCTCGGAGCATCCCAAGACATTAAATATCTTGGTGATCTTGACTTTACTACATGACAAAATCGAGCTAGGTGACCTTCTCTTTAACAATTATAACACGTTTTGGATTACTGCATATAGTTTGGACTGATGTGTCCCTCCCCTCCGCATAACGTACGATCGTTGGTCGTTCTCCTTCCTTAGCAACAGGTGCTGGTGCTGACGTCTTTCCATCATTATTGAATCTCCTCTTCTTGAAATTTCCACTTCTATTATCTTGGCCATGATTACCACCGAAGTGGTTACCATTTCTGGCATGTTGATTCCCTCCACATTTGTTGTCACCCCTTCGATGACTGCTACCACTGGTATTATCGATTTGCCAGCAGCTTTCTCTTAGTTAGGTTGACTCATTATTATGCTCCAATAACTGAGCCCTATTCACAACATCTGAATACAAACAAAGGTTATGAGAAATGAGGTATTGACATATTTTGGGTTTCAAACTTCGTAGAAACATTCGTATCATTCTCTCCTTATTATCAACCAAATGGGATGCAAAACGGGATAACTTTGCAAACTTCACCTCATAATGTGACACGATCATATTGTTTAGCTCCAGCTTGATGAATTCTACCTCTTTCATGTGACGAATACTTTCAGGAAAGTACTTGTCGTTGAATAGTTCTTGGAACTTCTCCCAAGACATCTTTAGTGCGGCAGGTTGAGTAAGTTTTACAGATTTTCACCAGTAATCGGCCTTTCCTCTCAACATGAAGATGACAAAGGGAACTTTTTACTCCTCGGAGCATCCCAAGACATCAAACATCTTGGTCATCTGCTTTATCCATGTCACTGCCTTAAGTGGTTCTGGCTTTCCCAAAAACTCTGGTGGTCCCAGCTCCTTGAATTACTTAGCGGTGACCATCTGTGAGTTGCCAATGTTTCCACCTATATTTTGAACATGAGTCTCTCTTGCCTGATGTTGCATGAATTACAAAAAGCATCTGAACACCCCATCGTTCATCATTTGGTCGGTGTTGTTGTTTACCTGAGGATTATTGCCTTCATGATGCATATTATCCTGGTTTTTTATCGTCGGTGACTCAACTGTCTCATGTGCTCCATTGCTTATCTCAACATTTTCAGATGTCATTTTCAAACACTGTCACAAAACAAGGGTTAATTAACATGCCACACATTATCCCTATATTCTGACTGACCAATTAAATAACAATTAAGCTTAGGTAGGTCATACTAGCGAAGGATTTACCTCTCTCTCAACTCCTAGTTTTAGACTCAAATCTCAGCCAGGGATCATATCCCTAAGCTTTGATACCAACTGTGACGCGCCCAAAATAGGTATACATCACCCATTCTGAGTCGCCAAATACATGGTACAGAATACAATACAAACTTAATTATACAACTATCGTGTAACATAAGCTGAGAGTTTTAACACGAATATTATCTCGTATACACTATCCAAACTCAAATGAAGTCCTCATTACAATTATTATCACATTATTTCACAGAATAGTAAGGACTACTAAAGTAACCATCTAGACCGTCACTCCATTCCCTGACTAGTCCTAGTTATATTCTCATTTTTTGAAGAGAACAATGAAAGAAAAAGGTGAGCTCAACTAGCCCAGTAAAGAATATTATGACTAAGATAATGCAGAATAAATTATCGTTAGCCTTCAACAGTGTTAAACTGATAGAATACAGTAGACAACAAGTTTAACTAGAGTGGAACAAATAATTCATTAGAAGAGTCAAGTAGAGCATGATATCTACTATCTTCTATGATTTAAAAGTTTATCATCAATTTTATTGTTGTAACTCAACTCAATAAATAATCCACATCACTGAATTATTCATGCACTATGGGCCAAGGATATTCATTATTATCACATCCACAAATCATCCATGCACTGCGGGCTAATGATTTTCGTTATTATCACCAATGGTCATGATCATGCCAACAACTGTCCATCAATGCACTACGGGCCAATGAGGACTTTTACCACATCATTTGTAACATTACAGGTCATGATTATATCGATAGATAGTCATAATCATACCAATCAATAGTCCATCTATACACTACGGGCCAAAGATGACTTTCATCACAATATAAGCATGAGGATGATGACAATGATATAAGAATTCAATTAAATGAGAGCAAGGATAAATTTTAAAGATTTATAATTCAATTTATCCAAAATTCAATAATGTTCAAATTATCAACATCATACTGATTTGTGGAGTAAGATTCAAGAATAATATTGTATCAAAAATAATTTAGACCGAAAAGAAATCAATTTTTGTCATGAATAGTACCCTGGGTGAATAGTACCTCATGAATAGTACTTCATGAATAGTATCTTATGAATAGTACCCTAGCATAAAAAGAGTAAAATTTAACAAGAACGTTCAGAATAATATTTTCGTGAAAAGATATTAGATGAAACGCAAATTTCAAGGATATTCTACTAATTTCAAGGAGTATAGAAGCAATACTTAACAAAATGAGTGTAGAATTCGGAATCTAAAATGAAATAATATTACTTACATACTACAGAGTATGGAAGAAAATATTATTTTATATGAATATTGAACAAAAATAATGTCCCTTACCTTAAAAGGAGAGTACTTCTGAATGGTATAGCAAGGATATTCTTGAAGAAAATTTTCTCTATTTTCTACACTCAAAGCTTCTTTAAACTCTAAAGAAATACGCTCAATATTATAAAAGAAGAATTCTCTGATTCTGGTGTGATTTTCATTTCTAAACTAAGCATCCTATTTATAGGAGAATGGAAGGATACTATTTAAGAAAAATAATCATGGACTGCACAATAACTTTCAAACGAATTCACGGGCGTCAGTTGAAAATATTTTTGATTTTACTATGCAGCACTATGTTGCACTATGCAGTACTATGCATAATAAAATATAATATATTCTATTTTACATAAAAAAATAAAACTAATATATATATATATATAATAATAATAGTCACTCCCGTGACTTCCTCCCCCCCTCCCCAAATATAATTTAATATATATATAACAAAACTGAGATAACTTTCTCCAGGATTATTTTGAAAAAAAGATAAGTGGGGGTCCATATAATAAGCAAAATTTACAACAAATACTTCATAAAAATCCCCTCTATTTATCTCAATTCACTTAGCTTCACAAAACATATTTTTAATAAACATTCAACATTAATATTATAACTCACAATATTAACAACCAGATCATTCTCAGGAAAGAGAGGGCTTTCCGATAAGGACTTCTCCTTATTGACGCGCAATTAGGTCACCAAATCCATTTCCTCAATAGAACTTTCTAGACATCGTCAATAATGAGAATAATAATATGAATAACTTTGACATCTCAATTATTGATTTAATAATATAAAATATTGTGACAATAATTGAATCAATAATGTGAGATACTATACAGCAATTACTATGGCAATAATTGAAATAAACTATGTGACTTCTCACGTAAGTATCAATAATCAAAGATAATGTACAATACCGTGACTATTATTCAACCACGCGTATTACTGTACTTTTATCACATGGTATTTCAACAGTTAACGGTAAAAATTTCTCCGTTATTTTTATAAAAAGATATTTCTGTCATTTTCTAACTCCAACAGTAATTCTATTGTGGGGTCCACCAATGATTATGCCATCGTACGAATATTCCCTTATAAACCGAATATTCCCCGACCAATCAAATATTTTATGACAACTTACTTACTTTGCAAAATTTCTAAATATTACCCACAACTATAACATTATATCAAATCCACACCTTATTATTCAAAAAGATATTTCGAGAAAAATTAATTTGTATTCATAAAAGTTGGGGTCTTATAGTTGCGCCATCCCTAAGCCTAACCAGGGCGCAACTGCGCCCTCATGCAGTTTGGTCTGATGGTTTTTTGTAATCTGTAAACTTGTAACTTTCATATTATACTGCTTTCATGTTGTAATAAATGGGTACATATATTCCTAAGTATAAATGGGTACATATATTTGATGAGTGAGTTTTATACCTACGAATCGGATCTAATTAGACTTAAATTATTATTAATCTCTGTTGTTTTGTGTGCATTTCATATATTTTATATTATTTTATAGGCTATGACACGACATTGGCATGAAGAAGCAAGGAAAAGAAATCCGGACATATTTTAGAGTATAATATGAAAGAAAATGCAAGAAAGGGAGATTTCAGGGATTTTAATGCTAAGTTAGATGCATGTTCTTGGGTTGGAACTTGGATTTTGTTTTAAATCTTGTCGAGAGCTTCGATTTTATAGGTGGCACGTCCCGTAACTCTTACTGGATCAAAAGTTATAACCTTTTTACCAACGAACGTTGAACTTTAAAGTTTGGAGTTGCAATTCACAAAGCATTCACTTGAAGCCTAATTTGGACCTCGATCCAGCTAGAATCTCTTAATTCTTAAAAAAATGAAAGTTTTTGATTTACTTCTTAGCTAAAGCTTTTCAGAACATATTGAATCGTCCCAATTAGAGTTCGGATGTGAGAGTTATGACCATTTTATCAAAGGACATCGCAGTAGAAAATTGATGGGTGAAGCCGCGCCCGCGCCCGTTTCTATTCATTTTAAATACGGTCGCACTACTCTTCAGACTTAAAAAATGCTCTCTACCACTTGGGCGAGACCACGCCACTTCGGGGGTTGACCAGAGTTGACTTTTTGAGTTTGTAACCAATTAGATTGCAAACTTGATTCCTTAATTTCTTGTAGGAATTGGATTTATGTAAGAGACTATAAATAGTTCTTATTATTTAGTATATTAGAGGGAATTGAATTGTATTAGATTCCATTAGTTTTAGGATTAAAACCCTAGTTTGGGAGAAAGATTGTAAGGGTTGAAGCAATTGAAGAAGAACAAAGGATTCAAATTAGTAGCTACATGAGAGATACAAAGACTGCTTCAAAAAATTTTATTCTCTTCTCTATCGCTTATTTACTATTCTTGAATTTTATTTCAATTGTGGATAATGGATTTTGATTAAATTATGAACTAAATTCTTTTTACGATTACGATGGAACTTCTTGTGTAACTTACATAATATGTTTCTTTGTTAATTATTATTGATTATTTTTGGATAGTCTATTATGATTTCTGTTTAATTTCTTAATTTCCTGATCAACAATTACCGTGATAATCTATATGAACTTAAGTCTTTAATATCTGAATTCAAACCTGTGGTGATTTGTAGTAGTTTAATTTATTTTAAAAACTTGTATTTTTATTCAATTGTTTAAATAAAATTAATTTGGTTAAGAGTTAGTATTTGGTTATTTTTATTAATTAATTCCTCGTGAGAACGATACTCTAATTATACTTTATTACTTGTTGAACATATATACTTGCACGTATTCATTAATTGATAAATCTATAAATAATCTTGACTTTATTCCAATTGATCACTTGTTTTTCACTTTCCAAAATGACTATGTATAAAATTTGATCAATATATATAAGGTTAAATTCATTTTATAAAGAAAAATGAATATGATGCAGAACTTGAATTAGCACAATAAATGAATAAATCCAAGTGTAAGTGCGTTGTATTTTGTAATGTTTAATTTATAGAAATATAAGTATAAAATCAATATTAAACACAAATAAGAAAGTGAGAGATTAGTGAAAGTAATATGCATAAAAGTTAATTATATTTGATATGATGTAGCATATACTTTGTAATCTTATTCATTTAATAAAAAAAATTAATTTATTTAAAGACGTTTTCTTTATTCACATTGTGTTGTTGATTTAACTGTGATAAACTCATAGTTTTGAGCAATGTTTTTAGAATCATTATGATTATCATTCTAATGGGATTAAATTCTTAGATAGCTCAAAAATTAAAATATTTCCTAATCGTTGGATTACTAAAAAGGAGATTAGTGAATCCGGATAGATTAGTACATATTATGCTTGTTCTTATGAAGAGGATGGTTGATCTCATAATCATTTGTATAGAAACACTAAAGCAAGTATGTAGGTGCTTATTAAAGAATAAGTTTACTGAACGTGACTCGCTAAAGGAATACCTAATGGAGTTTTACTTGCCTCTCAATAGGAATTCCTAATTTGATAGTAATAAAAGTGATCCTTAAACTTGAGATCATCATAGTATCTTCTGTATATTGAGTTATGTTTTGACATATTACTTAATACTCTCGGGTATGCTCTAGGGTATGCTTGGATATAATAAATTATATATAGAGATAGGTGAATAATCAACAAAGGATCTACCACTACTAGTAAATGGAAAGAATGTCTTATGTGATTCGATAAAGTGACAACTTGAAAATATCTAGCCAGGGTTGAATGAAAATTAGAAAGGAGTTTCTAATTTACATTAACTTGAGTTGTGCATTTAGAATCAAAATACATATAATGAAATAAATAAAATTTGATAGTAATTTCATATTTTATATTTGATTGGAACTTTGTATATGTGACACCCCCAAAATAGGTCCACACAACCCATTCTGAGTTGCCAAAAATAACACTATTGATGCGAACTTTCCTATTGCAACAATTGAACTGATGTGCAAAATACGACAACACATAAGCTATGAGTTTCAATACAAATATTGTAACGTATATAATACGACAATATTCATACTCAAATTATTACAACGCCATATAAAATACAGCAGCAAATATTTCAAATCCTCAAAGGAACACGAAAAGATTTTTTTTTCCTCCTAATTCTAATGCGGTGTATTTTTGACGCTTTCAAAGTCAGGTTCTCATCACCCTATTGTTGTTCACCAAAATCAATTATTAATTTACATATAAATTACGACACACACATTTTAAGTCATCAATACAATTATGATTCCACACTATTCTATAACTTAACGAGGATTGCGACTAATTCGAAACTCCACTTTACACCCATGTTCTCTCTGCTAGTCCCACCTACACTTTAATTTCATGAAAGGAATTGTGAAACAAAAAGGTGAGCAGAAATAGGCCAGTAAAGAATATCATGACTTAAGATAATTAAATTATCAATAGCCTTCATCAGTAATAAATCGGATATTTAGAACATATGGTAGATGATAAAGTTTTCAACCATAATTGCAGCAGAATAAACAATCCATTAGAAGAATCAAGTAGAACATAATGTCTACTATCTTCTCTAAATTAAAAGTCCATCATCAATATTTTATTCCTATAACACCAATCAATAGTTCCTCGTTGTACCCAAGACAAAGAGAACTTTCACCAGCTATCGTTACCTGAAACACCAAAGATCATTGTTATACCAATTCACAGTTCATGTTTATAATTATGCCATTAAATTCATCTTTCCAAGCCAAAGATATTCAATTGTAACACCAATAGTCATGCTAATTAACAGTCCATCTTTGAACTACGACCAAAGATATATAACTATAAAATCAATAATCAACAGTCCATCTTTGAACGTACGGGCCAAAGACATACAACTGTAAAACCAATAATCAACTGTCCATCTTTGTACTATGGAGCAAAGATATATAACTGTAAAACTAATAATCAATAGTCCATCTTTGCACTACGGACCAAAGATATACAACTGTAAAACCAATAATCAACAGTCCATCTTTGCACTATGGGACAAAGATATACAACAGTAAAACCAATAGTCATGATTATACCAATACACAATTCTGGTCATGATTATACCAATACACAATTCCTGGTCATAATCATACTAATCAACCGTTCATCTTTGCACTACGGGCCAAAGATAACTTTTCAACACAAATTTAAGTCTGAGGATGATGACAATGATATATATAATGAATGGACATAAATAATCAGAATAATAAGATAAAATAGATCTTAGTGATTTTTAACTTAATTATCCAGAGTTCAAATTGCCAACGTAATATCCAGAAAATCAATTAGAATTCTTGATAGAATATAAAGTTCAAGTAAATGTGAAGTTCCTGGCTCAAATAAAATAACTTTAAACTGAATAGAAAGATTCAAGTCAAGATATTAGTTAAAGAACAAACTATTAAGGATGTTCTAATTATTTCATGACTTTTTACCATTTAATGAAAAGCAAAAATATAAATAATAATATCTTACCATAATATGGAGTATGAAAGCAAATCATATTCGTTTACTATAAAAAAAATGATACCCCTTACCTTATCATGTGACTTGATTCTACTTTCTGTGAAATTGATCAACTTAAATAATGTTTGTATTCCTTATCCACACTTGGAGTAACCTTACACTCAACAATAATACTCACAATATTGTAGTAAAAGAATTTTATATTTTTAGTGTAGTGATGGTGTCTTTTGTTTCTCATCTGAGCAATCTATTTATAATGGAAATTGAGGAAACAACTAGCACGCATGCTTTGACAAAATAACCAATTTAACAAAATTTGTTCAATAATAGAGTTGTGGTCCATACTACTTTAGGAAAAGTAGAGTGTCGGCAAGTCCTGTCAAACTTACTTTTGTAAAAAAAATAATAATTAAACAAACATATGCATATCATACTTATCTTTAATCAACACGCTTTTCAATCTTTAAACCATTATTCACAATTATTAACATAGACTCTCAATACTACCAACTGGTTTAATTATATCATATAAAATAATATGAGTTACTGTGCAATAACTATTGTGACAATTATTGAATGAAATATTGAGTGACATATTACGTAAGAATCAATGTACAATACTGTATGCTACTGAGAAATACCGTGTACTTTTGTGGAATCACGTGTATTATTGTATTTTTATCACCGGTATTTCAATAGTTAACGGTAAAAGTTTTGCCGTCAATTTTTAAAAAGGTTATTTCTGTCAATTTCCCTATCCGACAGTTATTCTGTTATAGGGCCCACCAATGATTGGTTAATTCGGCGTCGTCGTACGAATATTTCCTGACAAAAAGAATATTCCCCAACCAAATGAATATTCGTAATAAATAATTACATGCAATAAGTGTATGATAACCAAAAATTTTGGAGGCCTCAGTGGTGTCTTCATCGGCACAACTCAGCTTTCACCCGAATAAATCAAGGGCTCAACTTACCCCCGGATAAATCCAAGGCGTGAGACCACTTGAGCATAGAGGACATTACAAGGACTCGAACCCACATTCATGGGGACTTATGTCCGGCTTCCCACCACTAAGCCACTACCTCAAGCGATGATAAACTACAACCATCTAAATATATAAACATTTATTAAATCAACACCTTACTATAAATAATTTAAATTCTATTAAAAGTCGGGGTCAACACCAAATCATATTTACCTCGAATAATATATAAACCAACTAATAATTCATTATTCATTCAAGTTATCTTTATTTATCGCATTATATTCAAAAAATTATAAATGAATAACAAAACTATAGAAACTCATATATGACAATTTATTTTAAAAACATCAGTCCACTGTTATAGTATTATCACCATTAACCAAAACTTAACTATCAATTTAATTAATTTTAACAAAAATTAGACTTCAAATAATCCAATTTAGCATCAAAAATCACCTAAATCGGATTTAAAATCATTAAGTTATACATTTTTTTAAACTTAAAGTTTGTTGCTAAAAATTCTACTTAAAAAATTCAGAACTAGCCACCTCACAAAATTCATAACAAATCATACGTTAATCTTTAACAGTTCAAAATTTATGGAAATATACTCAACTTATATATGTATAACATAACGAAAAATTACAACGATCCAACGGTCGGATTAAAAATTATAACTCACACAATAGAGCTTAAGAAACTGATTTTTCGGACTTTGAGTCTTTCGGACCAGTTTCATTCAAACAGACACCATGAAAAATCCACAAGGAATTTTTTGGTGATTCTAATTTCTGCGTTTAGCTTACTTCCAGGGCTTTTTTTTGATATTAACGCTCATCTCCTAACTTGTTATACATAATGATTTATGGATTTTACAAAAACATGGTAGCGAATTAATTTTTTTGAAATTTTCATATTTCGTTTTTCATTTGATTTCTTGATTTCTCTCATTTGATTCATGTTTATGCAAGTTTAAATTATCCAATACATACATAAATATGTACTCTTTACATAAAATCCATAAAAACTTAAATCTAAGAATAAATCAAAGATTTTTAAATATACATTTTCTTAATTTCTTCTTCATTTATTCTTTCTCCTTCTTCTTTTCTTCTTCTCCTCTTTTTCTCTCCCTCTTCTCTTTTTTCTTCTGATTTCTTCAACCGAGAGGGAAAGGAAGGAGTGGAGGAAGTCTTCTCCTTTTGTTTCTTTCTTTTCTTTTTCCTTTCTTTTCCTTCCCCACATGACCCCCATCATTTCCCACTTCTTTTCTCCCTTCTCAATTATTAGCCGCACAAGCAGCCCCACTCCCTTCAAATAATCTCATTTCTTCTCTTTTATTAGCTCATTTATCTGATTAATTATTCGTTTGACCATTTATCAATTTAACATTTTATAATTTTAGAATAATAATCATAAATTAAATTAGACTTTTATTTCATAAAATTCAGGATCTTACAGTATGGTAGAAGGATTGAATTGTACGGTAGCTATTCACAAAAAAGTTCTTTTTTGATTAAAGGTTGAAATCAATATTATCTGAAAATTTATTGATCGCTGAGGGGGCTTACCCTTATTGTGGAATAAATATTGTTTATTTGAATGAATTAAATGATTTAATTAATTTATTTATTTAAATAAGATTAGAATTGCTCTAATCTTAATAATAAGTTAAGTATATTTAATGTATACTATGATGATAGAATAAATTAAATAACTTAATATTTAGTATTTAGTATATTTAGTATTTAGTATTTTGGAAATACTAATTATAAATCAATAAGATGAGTCTTATTATTATTATTATTTAGTTCCTAAATGGTTTAGGAATTAATTAATAAGTGTATTCTCATATTAGTTCTTAATTAGATTAGGAATATAATTAAATAAAACCCTATTCCTAAATAGTTTAGGAGGGTTGTCCATATCTATAAATAGGAGGAGTTTTATTATGGATTAGGGTTATACACATTTCAATTAGACTTAGGATAATACTAGGAGTGGAGAGACGGGTAAATCATTCGCTAGTATTGAAATTAGTATGCACACAAGTCAATTATGTTTGATGATAAAGCATATACTTTATAACAATCTTATTCATTTATTAATAAAAAGTATTAATTTATTAAAGGCTTTTAATTATCTACATGATGCTGCTTTATAGTATGTGATAAACCCATAGTTTTAAGCAATGCTTTTAGAATAATGATGATGATCATTCTAATGAGATCTAAATTCTTAGAAAGCTTAAAACTAAAATAATTCCCAATCGTTGGATTACTAAATTAGGGATTAGTGAATCCGGATAGATTGGTACATACGTTGCTTGCTCATTGGATGAGGATAATTGATCTCATGATCATTTGTGTGAAGACACTAAAGCAAGTGTGTAGGTGCTTATTAGAGAATAAGTTCATTGAATGTGGCTCGCTAAGGAATACCTAATAGAGTTTTACTTGTCTATCAATAGAAATTCCTGTAGTGATGGTAGTACAAGTGAGCCTTGGACTTGAGATGATCATGGTATCTTGATTATGATGAGTTATAATATAACTTATTCCTTAAGACCCTTAGGTTATATCAAAGGGTATGCTTGAGTATAATAAGTTGTACATGGAGATAATGTATGATCAATAAAGAATCTACCACTTCTAGTAAAAGAAGAGAAATGTCCTATGTGATTCGATAAATGACAACCCAGTATTCCTTGGCCAAGACAGAATAAAATTAGAAAGGAGTTTCTAATTTGCATTATTTGGAGTTGTGCATTGAAGAGTCGAAATACATATAATTAAATAAAATAAGACTTGACAGTAATTTCATGCCTTATATTTAATTGGGACATTGTATGGTAGAATGATTGAATTGTATAGTAACTATTTACTCAAAGGTTCTTTTACGATTAATGTTGAAATCTATATTATCTGAAAAGTCGTTAATCGCTAGGGAAACTTATCCTTGTTGTAGAATAAATATTATTTATTTAAATAAATTAATAGTTTAATTTATTTATTTAAATAAGATTAGAATTTTTCTAATTGATTTATTCACAACCGGTTTAATATAGAGAACCTAAAGGGTCACACCATAAAAGTAAGAATAATTATTTAAGAAGTTAATGACATAATCGTAATAATAATTTAAGTATATTTAATTTAATCTTTGGTGATAGAATAAATTAAATAGCTTAATATTTATTATTTAATATTTTGGAAATATTAAATATAAATTAATAAGAGAGACTTATTATTATTATTTAATTCCTAAAGGAGTTTGGGAATTAATTAATAAAAGTACTCTCATATATTCCTAATAAGATTAGGAGGTTAAATTAATTAAAAGAGTTTAATTAATTATCCCTAATAAGATTAGGGAGCTTAATTATTTAAAAAAATTTAATTACATAAATAATACCCTATTTTCTATTTAGATTAGAAGGGTTAACTGATATCTTTATAATAGGAGTCTTATATCATATATCAATATACATGATTCCAATTGTTGGAGAGTATACTTTTTTCTATAAAGATAGAAAACTAGGGTTTAGCCAACTATCATTCTTCTTGAATATTTCTTCTTCCTTGGTGGATCACCTCTAGAGGCCAAACATTTGGGAGGCTAACATTGATCAAAGGAAGGAACCAAACCCGGTGGATTCAAGTTGAACGCAAAAAAGATTGGAGGTGAACTTTTACCTGAGGAAGCTCGAATCTTCAATGGTATAATTCTTCTTCTTTATCTTTTCGTTTAATTATAATTATGCATAAAGGATGATCCGGGTATATTATTTGTAAAATTTTAAACTCTAATTTCCATGCTTCCGCTTATTTTGTGTAATTTGATTGCGTTCATGAATATTTACAAACCTAACAGTGGCATCAGAGCCAAACCTTTATGCAAATTATTTATTGTTTTACTTTGATATGTATAGATATGTGTGTAGAACAATTTAATTGGGCATAATTTATTGTATAAAATTATTATTTTATAACAACAAAAAAATTCGCAAATCACGTTAATCTTTGCAAATAGATTTCATTTTTGGAGATCCTGGACTTAATCATATATATATATATATATATATATATATATATATATATATATATATATATATACTTAAGCGTGGTTCTTGCTCTTGTGTTTCGCAAAGATAAATATATATAATCTTAATAATTTTATAATTAAAATAAAAAGTTTATTTTAATCTTCAAATAAAAGGTTTATTTTAATCTTAAAATTGGATTTTATGCTAACTAATTAGAGTTGAAATTGGATTCCATGATAACTAATTGGAGTTAAAATTGGATTCCATGTTTCCTTGAATAAAGGAGTTTATTTAGATATGAAATAAGATTTCATATTATTCAAAATAAAGGAGTTTATTTGTGAATAGGAAAGAGAATCCATATTTCCTTAAATAAAGGAGTTTATTTAGATATGGAATAAGATTTCATATTATTTAAAATAAAGGAGTTTATTTGTGAATAGGAAAGAGAATCTGTGTTTCCTTTAATAAAGGAGTTTTTTTTATTTGGAATTGGATTGCATAATTAATTAAAATAAATGACTTTATTTTGATTAAAGAATTTGATTAAAATAAAATATTTTATTTTATTCAAAATTGGATAAATTAAAATAAAAGATGTTTATTTTGATTTAAATTTGGATTAAAATAACGGAGTTTATTTTGATTCAAAATTAGATTTTATGCTAACTAAATTTGCCCATTAAATGATATCAATATATATATTGAATGTTTATTATTCATGAGATTAATGTTATTTATTGATGCATATAGTGATGTGTATGATAATAAATGAGATTGATTATAGACTATTTATCAATGTGATTGGATTTTATTTTAGTTGGATGCGTGAATGTATGAGTTTTATTAAATGGGGTCTGCGTACCTCGTCTTCTTTAAAAAAAAAATTCTTAATGTAAATTCTATATTCCTCTTATGTACTTCCCCTTGACTGCTAATCAAGATTTCTATTTATTTTAAATAGTTTTATAATATGAATAGTTAGAATTAATTTTGAAGAATTGGAGATCAAGGAGCAAGGAGCGCTTGAAGACCCATTTGTAATGGAGCCCAGGTTTAAATGTAATAGTTATATTTAAATATTAATTCTTGTAACTCTAGGGTTTGACCTTTTGGTTCACTTGGTGGCTCTAGTGAACCAAACTAGAATAAAAGTCCATAATTAATTCGGGTAGAATATAGTATTCTATATGTGCATGCTTATACTATATATATATAATATATATTATGCAAACATGCTTTACATGTTAATTAATATGACGCGTATTTTATATATATATGTGCATGTGCGCTAAACATGATGAGACAAATTAATAACAAACCCCTCAAAGATTTTATATTAAGTCTTAAACGTTCAAAGATATTTGAAATATCAAACGTCGCCTTCTAGCATGATAAAAAATAATAGAGTATCAATTAATTATTATAAGTTTGTTGTGTCACCACAAGGCTTATCTTAATTTTTTGAGATGTTAATTTTATCACATTTGATGCTTATAAAGAAAATTGAACAATGTTATTTTGTTGTGTCACCACCAGGACAATGTTTTTCTTTTTTGAATATATGGAAGTGCTAGGTTAGACTTAACTTAGATAATTTTGATTCGGATATGCCACTACTTGATCAAAATAATCTAAGAGGCAAAATAAAATGAGTTACATGATGATGTAATTGATAAGAGTTGTCTACCTATTTATTTATATATAGTTTGTTGTGTCACCACAAGGCTATATACATTTGAAATGGGATTCTTATTCTCACTAGCAAATCTTTAATTAGATTTTGTCGAACTATATAAGTGAGGGTAATATAGTTTGATGAAAATAGTGGGAGATAACAATTTAAAACAAGACCTAAATTATTTTGGTAATTAATAAAAGAATATATGCTAAAATGTTGTTAATTACAAATTCATTTACAGAACTTTACAATGTCTAAAATTACTATCACTGCGAAATATATTAGATGTTAATTAACCAGACCGAATTAAACGGATTGGTAAAGGTATTTGAGAATAGTTCTCATGGCTGAAAAACTATCTTATGTCCTTAATATGCCTATTCATGCAATGGTTGCAGATAATGCCTCTGAGGAAGACATTGCTGCTTTTAGAAAGTGGCAGGATGATGCAAAGTTGACTCAATGCATCATGCTCGCATCCATGAGTAATGAGCTTTAGCGTCAGCATGAAACTATGGATGCTCCTACTATATTCCTGCACGTCAAGTAGTTGATGGTGAGGAAAGTAGGACTAATAGATATCAGATATCTAAGGAGCTCTTCCGATATAGAATGACCAACGACACTACAGTACAGATATATGTCCTAAACATGATCAATTTGATTGAATAATTAGGACAACAGGTTTTGTCATGGATGGAGAGTTGAGCGAAGATTTGGTCATATGAACAAGCTAGATATTAGTTTTGCTGATTTGCTTAACATGTTGAAAAACAGTTGATAGTCACTTTCCAACCAAGAAAGACCAAGTCTTACTAGTTAGGGCCAAATGATCTTCTAAAAAGAAGAACGATCCAAAGAAGGTAAATAGAAAGGCAAAAATAAAGGATAATAAGAACAAAACTTATACGGATAGCAAAGGAATTTGCTTCCACTGCAATAAGCCTGGACACTGGAAAAGAAACTGCAAGAAACATCTTGCAAGAGGCTAACCATAAGAAGCTTAGTGAAGTTTCGGTTACAAATATAGTTTTTGTTCATGATTGAAATAAATTTTTCTTTAAGTCAAGGTACTACTTGGGTATTGGATACCGACTTTGGTTATAATAAATATAGATTTATGAAGGGACCAGGCAGAAGTAGAAAGCTAAATAAATATAAGTAATCCTATGTGTGGGAAATGAAACAAAGGTTGCTACATTAGCCATAAAAACTTATAGTTTAGTAATGCCTACGGGCAAATCTATTAAGTCAATAAGTTATTATTATATTCTAGTTAGAAACATTATTTCCATTTTATTGTTGGACAATGAAATCTTTGGTATTATATTTAAGAACAATTATTGTTCTATTTATAATAATAATGTTTTATATAGAACTGTAATATTACTTAATGGATTTTGTATACTTGACTTACATAAAAAATTATTTTGCAAATTGAACAAACTAGTATAAGAAAAGGAGATGATCATTCAGAAGTGAAACAAATTGGCAAAGTATTAGGATTCTTTGATCAGATCAAGGAAGGAATACTTGTGCAATGAGTTTATAGATCATCTCAAATGGTTTTCTCACAATGGATGCCTCTTGATACGCAATAATTAATTGATGTATCTGAAAGGAAAAATCGTACCTTGTTGGACATGGTACGGTCCAAAATGATTTTACCGACATTCCCGTATCCTTCTAGGGTCATGCCCTAGAAATGGTTGCATATCTACGAAAAAGGTAACCTCAAAATTTGACCACAAGACTCCACAAAAGTTATGGACAGGAAGGATTCCTAATTTTAAGTATGTTAAGATAAGGGGTTGTCCAGCTTATATGAAAAGGTTTCAAAGGATAAGCTTGGGACAAGATTTGATAAGTACAGATTTGTGGGACATCCTAGAGTAAGTTTAGGGTATATGCTCTGTAATCTTGCTTAGTAAAAGGTGTTTGTTGCGAAACACGCTACCTTTTAAGATAAAGGTGTTTATCATTAAAGGGGCTAGTGGGAGGATAATAGAATCTTGAAGAGTTCAAGAACCACAAAATACTATAAGTCAAATAAGAGGAACTTGTAGATAGACCTATTATACCACAACTGAATTATAAATCTGGAATAGTATCAAAGATACATGGGAGGTATGGATTCATCATGGATGATGATGATGAGGTACGTATCATAGAAGATGATGATCCAGTTACATATGATGAGGTAAGAGTTGTAGACACTAAGAAAAATGGATTGAAGCAAGCTTCTCAAATATGGAACATTTGTTTTGATGAGACAATCAAAAGAGTTTAATTTTATCACAAATAAGAATGAACCTAGTGTGTACAAAAGGGTCAGTGGGAGCGCCGTGACATTCCTAATATTATATGTTAATATACTATGGATAAGGAATGACATACTAATGCTACAATCAGTAAAGATAAAGTTGTCTAAACATTCCTCCATGAATGATTTTGGAAGAGTATCTTAATTTGGGATACAAATCTATATAGATAGATTCAAGAGGATGCTCGACTCAACCCAAGGAATGTATATTCATTTGATGCTAAAGTTGTTTAGCATGATAAACACCAAGAGATGTCTTATGTTGATGAGCCCTGTAGTGTATCTCTCTTAATAATCCCCACAGACTCCTAAAAGAGAGATCGCATGAGTGAAAATCATGTATACAATGAAATATACGAGACCTGATATTGATCGGTTTTATTCTAAAGAAGATCACTGTAAGACAGTGAAAAACATCTTAAAGTACTTAACCAACACTACGGATGTGATTAAAATTTAAGGTGGGTCTAAATTAAAACTAGAGGGCTTCATAGAATCAAGTTTTTCAGACAGACCAAGACGACAGAAAATCCAATTTAAGGTAAATCGTTACCTTGAACGGTGGTGCAGTAAATTAGAAAGATTTCAAACAGTAAATAGTTGTTGGTTTAGTGATAAAAATAAAGTATATAACTATAAATGAAGTTGTAAGTTAATTGTTTGGATGAAAAGTTCATTACAGAACTAGGAATAGTTCCTAAGTCTCATCTTGGATCTAAACAAGTTTTGCGGCACTTTCATTTGATTAAAAGAATCATTGAAAGATAGGAAATCACTATAGAAATAGTGGATTCTCAAAAACAACATTACATATCCATATACTGAAGCTTATCCAACAGAAGGATAATCGTCACTTAGAAAATAAGGGTATGAGATACCATGAAGATTGGATTTAGTGCAAGTGGGAGATTGAAAGTAGTATGCACACAAACCAATCATGTTTGATGATAAAGCATATACTTTGTAACAATATTATTCATTTATTAATAAAAAGTATTAATTTATTATAGGCTTTTAATTATCTACATTATGCTGCTTTATAATATGTGATAAACTCATAGTTTTAAGCAATGCTTTTAGAATAATGATGATGATCATTCTAATGAGATCTAAATTCTTAGAAAGCTTAAAACTAAAATAGTTCCCAATCGTCTGATTACTAAATTGGGGATTAGTGAATCTGGATAGATTGGTACATACGTTGCTTGCTCATTGGATGAGGGTGATTGATCTCATGATCATTTGTGTGGAGACACTAAAGCAAGTATGCAGGTGTTTATTAGAGAATAAGTTCACTAAACGTGGCTCGGTAAGGAATACCTAATGGAGTTTTACTTGCCTGTCAATAGAAATTCCTGTTGTGATAGTAGTACAAGTGATCATTGGACTTGAGATGATCATAGTATCTTGTGTATGATGAGTTATACTTTGACTTATTCCTTAGGACCCTTAGGGTATATCAAAGGGTATGCTTGAGTATAATAAGTTGTACATGGAGATAATGTATTATCAATAAACAATCTACCACTTCTAGTAAAAGAAGAGAAATGTCCTATGTGATTTGATAAATGACATCCCAGTAGTCTTTGGCCAAGGCAGAATAAAATTATAAAGGAGTTTCTAATTTGCATTATTTGGAATTGTGCATTTAAGAGTCGAAATACATATAATTAAATAAAATAAGACTTGATAGTAATTTCATATCTTATATTTAATTGGAACATTGTATGGTGGAAGGATTGAATTGTACTGTAACTATTTACTCAAAGGTTCTTTTATGATTAATGTTGAAATCTATATTATCTGGAAAATCGTTAATCGCTAGGGAGGTTTATCCGTATTGTAGAATACATATTATTTATTTAAATAAATTAATAGTTTAATTTATTTATTTAAATAAGATTAGAATTGTTCTAATTGATTTATTCACAACCGGTTTAATATGGAGAACCTAAAGGGTCACACCATAAAAGGAAGAATAATTATTTAAGAAGTTAATGACATAATCGTAATAATAAGTTAAGTATATTTAATTTAATCTATGGTGATAGAATAAATTAAATAGCTTAATATTTATTATTTAATATTTTGGAAATATTAAATATAAATTAAGAAGAGGAGTCTTATTATTATTATTACTATTATTATTATTTAATTCTTAAAGGAGTTTGGAAATTAATTAATAAAAGTACTCTCATATATTCCTAATAAGATTAGGAGGTTAAATTAATTAAAAGAGTTTAATTAATTATCCATAATAAGATTAGGGAGCTTAATTATTTAAAAGAATTTAATTAATTAAATAATACCATATTTTCTAATTAGATTAGAAGGGTTAACTGATATCTTTATAAGAGGAGTTTTATATTAGATATCAATATACGTGATTCCAATTGTTGGAGAGTACACCTTTTTCTATAGAGATAGAAAACTAGGGTTTAGCCAACCATCATTCTTCTTGAATATTTATTCTTCCTTGGTGGATCACCTCTAGAGGCCAAACATTTAGGTGGCTAACATTGATCAAAGGAAGGAACCAAACCCGGTGGATTCAAGTTGAACGCGAAAAGGATTGGAGGTGAACTTTTACTTGAGGAAGCTCGAATCTTCAAGGGTATAATTCTTGTTCTTTATCTTTTCGTTTAATTAATAATTGTGTATAAAGGATGATCCGGATATATGGTTTGTAAAATTTTAAACTCTAATTTTCCATGTTTCCACTTATTTTGTGCAATTTGATTGCGTTCTTGAATATTTACAAACCTAACAAGTATTACCTACCTAAGCTTATTTGTTATTTAATTGGTCGGTCAGAATATAGGGATAATATGTGGCATGTCAATTAACCCTTGTTTTGTGGCAGTGTTTGAAAATGACATCTGAAAATGTTGAGATAAGCAATGGAGCACAGGAGACCGTTGAGTCACCATAGATCAATAACTAGGATAATGTGCATCAAGAAGGCAACAATCCTCATGTAAACAACAACACCGACCAAATGATGAATGATGGGATGTTCAGAGGCTTTCTGCAATTCATGTAACATTAGGCGAGAGAGAATCCTATGCAAAATGTAGGTGGAAACACTGGCAACTCATGGATGGTCACCGCTAAGCAGTTCAAGGAGCTAGGACCACCGTAGATTTTGGGAAAGCTAGAACCACTTAAGGTAAAGACATTGATAAAGCAGATCACCAAGATATTTGATGTCTTGGGATGCTCCGAGGAGCAAAAGGTTCCCTTTTCCACCTTCATGTTGTGAGGAGAGGCAGATTAATGTGGGAATCTATAAAACGTACTCAACCCGCCGCACTGAAGATGTCTTGGGAGAAGTTCCAAGAATTGTTCAACGATAAGTACTTTCCCGAAAGTATTCGTCAAATGAAGGAAGTGGAATTCATCAAGCTAGAGAAAAACAATATGACCGTGTCGTAGTACGAGACTAAGCTTGCCGAGTTATCCCAGTATGCATCCCATTTGGTTGATAATGAGGAGAGAATGACGCGAATATTTCTAAGATATTTGAAACCCAAAATACGCCAATACCTCATTTCTCACAAACGTTGCTTGTATTCAGATGTTGTGAATGGGACTTAGTTATTCGAGCACGATAATGAGTCAACCCAACTAAGAGATAGCAGCCGTTAAAATGATAAAACCAGTGATAGCAATCATCGAAGCGGTGACAACAAACCTGGAGGGAATCAACATGCCAGAAATGGTAACCACTTTGGTAGTAATCATGGCCAACATAATAGAAGTGGAAATTTCAAGAAGAGAAGGTTCAACAATGATGGAAAGACAGTAGCACCAGCACCCATTTCCAAGGAAGGAAAATAACCACCGATCGTATGCTTCAAATATAGAGGGGAGGGACACATCAGTCCAAACTGCACGATGTAACCCAAAGCGTGTTAAAATTATGGAAGAGAAGGTCACCTAGCCTGATTTTATCGTGTAGTGAAGTCAAGTCCAGCTGGGATGAAGGCACCAAAGGCCATCCCAGACAAGTCAAAACCAGTAGTTTAAGGGAGAGCGTTTGTCGTGACCTCCCAAAAAAAGAGGAACCCAAACGAAGTTATCATGGGTAAGCTAATCATAAACTCTTGCAAAGCCTATACCTTATTTGATATCGGTTCTACCCATTCTTTTATTTCTCCTACTTGCGCTCAACGTTTAAATTTAACTCCAAAGAAATTAGACTTTGACTTATCTATTGAAACTCCGTTGGGAGAAACCTTCATTACATCCACTGTTTATAAGTCTTATTTGATTCAAATCGACACCCTCACGTTACCTATCGATCTTATCTCTTTGAAAATACTTGCATTTGATGTGATTTTAGGGATTGATTGGTGAGCTACTCATCATGCTAAAATTAATTATTTTCGTAAGGTTGTTAGCTTTCATATTCCTAACCAACTTATTATACAAATTTAAGCAACCAAACCACTAAAGTCAATCACTGTTATATCAAGCCATAAAGCTATTCGTTTATTGAAAAATGGATGTCAAGCATTCTTAGCCCATGTCACAGAATTAAACAAAAATACGTCAGATTTGAATGATATTTCTATTGTTAATAAAATTCCTTAGGTATTCCCTAAAAAAATTCCTGGCCTACCCCCATAGCGTGAAATTGAATTTTGTATCGACCTTGAACCCGGTACAAAACCCATTTCAAAGCCTCATATCGAATGGCTCTTATTGGACTTCAGGAGTTAAAAACCCAACTGCAGGAATTGTTATACATCGGTTTCATTCATCCTAGTATGTCTCCTTGGGGTGCTCTTGTTCTATTCATAAAGAAGAAAGATAGAAGTATGCGACTTTGCATTGATTATCGGGAGTTGAATCATGTCACCGTAAAAAATAGGTACCTTTTGCCTCTCATTGATGACCTGTTTGACCAGTTGCAATGTGCCAAATTCTTTTCAAAGACTGATCTTTGTTCTGGATATCATCAGTTAAAGATTAAAACTGATGACATTCCAAAGACTGCTTCCAAAACTGGGTACGGGCATTACGAATTCCTAGTCATGTCTTTTGGATTGACTAATGCTCCTGCTGCCTTTATGGATATGATGAACCGAGTAGTCAAGGAATATTTGGATCATTTTGTTGTTGTGACACCCCAAAACAGGTATATATCACCCATCTTGGGTCGCCAGATACGTGGTACAAAAATCAAATACAAACTTCTTTAATACAACTATTGTGTACAAATACGACAAAACATAGCTGAGAGTTTAAACAAGAATATTGTCTTCTAGACAATATCCGCACTCAATGGAGTCTTCATTACATTTATTGTCACATTATTTTATAGAATAGTGAGGACTCCTAAAACAACCATCTGGACCGTCAATCCGTTCCCCGACTCGTCCCAGCTATATTCTCATTTCCTGAAGAGAATAGTGAAAGAAAGGGTGAGCTCAACTAGCCTAGTAAGAAATATTATGACTAAGATAATGCAGAATAAATTATCTTTAGCCTTCAACAATATAACAACTGATAGAATATAATAGACAACAAGTTTAACTGCAGCGGAATAAGCAATCCATTAGAAGAGTCAAGTAGAGCATAAAATCTACTATCTTCTATGATTTAAAAAGATTTTCATCAACTTTATTGCTGAGACTCAGCTTAATAAATAAACCACATCATCCCTGCACCACGTCCAAGGATATTCATGTAATCATCAATGGTCATGACTATACTGAATAATCCTTGGTCATAATCACACCAACAACTGTCCATCAATGAACTACAGGCCAATGAGGACTTTTACCACAACATTCGTCAAATTACGGTCATGATTATACCGAATAATCCCTGGTCATAATCATACCAAGTCCATCTATGAACGTAAGCCAAAGATGACTTTCATCACAATATAAGCATGAGGATGATTACAATGACATAATAATTCAATAAAATAAGTTCAAGGATAAATTTTAAAGATTTATAATTTAATCTATCCAGAAATCAATAACGTCCAAATTGTCAACATGATACTGCTTTGTGGAGTAAAATTTAAGAATAATATTCATGTACCAAAAATAATTTGGACAGAAAAGAAATATATTTTTCGGGTAAATAGTACCCCGTGAATAGTACTTCAGGAATACTACCTCGTGAATAGTACCCCGGCATAAAAAGTATCCCAAATACCCGAGTGAATAATATTTGGGTGAATAGTAATTTGGGTGAATAGTAACCCATGAATAGTAACCCATGAATAGTACTCTGACATGAAAAGTGCCCCGAATACCTGAGAGAATAATACTAGAGTGAATAGTAACCAGGTGAATAGTAACCCGTGAATAGTAACTCATAACAGAAAAATACCAAATAAAATGATATTTCATGACGATTACAAAGAAATGATATCTCATACGAGTATAATAGAATATACAAAACTGCAAATGGATTTTCATCCGCCATACGGTAATCTACGTAGACAGATCATTTCCATAATTTAATAAAGAATGAATATGAAGGATCATTCACCATGCATGCTGTAAGACCCCAACTTTTATGAATAATAAATAATTTTCTCGAAATATATTTTTGAATATTATGGCGTGGATTTGATATAATGTTATAGTTGTGGGTAATATTTACAAAATTTGTAAAGTAAGCAAGTGGTTATATAATATTCGATTGGTCGGGGAATATTCGCTTTAATAGGGAATATTCGTACGACGAAACAATCATTGGTGGACCCCATAATGGAAGTATTGTCATAGTTAGGAAATGACATAGTTATCTTTTTATAAAAATAACGACGGAAGTTTTACCGTTAAACTGTTGAACTACCCGGTAGTAAAAGTACGATGTCTGGCGTGGTTGCATAGTAGCAGCAATACCGGTATTGATTATTGATGCTTACGTGAGAAGTCACTCAGTTATACTCAATTATTGCTACAGTAATTGCTGCATTATATCTCTCATATTATTGATTCGATTATTGTCACAGTATCATCTGCATTATATGATATATTATTAAATCAATAATTGAGATGACAAATTTATTCATATTATTAAATTGCAATATTTATAATGTCTAAAAGTTCTGTCAAGGAGAGGTTTGGTCATCTAATTGCGCGCCAATAAGGAGAAATCCTTATCGGAAAGCCCCCTCTTTCTTGGGAACAAACTGGTTGTTAAATATTGTGAGTTATAATATTAATGATGAATAAGTTCGTGTTGATTAAAGATGAAATTGATAGTTCCATTGTGTTGGAATTATTAGTGTTAGTGGAAATCGACATTTATTTTGATATTAATTGATGTTTGGAAGTTATCTTTGAGCAAATCAGTAATTAATGCTTAGGATAAATGAGCAATTAATTGCTATTAATTCACATGATTATAACTGTTTGTTCACATGTGTGTACTATTGATTCACATTCTTGTACTATTAGGGGAGTTGGTGCAAGATTGATAATACTTGCATGACTAAGTTAAACTATTGATTCACATTATTTACTATTAGGGGAGGTGGTGCAATTTTGATAATACTTGCAGGACTAAATTAAAAATGAAAAAAAGTTGAAGGTACTGTACTGTAATATTTCGAGCCCTAAAACGTGCAATTATCGAAACTATATTTTGCTATAAATAGAAGCTCATTCTTCCTTCATTTCTCACTAATTCACTAAAGCTATAGAGCAATTATTATAGAGAGAAATTATAGAGAGAAAGAAGAAGAGAAGTCTGCTACCTCTCTACTCCATTATCAAGTTTCTTTCTAAGGTAAGGGTATTATTTCTTTCGTATTCATGAAGAGAGCTTCTGTTATTCCATTCTTTATTATTATGTTGGAATAACATGTCTATGCGAAGTACCACATACATGGTGAAATTCTTCTGTTATTCCATTCTTTATTATTATGTTGGAATAACTTGTCTATGTGAAGAACCGCATATATGGTGAAATTCTTCTGTTATTCCATTCTTTATTATTATGTTAGAATATCCTGTCTGTGCAGATTACGCTAGACCTGGTTCCATTCTTTATTATTCTATTGGAATAACCTGTCTGTGCGGTCTATCGGATGCATGGTGAATTCTTTGTTATTCCATTCTTTATTATTCTGTTGGAATATCCTGTCTGTGCGGATTACGCTAGACCTGGTTCCATTCTTTATTATTCTATTGGAATAACCTGTCTGTGCGGTCTATCGCATGCATGGTGAATTCTTCTATTATTCCATTCTTTATTATTATATTGGAATATCCTGTCTGTGCGGATTACGCATGACCTGGTTCCAATCTTTATTATTCTATTGGAATAACATGTCTGTGTGGATTATCACATGCATGGTGAATGATCCTTCGTATTCATTCCTTATTAAATTGTGGAAATGATCTGTCTACGTGGATTACCGCATGGCAAGTGAAAATCCATTTGCAGTTTCATATATTCTATGATACTCATTTGGTTAAAATTTTGGATTCTATACTCTATGAAATTAGTAGAATATCCTGGATATTTGTGTTTCATCCGGTATCTTTTCTTGGAAATATTCTTCTGAGCATTCTTGAATTTTTCTCCACAAAGCAGTATCATGTTGACAATTTGGACGTAATTGATTTCAAGATAAATTAACTTATAAATCTTTAAAACTTTTTCTTGAACTTGTTTTATTGAATTATTATGTCATTGTCATCATCCTCGTGCTTATATTGTGATGAACGTCATCTTTGGCTTACGTGCATAGATGGACTTGGTATGATTATGACCAGGGATTATTCGGTATAATCATGACCAATAATGTTATAAATGATGTGGTAAAAGTCCTCGGTAGCCTGTAGTGCATTGTTGGACAGTTTTTGGTATGATTATGACTAGGGATTATTCGGTATAGTCATGACCATTGATGATTTAATGAATATCCTTGGCCCGTAGTGCAGGGATGACTCGATGATGTGGTTTATTTATTAAGCTGAGTCTCAGCGATAAAAATTGATGAAAACATTTTAAATCCTAGAAGATAGTAGATATCATGCTCTACTTGATTCTTCTAATGGATTGCTTATTCCGCTGTTGTAAGACCCCAACTTTTTAATAAAGATGATTTTTCTATAAATATCATTTTTAAATATTATGGAATGAATTTGATATAATGTTATAGCTATGGGAAATATTTATAAATTTTCCAAAGTACGCAAGTTGTTATATAATATTCGATTGGTCGGGGAATATTTATTTTAACACGGAATATTTGTATGACGGCACAATCATTGGTGGACCACACAACGGAATTATTATCGGATTGAGAAAACGACAAAAATATTTTTATGAAAATAACGACGGAAGTTTTACAGTTAAAACTGTTGAACTACTAAGAGTAAAGTAAAAGAATGATGTCTGGCGTGGTTGCATAGTAGCATTACGGTATTGATTATTGATGCTTACGTGAGAAGTCACTTTCGCTTTTGTTCAATTATTGCTTCAGTAATTATGCATAGTATCTCACGTTATTTGATTCAATTATTGTTGATATTTTATATAATCAATAATTGAGATGACAGAGTTATTAATATTATTATTTGCAATATTAACGATGTCTAGAAGTTCTGCCAAGGAGAGGTTTGGTCACCTAATTGCGCGCCAATAGGGAGAAATCCTTATTGGAAAGCCCCCTCTTTCCTGGGAACGACCTGGTCGATTAATATTATGAATTATAATAATGATGATAAACTGTGTTTTTATTCAGATGTTGTTAATAGGGCTCAGTTATTGGAGCGCGATAATGAGTCAACCCAACCAAAAGAGAGCAACCGACAAAATGATAATACCAGTGATAGCAGTCATCGAAGCGGTGACAATAAGCGTGGAGGGAATCAACATGCCAAAAATGGTAACCACTTCGGTGGTAATCATGGCCAAAATAATAAGATTGGACATTTTAAGAAGAGGAGATTCAACAATGATGGAAAGACGTCAGCATCAGCACCTGTCGTTAAGGAAGGAGAACGACCACCTATCATATGCTTCAAATATGGAGGAGAGGGACACATCAGTCCAAATTGTGTGATGCCATCCAAAGCATGTTACACTTGTGGAAGAGAAGGTCACCTGGCCCAATTTTGTCGTGCACCGAAGACAAGTCCAGCTGGGATGGAGGCATCAAAGGCCGTCCCAAACAAGACAAAACCGGTAGTTCAAGGGAGAGCGTTTGTCGTGACCTCCCAGAAAGAAAGGAACCCGAACGAGGTCATCACATATAAGCTTATCATAAACTCTAGCGAAGTATATACCTTATTTGATACCGGTTCTACCCATTCTTTTATTTCTCCTACTTGCGCTCAACGTTAAAATTTGACTCCGGAGAAATAGGACTTTGACTTATCTGTTGAAACTCCATTGGTAGAAAACTTCATTTCATCCACTGTTTATAAGTCTTGTTTGGTTCAAATCGGTACCCTCACATTACCTGTCGATCTTATTTAATTGAAAATACTTTCATTTGACGTAATTCTAGGGATTGATTTGTTAACTACTCATCATGCAAAAATTAATTGTTTTCGTAAGGTTGTTAGCTTTCATATTCCTAACCAACCTATTATGCGAATTCAAGCAACCAAACCATTAAAATCAATCACTGTCATCTCAAGCCATAAATTTATTCGTTTATTGAAAAACGGATGTCAAGCTTTCTTAGCTCATGTCACGGATCTAAACAAAAATACGTCAGTTTTGAATGATATCTCTATTGTTAATAAATTTCCTGATGTATTCCCTGAAGAACTTCCTGGCCTACCCCCAGAGCGTGAAGTTGAATTTTGTATCGACCTTGAACTCAGTACAAAACCTATTTCCAAAGCCCCATATTGAATGACTCCTATTGAACTTCAAGAGTTAAAAACCTAACTGCAGGAATTGTTAGACATCGGTTTCATTCGTCCTAGTATGTCTCCTTGGGGTGCTCCTGTTCTATTCGTGAAAAAGAAAGATAGGAGTATGCGACTATGTATTGATTATTGGGAGTTGAATTATGTCACCATCAAAAATAGGTACCCATTGCCACGTATTGATGACCTGTTTGACCAGTTACAAGGAGCCAAATTCTTTTCAAAGATTGATCTTCGTTCCGGATATCACCAATTAAAGATTAGAACAGATGACATTCCAAAGACGGCTTTCAGAACTCGGTACGGACATTATGAATTCCTAGTCATGTCTTTTGGATTGACTAATGCTCCTGCTGCTTTCATGGATATGATGAACCGAGTATTCAAGATCATGAGCAACACTTGAGGCTGATACTCCAAAATCTTCGTGAATATAAGCTTTATGCCAATTTGAAGAAATATGAGTTTTGGCTTGAGGAAGTAGCATTCCTTGGGCACGTAGTATCAAGTCATGGAATATCTGTTGACCCAGCAAAGATTGAAGCTATTCAAAGCTGGGAGCAACCTAAATCAGTGACCGAAGTACGTAGCTTTCTTGGCTTAGATGGTTATTATCGGAGATTCGTAGAAGGGTTTTCTTAAATCGCTACTCCATTAACTTAGCGGACTCGAAAAGATACAAAATTTGGTTGGAATGAGGAATGTGAGAAGAGTTTTCAAGAACTCAAGAGGAGACTCATTTCACCACCTGTTCTAACAATACCATCTGGCTCGGAGGGATTTGTCATCTACAGTGATGCTTCGGGCAAAGGGTTAGGATGTGTTCTCATGCAACATGGGAAAGTCATAGCCTATGCCTCTCGACAACTCAAAGAATATGAGAGGAATTATCCTACTCATGATCTAGAGTTGGAAGCTTTTGTTTTCGTACTTAAAATTTGGAGGCATTACTTGTATAGGGAGAAAGTGGAGATCTTTACGGATCATAAAAGCCTCAAATATTCCTTCACTCAAAAGGAACTCAACATGCGACAACGACGTTAGCTTGAATTGTTGAAAGATTATGATCATACCATCCAATACCATCCTAGAAAAGCGAATGTGGTAGCTGACGCATTGAGTAGAAGATCATATGCGGGTACGAGTGCGATATTGTCAACACAAAGGCCCATTTTGTGTGACTTGCAAAGGATGAAGATATAGTTAAAGACTCCAGGGACCCATGTGATGATGACGAATATACGAGTAGAACCGACTTTAATTGATAAAGTTAAAGTCGCTCAAGCTCTGAGACCTAGAGCCGATTGATTCATTATGAGGAAGAAAGTGCAAGAAGGTGATATATGCCTAAGCAAGAATCGATGAAGAAGGAATACTTGAGTCAACTCCGGACTTTGTGTTCCTAACGACCACGATTTAAAGTATAAAATCATGATGGAGGCGCATTAACACAATTTACAATCCATCTAGAGTACCAAAATGTATCATGATCTTCGTTATACATTTTGGTGGAGCAATATGAAGAGAGAGATAATATTTATCTATCTCAAGGTGTCTAACTTGTCAACGAGTCAAGCGGATCATCAAGTACCAAAAGGTCCATTGCAACCACTTGAAATTCCAGAATGGAAGTGGGAGCACATTACCATGGATTTCGTTACTGGTCTTCCCAAGGTTTCTCAAGGTATAGATGCAATTTGGGTCATTGTTGATAGATTGACCAAGTCTACTCATTTCTTACCAATACGAGAAACTTGTACACTTGAACGTCTTGCTCGTATGTACATAAACGAGATTGTAAGACTGCATGGTATGACAGTATCCATAGTTTCTGATCGAGACCCAAGATTCACTTCACAATTTTGGGTTAGTTTGCAAAAAGCTACGAGCACAGACTTACGATTTAGTTCGGCATATCATCCTTAGACGGACGAAGAATCAGAGAGGACTATTCAAACTCTTGAAGATTTATGAAGACTCTGTGTCCTTGACTTCAAGGGAAGTTGGGACAAGTTCTTATCGTTGGTGAAGTTTTCATACAACAATAGTTATCAAGCAAGTATTGGTATGGCTCCATTCGAAGCGTTGTATGGAAGAAAGTGTCGTTCTCCAGTATGCTGGGATGAGGTGGATGAAGCAACATTGTTGGGACCGGAGTTGGTACGTATGACTACGGAAAAAGATTCAAACGATTCAGCAACGTATAAGAACCTCGCAAGATCGACAAAAGAGTTATGTTGATCTTCATGGAAAGGACATGGAATTCGATATTGGAGATCATGTGTTGTTACGTGTTGCTCCATGGAAAGGAGTTACGAGATTTGAAAAGAGAAGTGTGACACCCCCAAATCCGGGTTACCTGACCCCGAGTTTGGTGTTCACGATCCAAATATAAATAACATTTAACTACCCATAATATATAGATAGTAACTTACAGAAGTTTTTATCAGAGTTTAATAATACATTACCCAGGTTCTCTAACCTTAACATTACAAACATACCCTTTAGATATACAAAAAGGGTTTACAATACAACATATTAAATATGTTTAACATAACTAATTTATAATTCACGCCTTTGCCTTTGTTACGCTTCACAAGACCTCCCGCAACTTTCGTCCCTAGTGAAATGTTTTATTTAGCAAGGGTGAGCAACAAATTTGCCCATGCAAGTTAATACATACAATAAATGTATAAGTATTCAAATCACCGGACTATCTATTTTGATAGAATGAAACCAAAGTTAGGGAACTTTGAAAATATTGAACAAATTGTTATTCAATAACAAGTCTTCTCGATTTTCTAATCAACACAATAATTCAATGATGAAAGAGTACAACGCTTTCAAAGTTTCTACGATATTCTAATGAATAATCAAAAATCAATTCTACTGAAATATCAAAGTGGAATGTTTTCCGATTTATCTTGGCGATCCATTGGATCTTGAACTTCTCTTCTCGAGTAACTATCAAAGTTATACTTTAATATACCCAGTGTATCGGATAATAGTAAAGATTAAATCATACCCCTCTTAAGCAAGTATAACAAGTGATCGACTTATTATACCCTATATTATGCATAATATTTAAGTCGCATGCAATGATCGAATATACGATTTAATGATATTCCCTTTTATAAAGGTTGTTCTTCTCGGTCTCGAATCAAGATTTTGATTTAACAACGAAATCTTGTGATTTCAAATTCTATTTACTTCTCGATCTTAGCGAAATAATTGGCATCGATCTATCAATAATAATTGAATTCTCTTCTCGAACTTATCAAGTTCTAACTAATATTAAATTCAAGCGAATAATTAGCTAAGACATTTCTCAAATTATAATTTGACAATAAGCAGGGAATTATCTGTATTGTCAATTCTAACTTCTCTGTATATGAATATTCAATAACGGTTATTCTACAAATATATATTTACGAATCAATAATTTAATTTGAATTATTAAGCATGCACTTCTGCGAATAATCAACAATAAATTCCACGGATGTGGTGTAATTAGCAATAATTAACCACTATAATAATTGAATGAATTTAACTCAAGGTTGAGTTAGGAAACTTGCCTCTTTAGCGATTACTGACTACACAAAAAATACTTATCGCTTTGAAAGACCTATAACCAATAATATCGGTCTAACAATTAGCACAATCATTTATAACACATAACACTTTGTATTTTCACGGTCAAACTTCTCTAGGCACATTACCACATAGCTACATCGGTGTTTATAACCTATATAAACACATAACCAAATCTAACTATATCGATCTAGTTGGACTTGGTCCATTCTCTGATTGTTTTTGGTCACCTGTCAAACAATTAACACATTGATTGTCCATTAAACTTGGTCTCTAAGCTTCAATATTAATTTAGATAAGTCAATTATCAATTATAATATTTTTAGGAAGCTTTTAATAATTATCAAGCAATTATTATAATTTATAATAATTTTTCAATCATCGGAATCATTTTAAATGATTTAATTCTCAATTAATCTTATCATTATTAATATCTAAAAATATTTAAATATCAATAACATACTTGTCAAAATATTAAAGTTATTATCAATAACTTAAAATATTTTTAAATCAACAATATTCCACTTAAATGATTTTTAAAGTAATTAAAATCATTTTTAAATCACCACCATTAATATATAAATATTAATGAAATTATCATCTAAATATTAAAAGTCATTAATTATAACTTAAAATATTTTTAAACTATTTTTCTCATTGTTAAATGATTTTAAATCAATAAAATCATTTTTAATTCATTTATTTAATATCATAATTAAATAAATCAAATATCATTAATATTAATTTATTAATGAAAATTCTCCAAAAATATTGAAAATTATATTTTATAATTTAAAATATTTTCTAACACTTTATTCTCAATTAAAATGATTTTTAAATCATTTAAATCATTTTATCTTATTTATTTAATTTAATAATCAAATAAATCTAATATCATTAATATTTAATTATTAATGAAAATTCACCAAAAATATTAAAAGTTACATTTTATAACTCAAAATATTTTTAAATACATTTTCTTATTTAAAATGATTTTTCATAATATTAAATCACTTTTCTCTAATTTATTTAATATACTAATTAAATAAATTAAATACCTTTAATATTTAAATAATTATAAATATTAAAGAAAAATATTCAATTAATTAGAAATTATTTTTCATAATTTAAAATAATTTTTAAAACCATTTTGGTAATTTTTAGAATTTATTTCTATTTTTATTAATTTAGGAATTTTTAGGAAAATAATTTAATTAATCATGTCGCTAAAAGCCTATAGCGACACACTTTACGTCGTTATAGGTGTTCTTGAGCCAAACCCGAATTTTCCCAAATTTGCATGAGGTGTCTAGTTTGATTGACTTTATCTCTCAATACGGCATGTTCTATGCTATCTAAAACTTTGAGCATGTAGACAATATGTCACACTACAACATTCAACCAATACTTTGGTTAAACAACATCACAACAAGAAGATCAAAGCCTCCAAAGTTCTTTGTCGGGCGGTTTACGGACCAAAAGCAGATTCGAGTGGTCACTTTCAAACTTAACTTAATCTATGTTCTGGCCATGATTTACGTGATCTAGCAACTCCAGTTTGTAGACAATATGTAGTACTACAACTATAAAGCATAATAACACTAAAACATCAAAACAGGATCTAGATATATCCGGTCAAACTTGAACACGGAAGTTGGGCTCAAACTTTCTGGGTTCGTGTTCTTGACAGATTTCGATCAACGGATTTTGACCGTTTATATCTTGTGATCTGTAATAGATCTGGGTCTGATTCTTTTTGCAAATTAAAGAACACATATCAGGCTACATGTTACAAGTTTTAAACATCAAAAACACTTAACACACACGGATCTATAAGATCGACATGATGAAAAAAACCTGATTTTCAGATTTCCAGATTTTGAAAAACTTTAAATTCATGCACTTTGATGTTATGGGTCATGGATTTATCAACCCAGATATTCAATTGACACCTTATTACACATATTTGAACAATCAATTGCAAGAAATAACAAGGAATTGAAGAATTTCAAAATTAGGGTTTTATACCTCTTTTGCTTTGATTTTTGATTACGACTTTCCAATCATTATTGATTGATCTTTATTTATTTATATGGTGGTCTACTTGTATAATTGAAGCTTTTGGTGAGAGAGAGATTTAGTGAGAGCAAAATGCAAAATGGCTAAGTTTTATGAACTTTTCTCTCTAAATCTTATATATATGACTTTGATTCATGCATGATGCTTCAATTTAATTTGAGAAATTTGAATTTGGTGATATTTTATGATGCAAAGTCAATAGTTGGTAAAGAGTTGGTGACCTAATAAAGGCATTGGACAATTTTGCAAGCTAGCTAATAAAATCTCTTAAAGGGCATTATGGTCATTTCCATTTTTTTTAGATTTTTGCATTAGATGAAACCCTTAGGGTTTAGGGTTTGGACAATCTAGGGTTTAGGTTTTGTACCCTTTAGGTCTAAAATTCTAATTCCCAAAATTTGCAAATTTAGGGTTTAATTAGAAAAATAATTTTCTAAAATAAAAATAGGGTTTCTAAAATAGAAATTTAAATTACAAAAATATAATTAGTGATTTCTAATCATATTTAAGTTTAACAAACACTTTAGGCATGCTAATAAAAATTAGGGTTGCCTAATTAGGGGTTTAAAATTCCGGTTTTGAAATTATGGTTTCGACGTCTACAATTAGGGTTTTAATTGTACAATTTATTTTCTAAATTTAAGATTAGGGTTTTAAATCCCTTATTAAGGTTTATTAATATTAAATCTTATCCGATCAACCATTGATCAACATTTCTATACGATCAAACACATAATCAACAATACAATTATTTTATTTGTATTTTCTACTAGAATCCTATCAAAGAAAATTAGGGTTAGGGTTTTCTAAAGTTTATTAAGCACAACTTGTACTCTAATTTCTCGGTCAAAACATATATTGACTAATTCTCGAGACTTGTCTCACTAATTCTCGATACACTATTAACGATCAATGTCGATATAAAAAAAAAAAAAAAATTTATTAAGTAAAATTTTAATTATTGAAATCTCGGGTTATCACATTCACCCCACCTTAAAAGATTTAGTCCTCGGAATCACCGCTTTCTTATTCTCTACAATCTTTTAAAGTTGTATTATCAATTCATTTTTATCAACACAATATTAAATTGTGTCTTAATTTCTAACCTGGGACTTGAATCTATAAAAGAAAACAATTCTCAACCATATTAAACTAATATTACTCGCGTAATTAAAAATTAAGCAAAATCATTACTACTGCTTTGCTACCTCAAGAGTAGCCCTTCGCTTCAGCGCCATCATGTTAAATGTACGGGCGGTTGATCTTCATGGTATTTGTCGTGAGTCCTCGGATTGCCAAGGTTCCACTACCGGGTCCCTTATTGGCGCTTTCCTTCTCAGCATTTCTCTTTGGACAGTTCCTTACCTGATGGTCAGTCGATCCACAGGCAAAACAACCTTGTATCTTCTTTGGGTTGGGACAATTGGGTGACATGTGGCCCTCTTGTCCGCAATTATAACAAACCCCCTTCCTCTTCAGACAAACACCAGCGTGGTTCTTTCCACAATTCGCACAAGGCTCTGCTCCTTTCCTATTCCCTTCAATTTTACTACCCGATTGGGTATTCTCGCTCCACTTCCTCTTGTTTGGGTTACTACCACCGATGCTTCCACCCTCATTGGTCTTCTTCTTCTTTCTCTCGATAAAAGCGAGATCTTTGACCTCGCTTCCTCCTTGACAATTAACGCTTTCTCCAAGAGAGCCATAAGCGTGTTGATCTGCAATACCGCTTACCTTGTTGAATATTCACGGTTTCGGTCAGTTCTCGAATCTTCTTGCCTTTCTAAACCTGTATCCACGATGAGGTGCAAATCGTGCCAATTCGTTGAATTTAGCAAACATACTCAAAAGCAGACAAATTCTCTGCTTAAGTTCCAAGAACTTAACTTCCATCCCAAGCTTGCATACTCGGTGAGAAGTAATTCTCAAAGAACAACTCCTAAATCTTGTCCATAATACCACCTCACTGTACCAACTCTTGCTTGATTCGTCTCCCACCAATAATTGGCTTCTCCCTTCATTAGATATGTTGCAAACGTTGTCTTTTGCTCTTACGCCACCATGCCAAGAATGATGATGAGCGCTTTCTCCATTTCCTTCACCCAAGTGCGGGCTTCAATTGGATCTGTAGTCCCCTTAAATTCTGGGTGGTCCTACCGCTTTAAAATCCTTAAAATTAGCCAATCATCCATTGGGTTGATTCCTATAGTCTTCCCAGGTACGAGGAGCCCTATTTTCCATAGCTTTGGCTATCATATATCACAAAAATTTTTGCATCGGGTCCGACTTGACCTCCTTCATTATTCTGATTGCTCTTCTCTTTGGTTTCGATTACATGCGTCTGCAGCGGCATGATCGATTTAAATGAAAATCTTATATTAATATTCTTTCTCTTTACAAATTCTTAACACAATATGAATTCAACACATAATTTTCAAGTATTCGCATATTTATTCAAATAGCACGTAGTACCTATATTACTCTAACACATATAACTATCCCTTTAAAATAATTTTAGGGTTAACACACACAACTTTACAAAAGTTGCAATTCTCAACTTTACACAAAAGTTGACATTCTCCATTTTCACATTACTATTTCCGGTTCATCAAACTTACCACACTTATGAGTTCATTAACTTGCCACAATTATATTAGTGTATGAACTTATCCTAGTCGAACCTTTGGCGTCCATTCATTTAAGGGGTCAAAACATTTCATATAATTATGAGTCATTAATTTATCATAAGTATGAGTTTTAAGAACTCACAAATTTATCTTAATCTTATATTCATATAGAAAATAAAGATTTCATTCATAAAAACATATATTTACATATGTTTACACATTGTTCTCGATATTACAACGCTTAATATCAAAAGCTTCTACCAAAAGATACTACACTTATATCTTAATTATCTATCGACCACTGCCTTCTCCCGTCTTCTTTTTGCTGGGACACTTGTTAAATCCGTGACCCGTTTGCCCACATGAAAAACACTTCCTCATATTTGGCTTAGGACAATGCAGAGAAATATGTCCTTCCTGCTTGCAGTTGAAGCATACATTCTTCCACATCATGCATTCTCCAGCGTGAGTCTTTCCACACTTGATACAAGCTTGCTTCTTCTTCGGACTTGTCTTCTCAGAATTAGGGCTGTCGTCGTCCCTCTTCCTCTTTTTCTTGTCCTTCTGCTGCTTGATTGTTCCCTCAGATGATCCTCCACCTTCAGCCTTCATCCTTTCAACCTGTGCCCTGAGCTCATTCCGTTCTTCTGTCATTTCACGTAATGCCCGCTCCGTCTTCCACAACTCCTCTAAAAGAAATACCTTACTCCGGAGTTCACGGACTTCTCTGAGATAATTGATCTTGTTCACCAACCTTGATCTTATTCTTTAGTTCCACCTTAGCTTCTTCAGACTCCGCCTCCTCATCACCACTTAGATACATCTCAGGATAATCGTCATGATCACTCCCAAGATTGATCATTGGTTCATCTTTCCCCACTTCTTCAACAGACTCACTATGTCTTTGGCACCTCGGCTCTCGGCTTTGGTGCAACGGTATTGGCATCTCCGTACCCATTTCGTCTTTTCCAGACATCCTACAATCAGTTTAAACAACTTGATTAGTACTTCACCAGTACAAACTTCTCACACTATGTGTCCACATTTCTCACTATCGTTGCACTTTGGCAATCTCTCACTTAGTACTCTATTTGAGTATTCTCTATTTCGCTTTTGGTTATAATCCTGGGTTTTCCCTACCCACTTAAGGTTTATAACTTACGGCTCTACTATCATTTGGTGATACCTTGATCACTCTGACTCACGATACCAAACTGTGACACCCCAAATCCAAGGTTACACGACCCCGAGTTTGGTGTTCACGATCAAATATAAATAACATTTAACTACCTATAATATATAGATAGTAACTTACGAAGTTTTTATCGAGTTTAATAATACATTACCGGGTTCTCTAACCTTAACATTACAAACATACCCTTTAGATATACAAAAGGGTTTACAATACAACATATTAAATATGTTTAACATAACTAATTTATAACTTCGCCTTTGCCTTTGTTCGCCTTTCACAAAGACCTCCTGCAACTTCGTCCCTAAATTTGAAATGTTTTATTTAGCAAGGGTGAGCAACAAATTTGCCCATGCAAGTTAATACATACAATAAATGTATAAGTATTCAAATCACCGGACTATCTATTTTGATAGAATGAAACCAAAGTTAGGGAACTTTGAAATATTGAACAAATTGTTATTCAATAACAAGTCTTCTCGTTTTCTAATCAACACAATAATTCAATGATGAAAGAGTACAGCGCTTTCAAAGTTTCTACGATATTCTAATGAATAATCAAAAATCAATTCTACGAAATATCAAAGTGGAATGTTTTCCATATTTATCTTGAAGCGATCCATTGGATCTTGAACTTCTCTTCTCGAGTAACTATCAAAGTTATACTTTAATATACCCAGTGTATCGAGATAATAGTAAAGATTAAATCATACCCTCTCTGCAAGTATAACAAGTGATCGATTTTATTATACCTATATTATGCATAATATTTAAGTCAGCGATAATGATCGAATATACGATTTAATGATATTCCCTTTTTATAAAAGGTTGTTCTTCTCAGTCTCAGAATCAAGATTTTGATTTAACAACGAAATACTGTGATTTCAAATTCTATTTACTTCTCGATCTTAGCCGAAATAATTGGTATCGATCTATCAATAATAATTGAATTCTCTTCTCGAACTTATCAAGTTCTAACTAATATTCGTCTAACCAGAATAATTAGCTAAGACATTTCTCAGTATAATTTGACAATAAACAGGAATTATTTGTATTGTCAATTCTAACTTCTACAGATATGAATATTCAACAACAGTTATTCTACAAATATATATTTCTGAATCAATAATTCAATTTGAATTATTAAGCATACTAATCTGCGAATAATCAACAATAAATTCCCTGGATGTGGTGTAATTAGCAATAATTAACCACTATAATAATTGAATGAATTTAACTCAAGGTTGAGTTAGGAAACTTGCCTCTTCCGCTGATTACAGCTACACAAAATACTTATCTGCTTTCGAAAGACCTATAACCAATAATATCGGTCTAACAATTAGCACAATCATTTATAACACATAACACTGTATTTTACAGTCAAACTTCTCCTAGGCACATTACCACATAGCCACATCAGTGTTTATAACCTATATAAACACATAACTTGAATCTAACTATATCAGTCTAGTTGGACTTCGGTCCATTCTCGGTGTTCTGGTCACCCTATCCGACAATTAACACATTGATTGTCCATTAAACTTGGTCTCTAAGCTTCAATATTAATTTAGATAAGTCAATTATCAATTATAATATTTTTCGGAAGCTTTTAATAATTATCAAGCAATTATTATAATTTATAATAATTTTTCAATCATCGGAATCATTTTTAAATGATTTAATTCTCAATTAATCTTATCATTATTAATATCTAAAAATATTTAAATATCAATAACATACTTGTCAAAATATTAAAGTTATTATCAATAACTTAAAATATTTTTAAATCAACAATATTCCACTTAAATGATTTTTAAAGTAATTAAAATCATTTTTAAATCACCACCATTAATATATAAATATTAATGAAATTATCATCTAAATATTAAAAGTCATTAATTATAACTTAAAATATTTTTAAACTATTTTTCTCATTGTTAAATGATTTTTAAATCAATAAAATCATTTTTAATTCATTTATTTAATATCATAATTAAATAAATCAAATATCATTAATATTAATTTATTAATGAAAATTCTCCAAAAATATTGAAAATTATATTTTATAATTTAAAATATTTTCTAACACTTTATTCTCAATTAAAATGATTTTTAAATCATTTAAATCATTTTTATCTTATTTATTTAATTTAATAATCAAATAAATCTAATATCATTAATATTTAATTATTAATGAAAATTCACCAAAAATATTAAAAGTTACATTTTATAACTCAAAATATTTTTAAATACATTTTCTTATTTAAAATGATTTTTCATAATATTAAATCACTTTTCTCTAATTTATTTAATATACTAATTAAATAAATTAAATACCTTTAATATTTAAATAATTATAAATATTAAAGAAAAATATTCAATTGGTCGGAAATTATTTTTCATAATTTAAAATAATTTTTAAAACCATTTTTGGTAATTTTAGAATTTATTTCTATTTTTATTAATTTAGGAATTTTAGGAAAATAATTTAATTAATCAGTCAGCTAAAAGCCTATAGCGACACTTTCTGTCGTTATAGGTGTTCTTGAGCCAAACCCGAGAATTTTTAAGAAATTTGCGAGGTGTCCAGTTTGACCGACTTTATCTCTCAATCGGAGCATGTTCTATGCTATCTAAAACTTTGAGCATGTAGACAATATGTCACACTACAACATTCAACCAATACTTTTGGTTAAACAACATCACAACAAGAAGATCAAAGCCTCCAAAGTTCTTTGTCCAGGGCGGTTTACGGACCAAAAGCAGATTCGAGTGGTCACTTTCAAACTTAACTTAATCTATGTTCGCCATGATTTACGTGATCTAGCAACTCCAGTTTGTAGACAATATGTAGTACTACAACTATAAAGCATAATAACACTAAAACATCAAAACAGGATCTAGATATATCCGGTCAAACTTGAACACGGAAGTTGGGCTCAAACTTTCTGGGTTCGTGTTTCGGACATGATTTTTGGTCAACTGATTTTGGTAATTTTATATCTTGTGATCTGTAATAGATCCTGGGTGCGATTCTTTTTTCAAATTAAAGAACACATATCAAAGCTACATGTTACAAGTTTTAAACATCAAAACACTTAACACTTTACGGATCTATAAGATCTGACATATGACTGAAAAACACAATTTTCCAGATTTCCAGATTTTGAAAAACTTTAAATTCATGCACTTTGATGTTATGGGTCATGGATTTATCAACCCAGATATTCAATTGACACCTTATTACACATATTTGAACAATCAATTGCAAGAAATAACAAGGAATTGAAGAATTTCAAAATTAGGGTTTTATACCTCTTTTGCTTTGATTTTTGATTCTGACTTTCCAATCTATTATTGATTGATCTTTATTTATTTATATGATTTGGTCTACTTGTATAATTGAAGCTTTTGGAGAGAGAGAGATTTAGTGAGAGCAAAATGCAAAATGGCTAAGTTTTATGAACTTTCTCTCTAAATCTTATATATATGACTTTGATTCATGCATGATGCTTCAATTTAATTACCGAAAGTTGAATTTGGGCGATATTTTATGATGCAAAGTCAATAGTTGGTAAAGAGTTGGTGACCTAATAAAGGCATTGGACAATTTTGCAAGCTAGCTAATAAAATCTCTTAAAGGGCATTATGGTCATTTCAAATTTTTTTTAGATTTTTGCATTAGATGAAACCCTTAGGGTTTAGGGTTTGGACAATCTAGGGTTTAGGGTTTGTACCCTTTAGGTCTAAAATTCTAATTCCCAAAATTTGCAAATTTAGGGTTTAATTAGAAAAATAATTTTCTAAAATAAAATAGGGTTTCTAAAATAGAAATTTAAATTACAAAAATATAATTAGTGATTTCTAATCATATTTAAGTTTAACAAACACTTTAGGCATGCTAATAAAATTAGGGTTGCCTAATTAGGGTTTAAAATTCCGGTTTTGAAATTATGGGTTTCGCTGCGTAATTAGGGTTTTAATTGTACAATTTATTTTCTAAATTTAAGATTAGGGTTTTAAATCCCTTATTAAGGTTTATTAATATTAAACCTTATCCGATCAACCATTGATCAACATTTCTATACGGTCAAACACATAATCAACAATACAATTATTTTATTTGTATTTTCTCTAGAATCCCTCAAGAAAATTAGGGTTGGGTTTTCTAAAGTTATTAAGCACAACTGCTACTCTAATTTCTCGGTCAAAACATATATTGACTAATTCTCGAGACTCGTCTCACTAATTCTCGATACACTATTAATGATCGATGTCAATATAAAAAAAAAAAAAAAATTTATTAAGTAAAATTTTAATTATTGAAATCTCGGGTTATCACATTCATTTAATTTTAAAAGGATTCCGTCCTCGGAATCACCGCTTTCTTATTCTCTACAATCTTTTAAAGTTGTATTATCAATTCATTTTTATCAACACAATATTAAATTGTGTCTTAATTTCTAACACAGGACTTGAATCTATAAAAGAAAACAATTCTCAACCATATTAAACTAATATTACTCGCGTAATTAAAAATTAAGCAAAATCATTACCTGCTGCTACCTCCGGAGTAGCCACTGCTTCCAGCGCCATCATGTTAAATGTACGGGCGGTTGATCTTCATGGTCGTCAGGAGTCCTCGGATTGCCAAGGTTCCACTAGGGTCCCTTATGGCGCTTTCCTTCTCAAAGATTTCTCTTGGACGGTTCCTTACTCGATGGTCATTCGATCCACAGTAAAACAACCTTGTATCTTCTTTGGGTTGGGACAATTGGGTGACATGTGGCCCTCTTGTCATAATTATAACAAACCCCTTCCTCTCGAGACAAACACCAGGTGGTGGTTCTTTCCACAATTCGCATAAGGCTCTGCTCCTTTCCTATTCCCTTCAATTTTACTACCCGATTGGGTATTCTCGCCCACTTCCTCTTGTTTGGGTTACTACCACCGATGCTTCCACCCTCATTGGTCTTCTTCTTCTTCTCCCGATAAAACGAGATGCGACCTCGCTCCTCCTCCTTCAAAGAATTAACGCTTTCTCCAAAGAGAGCCGCATTAAACGTGTTGATCGCAATACCGCTACCTTGTTGAATATTCTGGTTTCAATTCAGTTCTCGAATCTTCTTGCCTTTCTCGCCTCGTATCCACCGATGAGGTGCAAATCGTGCTAATTCGTTGAATTTAGCAAAGACTCAAAGCAGATAAATTCTCTCGCTTAAGTTCCAAGAACTTAACTTCCATCCAAGCCAGATACTTTCATGAGAAGTAATTCTCAAAGAACAACTCCTTAAATCTGGTCCATGCTACTACCGCTGTACCAACTCTCGCTTGATTCGTCTCCCACCAATAATTGGCTTCTCCCTTCATTAGATATGTTGCAAAGCGTCGTTTTGCTCTTTCTCGCCACACGCGCAATGATGAACGCTTTCTCCATTTCCTTCACCCAAGTCTGGGCTTCAATTGGATCTGTAGTCCCCTTAAATTCCGGCGGTCCTACCGCTTTAAAATCCTTAAAATTAGCCAATCTGTCGGTTGGCTGATTCCTTGGTCTTCCTCGGTTGAGCCCTATTTTCCATAACAACAAGATATCCACAAAATTCGCATCGGGTCCGCTTGACCTCCTTCATTATTTACTGATTGCTTTTTCTTTGTTTGGATTTCGTTGCCTAAAGCGGCATGATCTGATTTAAATGAAAATCTTATATTAATATTCTTTCTCTTTACAAATTCTTAACACAATATGAATTCAACACATAATTTTCAAGTATTCGCATATTTATTCAAATAGCACGTAGTACCTATATTACTCAACACATATAACTATCCCTTTAAAATAATACTAGGGTTAACACACACAACTTTACAAAAGTTGCAATTCTCCAACTTTACACAAAAAGTTGACATTCTCCATTTTCACATTACTATTTCCAGTTCATCAAACTTACCACACTTATGAGTTCATTAACTTGCCACAATTATATTAGTGTATGAACTTATCCTAGTCGGAACTTTTGGCGCCCATTCGCTAAGGGGTTCAAAACATTTCATATAATTATGAGTCATTAATTTATCATAAGTATGAGTTTTAAGAACTCACAAATTTATCTTAATCTTATATTCATATAGAAAATAAAGATTTCATTCATAAAAACATATATTTACATATGTTTACACATTGTTCTCGATATTACAACGCTTAATATCAAAAGCTTCTACCAAAAGATACTACACTTATATCTTAATTATCTATCGACTAACGCTTTCTCCAAATCTTCTTCTTGCTAGGACACTTATTAAATCTGCGTGACCCGCTTGCCCACATGAAAAACACTTCCTCATATTTGGCTTAGGACAATGCGAGAGAAATATGTCCTTCCTGCTTGCAGTTGAAGCATACATTCTTCCACATCATGCATTCTCCAGCGTGAGTCTTTCCACACTTGATACAAGCTTGCTTCTTCTTTGGACTTGTCTTCTCAGAATTAGGGCTGTCGTCGTCCCTCTTCCTCTTTTTCTTGTCCTTCTGCTGCTTGATTGTTCCCTCAGATGATCCTCCACCTTCAGCCTTCATCCTTTCAACCTGTGCCCTGAGCTCATTCCGTTCTTCTGTCATTTCACGTAATGCCCGCTCCGTCTTCCACAACTCCTCTAAAAGAAATACCTTACTCCGGAGTTCCTGGACTTCTACAGATAATTGATCTTGTTCACCAACCTTGATCTTATTCTTTAGTTCCACCTTAGCTTCTTCAGAATCCGCCTCCTCATCACCACTTAGATACATCTCAGGATAATCGTCATGATCACTCCCAAGATTGATCATTGGTTCATCTTTCCCAACTTCTTCAACAGACTCACTATATGTCTTTGGCACCTCGCCATCGGGCACTGGTGCAACAAAATTATTGGCATCTCCGTACTCCATTTCGTCTTTTTCAGACATCCTACAATCAGTTTAAACAACTTGATTAGTACTTCACCAGTACAAACTTCTCACACTATGTGTCCACATTTCTCACTATCGTTGCACTTTGGCAATCTCTCACTTAGTACTCTATTTGAGTATTCTCTATTTCGCTTTTGGTTATAATCCTAGGGTTTTTCCCTACCCCACTTAAGGTTTATAACTTACAGCTCTACTATCAGCTGGTGATACCTTGATCACTACAGCTCTGATACCAACCTGTGACACCCCCAAATCCGGGTTACCTGACCCCGAGTTTGGTGTTCACGATCCAAATATAAATAACATTTAACTACCTATAATATATAGATAGTAACTTACAGAAGTTTTTATCAGAGTTTAATAATACATTACCCAGGTTCTCTAACCTTAACATTACAAACATACCCTTTAGATATACATTACCCAGGTTCTCTAACCTTAACATTACAAACATACCCTTTATAAAAATTAGGGTTGCCTAATTAGGGTTTACAATTCCCGGTTTTGAAATTATGGTTTCCCGGCGTACAATTAGGGTTTTAATTGTACAATTTATTTTCTAAATTTAAGATTAGGGTTTTAAATCCCTTATTAAGGTTTATTAATATTAAACCTTATCTAGTCAACCATTGATCAACATTTCTATACAGTCCAAACACATAATCAACAATACAATTATTTTATTTGTATTTTCTACCGAATCCCTATCCAGAAAATTAGGGTTAGGGTTTTCTAAAGTCAATTAAGCACAACTCTACTCTAATTTCAAACCAAAACATATATTGACTAATTCTGAGACTCGTCTCACTAATTCTCAAAGACACTATTAACGATCAACGTCATAATATAAAAAAAAAAAAATTTATTCGTAAAATTTTAATTATTCGAAATCTCGGGTTATCACAAGAAGAAAGCTCAATCCTCGATTCATTGGCCCATTTTTAATCCTCGATCGAGTAGGAACTGTGGCATATAGACTCGCTTTACAGCCAAGTATGTCTCGTGTTCATAACATTTTTCACATATTCATGTTACGTAAATATGTGGAAGACCCGAGCCACATTATTGTGTTAGAACCAGATGAAATAGCAGAAGATTTGACGTATGAAGAAGTTCATGTTCAAATCTTGGATAAGAAGAAACATATTCTATGCTCTAAGGTTATACCTCAAGTCAAAGTTTTGTGGAGAAACCACGATGTTGAGGAAATGACCTGGGAGTTAGAATCTGAAATGAAATAAAGATATCCTTACCTTTTTGACATACCAGGTACGTACCTTAATTTCGAGGGTGAAATTTCATAAGAAGGGGAGGTTGTAAGACCCCAACTTTTTAATAAAGATGATTTTTCTATAAATATCATTTTTAAATATTATGGAATGAATTTGATATAATGTTATAGTTGTGGATAATATTTATAAATTTTGCAAAGTACGCAAGTTGTTATATAATATTCGATTGGTCGGGAAATATTCGTTTTAACAGGGAATATTCGTACGACGGCACAATCATTGGTGGACCCCACAACGGAATTATTTTTGGATTGAGAAAATAACAAAAATATTTTTATGAAAATAATGGCGGAAGTTTTACAGTTAAAACTATTGAACTACTTAGTAGTAAAAGAACAAGAATAATGGGCGTGGTTGCAAGAGAAGTACACCGGTATTGATTATTGATGCTTACGTGAGAAGTCACTCGGTTTTGTTCAATTATTGCTTCGTGAAGAATTGTTGCACAAGTATCTCACGTTATTTGATTCAATTATTGTCGATATTTTATATAATCAATAATTGAGATGACAAAGTTATTAATATTATTATTTGTAATATTAACGATGTCTAGAAGTTCTACGCCGAGGAGAGGTTTGGTCACCTAATTCATGGCCAATAGGAGAAATCCTTATTGGAAAGCCCCCTCTTTCCTGGGAACGACCTGGTCGATTAATATTATGAATTATAATAATGATGATAAATGTTGTTAGATATATTGAGGTGTCTTTTTATGAAGTCACGGAAGTTTATATATATATACATATTATATATATAAATTTTGTTTTATTAGTATTATAAATGTAATAAAATAGAAAAGCTTTTTATATAAAAATGAATACTTTTATAAAGTTATTTGTTTTATTAGACAATAATTAGAATATATTATATTCTATTATGCATAGTGTTTTGCACAAGTAAAATCTTTTTATATAAAATGTAATACTTTTTATAAAGTTATTTGTTTTATTAGACAATAATTAGAATATATTATATTTTATTATGCATAGTGTTTGCTTAAGTACTCGATATAGTATTTGCATTGTAAAATCTTTTTATATAAAACAGAATACTTTTTATAAAATTTTGTTTTATTTGATTATAAATAGAATATATTATATTTTATTGCATTGTGCAGCATAGTATCCTTTCTATTTTCCTATAAATAGGATTCTTAGTTAGAATTGAAAACCACACCAAAAGTTCAGAGAATTCTTCTATAATCTTGAGCGTATTTCTTTAGAGTTTTAAGAAGCTTTGAGCGTAGTGCAAGTTTTCTTCAAGAATATCCTCGCCCTACCAGTCGAAATACTCTTCTTTTAGGGTAAGGAATATTATTTGTTGTACTCGTAAGGGGTATTATTTCTTTCTTTCGTCTTCATGAAGAGAACTTCTGTTATTCCATTCTTTGTTATTATGTTGGAATAACCTGTCTATGCGAAGTACCGCATACATGGTGAAATTCTTCTATTATTCCATTCTTTATTATTACGTTGAATATCCGCCTACGCATGCACGCATTTGACCGGGTTCCATTATTTATTATTCATTGGAACATCCATGTCATGCATTTACGCATGACATTCGGGTTCCGTTGTTTATTATTCTATTGGAATATATCACATGCGTGCGTTACGCATGACCGGGTTCCATTATTTATTATTCATTGGAATATCTTGTATGTGTGCGTACTATTTGACCGGTTCCATTATTTATTATTCATTGGAATAACTTTTATCATGCGGTCTATCGCATGCCTGGTGATTTCTTTTGTTATTCCATTCTTTATTATACTCAGTTGGTTAAAGTTTTGGCTTTTATACTCCATGAAATTAGTGGAATATCCTTGATATTTGCGCTTCATCCAGTATCTTTTCATGAAAATCTTCTTCTGAGCATTCTTGAATTTTACTCTACAAAGCAGTATCATGTTGACAATTTGGACGTTATTGAATTCTGGATAAATTAATTCTTGAACTTGTTTTATTGAATTCTTATATCATTGTCATCATCCTCATGCTTATATTATGTTGAAAGTCATCTGTGGCCTGTTGTGCATAGATGGACTTGCTATGATTATGACCAGGGATTATTCGGTATAATCATGACCGTAATGTTACAAATGATGTGGTAAACATCTTCATTGGCCCGTAGTGCATTGATGGACAGTTGTTGGCATGATCATGACCATTGATGAATACACGAATATCCTTGGCCTGTAGTGCATGGATAATTTGTGGTTGTGATACTAATGAATACCCTTGGCCATAGTGCAGGGATGATGTGGATTATTTATTAAGCTGAGTCTCAGCAATAAAAGTGATGAAAAACTTTTTAAATCATAAAAGATAGTAGATCTTATTCTCTACTTGACTCTTTTAATGGATTGCTTGTTCTGCTGCAGTTAAACTTGATGTCTATTGTATTTTATCATTTTAACATTGTTGAAGGCTAATGATAATTTATTCTGCATTATCTTAGTCATAATATTTCTTATTGGGCTAGTTGAGCTCACCCTTTTACTTTCATTGTTCTCTTCAGGAAATAAGAACGTAGCAGGGACTAGTCGGGGAACGGAGTGACGATCCAGACGATAACATTAGTAGTCCTCACTATTCTATGAAATAGTGTGTTAATAAATGTATTGAGGACTTATTTTGAGTTTTAACAATTATCAGAAGATAATATTTGTATTAAAACTCACACTCATGTTGTATATTTAAGATTGTATTTGTATTCGCACCATGTATTTGACGACTCGGAATAGGTGATGTATACCTATTTTGGGGCATCACGATTAGTATCAAAGCTTAGGATATGATCCTGGCTAAGATGTGAGACAAGAACTAGGAGGGAGAGGGAATTTTTCGCTACTATGACCGACCTAAGTTTATTTGGTATTTAATTGGTCGGTCATAGTATAAGGATAATATCTGATATGTTAATTAACCGTTGTTTTGTGGCAGTATTTGAACATGACATCAGAGAATGTTGAGAACATCAATTGAGCACAGGAGACCGTTGAGTCTCCACAGATAAATAATCAGGATAATGTGCATCAGGAAGGCGACAATCCTCAGGAAAACAACAACACAGACCAAGTGATGAACGATGGAATGTTCAGAGGCTTTATGCAATTCATGTAACATCAGGCAAGAGCGGCTCCTGTCCAAAATGTAGGTGGAAACACTGGAAACTCTCGGACGGTCACCGCTAAGTAGTTCAAGGAATTGGGACCACCGGAGTTTTTTGGAGAGCCAAAATAACTTAAGGCGGAGATGTGGATAAAGCAGATCAACAAGATATTTGATGTCTTGGGATGCTCCGAGGAGCAAAAGGTTCCCTTTGCCACCTTCATGTTGCGGGCAGAGGTAGATTACTGGTGGGAATCTATAAAGCGTACTCAACCTGCCGCACTGAAGATTTCTTGGGAGAAGTTCCAAGAACTATTCAACGACAAGTACTTTCCCGAAAGTATTCGTCACATTAAAGAGGTAGAGTTCATCAAGCTGGAGCCAAACAACATGACCTTGTCGCAGTACGAAGCCAAGTTTTTTGAGTTGTCCCGGTTTGCGTCTCATTTGGTTGATAATGAGGAGAGAATGACGCGAATGTTTCTAAGATGTTTGAAACCTGAGATAAGTCAATATCTTATCTCTCATAAACTGTGTTTTTATTCAGATGTTGTTAATAGGGCTCAGTTATTGGAGCGCGATAATGAGTCAACCCAACCAAAAGAAAGCAGCCGATAAAATGATAATACCAAGAATGCTTGGTCATTGAAGCTAGGACAATAAGCGTGGAGGAAACATGCCAGAAATGGTAACCACTTCGGTGGTAATCATGGCCAAAACAATAAGAATGGACATTTTAAGAAGAGGAGATTCAACAATGATGGAAAGACGTCAGCATCAACACCTGTCATTAAGGAAGGAGAACGACCACCTATCATATGCTTCAAATGTGGAGGAGTGGGACACATCAGTCCAAATTGCGTGATGCCATCCAAAGCATGTTACACTTGTGGAAGAGAAGGCCACCTGGCCCGATTTTGTCGTGCACCGAAGACAAGTCCAGCTGGGATGGAGGCATCAAAGGCCGTCCCATACAAGACAAAATTGGTAGTTCAAGGGAGAGCGTTTGTCGTGACCTCCCAAAAAGCATGGAACCCGAACGAGGTCATCACAGGTAAGCTTATCATAAACTCTAGCGAAGTATATACCTTATTTGATACCGGTTCTACCCATTCTTTTATTTCTCCTACTTGCGCTCAACGTTTAAATTTGACTCCGGAGAAATTGGACTTTGACTTATCTGTTGAAACTCCATTGGGAGAAACCTTCATTTCATCCACTGTTTATAAGTCTTGTTTTGTTCAAATCGGTACCCTCACATTACCGTCGATCTTATTTCCATCGAAAATACTTGCATTTGGCGTAATTCTAGGATTGATTTGTTAACTACTCATCATGCAAAAATTAATTATTTTTCGTAAGGTTGTTAGCTTTCATATTCCTAACCAACCTATTATGCGAATTCAAGCAACCAAACCATTAAAATCAATCACCGTCTATCTCAAGCCATAAATTTATTCGTTTATTGAAAAGCGGATGTCAATCTTTCTTAGCTCATGTCACGGATCTAAACAAAAAATAATGGGTTTTGAATGATATCTCTATTGTTAATAAATTTCTCGATGTATTCCCTGAAGAACTTCGGCCTACCCCAGAGCGTGAAATTGAATTTTGTATCGACCTTGAACTCCCAGACAAAACCTATTTCCAAATCCCCATATCGAATGGCTCCTATTGAACTTCAGGAGTTAAAGACCTAACTGTAGGAATTGTTAGACATCGGTTTCATTAGTCCTAGTACGTCTCCTTGGGGTGCTCCTGTTCTATTCGTGAAAAAGAAAGATAGGAGTATGCGACTTTGTATTGATTATCGGCAGTTGAATCATGTCACCATCAAAAATAGGTACCCATTGCCACGTATTGATGACATGTTTGACCAGTTACAAGGAGCCAAATTCTTTTCAAAGATTGATCTTCATTCTGGATATCACCAATTGAAGATTAGAACAGATGACATTCCAAAGATGACTTTCAGAACTCGGTACGGGCATTATGAATTCTTAGTCATATCTTTTGGATTGACTAATGCTCCTGCTGCTTTCATGGATATGATGAACCGAGTATTCAAGGAATATTTAGATCACTTTATGGTAGTCTTTATTGATGACATCTTTATTTATTCCAAAAGCCGTGAAGATCATGAGCAACACTTGAGGCTGATACTCCAAAATCTTCGTGAATATAAGCTTTATGCTAATTTGAAGAAATACGAGTTCTGGCTTGAGGAAGTAGCATTCCCTGGGCATGTACTATTAAGTCATGGAATATCTGTTGACCCAGCAAAGATTGAAATTTACTCTACAAAGCAGTATCATGTTGACAATTTGGACGTTATTGAATTCTGGATAAATTAATTCTTGAACTTGTTTTATTGAATTCTTATATCATTGTCATCATCCTCATGCTTATATTATGTTAAAAGTCATCTATGGCCTGTTGTGCATAGATGGACTTGCTATGATTATAACTAGAGATTATTCGGTATAATCATGACCGTAATGTTATAAATGATGTGGTAAATATCCTCATTGGCCCGTAGTGCATTGATGGACAGTTGTTGGCATGATCATGACCATTGATGAATACACGAATATCCTTGGCCTGTAGTGCATGGATAATTTGTGGTTGTGATACTAATGAATATCCTTGTAGTAGAAAAGGTGGATGATGTGAATTATGTATTAAGCTGAGTCTCAGCGATAAAAGTGATGAAAACTTTTTAAATCATAAAAGATAGTAGATTTTATTCTCTACTTGACTCTTTTAATGGATTGCTTGTTCATTGCAGAGTTAAACTTGATGTCTATTGTATTTTATCAGTTTAACATTGTTGAAGGCTAATGATAATTTATTCTGCATTATCTTAGTCATAATATTTCTTACTGGGCTAGTTAAGTTCACCCTTTTACTTTCATTGTTCTCTTCAGGAAATGAGAACGTAGCAGGGACTAGTCGGGGAACGGAGTGACGATCCAGACGATAACATTAGTAGTCCTCACTATTCTATGAAATAGTGTGTTAATAAATGTATTGAGGACTTATTTTGAGTTTTAACACTGTCTAGAAGACAATATTTGTATTAAAACTCACAGCTCATGTTGTATATTTAAGATTGTATTTGTATTCTGTACCATGTATTTGGCGACTCAGAATATGTGATGTATACCTATTTTGGAGGCGTCACAGCTGCAGTTAAACTTGATGTCTATTGTATTTTGTTAGTTTAACATTTTTGGAGACTAATGATAATTTATTCTACATTATCTTAGTCATAATATTTTTTACTGGGCTAGTTGAGCCCACCCTTTCTTTCACTGTTCTCTTCAGGAAATGAGAACGTAGCCGGGACTAGTAGGGGAACGGAATGACGGTCCAGATGATAGCATTAGTAGTCCTCACTATTCTGTTAAATAGTGTGACAATAAATGTAACGAGGACTCCATTGAGTGTGAATATTATCTAGATGACAATATTCTTATTAAAACTCTTAGATTATGTTTTGTCGTATTTTACACGACTGTTGTATAATTAAGTTGTATTTGAATTTTGTACCATGTATTTGGCGACTCAAGATGGGTGATGTATACCTATTTTTGGGGCGTCACAATTGGTATCGAGCTTAGGGATATGATCCTGGCCGAGATGTGAGACAAGAACTAGGAGGGAGAGGCGGGAATTCCTTCGCTAGTATGACCTACCTAAGTTTATTTGGTATTTATTTGGCCTACCGAGTATAGGGATAATATGTGATATATTAATTAACCTTTGTTTTGTGGCGATTTGAAAATGGCATCCAAAATGTTGAGATAAACAATGAAGCACATGAGACCTGTGGATTCACCACAGATTAATGCTCAGGATAATGTGCAACAGGAAGACAATAATCCTCATGTAAATAATAACACCGATGAAATGGTGAACGATGGGATGTTCAGAGGCTTTATGCAATTCATGCAACATCAGGAGAAAGAGGCTCCTGTCCAAAATGCAGGTGGAAACACTGACAACTCTCGGACATTCACCGCTAAGCAATTCAAGGAGCTGGGACCACCAGAGTTTTTTGGAGAGCCAAACCCACTTAAGGCGGAGACGTGGAAAAAGCAGATCAACAAGATATTTGATGTCTTGGGATGCCCCGAGGAGCAAAAGGTTCCCTTTGCCACCTTCATGTTATGAAAGCAGAGGCGATTCTTGGTGGGAATCAGAAGCGTACTCAACCTGCCGCACTCAAAATGTCGTGGGAGAAGTTCCAAGAGCTGTTCAATGACAAGTACTTTCCTGAAAGTATTCGTCTCATGAAGGAGGTAGAGTTCATCAAGCTTGAGCAAAACAATATGACCGTGGCGTAGTACGAAGCTAAGTTTGCCGAGTTATCTCGGTTTGCGTCCCACTTGGTTGATAATGAGGAGAGAATGACGCGGATGTTTTTAAGTGGTTTGAAACCCGAGATACGTCAATGCCTAATTTCTCACAAACTGTGTTTGTATTCAGATGTTGTGAATAGGGCTCAGTTATTGGAGTGCGATAATGAGTCAACCCAACCAAGAGAGAGCAACCAACAAGTTGATAATACCATCGGTAGCAGTCATGGAAGCGGTGACAACAAACGTGGAGGGAATCAACATGCCAGAAATGATAATCACTTCGGTGGTAATCATGGCCATGACAATAAGAGTGGACATTTCAAGAAGAGGAAATTGAACAAGGATGGAAAGACGTCAACACCAGCACCTGTTGTTAAGGAAGGAGAACGACCACCGGTCGTATGTTACAAATGTGCAGGGGAAGGACACAAAAGTCCAAACTGCACGATGCAGTCCAAAGCGTGTTATAATTGTGGAAAAGAAGGTCACCTAGCTCGATTTTGTCTTGCATCAAAGTCAAGTCCAGCTAGGATGGAGGCATCAAAGGGTGTCCCAGACAAGACAAAACCGGTAGTTCAATGGGAAAGCGTTTGTCCCAACCTCCCAAAAAGCGAGGAATCCGAACAAGGTGATCACGGGTAAGCTAATCATAAACTCTAGTGAAGTTTATACTTTATTTGATACCGGTTCTACCCATTCCTTTATTTCTCCTACTTGCGTTCAACGTTTAAATTTGACTCCGGAGAAATTTGACTTTAACTTATCTGTTGAAACTCCGTTGGGAGAAACCTTCATTACATCCATGGTTTATAAGCCTTGTTTGATTCAAATCGGTAACCGCATGTTACCTGTCGATCTTATTTCTTTGAAAATACTTGCATTTGATGTGATTTTAGGGGTTGATTGGTTAACTACTCATCATGCTAAAATCAATTATTTTCGTAAGGTTGTTAGTTTTCATATTCCTAACCAACCTATTATGCAAATTCAAGCAACCAAACCACTAAAATCAATCACTGTCATATCAAGTCAAAAAGCTATTCGTTTATTGAAAAACGGATGTCAAGCTTTCTTAGCCCATGTCACGGATTTAAATAAAGATACATCAGATTTGAATGATATTTCTATTGTTAATAAATTTCCTGACGTATTCCCTGAAGAACTTCGGCCTACCCATAGAGCGTGAAATTGAATTTTGTATCGACCTTGAATAAAGACAAAACCCATTTCCAAAGCCCCATATCGAATGGCTCTATTGAACTTCGAGGAGTTAAAACCCAACTCTGTGGAATTGTTAGATATCGGTTTCATTGGCCCCTAGCACGTCTCCTTGGGGTGCTCTGTTCTATTCGTGAAGAAGAAAGATGGAAGTATGCGACTTTTTGTATTGATTATCTGGAGTTGAATCATGTCACCATCAAAAATAGGTACCCGTTGCCTCGCATTGATTACATGTTTGACCCGGTTGCAAGGAGCCAAATTCTTTTTAAAGATTGATCTTCATTAGGATATCATCGGTTAAAGATTAAACCGATGACATTCCAAAGAGCGCTTTCGTAATCCTCGAGACGGGCATTATGAATTCCTAGTCATGCCTTTTGGATTGACTAATGCTCCTGCTGCCTTCACGGATATGATGAACCGAGTATTCAAGGAATATTTAGATCACTTTGTCGTCGTCTTTATTGATGACATCCTCATATACTCCAAAACTCGCGAAGACCATGAGCAACACTTGAGGCTGATACTCCAAAAGGTTCATGAAAACAAGCTTTATGCCAAGTTAAAGAAATGCGAATTCTGGCTTGAGGAAGTTGCATTCCTTGGGCACGTGATATCAAATCATGGAATATCTGTTGAACCGACAAAGATTGAAGAAATTCAAAGCTGGGAGCAACCTAAGTCAGTGACCGAAGTACGTAGCTTTCTCAGTTTAGCTGGTTATTATCGGAGATTCGTAGAAGGGTTTTTTCGAATCGCTACTCCATTAACTCAACTGACTCGACAAGATATAAAATTCGGTTGGAGCAAGGAATGTGAAAAGATTTTTCAAGAACTCAAGAGGAGACTCATTTCAGCACCTGTTCTGACAATACCATCTGACTCGAAGGGATTTGTCATCTACATTGATGCTTCAGGCAAAGGTTTAGAATGTGTTCTCATGTAACATGGGAAAGTCATAGCCTATGCCTCTCGATAACTCAAAGAATATGAGAGGAATTATCCTACTCATGATCTAGAGTTGGCAGCAGTCATTTTTGTGCTTAAGATTTGGAGGCATTACCTGTATGGAGAGAAGGTGGAGATCTATACGGATCATAAAAGCCTCAAATATTTCTTCACTCAAAAGGAACTCAACATGCGGCAACGATGATGACTTGAGTTGTTAAGAGATTATGATCATACCATCCAATACCATCCTGGAAAAGCGAACGTAGTAGCTGATGCATTGAGTAGAAGATCATATGGGGGTACGAGTGAAATATTGTCAACGTAAAGACCCATTTTGTATGAATTTCAAAGGATAGAAATAAAGTGAAAGACTCTGGGGACCCATGTGATGATGGCGAATATACGAGTGGAACCAACTTTAATCAATAAAGTTAAAGCTGCTCAAACTATAGACCTAGAGCTGATGCGTATAAAGAAGAAAGTGCAAGAAGGTGCTATTCCGGAAGCAAGAATCGATGAAGAAGGAATACTTCGAGTCAACTCCAAACTTTGTGTTCCTAACGATTCTGACTTGAAGTATAAAATCATGATGGAGGCGCACAACACACCATTTCCAATCCATCCTGGGAGTACCAAAATGTATCGTGATCTTCGACATACATTTTGGTGAAGCAATATGAAGAGAGAGATAGCGGGGTTTATCTCAAGGTGTCTAACTTGTCAACGAGTCAAGGCAGAGCATCAAGTGCCAAAAGGTCCATTGCAACAACTTAAAATTTTAGAATGGAAGTGGGAGCACATTACCATAGATTTCGTTACTGGTCTTCCCAAGGTTTCTCAAGGCATAGATGTGATTTGGGTCATTATTGATAGATTGACCAAGTCTGCTTATTTCTTACCGATACGAGAAACTTTTACACTTGAATGTCTTCCTAGTATGTACATAAACGATATCGTAAGATTGTATGGTATGCAAACTTACTTTGATCGAGACCCAAGATTCACTTCAAGATTTTGGGTTAGTTTGCAAAAATTTATGGGCACAAATTTACGATTTAGTTCGGCATATCATCCTCAAATGGATGGGTAGTCGGAAAGGACTATTCAAACTCTTGAAGATTTATTAAGTCTCTGTGTCCTTGACTTCAAGGGAAGTTGGGACAAGTTCTTAACATTGGTGGAGTTTTCCTACAATAATAGTTATCAAGCAAGTATTGGCATGGCTCCATTTGAGGCGTTGTATGGAAGAAAGTGTCGTTCTCCAGTATGCTGGGATGAGGTGGGTGAAGCAACGTTGTTGGGACCGAATTTGGTACGTATGACTACGGAAAATATTCAACGATCCGACAACATATAAAAACCTCACAAGATCGACAAAAGAGTTATGTTGATCTTCATCGAAAAGACGTGGAATTCAATATTGGAGATCATGTGTTATTACGTGTTGCTCTATTGAAAGGAGTTATAAGATTTGGAAAGAGAGGAAAGCTCAATCCTCCATTCATTGGCCCATTTTTAATCCTCGATCGAGTAGGAACTGTGGCCTATAGACTCACCTTACCGCCAAGTATGTCTCGTGTTCATAATGTTTTTCACATATCTATGTTACGTAAATATGTGAAAGACCTGAACCATATTATTGAATTAGAACCAGATGAGATAGAGGAAAATTTAACGTATGAAGAGTTACCAGTTAAAATCTTGGATAAGAAGGATCACATTCTATGCTCTAAAGTTATACCTCAAGTCAAAGTTTTGTGGAGAAACCACGATGTGGAGGAAATGACCTGGGAGTTAGAATCTGAGATGAAATCAAGGTATCTTCCCCTCTTCGACATACCACGTACGCACCCTAATTTTGAGGACGAAATTTCATAAGAAGGGGAGGTTGTAAGACCCCAACTATTATGAATAAAGAATAATTTTCTCGAAATATATTTTTGAATATTATGGTGTGGATTTGATATAATGTTATAGTTGTGGATAATATTTACAAATTTTGCAAAGTAAGCAAGTGGTTATATAATATTCGATTGGTCGGGGAATATTCGTTTTAACAGTGAATATTTGTACGACAGCACAATTATTGGTGGACCCCACAACGGAAGTATTGTCGTAGTTAGAAAACGACATAATTATCTTTTTATAAAAATAACGGCGGAAGTTTTACCGTTAAACTATTGAACTACCCTAAGTAGTAAAAGTATAGTGTCACGCTGTGGTTGCATAGTAGCACACCTGTGATTGATTATTGATGCTTACGTGAGAAGTCACTCGGTTATACTCAATTATTGCTACAAAGAATTGCCGCATCATATCTCTCATATTATTGATTTGATTATTGTCACAGTATCATCTGCATTATATGATATATTATTAAATCAATAATTAAAATGACAAAGTTATTCTTATTATTAAATTGCAATATTTACAATGTCTAGAAGTTCTGTCAAAGAGAGGTTTGGTCATCTAATTGTTTGCTAATAAGGAGAAATTTTTATCGGAAAGCCCCCTCTTTCTTGAGAACGACCTGGTTGTTAAATATTTTGAGTTATAATATTAATGATGAATAAGTTCGTGTTGATTAAAGATGAAATTGATAGTTCCATTATGTTGGAATTATTAGTGTTAGTGGAAATCGACATTTATTTCGATATTAATTGATGTCGGAAGTTATCTTGACCGACGATCGGGTAATTAACCGGATAAATGAGCAATTAATTACTATTAATTCACATGATTATAACTATTTGTTCACATTCTTGTACTATTAATTCACATTCTTGTACTATTAGGGGAGTTGGTGCAAGATTGATAATACTTGCATGACTAAGTTAAAAATGGAGGTATAGATGGAGGTACTATACTGTAATTCGTATTTTCACATGATTATAACTATTGATTCACATTATTTACTATTAGGGGAGGTGGTGCAAGTTTGATAATACTTGCAGGACTAAATAAAAATGAAAGAAAAGTTGAAGGTATCAGATCTACTGTAATATTTCGAACCCCAAAACGTGCAATTATCAAAACTATATTTTCCTATAAATAGAAGCTCATTCTTCCTTCATTTCTCACCAATTCAATAAAGCTATAGAGCAATTATTATAGAGAGAAATTATAGAGATAAAGAAGAAGAGAAGTCTGCTACCTCTCTACTCCAGTATCCATTTTCTTTCTAAGGTAAGGGGTATTATTTCTTTCGTATTCATGAAGAGAACTTCTGTTATTCCATTTTTTATTATTATGTTGGAATAACCTGTCTATGCGAAGTACCGCATACATGGTGAAATTCTTCTATTATTCCATTCTTTATTATTATGTTGGAATAACATGTCTATGCCAAGTACCGCATACATGGTGAAATTCTTCTGTTATTCCATTCTTTATTATTCTGTTGGAATATCCTGTCTGTGCGGATTACGCTAGACCTTGTTCTATTCTTTATTATTCTGTTGGAATAACTTGTCTGTGCGGTCTATCGCATGCATGGTGAATTCTTTGTTATTCCATTCCTTATTATTCTATTAGAATATATTGTCTGTGCGGATTACGATAGACCTGGTTCCATTCTTTATTATTCTGTAGGAATAACCTGTCTGTGTGGTCTATCGCATGCATGGTGAATTCTTCTGTTATTCTATTCTTTATTATTCTGTTGGAATATCCTGTCTATACGGATTACGCATGACCTGGTTCCATTCTTTATTATTCTATTGGAATAACATGTCTGTGTGGATTATCACATGCATGGTGACTGATCCTTCGTATTCATTCCTTATTAAATTGTGGAAATGATCTGTCTACATGGATTACCGCATGGCGGGTGAAAATCCATTTGCAGTTTCATATAATCTATGATACTCATTTGGTTAAAGTTTTGGCTTCTATACTCCAAGAAATTAGTAGAATATCCTGGATATTTGCGCTTCATCCGATATCTTTTCATGGAAATATTCTTCTGAGCATTCTTGAATTTTACTCCACAAAGCAGTATCATGTTGACAATTTGGACGTAATTGATTTCAAGATAAATTAACTTATAAATCTTTAAAATTTATTCTAGAACTTGTTTTATTGAATTATTATGTCATTGTCATCATCTTCGTGCTTATATTGTGATGAAAGTCATCTTTGGCTTACGTGCATAGATGGACTTGGTATGATTATGACCAGGGATTATTTGGTATAATCATGACCTGTAATGTTATAAATGATGTGGTAAAAGTCCTCGTGAGTTTGTAGTGCATTGATGGACATTTTTGGTATGATTATGACCGAGGATTATTCTAAGATAGTCATGACCATTGATGATTTAATGAATATCCTTGCCCGTAGAAAGTGTGGATGACTCGATGATGTGGTTTATTTATTGTCGAGTCTAAGTGATAAAATTGATGAAAACATTCTAAATCATAGAAGATAGTAGATATCATGCTCTACTTGACTCTTCTAATGGATTGCTTATTCCATTGCAATTAAACTTGATGTCTATTGAATTTATCGGTTTAACATTGTTGAAGACTAATGATAATTTATTACGCATTATCTTAGTCATAATATTTCTATCGGGCTAGTTGAGCTCACCCTTTCTTTCCTTTGTTCTCTTGTGAAATGAGAACTTAGCCGGGACTAGTCTTGGGAGCGGGAGTGACGGTCCAGATGATAGCATTAGTAGTCCTTACTATTCTGTTAAATAGTGTGACAATAAATGTAACGAGGACTCCATTGAGTGTGGATATTGACTAGATGACAATATTCTTATTAAAACTCTTAGATTATGTTTTGTCGTATTTTTTACACTAATCGTTGTATAATTAAGTTATATTTGAATTTTGTACCATGTATTTGGCGACTCAAAGATGGGTGATGTATACCTATTTTTGGGGCGTCACACACATGCATAATCCACATAGACAAAGTTATTCCAACATAATAATAAAGAATGGAATAATGAGAAGAATTCACTGAGCATGCGATAGACCGTAGACGGAGAGGTTATTCCAATGTAATAATAAAGAATGGAACGGTCGTGTGTAATCCTTGCAGACATGTGATATTCCAACGAGTAATAATAAAGAATGCAACTGTGTCATGCGTGAATCCGCTTGCAGATATATGATATTCTAACGGAATAATAAAGAATGCAATAACAACAGTATTCACCAGGCATGGGATAGACCACACAGACAGGCTATTCCAACAAAATAATAAAAAATGGAATAACAGAAGATTTCACCATGTATGCGGTAGTCCGCGTATACAGGTTATTCCAACAGAATAATAAGGAATGGAATAACAACCCTTACCTCAAAAGAAGACCGGATACTGGAATAGTGAGGTAGCAAACTTCTCTTCTTCTTTTTCTCTATAGCTTCTCTCTCTATAATAATTGCTCTATAGCTTTAGTGAATTTGTGAGAAATGAAGGAAGAATGAGCTTCTGTTTATAGGAAAATATAGTTTCAATAATTGCACGTTTTGGGGCTCGAAATATTACAGTATAATACCTTCCTTTTTTTCCTTCATTTTTAATTTAGTCCTGCAAGTATAATCAAACTTGCACCATCTCCCCTAATAGTAAATCACGTGAATCAATAGTAAATCATGTGACTCAATAGTTCTAAACATTTGAAAAAAATAATTATAGTATAGTACCTTCATCTATACCTCCATTTTTAACTTAGTCATGCAAGTATTATCATCTTGCACCAACTCCCCTAATAGTAAATGAATGTGAATCAATAGTACACACATATGAACAAATAGTTATAATTATGTGAATCAATAGCAATTAATTGCTCATTTATCCGGTGAATAACTCGATTGGTCAATATAACCTCCGGACATTAATTATCATCAAAATAAATGTCGATTTCTACTAACACTAATAATTCCCACATAATGGAATTATCAATTTCATCTTTAATCAACATGAACTTATTCATCATTAATATTATAACTCACAATATTTAACAACCAGGTCGTTCCCAGGAAAGATGGGGCTTTCCAATAAGGATTTCTCCTTATTGGCGCGCAATTAGGTTACCAAACCTCTCCTTGACAGAACTTCTAGACATTGTCAATATTATAAATAATAATATGAATAACTTTGTCATCTCAATTATTGATTTAATAATATAACATATTATACAGATGATACTGTGACAATAATTGAATCAATAATATGAGAGATATGATGCAGCAATTACTGTAGCAATAATTGAGTATAACTGAGTGACTTTTTATGTAAGCATCAATAATCAATATTGTGTGCTACTATGCAACCACACATATTACTGTACTTTTACTACCGGGTAGTTCAATAGTTTTAACGGTAACACTTTCGCCGTTACTTTTATAAAAAGATAATTTCGTCGTTTTCTAACTACGACAATACTTCCGTTGTGGGGTCCACCAATGATTGTGCCATCATACGAATATTCCCTGACAAAAAGAATATTTCCCGACCAAACGAATATTATATAACCACTTGCTTACTTTGCAAAATTTATAAATATTACCCACAACTATAACATTATATCATATCCACACCATAATATTCAAAAAAATATTTTGAGAAATTTAAATCTTTATTCATAAAATTTGGGGTCTCACAATCTCCCCTCCTTATGAAATTTTGCCCTCGAAATTTACGTACTTACCTGGTATGCCGAAGAGGTGAAGATACCTTGACTTCATTTCAGATTCTAACTCTTGAGGTATAACCTTTGAGTGTCGAATATAATCCTTCTTATCCAAGATTTTAACATGTATCTCCCCATACGTTAAATCTTCTGCTATCTCATCTAGTTCTAATTCAATAATGTGGTTCGGGTCATCCACATATTTACGTAACATCGATACGTAAAAAAAATGTTATGAACACGAAACATACTTGGCGGTAAAACAAGTCTATAGGCCACAGTTTCTACTCGATTGAGGATTTTAAAATGGGCCAATTAAATCGAGGATTGATATTTCTTCTCTTCATCGATTCTTGCTTCTAGAATAACGCCCTCTTGAACCTTCTTCTTCACATTCATCAGCTCTGAGTATGTAGCTTGCACGACTTAAACTTTATCGATTAAAGTCGATTCTACTCGTATATTTGATATCACCACGTGGGTCCTTAAATTCTTTAACTCTATCTTCATCATTTATAAGTTATACGAAATGGGTTTTTATGTTAACAACATTGCACTCGTAAACGCATACGATCTTCTACTCAACGTGTCAGCTACCACATTCGCTCTTCCACAATGATATTGAATGGTATAGTCATAATCTTCAACAGCTCGAGCCAACGTCTTTGGCACATTATACGTTCGTTTTGGGTGAAAAAATACTTGAGGGTTTTTAGAAATGGGTTTTGTACTGGGGTCAATACAAAATTCGATTTCACGCTCTAGGGTTAGGCTAAGAAGTCTTCAAGAATACGCCAGGAAATTTATTAACAATAGAAATATCATTCAAAACTATGACTCTCATCCCAAGACTTGGATAGCACGTCACATTGATACCTATCAACTTGCCACCGTTATTCACGGCGTCCCCTACGGATAGTCTGGCTTCGGTGTATTCCAAGACTTGGAAGTCACCAGCGAAAGTCTCGGGGCTCTTTATTTATGGCTTGATATGACAATGATTGACTTTAGTGGTTTGGTTGCTTGAATTTGCATAACAGGTTGGTTAGGAATATGAAAGATAACAACCTTACGAAAAGCATGATGAGTAGTTAACCAATCGATTCCTAAAATCACATTAAAGGCAAGTATTTTAAGAGATAAGATCAATAGGTATCGTGAAAGTGTCGATTTGAATCAATAAGATTTATAAATAGAGGAGGTAACGAAGGCTTCTACTAACGAAGTTTCAACCAATAAGTCAAAGTCTAACTTATCTGGGGTTAAATTTAAACGTTGAGCGCAAGCAAGAGAGATAAAAGAATGGGTAGAACCGGTATCTAATAAGGTATAGACTTCGCAAGAATTTATAATTAACTAACCCGTGCTAACTTCGTTCGGCTTACTCGCTTTTTGAGAAGTCACGAAAAACGCTCTTTCTAAAACCACCGACTTTGTTTTGTCCGTATCCGCCTTTAGTGCCACCGTCCCAGCTGGACTTGACCTTGGTGCACGACAAAATTGGGCTAGGTGACCTTCGTTTCCACAATTGTAAGATGTTTTGGACTGCATCACGCAGTTTGGACGGATATGTCCCTCCCCTCCGCATTTGAAGCATACAATTAGTGGTCGTTCTCCTTCCTTGAAAACGGGTGTTGGTGCTGCTATTTTTCCATCGTTGTTGAACCTTCTCTTCTTGAAATTTCCACTTCTATTATCTTGGCCATGATTACCACTGAAGTGGTTACCATTCTTGGCATGATAATTTCCCCCATGATGGTTATCATTGTTCCGATGGTCGTTGCCACCGGTACGATTATTATCGTGTTGTTGGTCGTTGCCTTTTGGTTGTGCTGACTCATTATCGCGCTCCAATAACTGAGCCCTATTCACAACATCTGAATATAAATAAAGTTTGTGAGAAATGAGGTATTGACGTATATCGGGTTTCACACCGCTTAGAAATATTAGTGTCATTCGCTCCTCATTATCGACTAAATGGGATGCAAATCGGGATAACTCCACAAATTTTGCCTCGTATTGCGACACGGACATATTGTTTTGCTCCAAGTTGATTAACTCCACCTCCTTCATGTGACGAATACTTTCGGGAAAGTACTTGTCGTTAAACAGTTCTTGGAACTTCTCCCAAGACATCTTGAGTGCGTCAGGCTGGGTACGCTTTACAGATTCTCACCAATAATCTGCCTCTTCACGCAACATAAAGGTGGCGATGGGAACCTTTTGCTCCTCGGAGCATCCCAATACATCAAATATCTTGGTGATATGCTTTAACCACGTCTCCGCCTTAAGTGGTTCTGGATTTCCCAAAAACTCTGGTGGTCCCAGCTTCTTGAACTGCTTAGTAGTGACCAGCCGTGGGTTGCCATTGACTCCACCTAAGGATTATTGTCTTCTTGTTGCACATTATCCTGGGTATTGATCATTGGTGACTCAACGGTCTCATGTGTTTCATTGCTGATCTCAACATTTTCATATGCCATTTTCAAACACTGTCACAAAACAAGGGTTAATTAACATATCACATATTATCCCTATACTCTGACCGACCAATTAAATACCAAATAAACTTAGGTAGGTCATACTGTTGGGTAAAATCTAGTTATGCACAACACACAAGTATACGTGGTCAACAAGTAATAAAGTGATAAGTTGAGTATCGTTCCCACGGAGAATTAGTTAACAAGAATTACCAAGTACTAACATATAACCAATTTAATCTTATTTAAATGAATGATTTAATAATTTAATTTAAAATAGTTAAATAAACTATTACTAACTATCCCTAGAATGAAACAAGATATTGAAGACTTGAGATTACAATTTCACTTATTGTTTCATTTAAGTTAACACACTTCCTGTTAAGCCAAGTTATCTATACTGGATTGTTAATCAAGAACATGAATGTAGTATTAACCACCTCTCGATGCACTAATACCGTATTAACGTCAATCCACAATCAAGATAGAAATCCGTTAAACACCTTAATCAACTAACCCACTATATCTCTATGTGAATTACAATTGAAGCAGGTTTAAGAATAAGTTCTCTATCCAATTACATGTGATGTCAAGCATATCTCTACCTTAACATTCATAAAGATTAAGCTATTCACAAAATCATGAACACATGCTATCATAATCAGATCTAAATCTATACTTCATCTCTCGAGTTCATATAGATTATCACGGTAATTATTAGCTAGACAATTAATCAATTAAGTCCAAATCATAATAGACAATCCAAATATAGCTAATAAGACTAACAAAGAAGCATATCAAAGTAAACTACAAAATAAGATCCATAGTAACCTCAAACAAAGAATTACTTCATGATTATTGAATTAAAACTAAGAATCCACAATTGAATACACATTAAACGACAAAGATAAAAGAAGATGAGAAGATATAATCTATTGTCTGTAGATTTGATGCTCTCTCCTTGCTCCTACTTTGAATCTTCAATGGTCTCAAAGTTGCTTCAATCTCCAAATCTATTAAGAACTAGGGTTTTTCCCAATCTACTCTAATCTAATATAATGGAATTCTTCCTCTAACTTCTTCTAATCCTTGTAATTCTCCTCCTTTTATATGTCTCTTTATATGTATTTAAGTCCTCTTGGAAGTCCTTGAATCAAACAAATCGAATCAATCCTTATCGGACTCAAATTCGGAAAAAATCTACTCTTTCTGCGCATACCCAAGCCCCAGCTTGTTATTTGCCTTGTAAATAGCAAGCCTCGGCTTGCTATGCTACTGATTTCGCACTCTGGACCCCAAGCCCCGGCTTGCTAGTAAGCTGCCAATTATTTTTCTACTGCAGTGTCCTCTGGTAAAACAGTCATAACGTTTGATCCGGGAAGAGTTACAGGACATGCCACCTATCAAATCGAAGATATCGACGAGCTCTACAACTTTCATTCTTTAGGTTTTGAGAAATAACAAACGGATAAAGGTCAAAATTAGACAGGAAGTGACTACTTTGAAAATGACCACCCAAAATAGCGAAATTCAACGTCCGTTGGTACAAATGTCATAACTCTTGCATCCGAACTCCGATTGGAATAATTCAAGATGTTCTGAAAAGCTAAGAAGAAGCTCTAAAATATAGTCCAAGTTCCAAGCCAGGAACATGAAATGAACATGAAAGCCCAAATAATGTCCGGATTGCTTTTCTTTGCATTTTCCTTACCAATAGTCGCTCACACCGCTCCCAAACGTATAACCTACAAAATGAACACAAAATGCATGAAAAGCAACTAAGACACATAAATATAAGCAACTAATTCAAGTAAAAGATACCGGATAAGTGGATATAAAATTCACTTAGCACATACTAGCGAAGGAATTCCCCGTCTCTCCCCTCCTAGTTCTTATCTCACATCTCAGTCAGGGATCATATTCCTAAGCTTTGTTACCAACTGTGATGCCCCCAAAATAGGTATACATCACCAATCTTGGATCACCAGATACATGGTACAAAAATCAAATACAAACTTCTTTAATATAACTGTCGCGTACAAATACAACAAAACATAGCTGAGAGTTTAAACAAGAATATTGTCTTCTAGACAATATCCACACTCAATGGAGACCTCATTACATTTATCGTCACACTATTTTATAGAATAGTGAGGACTACTAAAACAACCATCTGGACCGTCAATCCGTTCCCCGACTCATCCTAGCTATATTCTCATTTCCTGAAGAGAATAGTGAAAGACAGGGTGAGCTCAACTAGCCCAGTAAAAAATATTATGACTAAGATAATGCAGAATAAATTATCCTTAGCCTTCAACAGTATAACAACTGATAGAATATAATAGACAAAAAGTTTAACTGCAGCGGAATAAGCAATCCATTAGAAGAGTCAAGTAGAGCATAAAATCTACTATCTTCTATGATTTAAAAAGATTTTCATCAACTTTATTGTTGAGACTCAACTTAATAAATAAACAACATCATCCCTGCACCACGGCCAAGGATATTCATGTAATCATCAATGGTCATGACTATACTGAATAATCCCTGCTCATAATCACACCAACAATTGTCCATCAATGAACTACAAGCCAATGAGGACTTTTACCACATCATTCGTCACATTACGGTCATGATTATACCGAATAATCCCTGGTCATAATTATACCAAGTCCATCTATGCACGTAAGCCAAAGATAACTTTCATCACAATATACGCATGAGAATAATGACAATGACATAATAATTCAATAAAACAAGTTCAAGGATAAATTTTAAAGATTTATAATTTAATTTATCCAGAAATCAATAACTTCCAAATTGTCAACATGATACTGCTTTATGGAGTAAAATTCAAGAATAATATTCATGTACCAAAAATAATTTGGACAAAAAAGAAATATATGTTTTGGGTAAATAGTACCCCATGAATAGTACTTCGGGAATAGTACCTCGTGAATAGTATCCCAGCATGAAAAGTACCCCAAATACCCGAGTGAATAATATTCGGGTGAATAGTAATTTGGGTAAATAGTAACCCATGAATAGTAACTCATGAATAGTATTTTGGCATGAAAAGTACCCCGAATACCCGAGTGAATAATACTAGAGTGAATAGTAACTGGGTGAATTGTAAGACCCTAACTTTTAGGAATAAAAATGAATTTTCTATAAATATAATTTTTTTTAATATTATGGAGTGAATTTGATATAATGTTATAGTTGTGGGTAATATTTAAAAATTTTACAAAGTACGCAAGTTGTTATATAATATTCGATTGGTCGGGGAATATTAAATGACAATTTACAATCATTGGTGGACTCCATTAACGGAATTATTAGCCGGATTGAGAAAAGCGACAAAAATATTTTATGAAAATAATTGGCGGAAGTTTTGCCGTTAATCATTGAAACACCGGTGTTAAAAGTATAGTAATGTCTGCGTGGTTTCATAGTAGCACACGATATTGATTATTGATTCTTACGTGAGAAGTCACTCGGTTTGGTTCAATTATTACTACTGATAATTCTTCGCATAGTATCTCACGTTATTTGATTCAATTATTGTCAATATTTTATATATTATTAAATCAATAATTGAGATAACAAAGTTGTTAATATTATTATTTGCAATATTAACGATGTCTAGAAGTTCTGTCAAAGATAGGTTTGGTCACCTAATTGCACGCCAATAGGGAGAAATCCTTATTGGAAAGCCCCCTCTTTCCTGGGAACGACCTGGTCGATTAATAGTGTGACTTATAATAATGATGATGAATTTTGTTTTATTATTATTATAAATGTAATAAAACAGAAAACTTTTTATATAAAATAGAATACTTTTTATAAAGTTTTGTTTTATTTGATTATAAATAGAATATAATATATTTTATTATGCATAGTGCCTGCATAGTGTTTGAATAGTAAAATCTTTTTATATAAAACAGAATACTTTTATAAAGTTATTTGTTTTATTAGATTATAAATAGAATATATTATATTTTATTGCATAGTATCCTTTTCATTCTCCTATAAACAGGATGCTTAGTTAGAATTGAAAACACACCAGAAATTTAGAGAATTCTTCTTTTATAATCTTGAGCGTATTTCTTTAGAGTTTTAAGAAGCTTTGAGCGTAGAAAATAGTATAAGTTTTCTTCAAGAATATCATCGCCCTACCAGTTAGAATACTCTTCATTCTAAGGTAATAGGTATTATTTCTTTCGTATTCATGAAGAGAATTATTTTCTTACAAATACTCGTAAGAGCTATTATTCCATTCTTTATTATTATGTTGGAATAACCTGTCTATGCGAAGTACCGCATACATGGTGAAATTCTTCTGTTATTCTATTCTTTATTATTCTGTTGGAATAACCTGTCTGTGTGGTCTATCGCATGCCTGGTGAATTCTTTTGTTATTCCATTCTTTATTATTCTGTTGGAATATCCTGTCTATACGGATTACGCATGACCTGGTTCCATTCTTTATTATTTTGTCGGAATATCCTGTCTGTGCGGATTACGCATGACCTAGTTCCATTCTTTATTACTCTATCAGAATATCCTATCTGTACGGATTACGCATGACCTGTTTCCATTCTTTATTATTCTGTTGGAATATCCCGTCTGTGCGGATTACGCATGACCTGGTTCCATTCTTTATTATTCTGTTGGAATAACCTGTCTATATGGATTACTGCATGCATGGTGAATGATCTTTTGTATTCATTCCTTATTAAATTATAGAAATGATCTGTCTACATGGATTACCGCATGGCGAGTGAAAATCCATTTGCAGTTTCATATATTCTATTTGAGTATAAAAGTTTTGGCTTCTATACTCCATGAAATTAGTAGAATATACTGGATATTTGCGCTTCATCCAGTATCTTTTCATTGAAGTATTCTTCTAAGCATTCTTGAATTTTACTCCACAAAGCAGTATCATGTTGACAATTTGGACATTATTGAGTTCAGGATAAATTAACTTATAAATCTTTAAAATTTATTTTTGAACTTATTTTATTGAATTATTTTGTCATTGTCATCATACTCATGTTTATATTATGTTAAAAGTTATATGTGGCCTGTAGTGCATAGATGGACTTGGTATGATTATGACCAGGGATTATTTGGTATAATCATGACCGTAATGTTATAAATGATATGGTAAAAGTGCTCATTGGCCCGTAGTGCATTGATGGACAGTTGTTGGCATGATATTGACCATTGATGAATACACAAATATTCTTGGCCTGTAGTGCATGGATAATTTGTGGTCGTGATACTAAAGAATATCCTTGGCCATAGTGCAGGGGTGATTCGATGATGTGGATTATTTATTAAGCTGAGTCTCAGCGATAAAAGTGATTAAAAACCTTTTATCATAGAAGATAATAGATTTTATTCTCTACTTGACTCTTCTAATGGATTGCTTGTTCCGCTGCAGTTAAACTTAATGTTTGTTATATTTTATCAGTTTAACACTATTGAAGACTAAAGATAAATTTTTTGCATTATCTTAGTCATAATATTTCTTACTGGGCTAGTTGAGCTCACCCTTTTTGCTTTCATTGTTCTCTTCAGGAAATGAGAACGTAGCAGGGACTAGTCGGGGAACGGAGTGACAGTCCAGATGATAGTATTAGTAATCCTCACTATTCTATGAAATAGTGTGATAATAAATGTATTGAGGACTTATTTTGAGTTTGAATACTGTCTAGAAGACAATATTTGTATTAAAACTCACAGCTCATGTTGTATATTTAAGGTTGTATTTATTTCTGTACCATGTCTTTGGCGACTGAGAATAGGTGATGTATACCTATTTTGGGGGCGTCACAGTTGGTATTGAGGACTTAATCAATGCGAGTTGATTCATTATTAATATTATAACTCACAATATTTAACAACCAGGTCATTACCAGGAAAGAGGTGGCTTTCCAATAAGGATTTCTCCCTATTGGCGCGCAATTAGGTGGCCAAACCTCTCCTTGACAGAACTTCTAGACATTGTAAAAATTGCAATTTAATAATATGAATAACTTTGTCATCTCAATTATTGATTTAATAACATATCATATTATGCATATGATACTGTGACAATAATCGAATTAATAATATGAGAGATATGATGCAGCAATTACTGTAGCAATAATTGAGTATAACTGAGTGACTTCTCACGTAAGCATCAATAACCAATCTGGTGTTTTACTATACAACCCAATCAGTACATCGTACTTTTACTCTTTGGGTAGTTCAGCGGTTTTAACGGTAACACTTCCGCCATTATTTTTATAAAAGATAATTACATTGTTTTCTTCTATGCTGATAATACTTCCGTTGTGGAGTCCATTAATGATTGTCTTGAGTCGTCACGAATATTTCGTGTTAAAACGAATATTCCCCGACCAATCGAATATTATATAACCACTTGCTTACTTTGTAAAATTTGTAAATATTACCCACAACTATAAAATTATATTATATCCACACCATAATATTCAAAAATATAATTTGCGCCTCCATCAACGGTCTCACGTGCTTCATTGTTTATCTCAACATTTTCAGATGCCATTTTCAAATACTGCAGCAAAACAAGGGTTAATTAACATATCACATATTATCCCTATACTCTGACCGACCAATTAAATATCAAATAAACTTAGGTAGGTCATACTAGCGAAGGAATTCCCCGTCTCTCCCCTCCTAGTTTTTATCTCACATCTAAGCCAAGAATCATATCCCTAAGCTTTGATACCAACTGTGACGCCCCCAAAATAGGTATACATCACCTATTCTGAGTCGCCAAATACATGGTATAGAATACAAATACAAACTTAATTATACAACCATCGTGTAATATACAATAATACATAAACTGAGAGTTTTAATAGGAATATTGTCATCTAGACAATATCCACACTCAAAGGAGTCCTCATTACATTTATTGTCACACTATTTATCAGAATAGTGAGGACTACTAATGCTATCATCTGGACCGTCACTCCTTGCCCCGACTCATCCCAGCTATATTCTCATTTCCTGAAGAGAACAGTGAAAGAAAGGGTGAGCTCAACTAGCCTAGTAAGAAATATTATGACTATGATAATGCAGAATAAATTATCAATAGTCTTCAACAATGTTAAACTGATAAAATACAATAGACATCAAGTTTAACTGCAGCGGAATAAGCAATCCATTAGAAGAGTCAAGTAGAGAATAAAATCTACTATCTTCTATGGTATAAAATGTTTTCATCAATTTTTATCGCTAAGACTTAGCTTAATAAATAAAACACATCATCTAACCATCCTTGTACTACGGGCCAAGGATATTTATTAAATCATCAATGGTCATGACTATACCGAACAATCCCTGGTCATAATCATACCAAAAACTGTCCATCAATGCATTACAGGCCACTAAGGACTTTTATCATATCATTTATAACATTACAGGTCATGATTATACCGAATGATCCCTGGTAATAATCATACTAAGTCCATCTATGCACGTAAGCCAAAGATGACTTTCATTATAATATAAGCATGAGGATGATGACAATGACATAATAATTCAATAAAACAAGTTCAAGAATTAATTTATCCAGAAATTAATAACGTCCAAATTGTCAACACGATACTTCTTTGTGGAGTACAATTCAAGAATACTCAGAAGAATATTTCCATGAAAAGATACTGGATGAAGCGGAAATATCAAGGATATTCCACTAATTTCATGGAGTATAGAAGCCAAAACTTTAACCAACTGAGTATAATAGAATATATGAAACTGCAAATGGATTTTCACCCACCATGCGGTAATCCACGTATACAGATCATTTCCATAATTTAATAAGGAATGAATACAAAGGATCATTCACCATGCATGTGGTAATCCACATAGACAGGTTATTCCAACAGAATAATTAATAATGGAATAACAGAAGGAGTCATTATGCGTGCGATATAGATGCGCATGACGAGTTATTCCCAAAGCGAATAATAAATAATGGAACCGGTCCGGCGTAAGCGCATGCAGACAGGATATTCCAACAGAAGAATAAATAATGGAACCAGGTCCGGCGTAAACGAACAGACAAGATATTCCGATAGAATAATAAATAATGGAACCAGGTCCGGCATAAACGCATAGACAGGATATTCTGACAGAATAATAAAGAATGGAATAACAACAGAAATCACCATGCATGCGATAGACCGCACAGACAGGTTATTCTAATAGAATAATAAATAATGGAACCAGGTCCGGCGTAAACGCACAGACAGGATATTCTGACAGAATAATAATGAACGGAATAATAGAAGAATTTTACCATGTATGCGGTACTTCGCATAAACAGGTTATTCCAACATAATAATAAAGAGTTGAATAACAGAAGAATTTCACCATGAATAAGAAAGAAATAATACCCCTTACCTTAGAAGAAACTGGATATTGGAATAGAGAGGTAGCTGACTTCTTTTCTTCTTTCTCTCTATAATTTCTCTCTCAAGAGTTTCAGTGAATTCATAAGAAATAATGAAGGAATGAGCTTCTATTTATAGAAGAATGGACTGAGTAGTAACTAATTCATGAACGATCCAGATTGATTTACTTTTAAACGGACGGTCCATATTGATTTACTATTAAAACTTAAAGCAAGCGGTCCATACCGATTTACTATTAAAACTTTAAACCAAATGATCCATATTGATTCACTATTATAACTTTCCCACGGTGGTCCATATTGATTCACTATTATAACTTCAACCAGTGATTCGAAAAATTAGCACATCTCTTCATGGAATAATATTGTACCCAAAAATGATTTGGACCGAAAAGAAAAATATTGTTTGGGTGAATAGTACCCCGTGAATAGTAACTCGTGAATAGTACTCTAACACGAAAAGTGCCCCGAATACCCGATTAAACAATATAACCTCCAGACATCAATTATTATCGACATAAATATCGATTTCTACTAACACTAATAATTTCCACACAATGGAACTATCAATTTCATCTTTAATCAACACGAGCTTATTCATCATCAATATTATAACTTACAATATTTAACAACCAGGTCGTTCCCAGGAAAGAGGGGACTTTCCAATAAGGATTTCTCCCTATCAATGGTAGCGCAATTAGGTGACCAAACCTCTCCTCGATGAACTTCTAGATATTATAAATATTGCATTGATTTAATAATATGAATAACCTTGTTGTCTCAATTATTGATTTAATAATATATCATATTATGCGGATGATCTTGTGACAATAATTGAATCAATAATATGAGAGATATGATGCAAAGAATTACAAAGAGGAATAATTGAGTATAAGCGAGTGACTTCTCACGTAAGCATCGATAACCAATACCGTGTGTTACTTATGCAACCACGCGTATTCTTCGTACTTTTACTCTTGGGTAGTTCAACGGTTTTAACGATAACACTTTCGTAGTTATTTTTATAAAAAATAATTACATGCGTTTTTTCTTACTACGACAATACTTAGTTGTGGGGTCCACAATGATTGTCTTGAGTCGTCATACGAATATTCACTGTTAAAATGAATATTCACGACCAATCGAATATTATATAACCACTTGCTTACTTTGAAAAATTTTTAAATATTACCCACAACTATAACATTATATTATATCCACACCATAATATTCAAAAATATAATTCGAGAGAAATTAATCTTTATTCATAAAAGTTGGGGTCTTACACAAAGTCCCATTTTGTATGACTTACAAAGGATGAAGATAGAGTTAAAGACTCCAGGGACCCATGTGATGATGGCGAATATACGAGTAGAACCAACTTTAATCGATAAAGTTAAAGTTGCTCAAGCTACAGACCTAGAGCTGATGCGTATGAGGAAGAAAGTGCAAGAAGGTGCTATGCCGAAAGCAAGAATCGATGAAGAAGGAATACTTTGAGTCAACTCCAGACTTTGTGTTCCTAACGACCCTGATTTAAAGTATAAAATCATGATTGAGGCGCACAACACACCGTTTGCAATTCATCCTGGGAATACCAAAATGTATCATAATCTTCGACATACATTTTGGTGGAACAATATGAAGAGAGAGATAGCGGAATTCATCTTAAGGTGTTTAACTTGTCAACGAGTCAAGGCGAAGCATCAAGTACCTAAGGGTCCATTGCAACCACTTGAAATTCCAGAATGGAAGTGGGAGCACATTACCATGGATTTTGTTACTGGTCTTCCCAAGGTTTCTCAAGGCATAGATGCAATTTGGGTCATTGTTGATAGATTGACCAAGTCTGCTCACTTCTTACCTATATGAGAAACTTATACACTTGAATGTCTTGCTCGTATGTACATAAACGAGGTTGTAAGATTGCATGGTATGCTAGTATCCATAGTTTCTGATCGAGACCCAAGATTCACTTCAAGATTTTGGGTTAGTTTGCAAAAATCTATGGGCACGGATTTACGATTTAGTTTAACATATCATCCTCAGACGGACGGACAATCAGAGAGGACTATTCAAACTCTTGAAGATTTATTAAGACCTTGTGTCCTTGACTTCAAGGGAAGTTGGGACAAGTTCTTACCGTTGGTGGAGTTTTCCTACAACACAGCTATCAAGCAAGTATTGGGATGGCTCTATTCGAAGCGTTGTATGGAAGAAAGTGTCGTTTCTCAAGTATGCTGGGATGAGGTGGGTGAAGCAACGTTGTTGGGACCGGAGTTGGTACGTATGACTATGGAAAAGATTCAAACGAACCGGCAACGTATAAAAACCTCACAAGATCGACAAAATAGTTATGCTGATCTTCATTGAAAGGACGTGGAATTCGATATTGGAGATCATGTGTTGTTACATGTTACTCCATGGAAAGGAGTTACGAGATTTGGAAAGAGAGGAAAGCTCAATCCTCAATTTATTGGCCCATTTTTAATCCTCGATTGAGTAGGAACTGTGGCCTATAGACTCGCTTTACCGCCAAGTATATCTCGTGTTCATAACATTTTTCACATATCCATGTTACGTATATATGTGAAAGACCCAAACCACATTATTGAGTTAGAACCAGATGAAATAGCGGAAGATTTAACGTATGAAGAGGTTCCTGTTCAAATCTTGGATAAGAAGGAACATATTCTACGCTCCAAGGTTATACCTCAAGTTAAAGTTTTGTGGAAAAACCACGATGTTGAGGAAATGACCTGGGAGTTAGAATCTGAAATAAAATCAAGGTATCCTTACCTCTTCGACATACCAGGTACGTACCCTAATTTCGAGGGTGAAATTTCATAAGAAGGGGAGGTTGCAAGACCCCAACTTTTAGGAATAAATATGAATTTTCTATAAATATCATTTTTTTTAATATTATGGAGTAAATTTGATATAATGTTATAGTTGTGGGTAATATTTATAAATTTTACAAAGTACACAAGTTGTTATATAATATTCGATTGGTCGGGGAATATTCGTTTTAACGGGGAATATTAAATGCGATGGCACAATCATTGGTGGACCCTGGCGGAATTATTGTCGGATTGAGAAAAGCGACAAAAAATATTTTGTGAAACTAACGGCGGAAGTTTTACCGTTAATTGTTGAAACACCGGTGTTAAAAAATACTGATGTCGCATGGTTGCATAGTAGCATAGTACTGCAGTATTGATTATTGATGCTTACGTGAGAAGTCACTAAGTAATTGAGAAGTTTTTATTGATGCTTATTGTCAATATTTTATAAAGTATTAAATCAATAATTGAGATAACAAAGTTGTTAATATTATTATTTGAAATATTAACGATGTCTAGAATCTGTCAAGGATAGGTTTGGTCACCTAATTGCGCGACAATAGGGAGAAATCCTTATTAGAAAGCTCCTCTTTTCTGGGAACGACCTGGTCGATTAATAGTGTGAATTATAATAATGATGATGAATTTTGTTTTATTATTATTATAAATGTAATAAAACAGAAAAATTTTTATATAAAACAGAATACTTTTTATAAAGTTTTATTTTATTTGATTATAAATAGAATATAATATATTTTATTATGCATAGTGTTTGCATAGTGCCTGTATAGTGTTTGTATAGTAAAATCTTTTTATATAAAACAGAATACTTTTATAAAGTTATATGTTTTATTAGATTATAAATAGAATATATTATATTTTATTGCATAGTATCCTTTTCATTCTCCTATAAATAGGATGCTTAGTTAGAATTGAAAACACACCAGAAATTCAGAGAATTCTTCTTCAATAATCTTGAGCGTATTTCTTTAGAGTTTTAAGAAGCTTTGAGCGTAGAAAATAGTATAAGTTTTCTTCAAGAATATCCTCGCCCTACTAGTCGAAAGACTCTTCTTTCTAAGGTAAGGGGTATTATTTCTTTCGTATTCATGAAGAGAATTATTTTATTTCAAATACTCGTAAGAGCTGTTATTCCATTCTTTATTATTATGTTGGAATAACCTGTCTATGCGAAGTACCGCATACATGGTGAAATTCTTCTATTATTCCATTCTTTATTATTACATTGGAATAACTTTTGTGTGGTCTATTATCGCGTACGTGAATTCTATTGTTATTCCATTTTTATTATTACTGTTGGAACACATGCATGCGGATTACGCATGACCTGGTTCCATTCTTTATTATTCCATCGGAATATCACATCATGTATGGATTACGCATGACTGCGGTTCTATTCTTTATTATTACGCCGGAATATCCATGCATGCGGATTACGCATGACCTAGTTCCATTCTTTATTATTCTATTGGAATATCACATCTGTGCGGATTCTGCGTATGACATTGGTTACATTTTTTATTATTCTATTAGAATGACACTGCCTCATGTGGATTACCGCATGCATGGTGAATGATCATTTGTATTCATTCCTTATTAAATTGTGGAAATGATGCATCTACGTGGATTTACCGCATGGCGCTTAAAATTTATTTGCAGTTTCATATATTCTATTATACTCAGTTGGTTAAAGTTTTGGCTTCTATACTCCATGAAATTAGTAGAATATCGTTGATATTTGCGCTTCATCCAGTATCTTTTCATGGAAATATTCTTCTGAGCATTCTTGAATTTTACTCCACAAAGCAGTATCATGTTGACAATTTGGACATTATTGAGTTCAAGATAAATTAACTTATAAATCTTTAAAATTTATTCTTGAACTTGTTTTATTAAATTATTATGTCATTGTCATCATCCTCATGTTTATATTATGTTGAAAGTCATCTGTGGCCTATAGTGCATAGATGGACTTGGTATGATTATGACGAGGGATTATTCGGTATAATCATGATCGTAATGTTATAAATGATATGGTAAAAGTCCTCATTGGCCCATAGTGCATTGATGGACAGTTGTTGGCATGATCATGACCATTGATGAATAAACGAATATTCTTAGCCCGTAGAGCATGGATAATTTGTGGTCGTGATACTAAAGAATATCCTTGGCCATAGTGCAGGGGTGATTCAATGATGTGGATTATTTATTAAGCTAAGTCTCAGCAATAAAAGTGATGAAAAACCTTTTAAATCATAGAAGATAGTAGATTTTATTCTCTACTTGACTCTTTTAATGGATTTCTTGTTCCGCTGCAGTTAAACTTGATGTTTGTTATATTTTATCAGTTTAACACTGTTGAAGACTAAAGATAAATTTTCTGCATTATCTTAATCATAATATTTCTTACCGGGATAGTTGAGCTCACCTTTTTGCTTTCATTGTTCTCTTGAGAAATGAGAACGTAGCGAGGACTAGTCGTGGAGCGGAGTGACGGTCCAGATGATAGTATTAGTAGTCCTCACTATTCTATTAAATAGTGTGATAATAAATGTATTGAGGACTTATTTTGAGTTTGAATACTGTCTAGAAGACAATATTTGTATTAAAACTCATAGCTCATGTTGTATATTTAAGGTTGTATTTGTATTCTGTACCATGTATTTGGCGACACAAATTAGGTGATGTATACCTATTTTGGGGGCGTCACATGAATAGTAACCTGTGAATAGTAACTCGTAACAGAAAAATACCAAATGAAATGATATTGCATGACGATTACAAAGAAATGATATCTAATACGAGTATACTAGAATATATGAAACTGTAAATGGATTTTCATCCGCCATGCGATAATCCATGTAGATAGATCATTTCCACTATTTAATAAAGAATGAATATGAAGGATCATTCACCATGCATGCGATAATCAACATAGACAGGTTATTCCAACAGAATAATAAAGAATGGAATAACAGAAGAATTCATCAGGCATGCAATAGACTGCATGATGAGTTATTCAACGAGTAATAATAAAGAATGGAACCGGTCATGCGTAATCCATACGTATATGATATTCCAGCGATAATAATAAAGAATGGAACAGGTCATGCGACTTTAAAATGCAGATGGGATATTCAATAAAATAATAAAGAATGGAATAAAAGCAGAATTCACGGGCATGCGATAGGCCGTCATGCAGATGAGTTATTCCAACAGAATAATAAAGAATGGAATAATGAAGAATTTCACCATGTATGTGGTACTTAGCATGATGTATAAAGTTATTCCAACATAATAATAAAGAATGGAATAATGAAGAATTTCACCATGTATACGGTGAGTCGCAGATCACTGAGTTATTCAACAGAATAATAATGAATGGAATAACAATAGCTCTCTTCATGAATACGAACAAATTAATACCCCTTACCTCAAAAGAAGACTGGATACTGGAATAGTGAGGTAGCAGACTTCTCTTCTTCTTTCTCTCTATAGCTTCTCTCTCTATAATAATTGCTCTATAGCTTTAGTGAATTGGTGATAAATGAAGGAAGAATGAGCTTCTATTTATAGGAAAATAGAGTTTCAATAATTGCACGTTTTGGGGCTCGAAATATTACAGTATAATACCTTCCTCTTTTCCTTCATTTTTAATTTAGTCCTGCAAGTATTATCAAACTTGCACCATCTCTCCTAATAGTAAATCATGTGAATCAATAGTAAATCATGTGACTCAATAGTTCTAAACATGTGAAAAAATTAATTATAGTATAGTACCTTCATCTATACCTCCATTTTTAACTTAGTCATGCAAGTATTATCATTCTTGCACCAACTCCCCTAATAGTAAATGAATGTGAATCAATAGTACACACATGTGAACAAATAGCTATAATCATGTGAATCAATAGCAAATAATTGCTCATTTATCCGGTGAATTACTCGATTGGTCAATATAACCTCCAGACATTAATTATCATCGAAATAAATGTCGATTTCCACTAACACTGATAATTCCCACACAATGGAATTATCAATTTCATCTTTAATCAACACGAACTTATTCATTATTAATATTATAACTCACAATATTTAACAACTTGGTCGTTCCGGGAAAGATGGGGCTTTTAGATAAGAATTTCTCCTTATCATAGCAATGATTAGGTGACCAAACCTCTCCTTGATGGAACTTCTAGACATTGTCAATATTATAAATAATAATATGAATAACTTTGTCGTCTCAATTATTGATTTAATAATATAACATATTATACGGATGATCTTTGTGATAATAATTGAATCAATAATATGAGAGATATGATGCAAGCAAATCATTGTAGCAATAATTGAGTATAAGCGAGTGACTTTTTATGTAAGCATCAATAATCAATATCGTGTGCTACTATGCAACCACACGTACATGTACTTTTACTCTTTGGGTAGTTCAACAATTTTAACAAGTAACACTTTCGTAGTTATTTTTATAAAAAGATAATTACGTCGTTTTCTAACTACAACAATACTTCCGTTATGGGGTCCACCAATGATTGTGCCGTCGTACGAATAGTCCTTGATAAAAAGAATATTTCTCGACCAAATGAATATTTTATAACCAGTTGATTACTTTGCAAAATTTATAAATATTACCCACAACTATAACATTATATCATATCCACACCATAATATTCAAAAAAATATTTTCGAGAAATTTAAATCTTTATTCATAAAATTTGGGGTCTCACAGTTGTTGTCTTTTTTGATGACATCCTCATTTACTCCAAAAGTCGTGAAGATCATGAGCAACACTTGAGGTTGATACTCCAAAAGCTTCGTGAAAACAGGTTATACGCCATGTTAAAAAATGCAAGTTCTGGCTTGCGGAAGTAGCATTCCTTGGGCACGTGATATCGAATCACGGAATACCTGTTGACCCAGCGAAGATTAAAAAATAATACAAAGCTGGGAGCAACCTAAGTCAGTAACTGAAGTATGTTGCTTTTTGGGCTTAGCTGGTTATTATCGGAGATTCGTGGAAGGGTTTTCTCGAATCACTACTCCATTAACTCAGCTGACTCGAAAAGATATAAAATTCGGTTGGACCGAGGAATGTGAAAAGAGTTTTCAAGAACTCAAGAGGAGACTCATTTAAGCACTTATTTTGACAATACCATCTAGTTCGGAGGGATATGTCATCTACAGTGATGCTTCAGGCAGAGGGTTTGGATATGTTCTCATGCAACATGAGAAAGTCATCACGACAACTCAAAGAATATGAGAGGAATTATCCTACTCATGATCTAGAGTTGGTAGAAGTCATTTTTGTGCTTAAAATCTGGAGTCATTACCAGTATGGGGAGAAGGTGGAGATCTATATCGATCATAAAAGCTTCAAATATTTCTTCACCCAAAATGAACTCAATATGCGACAATGACGTTGGCTCGAGCTGTTGAAAGATTACGATCATACCACTCAATACCATCTTGGAAAAGCGAACGTGGTAGCTGACGCGTTGAGAAGAATATCATATGCGGGTACGAGTGCAATATAGTCAACGCAAAGGCCCATTTTGTATAACTTACAAAGGATGAAGATAGGGTTAAAGACTCCAGGGACCCACGTGATTATGGAAAATATACGAGTAGAACTGACTTTAATCAATAAAGTTAAATCTGCTCAAGCTATAGACCTGGAGCTGATGCGTATGAGGAAGAAAGTACAAGAAGGTGTTATTTCGGAAGTAAGTATTGATGAAGAAGCAATACTTTGAGTTAACTCTATACTTTTTGTTCATAACGACTCTGATTTGAAGTATAAGATCATGATGGAGGCACACAATACACAGTTTACAATCCATCCTGGGAGTACCAAAATATATCGTGATCTTCGACATACATTTTGGTGGAGCAATATAAAGAGAAAGATCGTGGAGTTTATCTCAAGGTGTCTAACTTGTCAACATGTCAAGGCGGAGCATCAAGTGACAAAAGGTCCATTGCAACCACTTCAAATTCCAGAATGGAAGTGGGAGCACATTACCATGGATTTCATTACTATTCTTCCCAAAGTTTCTCAAGACATAGATGCAATTTGGGTCATTGTTAATAGATTAACCAAGTCTGCTCATTTCTTACCTATACGAGAAACTTATTCACTTGAATGTCTTGCTCGTATATACATAAATGAGATTATAAGACTACATGGTATGCCGATATCCATAGTTTCTGATCGAGACCCAAGATTCACTTCACGATTTTAGGTAAGTTTGCAAAAAGCTATGGGCACAAATTTACATTTTAGTTAGGCATATCATCCTCAAACGGATGGGCAGTCGGAGAGGACTATTCAAACTCTTAAAGATTTATTAAGACTCTGTGTCCTTGACTTCAAGGGAAGTTGGGACAAGTTCTTACCATTAGTGGAGTTTACCTACAACAACAGTTATCAAGCAAGTATTGGCATGGCTCCATTCGAGGCGTTGCATGGGAGAAAGTGTCGTTCTCCAGTATGCTAGGATGAGGTGGGTGAAGCAACATTGTTGGGACCGAAATTGGTACGCATGACTACGGAAAAGATTCAAATGATCGAGCAACGTATAAAAATCTCACAAGATCGACAAAAGAGTTATGTTGATCTTCATCGAAGGGACGTGGAATTCAATGTTGGGGATCATGTGTTGTTACTTATTTCTTTATGGAAAGGAGTTACGAGATTTGAAAAGAGAGGAAAGCTCAATCCTTGATTCATTGGACCATTTGATATCCTCGATCGAGTAGGAACTGTGACCTATAGACTCGCCTTATCGCCAAGTATGTCTTGTGTTCATAACGTTTTTTACATATCTATGTTACATAAATATGTGGAAGACCCGAACCACATTATTAATTTAGAACCGAACGAGATAGCGGAAGATTTAACGTATGAAGAGGTACATGTTAAAATCTTGGATAAGAAGAAACATATTCTACGCTCTAAGGTTATACCTCAAGTCTAAGTTTTGTGGAGAAACCACGATGTTGAGGAAATGACCTGGGAGTTAGAATCTGATATGAAATTAAGATATCTTCACCTCTTCAACATACTAGGTACGTACACCAATTTTGAGGACGAAATTTCATAAGAATGGGAGGTTGTAAGACCCCAACTTTTATGAATAAAAATTTAATTTTCTCTAAATATTATTTTTAAATATTATGGTGTGGATTTGATATAATGTTATAGTTGTGGGTAATATTTATAAATTTTTCAAAGTAAGCAAGTTGTTATAAAATATTCGATTGGTCGGGGAATATTCATTTTAACAGGGAATATTCGTACGAAGACACAATCATTGATGGACTCCGCAACAGAATTATTGTCGGAGTTAAAAAATGACATAAATATATTTTTATAAAAATTACGACAAAGATTTTACCGTTAACTGTTAAAATATTCGGTGATAAAAGTACAGTAATATGCATGATTACATAGTAGCACACGGTATTGATTATTAATGCTTACTTGAGAAGTAACTTACTTGAGAAGTCACTCAGTTTTATATAATTATTGTCACAGTAATTCTTACATAGTATCTCACGTTATTGATTCGATTATTGTCACATTATTTTATATTATTAAATTAATAATTGAGACGACAAAGTTATTCATATTATTATTTGTATTATTGATGAGGTCTAGAAAGTTCTGTCGAGAAAAGGGGTTTGGTTACCTAATTGCACGCCAATAAGGAGAAATCCTTATCGGAAAGCCCCCTCTTTGCTGGGAATGATCTGGTTATTAATATTATGAGTTATAATATTAATGATGAATGTTAATAAAATGTGTTTAATAAAGCCAAGTGAGTTAAGATAAATAGAGGGGTTTTATTGAAGTATTTGTTGTAAATTTTGTTTATTATATGGACCCCCACTTACTCATTTTTTAAAATAATCGGTAGAAAGATATTCAGTATATATATATATAAATATATATATAACCATGTGTGTGCGTGTGTCGTGCCCCTAATGGCATGGTGGTAATTTTATATATATATATATATATATATATATATATATATATTATAATAAGTTTTGTTTTTAATATAAAATAGAATATATTATATTTTATTATTTGCATAGTGCTACATAGTAAAATCAAAAAAAATTTCAACCGATTGAATTGCGCCCGTGATTTGGTTTACTTTGCAATCCATGATTTCTTTTCCTGAATAGTATCCTTCCATTCTCCTATAAATAGGATGCTTAGTTTAGAATTGAAAATCACACTAGAATCAGAGAATTCTTCTTCTATAATATTGAGCGTATATCTTTAGAGTTTAAGGAAGCTTTGAGTGTAGAAAATAATGCAAGTTTTCTTCAAGAATATTCCTGCCCTACCAGTCAGAAGTACTCTCCTTTTAAGGTAAGTAATATTAATTTTATTCAATATTCATAAGAAATAATATTTTCTTCCATACTCTGTAATATGTAAGTAATGTTATTTCATTTCAGATTTCGAATTCTACACTCATTTTGTTAAAGTATTGCTTCTATACTCTGTGAAATTAGTAGAATATCCTTGAAATTTGCGTTTCACCTAGTATCTTTTCACGAAAATATTATTCTGAATATTCTTGATAAGTTTTAATCTTTTCATGCTGGGGTAATATTCACTCGGGGTACTATTCATAACAAAAATTGATTTCTTTTCTGTCCAAATCATTTTTGATACAATATTATTCTTAAATTTTACTCCACAAAGCAGTATCATGTTGACAAATTGGACATTATTGAATTCTGGATAAATTAAATTATAAATCTTTAAAATTTATCATTGCTCTCATTTAATTGAATTCATATATCATTGTCATCATCGTCATGCTTATATTGTGATGAAAGTCATCTTTGGCCCGTAGTACATAGATGGACTATTGATTGGTATGATTATGACTATATATCGATATAATCATGACATGTAATGTTACAAATGATGTGGTAAAAGTCCTCATTGGCCCATAGTGCATTGATGAACAGTTGTTGGCATGATCATGACCATTGGTGATAACACGAATATCCTTGGCTCATAGTGCATGTATAATTCGTGGATGTGATACTAATGAATATCATTGGCCCGTAGTGCATGGATAATTCAGTGATGTGGATTATTTATTGAGCTAAGTCTCAACGATAAAATTGATGATAAACTTTTTAAATCATAGAAGATAGTAGATACCATGCTCTACTTGACTCTTCTAATGGATTACTTGTTCCGCTGCAGTTAAAATTGTTGTTTATTGTATTATATCAGTTTAACACTGTTGAAGGCTAACGATAATTTATTTTACATTATCTTAGTCATAATATATCTTACTGTGCTAGTTGAACTCACCCTTTTGCTTTCATTGTTCTCTTCAGGAAATGAGAACGTAGTCGGGACTAATCGGGGAATGGAGTGTCAGTCTGAGATGGTGGTTGTAGTAGTCCTCACTATTTTATAAAATAGTGTGATAATAATTGTAATGAGGACTCCATTTGAGTTTGGATACTGTCTAGAAGACAATATTCGTGTTAAAACTCTCAGCTCATGTTGTATAATTAAGTTTGTATTTGTATTTTGTACCATGTATTTGGCGACTTAGAATTGGTTATGTATACCTATTTTAGGGGCATTACATCTTAGTTATGGTTTGTGAATTTTTTTTAAAATCTGATTTATGCTTCCGCTTATTTGTATGTAATTAAATTGCATGTTAATGAATTTCACAAACCTAATAGATTGTACATAATTTAAAATCAAGTATGTGCTTTCTTGTGAATAAGAGCAATATTAGGGTTTTTAGATTTGTATGAACCGAACTCTTTGTTTTTTAACTCACTTTCCAACCCATTAAAATCTATCTTTTGAGAGAATTGAGAGATGAAGAGATTGTGGGTAAAATTTTCTTAGGCTAGATTACTTCCAAAATGAATGAAATAGCTAAGTATTTATACATAAGGGTGTAAACGAGTCAAATCTTAGCAAACACTCTAATGTTCCGATTCGGCTCGACTCGAAAAAATTGAGCTCAGATTCAATAAGAAATTTTTTATTTTGCACCAAATTCGACTCGGATCATTACTCGGATCTACTCAACTCGTAAGTAATCGACTCGTTTCCAAAACAAGTTACTCATGAGCCTTCAAATCAAGTTTCGAATATGAATCATTTCACTTAATACTGAAAAACTACATACTAAATTGATTATTGAACTAATATTTATATATAAAAGTTTTTCTTTTATTTATGTAATGAAATTACAAAGAATGTAATACAAATTGACAATCAATGCATTGATTTATTCAAGTACTACAAGCTTACACAATTTAATACTACACTTTATAAATTATAAATATTGATACAAATATCACATATTTAGCTTGTTAGTATGGATCAGACCAGTATTCGAATATGATCCATCGAGCAAGTATCGAATATGGTTCGAGAAAATAAAAAATACTCGAACCCTAATCTAAACGAATACTGGTATACTCGAATTCGACTTGTGTATCATTAATCAGAAAACGAGTATAAATCAGATTCAACTCGAATCAATTTCAAATACGAGCTTTCGAACCGATCTCGAGTTAAGTATCGAGTTACTCCGCTCGACTTACACCCCTAATTGTAGAACAATTTTTATCCCAAAATAGAATCTAACCCGCTGGTTAAAGAGAGAGAATGTTATTGAAGAAAAAAATTCTTGCCACATGGATTAAGTACAAGTGATGGCCTTGGTAATCGTGCATAGCAAATTAATTTTAAACACATGAAATTTAACCATGAGTCCTTCTACAAGGACATTTTTATTAGACCAGATAATTGGATATTTCCAATTTTTATCTTTTATTTTTTTTGTTTTTTTTCTTGTGACTCCCAAAAAATATATAGTATTTATTCCAACAAGAATTTTTACAGAATATAGTGTCTATACAACCTTGTTCTTATATATGTATCCATATTATTCCTAATACATTATATTCTGTAAAAATTCCGGTTGGAATAAATATTATACATTTTTTTGGAGTAACAAGAAAAAAAAACAAATAAAAAATAAAAAATTAGAAATGTTCAATTATCCGGTCCAATAAAAATGTCCGCCTAGACTTATTGTTTAACCATTGACTTTGATTCTCTGGTAAAGCAAAGAAAGAGAGAAATTTTGCCAGCTTGTAAAAAAAGCATTTAAGCATATATTGGATGCACTTTTTGTCGAAACAATAAGTCTACTATCACATAAAATCAGTCACATACCGCTCACATACACCCACATGTATATTTTGATGGCCCACATGCAGAGTAAGGCCATCAAAATATATATTTTAGTGTATGTGAGCGGTATGTGATTGGTTTAATGTGATAGTAGACTTATTCTTGTCAAAAATATATAAGGAATGTGAATTGAAAAAAAAAATTAGGTCCAATTAAAATAATCTTTAAATTCCTTGAGGAAATAATTTCTCACAAAAATATTTTTAATTTCTGAATCATTAAAAATAGTTTAATGAAAACTATTTATATATTAAGCATAATTTAAAATATAAAGTTACTAATATGAAAAATACTTAATTAAGCTTAATATATTAATGCAATGTAAAATGTATTTATGGGGAGGATTCTAGTCTAAGCTGATATAAATGTATTGTTTTATATTTTTTTCTTTTCTCTTTTTATAAGTTTTTGTTAACATCAAAATTATTAATTAAAATTAATCCCTTCGATTAGATATAGAAAAATAATTATACTCGGATCATTACTCGGATTATACTGAAAAGTGAAAATGGCTATCATCCACGTTATCTTGAAGATATAGCCATTTTCACTTTTCAGTGGAATTCATATACTCGTTCACGGTCACTTGCGCAACAAAACAAAACACTTAAAATAATGCTTCAAAAAAATGTCTTTTTATTTCCCCGTGACTTCCATTGTTTTGTTCTTTTCCCCCTTGATCTCCCTCCTTTTTCCCTCCTTCTCCTCCTATTCCCCTCATGCATTCTCTATAGAAAAGAATCATACTAAAGAAAATCAGTAGAACTTTCCTGAAGGTTTCTCTCTTTTTTCTCTTACTTATTCTCTCTAAATTTATGCAGCAATTATAAGAGTATATTTCTATACTTTGCTAAAGTTTTATAACACGTTATCAGCACGAATCTCTAACCAACTGAGACGGTAAAATTAATTTTTGTAATTTCTCTGGCTTTGCCGCCTATTATATTCTTTAACTGTCAAGTTATATTTATGTTTTATTGTCCATTTAAAATTATGTTATTTATAATGGTACCATCTATCCTTGTTGATCTTACAAGACTTGGTGGGAACCTTTTTGCCATTAAATTCTGTTATTTACAATGGTACCATCTATCCTTGTTGATCTTACAAGACTTGGTGGGAACCTTTTTACCAATTATTAATTTGTGGGAATAACCTGTATATGCAGAATACCGCATACCTGGTGAAATTCTTCTGTTATTTCATTCTTTATTATTCTGTTGGAATATCCTGTCTGTACGGATTATGCATGACCTAGTTCCATTCTTTATTATTCTGTTGGAATATCATGTCTGTGCGGATTACGCATGACTTGGTTCCGTTCTTTATTATTCTGTTGGAATAACCTGTCTACGCGGACTACCGTATGCATGGTGAAATTCTTATGTTATTCCATTATTTATTATTCTGTTGGAATAACCTGTCTATGCGAACTACCGCATGCCGGGTGAAGATCCATTTGCATTATGCTAATAACATAAATATAAGAATATTTATATTTACATTTTATCACCACTTGAGGTCGTGACTTAGTTTATTTTTCTATATCATACATGAAATTATTTATTGTTTTAATAAATAATAATTGTGTTTTAACCCAAAATAGATGGCAAACTTGGCAAAAATAGATTTTTCTATTTTGAAAATCTCTGGAGACAACTATTTGGCTTGGGCACTTGATGCAGAATTGCACCTTAGTGCAAATGAGTTAGAAAAGACCATTGAATCAGGAAATACAGCAACTTTGGCACAAAATGTAAAAGCCATATTTTTTCTTCGTCACCATGTTGATGAAGGATTAAAAACTGAGTATTGAACAGTCAAAGATCCTTTGTCTTTATGGACACAATTGAAGGAAAGATTTGACCACCAAAAATTGGTTGTTCTCTCTAATGCCAAATTTGAGTGGCTTAATTTAAGGCTACAAGATTACAAATCAATTACGGAATATAGTTCCAATGTTTATAGAATAACCTCTACTTTGGCACATGCGGAGATCCGGTTTTACGAAACCCAAATGTTAGAAAAGCGCTCTCAACTTTTCATCCCACCAACATGATTACGTCACAACAATATAGATGCGAGTAAGTTCACAAAATTCGGTGACTTGTTGTCTATCCTCCTTGTTGCAGAAAAGAATAATAAATTGTTGTTGAAAAACCATCAAGTACGGCCAACGGGTGCTACCCCATTGCCAGATATTAACAGCACGTTATTCCAGCAGGATAAACGTGACAAGAGATGGTCATATAATAAGAAGTCTTGGGGACGAAAGAACAAACGAGGCCATCATAACAACAAATTCCAGAACTGCGACAATTCAAGCCACTAGAAGTGGCAAGTGTCTGGGTCGGGTAAAAATAAAGAAAATGCAACACAGATAAAGAATAAACCAGATGTTTATTTTAGGTGTGGAATGAATGGGCATTGGTCACGTACCTGTCGTACGCCGAGGCATCTGGTTAATATAATCCAAGAGTCTCAAAAGAACAAAGTAATTGAGGCAGAAACAAACTTTGGTAATCATCAATTGAATATTGTTGATGTTCCACCAATGACCAACATTGAGGAAAAGGTTGTTGATATTACTGAACCTTCTGAAAGTATCTTTTGGGATATCGTTGAATTTCTTGTTTTAATTAAACACCCTGCATGTATAATATTATTAGTTTTCATTCTATATGTGGTATGTGTTTCTTATGAATAAAATTATATTTGAAATGTAACTTTTCTTATTTATGTTTTTATATGTGTCAGACCATTTTTAATGGATATGGAGGATATATGTTTAGCAGACAGTGCAACAACTCATACAATCCTTCGAAATGAGAAATTTTTTTTACAACTGATCAAAGCTAAGGAAAATGTAGGAACTATCTCTGGCACATCAAATTTAATCAAGGGATTTGGAAAAGCTAGTTTCATGCTACCAAATGAGACACAAGTTTTTATCAAAAATGCTCTATATTCTAGTAAATCAAGAAGAAATTTGCTTAGTTTTAAAGATATTCGACTAAATGATTTTCACATTGAAACAACCAATGAGAATGATAATGAATATCTTCTCATTACTTCTACTATTTCTGGAAAAAAGAATATCTTAGAAAAACTTCATTCAATTTCTTCTGGATTATATACTATGAAAATTAGAGCAATTGAGTCTCATAATGTTATGATTTCAAAAATCATAGATCCCAAATCCTTTATGCTTTGGCATGAAAGACTCGGTCATCCAGGTACTTTTATGATGTGTCGTATTATTGAAAATTCTACTAGTCATCCTCTCAAAGATAAGAAGGTTTTTCTTAATAGTGAATTTCCTTGTGGTGCGTGTTCTCGAGGAAAATTAATTGTTCGATCATCACCAATAAAAGTTTATAAAGAAGCCCCAAAATTCCTAGAGAGAATTCAAGGAGACATTTGTAGACCTATTCAACCATTGTCTGGCCCATTTCAATATTTCATGGTTTTAATAGATGCTTCAACTAGATGGTCTCATGTTTGTCTTTTCTCTTCTCGAAATTTTGCCTTCTCAAAACTTCTTGCTCAAATAATTAAGTTACGGGCTCAATTCCCGGATCATCCAATCAAGTCAATTCGACTTGATAATGCAGCTGAATTTTTATCAATGACTTTTAATGATTTTTTATGACTATTGGAATCTCTATTGAGCATTATGTTCCTCATATTCATACACAAAATGGTTTAGCTAAATCTTTAATAAAAAATCCTTCAACTAATTGCACGACCATTAATGTTAAGGGCTAACTTACCTACCTCAGTTTGGGGTCATGCAATTCTTCATGCTGCAGCCATCATTCGAGTAAGACCAACGGCTCTTCATAAATTCTCTCCTCTACAATTAGTTCTTGGACAGATACCCAACATATCACACTTTCGAGTTTTTGGAAATGCAGTATATGTTCCAATTGCACCTCCACAAAGAACTAAAATGGGAGCCCAGCGAAGAATAGGTATTTATGTTAGTTTTGATTCTCCTTCTATTATCAAATATCTTGAACCTTTAACTATAGATGTTTTTACTGCACGTTATGTAGATTGTCATTTTGATGAATATGTATTTCCAACATTAGGAGGAGGGAAAGTTTTAAATAAAAAACCCTCTGAAATATCATGAAATGCATCAAATTTTTAATTCACTTGATCCTCGTACAGGACAATGTGAAATTGAAGTTCAAAGAATTATTCATTTACAAAATATTTCAAATCAAATGCCAGATGCATTTAATGATGCTAGAAAAGTGATAAAGTCACATACACCTACAGTGAATACTCTAGCAAGAATAGAAATACCTATTGAAAAATCAAATCCTGGAGAATTGACGAATAAGGTAATAGAAGAATCTAAACCACGCCAGAAGCGTGGAAGACCGATTGGTGCAAAAGACACTATACCACGAAAATCAAAAGAAAATAAGGGAATCCCAGAAGGAATACCCACTCAAGAAGTAGCACTTTTTTCAAGAGTGGGAATAGCCCCATAAGAGGTACAAACCGCTTCAGAAGTAGCACTTATTCCAAGAGTGGGAATAGCCCCAGAAGAGGTTCAAAATCTCAGTGAAGGGATAAGAGATGAACACCAAGAGATCTCAATAAATTATGTACATGATGAGAAATATGGGATCGAAGCAAAGTCATGATTAACAATATATTTGCTTTCTCTATAGCATTAGATATTACTTTGATTCCTGACACGGATCCTGAACCACAAAACATGGAAGAATGTCGGAAAAGAAAAGATTGGCCAAAATGGAAAGATGCTATTCAAACTGAGCTACAATCTCTATTGAAAAGAGAAGTTTTTGGACCAGTAGTCCAAACACCACTGGGCATAATCCTGGTTGGAAACAAATGGGTATTTGTACGAAAGCGAAATGAGAAAAATGAAATTGTGAGATACAAAGCCCGACTTGTAGCTCAAGGGTTTTCACAAAACACGGTATTGATTATCGAGGATACATACTCAAAGAATGGATGGAGTCACTTTTCACTTTTCGATAGGTATGGCAACCATGGAAGGTTTGGAAACACATCTGATCGATGTTGTAACAGCATACCTATATGGCTCACTTGACAGTGGGATTTAAATGAGAATCCCTGAAGGATTGAAAATGGCTGAATTACAAAGGCCACGTCACATATATTCAATCAAGTTATAACGCTCATTGTATGGGTTGAAACAGTCTGGTCATATGTGGTATATTCGACTTAGTGATTATTTAATAAAAGATGGATATATAAATGATCAAGTATGTCCATGTGTTTTTATTAAGAAATCACAAAGTGGATTTTCCATCATTGCTGTATATATGGATGATTTGAATCTTGCAGGTACTCCTGAAGAACTCACAAGAACTGCTACTTATTTAAAAGATGAATTTGAAAAGAATGATCTTGGAAAGACAAAATTTTGTTTGGGAATACAAGTGGAGCATTTAGTATCTGGAATTTTTGTTCATCAATCCACATATGCTGAAAAGATTCTCAGTTATTTTCTTATGGATAAAGTTCATCCTTTGACTACCCTGATGGTTGTTCGATCTTTAGAAGTTGATAAAGATCGATTTCGGCCTCTAAAAAGTGGGGAAGAAGTTCTTGGACCTGAAGTTCCATACCTAAGTGCAATAGGTGCTCTTATGTATCTTACAAACTGTACACGACGTGATATTACTTTTTCTGTCAACTTGTTAGCAAGATATAGTTCTTCTCCGACTAAGAGACATTGGGATGGGATCAAACACATTTTGAGATACCTCCGTTAAAGTATAGATCTTGGGTTATTTTATCCAAGAAATTCAACGTCGCAATTGGTTGGATATGCCGATGCAGGATATTTATCAAATCCACGCAATGGAAGATCACAAACAGGTTATGTATTTACATATTGTGATACGGCTATATCCTGGAAATCCACAAATCAAACCATGACAGCTACATCATCAAATCACTCCGAGATTCTCGCTATACATGAAGCAAGCAGAGAGTGTGTTTGGTTGAGATCAATTATTCAGCATATTCAAAAGTCATGTGGATTACCATCAATCAAAGACATTCCTACAATTCTGTATGAAGATAACGCTGCATGCATTGCTCAACTTAGAGGAGGGTACATCAAGGGAGATAGAACAAAGCACATTTCACCTAAATTCTTGTTCACACATGAGCTACAAAAGAAGGGTGATATAGATGTGCATCAAATTCGATCATGTAATAATCTAGCTTACTTATTCACAAAGTCTCTACCAAATGCAACATTTGCAAAACTTCAGAAAAAGATTGGAATGTGTCGACTGAAAGACTTATGACAACATTTTATCAAGAAGTAATGAATTCCTTTTGAGGGGAAGACTGTACTCTTTTTCCTTAGTCACGGTTTTTATCCCAATGAGTTTTTACTGAAAAGGTTTTAACGAGGCAGTCATTTAAGATATTTATGTAAAAGATATGTACTCTTTTTCTCTTCGTTAAGTTTTTTCCATTGGATTTTCTTAACAAGGTTTTTAATGAGACATAATCTTCTGTCGTAGGAAATCAGGGGAAGTATTATGAAATGATTCCCTCCTCTTAATCTTCCCCGTGACTTCCATTGTTTTGTTCTCCCCCCGTGATCTCCCTCCTTTTTCCCTCCTTCTCCTCCTCTTCCCCTCATGCATTCTCTATATAAAGGAATCATACTGAAGAAAATCAGTAGAGCTTCCCTGAAGGTTTCTCTCTCTTTTCTCTTACTTATTCTCTCTAAATTTATGCACCAATTATAAGAGTATATTTCTATACTTTGCTAAAGTTTTATAACACTTCTATTATAATATTAAAATTAAAAATAATATAAATATTTGATCAAGTTGAATTATAACAAATCTAAAATTATATATAATAGATACAATAAATTAAAGTAAATTTATCTATTTCATAATATGACGTAATTATAATTTGACTGAAAACTTTTATAAGAAAATATATATTTGGACGGATTAAGGCGGGCACAAGAATTACATCAAGAGGGAACTAGCACCCTTATAATTAAATAAAATAATAAAAAAATACTTTATTCTTTCAGAAAAATAATTTCATTTATAAATATTAAGAAAATATTCTTTTTCTATGTTTCTGCTAAATGTAATAAGTTGATAATTTAATAGTGGAGGTATGATAATAAAATTATAATGAACTTGATTACGCTGTGTCATTTTTACCAAATATGGATTATAGGAAAATACATAAAAGTACTACTAACTCATTGTCCATACTTACAAAGATTAATCCAAATTAAGGGGACATTCAGAAGTTCCTGACAAGTAATAAACAACCTATATTGTGCATACATAACCTGTATTTATTATTATATAATAAGTTTAACAATCTCGTGTAAAGTACGGGAATTTATATATATATATATATATATATATATATATATATGTATCTAGGAACAGATTCATAACAAATGTTGTAAAAAAGAATCTAGTCTTACAACACATTACGACCCTCCGTCTAAAGATCGAATGGTTTTATAGAATTCTCCTCTGCAGTTTAGTTTCCAGTATACTGCACTTTAATACTGCGGATGGGTCAGATGACAAAAATGTCTCTCCTTTATAATTCCCCTACCGTATTTTAATACGACGGACGTTTGGATATGGAAGCGACAGTCAGACGACGTCATTTTCAATAATAGAACTTAAAGGTCTAGTCCGCAATTTAATACTGCAAACATTAGGTCCCCTATATATAAGACGAGATAGAACTGTCAGAAGACATCCTGGATATACACAAAGAGTTTGACTTAAAACTCAAGAATTTTCTATTTTTTCTAGCATATTCTTGTTGTTATCGGTTCATGTAATCTGGGATGAAGAGACATGTGTGGGACCATTTTTGGAGGGCACAACATCTGGAAGCCCTTAATTTTTTCTGAATCTGAAGCTTGATCTGACCGACTCGCTTTATCAAGCATTCCAATTTTGGTTTCCATGTGTGTTTCTCATCATCCCAAATGACTTGAATATGTAACTACTAGCACGAATATGTAGCAGAAATAGATGATTGTTAGCTTTATAAACTTAATTTTAATGCCTAGATGTCTCAAAAAATGTACTGTCAAGATGGGTTAGTTGTTTAGTTCTTCTATGCAAACCCTGGAGCACTATAATAATAATGGTCTTTGGCGATTTGAAGTGCGTGGCGGCTGACTTTCTTTGCCGTCGAGAATGATGTTATTTACAATGGGGTAGCCGTCACTAATGTATGCCATCGGCAATGACCATTTTCCTCCAAATCCAACATAGTGGTCGACGGCATGCCGTCGAGAATGGGTATATTGTCGTCGCTAATGAAATTAGTTTGGCGCCATAATCTCGCGTGGGAGGGAAACTCATTGGCGACAGAAGTAAAATGTTATAAACGACAGCACTACCGTCGTGAATGACTCTTTGTCGACTGGGTTATTAGCGACGGCGAGCCCGTCGAGAATGACTTTATAATTTTAAGCCCTACCTCGACAACAACGATCAAAATTTCTTACCCAAATTTTCAGCGCCAAAAGCTACAGCACTCCCTCTCCTTTGATCTTTCCCACGACGACGAACCTACAGGTGACTATAGTAGCTGACGGCGGCCGCGGCGGCTAACGGAGGCGATTCCGTGATGAAAGTTGGGCGAATTAAGGCTTGACTAGCTATCTAATTTGGGCGACTATGGCTATCTGATTTGGTGAAGGTTTTTCTGTCTTTTCTTGGCAACTATTCTTCAATATATCCTTCAATCTTCAGCAGGTAAGATTTTTTTCAGCACCTTCGTGAAACTTATTAGGCACGATTAATGTTGTAAATTTATGACAGTAGGAGAAATCCCCTTTATGTTATATGTTTTTATTCATTCATATTCTTGGGTTAATTTGAAAATATATGTTGTCTGACTTACAAATAGTAAAGGTACAAGTAGGAAAAGTAAAACAAAAATCATTGTGCTTGCATCCTAAATTTATTAATCAGATTTTCATCTGTAGAACTGAGATGGCACTGGGGTGGATATATTTAGACATCTCTATATTAGTAGTTCAATAACCATTTGGACCCCTCCGAAACATGAAATGGAATAAGTTCAATTCTTTAACTTTTGACATGTTAACTGAATGAAAGAAGTTTTAAAAGTATAATGCTTCACACTTGCGAGTTATGATTTGACTTTGAGCAGTCAAATAGGAAGGTTAGTGACCATGATCTGACTATGAATATGGATGATTAAGAATTAAATGATGCTTTCAAATATTCATTTTTGGCACAGAAAGGATAAAGAGTAGTTCGTGTGCACATTATTTTTATGTTGAACAGTGTTAGAGACTTTTTTTCATAGATAAGTCCCTTGCTTATTTCATTTTACATATGTTTTTGTTCTTTGATGCAGGATAACATCAATTTTCTTTTACGCAACATATATTTGATAGATATATTGAGTTTCTTTAAACCCCTGAGTTTTATGAATATCAGTGAACACTTTGACATGATGTTTTTATATTTATAATATTTATACATAACTTCTCCAAAAATAAATAAATATTACAAGAGAGTCCACTTTCTGTGTTCGTATCGAAGGGGGATGGTGCAGAATGCCTGATTCTCAGTTCCCTACATGTGCGATTCATTTATTTCTTAAATGAGGACTATACTTCATGTGGTCAAATCAGTTCAGAATGTAGTTACTCTTACCTTTGATTTTGTGCATGTTGGGGGTGTTGAACTTTAGAGGAATCTATTGGACAACTTTCTAATCTTAATGTGTACCTCCAGGAACTAGGCAGTTTATATAATTAAATTAAAAGGCATCTCAAGTATTTGTGTCTTCTGCATTAAACTTTAAAGCAACAAAAACCTCAACAACTAATTAATCTCTCCAGAAATGGCAATGGTTCATACTATATTTTTATATATGAGATCAAATGTCCTATCCACAGACTTTATTTTTCTTACATCTTTTATATGAATTTTAAAACGGCAAAGAATCATTTAGTGTTAAGACTTCTTTTTTAAGGGAATATGACTCATCACTAGTTCTAAAAGTAATATTCTACGTGAGTATATATCAAATTACTAGATAATCTAGTCATATGAATAATATTGGTGTGTTTTTTGTTGTTGAATGTTGATAAGTTTTCTTCTATTAAAAGTATGCTGATAAATTAATTTTTTAGTTATTGTTTTTGTTAAATGAAAGGATTTGAACAATTTCGTCGAAGAAAACATGAAAGATTTTTGCTAGTAGTTCTTTTTGTTCTAGGAAAAGAATCTAATTTCACATGCATATATATTTTCATATAGTTTAGGAAGCTTAGAAACCCGTTTTAGATTCACTTAGTAGGAGTGAATCTCAAATAATCCTCGTTTTGGGACTGTTCTTGTATGTTTCGATATCACTTAGGTCGGTGTTAACGACTTGAGCATGTCTTTATATTTTTTGAATTTTTGATCAGTATATATCTCTTGATGTTCTTCGGGTGCATATTTAGACTATGATGTGTTAGTCTATTTCATGTACTTGAAGACCATGGGGAGGTGCTGCCGAAATTTCTGAAAAATTTAAAGATGTGTTCAAGTTGTTGGCATCAGTGAGGCGACACATTCGGGAATGGGATAGAAGCCTTACCTGTTAGAGGTGGAGATGAAGTTAGGAAACTCATAAGCTTGCATATACATTAAATTGGAGACTTGATTGTGTTTGTCTAACTTTCCATATATATAGTTCACAGTTGTCTAAGATGTTTGTTGATCGAAGTTGGATGGAACGTAGGGTAGCCATTGATAAGAGTGGGCTTAGCTCTGAGTATCGTAGTGGGGTTGAACAGTTTCTCAACTTCACGTTTGAGCAAATCAGCGGTGATGAGATCAGATGTCCTTATAAGAGGTGTGTGAATGAAGTGTGGAAGGAAAGGAGTGATGTCATGTGCGACTTATTTTCATATGGGTTCAAGCAGGGTTATACGACATGGATCTACCATGGGGAAACTTGGTTGGATGAACATGAATCAGAACCAAAATCCAAAGATGACAAAACCTTTGATTGTACTAACAAGATAGTCGAAGTTGCTGGTTCATACTTCCAGTGGAATACAGACAGGAATGGCAGTAGCATCGAGCAAGAGCCGAATGACGGGGCTAAGGGTTTCTATGAGTTATTGCATGAAGCAGCAACACCACTGTATGATGGGCACAAAAAGCACACCGTCTTATCTGTCGTGACTATGTTTTTATACTTTAAGAACGAGCATGACTGTAGCAAGAGAGGTTTTAATGAACTGCTAAGCATTGTGAAGGAGTGCTTACCTGCAGGCAATAAGTTACCGGAGTCGTACTATGATGTGAAGAAAATGGTCTAGGGTATGAGAAGATTGATGCTTGTGAGAATGACTGTATGTTGTATTACGGTGATGTCAATAAAGATAAGAGGTCATATGATATTTGCGGTACAAGTAGATACTATGAACAGTGCAAGAGAAAGGGAAAAGACGTGCTGAGAAAGATCTTACGTTACTTTCCCATTGCCCTGAGGCTTCAGCGGTTGTTCATGTCAACACATACCGCCAAGTATATGAGGTGGCACTCTACACGGGACATAGTCGAATGTCAACTGACACACCCGGAAGATGGGCTTGAGTGGAAAAATTTTGATAAAAATCACCCCTCGTTTGCTGAAGAGGTTTGTAATGTGAGGCTTGGACTTGCTACGGATGGGTTTAATCCGTTTAATGGGCCTTACACCAAGCCCTACTCAAATTGGCCAGTGAATATTGTTCTGTATAACCTCCCGCCTTCGATGTGCATGAAAGATCCCTACATGTTCATGCCTTTACTGATTATGGGTGATAAGAGTTCGAGTAAAGACATCAATGTATATCTCAGTCCATTAGTTGATGAGTTGAAGATGTTGTGGGATAAAGGGGTTCAAACTTATGATGTATCTCTTAAATAGAACTTTGATATGAGGGCAGCTTTAAGCCCATGGTTTTTAAGGCACAGCTCCTCGTCCATACGATGAACCTTTACAAGTCGAGTCTACTAGTGTCACACCTGCTGATGTGACAATTATTAGTGACTAGTGAAGAAGAGGATGATGTCGTCACTGTTAAAAGTGAAGACAATGTTCTTGAGGAGGCAGATATAATTGAAGAAATCGTTGAGGACGACGATGATGTTGATGACAACGATATTCAAGATCTACTGCTCGAAGATGACGATTTTGATATTGATGGCTTAGAAGATATAAATGATTAGGAGTATGTACTCTTTGTGTCATTTTAGTTGTATTCAAATGTAATAGTTTATAGTATTGCAATCATTATCTTCAACTTATATTAATCTACTAAATAAGGTGTTAGTTATTTTAGGTTACTATTTATGCTGTATCCTTTCAGGTTACTATTTATGTTACATTATTTTAGTTTTATCTGTATGTTATCCTCTTTGTTACTGTTAACAAATATAGTATTTACGAATGTTTAATAATATTTTTTTATGATTTGACAGTATACATACATATGGCGCGCGCACCACACGGCGATCGTGGTGGGCGTGCAGGTCGTGGGGCCCGTGGCGATTCTACGCATAATAATCAGGTCGTATCGTCAGGTATAATTACATGTTTTGTTGGGATACATCTTATTATTTTTTATTTTATATTTTATATTTTATTCACATTATATTTGTTTATATAAATATTAATGTATTTCACTACATAGGTGATCGACGTAGGCCTCCGCGGGGACTAGCACGTGGCTTGCAAGGGAATCCCCCCCAGGCGCCGCTTATATGTCGTGTTGCGACTCATCGATAATGTCATAATCCTATATAGTATTGACATAAGTATTTAGTTCTTATATATTCTTTGTAATTTGTAATGTATTAATTTCAATTATAGTATCTTTGACACCACGCCAAGGAACACGTTGCTTGGGATCGTCCGCAACCGATTCTCAAGCCCATGGATGAGGTGGGCGGATGTGGATGACCGCACACGTCAACTGATTATCGCTGAGTTTAGGGTAGGATGTCAATCATTCATATGCTAGTTTTATATTCCATTTGAATATACTGGTACCTCTTTGATTTATGTTGTTTACTAAGCTTCTTAATGTGTAATGTGCAGAGATATTATCATTTTGAGGATGGGCAGGAAGCCCATGGCATGACTGTTGTAAGACCCCAACTTTTATGAATAAAGATGATTTTTCTATAAATATCATTTTTGAATATTATGGAATGAATTTGATATAATGTTATAGTTGTGGGTAATATTTATAAATTTTACAAAATACGCAAGTTGTTATATAATATTCGATTGGTCGGGGTATATTCGTTTTAATAGGGAATATTCGTACGATGGCACAATCATTGGTAGACCCCACAACGGAATTATTGTCGGATTAAAAAAACGACAAAAATATTTTTATGAAAATAACGGCGGAAGTTTTACCGTTAACTGTTGAAAACCCGGTGTTAAAGAAATGCGAATGTCTGGCGTGGTTGCATAGTAGTAGCTACACGGTATTGATTATTGATTCTTACGTGAGAAGTCACTCGGTTTTGTTCAATTATTGCTACAAAGAATTGTTACATATTATCTCACGTTATTTGATTCAGTTATTATCAATATTTTATATATTATTAAATCAATAATTGAGATAACAAAGTTGTTAATATTATTATTTGTAATATTAACGACGTCTAGAAGTTCTGTCAAGGAGATGTTTGGTCACCTAATTGCGTGCCAATAGGGAGAAATTCTTATTGGAAAGCCCCCTCTTTCCTGGGAACGACCTGGTCGATTAATAGTGTGAATTATAATAATGATGATGAATTTTGTTTTATTATTATTATAAATGTAATAAAATAAAAAACTTTTTATATAAAACAGAATACTTTTTATAAAGTTTTGTTTTATTTGATTATAAATAGAATATAATATATTTTATTATACATAGTGTTTGCATGCTGCCTGCATAGTGTTTGCATAGTAAAATCTTTTTATATAAAATAGAATACTTTTTATAAAGTTTTGTTTTATTTGATTATAAATAGAATATAATATATTTTATTATGCATAGTGTTTGTATAGTGCCTGCATAGTGTTTGCATACTAAAATCTTTTTATATAAAACAAAATACTTTTCTAAAGTTATTTGTTTTATTAGATTTTAAATAAAATATATAAATATATATATATATATATATATTATAAGTAGAATATATTATATTTTATTGCATAGTATCCTTTCCATTCTCCTATAAATAGGATGCTTAGTTAGAATTGAAAAAACACCAGAAATTCAGAGAATTCTTCTTCTATAATCTTGAGCGTATTTCTTTAGAGTTTTAAGAAGCTTTGAGCGTAGAAAATAGTATAAGTTTTCTTCAAGAATATCCTTTCCCTACCAGTCTGAATACTCTTCTTTCTAAGGTAAGGGGTATTATTCTTTCGTATTCATGAAGAGAGTTATTTTCTTCCAATACTCGTAAAGGTTGTTATTCCATTCTTTATTATTATGTTGGAATAACTTTGTCATACATGCAATACCGCATACATGGTGAAATTCTTCTGTTATTCCATTCTTTATTATTCTATTGGAATAACCTGTCTGTGCGGTCTATCGCATGCCTGGTGAATTCTGTTGTTATTTCATTCTTTATTATTCTGTTGGAATATCCTGTCTGTGCGGATTACGCATGACATAGTTACATTCTTTATTATTCTGTTGGAATATCCATGCATGCGGATTACGCGCATGACACGGTTCCATTCTTTATTATTCATTGGAATAACACATGCATGCGGATTACGACGCTTGGTAAATTCTTCTGTTATTCCATTCTTTATTATTCTGTTGGAATAACCTGTCTATGTGGATTACCGCATGCATGGTGAATGATCATTCGTATTCATTCCTTATTAAATTGTGGAAATGATCTATCTGTGTGGATTACCGCATGGCGGGCTAAAATCCATTTGCAGTTTTATATATTCTATTATACTCAGTTGGTTAAAGTTTTGGCTTCTATACTCCATGAAATTAGTAGAATATCCTGGATATTTGCGCTTCATCCAGTATCTTTTCATGGAAATATTCTTCTGAGCATTCTTGAATTTTACTCTAAAAAGAAGTATCATGTTGACAATTTGGACATTATTGATTTTTGGATAAACTAAAATTTTAAATCTTTAAAATTTATCCTTGAACTTGTTTTATTGAATTATTATGTCATTGTCATCATCCTCATGCTTATATTGGGATGAAAGTCATCTTTGGCTTACGTGCATAGATGGGCTTGGTATGATTATGACCAGGAATTATTCGTTATAATCATGACCTGTAATGTTATAAATGATGTGGTAAAAGTCCTTAGTGGCCTATATTGCATTGATGGACAGTTTTTGGTATGATTATGACCAAGGATTATTTGGTATAGTCATGACCATTGATGAATTAATGAATATCCTTGGCCCGTAGTGCAGGGATGACTCGATGATGTGGTTTATTTATTAAGCTAAGTCTCAGCGATAAAAATTGATAAAAATATTTTAAATCATAGAAGATAGTAGATATCATGCTCTACTTGACTCTTCTAATGGATTGCTTATTCCGCTGTAGTTAAACTTGATGTCTATTATATTTTATCAGTTTAACATTGTTGAAGGCTAATGATAATTTATCCTGAATTATCTTAGTCATAATATTTCTTACTGGGATAGTTGAGCTCACCCTTTTGCTTTCATTGTTCTCTTCAGGAAATGAGAACGTAGCCGGGACTAGTCGGGGAACGGAGTGATGGTCTGAGATGGTGTTATAGTAGTCCTCACTATTTTATAAAATAGTGTGACAATAAATGTAATGAGGACTCTATTTGAGAGTGGCTATTGTCCAGAAGGGAATATTCTTGTTTAAACTCTCGGCTATGTTTTGTCGTATATTACACGACATTTGTATAAATAAGTTTGTATTTGTATTCTGTACCATGTATTTGGTGACTCGGAATAGGTGATGTATACCTGTTTTGGGGGCATCACAACTATTTTGCACAGATACTTAGAGATGAATTGGCACAAGTGGGTCTACAACTGGAAGAAGAAGGCCCAGACGAAAATGGTTGATGGACAAACACTTAAGGATGTCCGGCCAGATTTCATATCTGTTGCGGTGTGGGACCAGATGTGCAGTATTTGGGACAACGAGGCCTTCAAGAAGATGTCAGCACAACGTTCAGCTTCCCGACATTAGAGTCGTCTCCCACACTGTAATGGGTCTTAGTCGTACGACCTGTATCGGGAGAGACTCGAGGTGAGTTTAAAGCATACACCCTCCCGCTTGGAATTTTGGTGGCACGCCCACCAAAAGAAAAGTGACTGGTTATATCTCACCTGAGGCAGAACGCATTGTTGTAAATTATTTAATTATCTTATTTAGTATGTATTTAAAATTAAAATATTATTTTGTATTATTTCATTTTATACTTTGCGTATCATCTACTAATGAATTTTTTTTCAGCGACGGTTCGAGGATCTTGTAGTGGCCCGGAGAAGCCAGAGAGGTGACACTCCAGTAGACGAGTCTACGTGCGCGGACGAGGAGATAGAGGACTGGCTACAGGATATAGGGGGACCAAAGAAGGGTAGAGTTGTGGGCATTCCCCATGTCCCAGCTTACACCCTAGTCCCTGCTGCGAGATCTCGGTGGTGCCCACCCACTAGAGGTAGTGGTGCAAGTGGATCGGGCGTTGGCCCTTCATTATCCGACGACTTCTTTTAGCTAATCATAGAGGGATGCATGGCGAGCAGTGTTGTGCAGTAAGGTGCACCATCACACGAGCGAATCTACCAGCTGGCTCAGGAGGTTGTCCACGGCTCTATAGATCTGACACCTACCGTTGACAACCTCATGGGTGTAGTACGGGAGGAGGCCATCCGCATATGTGCAGTTTTCTTGGCTAACATCTTCCCACCACATATTCGACAGGTAAAAACAATTAAATTCTGTATTTCCTTATTTAATTTATGTAATTTACAATTGTTATCGCCTAGTTTGCAAAATTCGCCAACACTTAGGCAAAAAGTCAAAAAAGAGGTTAAAACCCACCTCGGTCGTCCAAACGCCATTCAAATACACACATAGCACCGTGTAGGTATTAGGCACGCATTATAACTTACGTGACTCGATTTCGATTTACGGAGACCGAGTTATCGCCCAGTTTGCAAAACTCGCCAATACTTAGGCAAAAAGCCAAAAAAGAGGTCAAAACCCGCCTCGGTCGTCCAAACGCCACGTAAACACACACATAGCACCGCGTAAGTATTAGGCACGTGTTACAACTTACGTGACTCGATTTTGATATACGGAGACCGAGTTATCGCCCAGTTTGCAAAACTCGCCAACACTTAGGCAAAAAGCCAAAAAAGAGGTCAAAATCCGCCTCGGTCGTCCAAACGCCATGTAAACACACACATAGCACCGCGTAGGTATTAGAAACGTGTTACAACTTACGTGACTTGATTCCGATATACGGAGACCGAGTTATCGCCCAGTTTGTAAAACTCGCCAACACTTAGGCAAAAAGCAGAAAAAGAGGTCAAAACTCGCCTCGGTCGTCCAAACGTCATGCAAACACAAACATAGCACCGCGTAGGTATTAGGCACATGTTACAACTTATGTGACTTGATTCCGATATACAGAGACAGAGTTATCGCCCAGTTTGTAAAACTCGCCAACACTTAGGCAAAAAGCCAAAAAAGAGGTCAAAACTCGCCTCGGTCAGCCAAACGCCACGTAAACACACACATAGTACTGCGTAAAAATTAGACACGCATTACAAGTTATGGGACTTGATTCCGACATACGGAGACCGAGTTATCGCCCAGTTTGCAAAATTCAACAACACTTCGGCAAAAAGCCAAAAAAGAGCCCAAAACCCGCCTCGGCCGTCCAAACGCCACGCAAACACACACATAGCACCGCGTAGATATTAGAGATACATTACAACTTACGAGACTCAATTCCAATATACGGAGACCGAGTTATCGCCCAGTTTGCAAAACTTAGCAACACTTGGACAAAAAGTCAAAAAAGAACCCAAAACCCGCCTCAGCCGTCCAAACGCCACGCAAACACACACATAGCAACGCGTAGGTATTAGACACGCGTTATAACTTATGGGACTCGATTCTGACATACGAAGACCGAGTTATCGCCCAGTTTGCAAAACTCAACAACACTTAGATAAAAAGCCAAAAAAGAGCCCAAAACTCGCCTCGCGCCGTCCAAACACCACGCAAACACACACATAGTACCGCATAGGTATTAGACATGCGTTACAACTTATGGGACTTGATTCTGACATACAGAGATTGAGTTATCGCACAGTTTGCAAAATTCAACAACACTTAGGCAAAAAGCTGAAAAAGAGGTCAAAACCCACCTCTACCGTCCAAACACCATGCAAACACATACATAGCACCGCATAAGTATTAGACACGCGTTACAAGTTATGGGACTCGATTCTGACATACGGAGACCAAGTTATCGCTTAGTTTGCAAAACTCAACAACACTTAGGCAAAAAGCCAAAAAAGAGCCAAAACCCGCCTCATCTGTCTAAAAGCCACACAAACACACACGTAGCACCGGTTAGGTATTAGACACGCGTTACAACTTACGGCACTTGATTCCAAAATATAGAGACCGAGTTATCGCTCAGTTTGCAAAACTCAACAACATTTGGGCAAAAAACTAAAAAAAAGCCCAAAACCCGCCTCAGCCGTCCAAACGCCACGCAATCACACACATAGTTTTGTGTAAATATTAGATACGCGTTAAAACTTACGGGACTCGATTCTGACATACAGAGACCGAGTTATCGTACAGTTTGAAAAACTCAACAACACTTGGGCAAAAAGCCGAAAAAGAGCCCAAAAATCGCCTCGGCCGTCCAAACGCCACGCAAACATAAACATAGCAGTTATTAGACACGCGTTACAACTTACGGGACTCGATTCCGACATACAGAGACTAAGTTATCGCCAATTTGCAAAACTCAACAACACTTGGGAAAAAAGCCAACAAAGAGCCCAAACCCCGCCTCGACCGTCCAACGTCACGCAAAAACACACATAGCACCGCGTAGATATTAGCCACGTGTTACAACTTACGGGACTCGATTCTGACATATGGAGACCGAGTTATCGCCCAGTTTGCAAAACTCAACAACACTTAGGCAAAAAGCCGAAAAAGAGCCCTAAATCCGCATCGGCTGTCCAAATGCCATGCTAACACACACATAGCACCGCGTAGGTATTAGACACACGTTACAACTTACGGGACTTGATTCTGACATATGGAGACCGAGTTATCGTCGAGTTTGTAAAACTCAACAACACTTAGGCAAAAAGCCAAAAAAGAGCCCAAAACTCGCCTCGACCGTCCAAACGCCACACAAACACACACATAGCACCGCGTAGGTATTGGACACGTGTTACAACTTACGAGACTCAATTCTGACATACGAAGGCCGAGTTATCAGCCCAGTAGGCAAAACTCATCAACACTTGAAGAACACAAACAAAACTAATTTAAATATGCTCTATTTTCAAATTCGTTATTAATATTTTAATTTTGTAGGGTCTTGTTGATGAGACTTTGGCGGGTGGAGGCTGCGGCAGGCGATGCCCATGGTGGAGATGGTGATGACCGCTGGGCTGATGCTGATGAAACTATGGAGGGTGGGACTGGCAGTCAAACCGGAGGTGGGACCAGCGATGGGACCGGCGGTGGGATCGACGGCGATGATGATACTGACATTCCTGATCTTGGGTCGTAGTACCCATTATGTTTATATTTTGACTTTTATATATGTATATTTATACAGATTTTGAGTTGTACAGACTAGAGTTTAGTATTTAGTTAGGTTGATGGTATATGTATCTAACTATATTGATTGTTTATGATTACATTTTGTATTTACATCGTACGACTTTTATCTATAAGTCATTACGTTGTTTACATATTTGATGGTTGATATAGCAAAAGCTATTATTGTTATTGATATGCGTTCGTGAAGAATTATTTATTTTTCTTTAGTTTATAACAGGTATAATTATGTATATGTAAATGAACATGGGTATTTTATATTTTTTTTAAAAAAATACTCATTGGCGACTGCCGTCGCCAATTGACTTTTTTTAATTCTTTGAAATAGTTATTATTGACGGTCTATTCATCGCCAATGCCGTCGCTAATGCCGTCACCAATGTATCATTGCCGACGGAAAGCCATCGACAATGACCCCGCTTCAATGACACACACACTTAGAAAGGCGCAGCGACAGGAACCGGGGCTGACGACCTATCTGACGACGGGAAGAAGCGACTAACTGGCCGTCGTGAATGACCTCATTACCGACGGCAAGAGGGTCATTGGCGACGTCATAGCCCGTCGGCAATGACTTATTTTTTTGTAGTAGAGTGTCCATCACAACATCTTGAGGTCATACAATAATAAACTTCAATTTATTTTGTTGACACTTTCAGGGTTTGCATAGAAGAACTAAATAATTGACCCATTCTAACAGTACATTTAAACGACGTCGTACAGTATCATGTTCCTAAAATGGCGCTAGGTCTCCTACATATAATACGAAGACGCTATAACTATGAAACGACGCCAGGTGGAACGTGGGATACCGCACGATTAAATTGCAGACGCTAGGGCTCCTATATATAAGACGGGATAATGCTGCAAATTAAGGTTCATGAATTTTCTATCTGTTATTGCGTAGTTTTATTGTTTGAACATGAATCATGTTATCTGTGATTATGAGACAAATTGATGGCTAACAAGTGGAAGGATGTATTGAAAACACTTCAAACTATTGGGTATACATTTATTCTTCCACTTATTTAGCCATGGATTGTCGCATCATCCCATATTACATGAATCTGTTACAACTAACTATTGGAATTTGAGCCTAAATAAATATGGGTGTCATTAATTATTTTTATTGATTCCATATATTAATGTGTTCTACTCCATGAGTAGATTAAATTAAGTATTTGGAAGCTCAAATCCATTGAGTAATGAATGAGATATTAACTCCCAAAGATCATGATAAAAGATAATAAATACATGTGGGAAAAACCAAGTCCCACATAGGTTAGAAATTAAATATTTTATATGTTTATATACAAGGAAAGTGTTCTTGGGTTTGGACCCCAAGGGGCACCCCACTTTTGTGGAAGAGAGAGGACCTAGCCAAGGCTAGGTTCGAACCTGTATGTGTGTGCCGCCATCGTTGTCCAAAGTACTACTGGTGCAGCTCAAGGCTCAAATGGGTCTGGGTCCTATATATAATTTTTTAGACAAAATTTATTTAAATTTTTTTATTTATTTAATTCTATTATCAAAACTATGTTGAAAAGCGGTATTATCAAAACTATGTCATTTTGAGGAAGCGGTATCTATAAATTTGAACGGGCGGCCCAAAACTACGTCGTTTTGTCGCGCCTTTTCTTCTAAGCCTAAAACTACATAGTTTTGATTCTGCTAACACTTAAACTATGTCGTTTTAATAAACTCAATAGTTGCGCATATTCTATAAATGATCCAAACTACGTCGTTTTGACCAACAGATATCAAATATACCTTTTCATAAGCACCTCAGCCTTTTCATTCATTCAATTCTCAAGCATTCTAGCATATTAGAGTTTTTAAGTCTTTATTTCTTCATAAATTTCTTAATTATTTTGTAAGAGAGAGTCTTAGCATTACTTTGGTTCGTAGAGTATATTTTTTGTAGTGCTGTAAAAATATACAGTGTCATTGTATCCTGGGAGACAAGTGCTATCAACTCTAAGCACCATACGGAGGGCATAATTGTCTTAAGGACATAGTACCAAGTACTAGCCTTGACAAATTAATTACTGCAAGATAAGTTCATATATATATATATATATATATATATAATTTCATTTAAGTTTACTAACAATCTTAAGACAATTACTATTTATATATATATATATATATTTGTAAGAAATATGGATACCAATTCTGTTACTATAATTAGTTCTTCTTCTACACCTTCTATACCAAATGTTCCTGTGAACCATGGTGAAAAACCAAAAAAGTTCAATGAAACGGAATTTAAAAGATGGCAACAAAAAATGTTGTTTTATCTCACAACTTTGAACTTGGCGAGGTTTCTTCACAAAGATCCCCTTGTGCTCAAAGAAGATGAAACAGATAGGCAAGTTGTTGCCGCAATAGATGCATGGAAACATGCAGATTTTTTATGCCGAAATTATATCCTTAATGGATTGGATAACACATTATACAATGTGTATAGTTCTCTCGAAATAGCCAGAGAATTATGGGATTCCTTGGATAAAAAGTATAAAATAGAAGATGCTGGCACAAAGAAATTCGTAGTTGGCAGATTTTTGGACTACAAGATGATTGATTCCAAGGCAGTCATCAACCAAGTCCAAGAATTACAAGTAATCCTGCATGAAATACATGCAAAAGGTATGGAATTAAGTGAATCTTTCCAAGTTGCTGCTATTATTGAAAAATTACCACCAATGTGGAAAGATTTTAAAAATTATCTCAAGCATAAACGCAAAGAGATGAAACTTGAAGACTTAATCGTAAGATTAAGGATAGAAGAGGACAACCGTGCCTCTGAGAAGAAAACTGGAAGGACCTTTGTGGAGCATAAAGCAAACGTGGTGGAACAAGGTCGGAAGTCCAAAAAGAGAAAATTCTCTGGTAATGGGCCTCAACAAGGAACAAATAAAAAATTCCAAGGCAAATGCTACATCTGTGATAAGCCCGGACATAGGGCAAAGGATTATCGAAAACGCAAAGACCATAACAAGAAGTCTGCACAAGCCAATGTAACGGAAGTGGATAGTCTTCTTCAAGATGTTTCTGAAATGAACCTTTCAGCGGTTGTTTCAGAAATAAATATGGTTGAGAATCCAAGATAATGGTGGGTGGATAATGGAGCAACCCGGCACGTGTGTTCCGACAGAAAGATGTTTTCCACATATCAAGAAATTGAGAATGGAGAAAATCTATACTTGGGAAATTCTTCTTCATCAAAGATAGCTGGACAAGGAAAGGTGATTCTGAAGATGATATCTGGCAAGGAACTCACCTTCAACAACGTGCTCCATGTGCCTGATATTATGAAAAATTTAGTGTCAGGATCCCTTCTTAGTCAAAAGGGATTTAAACTAGTCTTTGTATCAGACAAATTTGTATTAACTAAAAATGGGATGTATGTGGGGAAGGGTTATATGAGCAATGGGCTCTTCAAAATGAATGTAATGACTATTGTACCTTCTAATATTAATAAAACTACATCTTCTGCTTATATGATTGAGTCATCTAATTTATGGCATGGTAGATTAGGTCATGTTAATTATAATACTATACGTAGATTAATTAATATTGAATGTTTGCCAAAATGTGAGATTAACTCTAATCATAAATGTTAAATTTGCGTTGAGGTAAAACTTAGAAAATCTTCTTTTAAATCAATTGAAAGAAGTACAGAACCTCTTGAATTAATACATACTGATATTTGTGATTTAAAGTATATACAGACAAGAGGAGGTAAGAAATACTTTATCACTTTTATAGATGATTGTACAAGATATTGTTATGTTTACTTATTGAGAAGTAAAGATGAGGCTTTGGAAATGTTTAAACATTACAAAAATGAGGTTGAGAATCAACTTGATAAAAAGATCAAGACAGTTAGAAGTGATAGAGGTGGGGAATATAAATTTCCATATGTTGAAATTTGTTTACAATATGGTATAATACACCAAACAACTGTACCTTATTCATCACAACAAAATGGTGTTGCAGAAAGAAAGAATAGAACTTTAAAAGAAATGATGAATGCATTGTTATTAAGTTCTGGGCTACCTCAGAATTTGTGGGGGGGAAGCAATTCTTTCAGCAAATTATATTCTCAACCGAATACCTCAAAAGTAGTCTAATGTTACACCCTATGAATTATGTAAAGGACGTAAGCCGTCTTATAAACACTTAAAAGTGTGGGGGTGTTTAGCAAAAGTAATGGTTCCTCCACCCAAAAAGGTAAAAAATAGGACCGAAAATAATAGATTGTATATTCATTGGTTACGCTAATAATAGTAGTGCATGTAGATTTTTTGTTAATAAATCAAAAATAGAGGAAATACATGAAAATATGATTATTGAGTCAAAAGATGCTGAATTCTTTGAAACAGTATTTCCTAATAAAAAAGAACAAGAGCCAAGTTCTATTGAATAAGAAACAAGTTCAAATAAAAGAACTTATGATGTTGTTAATGACAGTAATCATGGTTTAGAAGATATTGATGAACCTAGACATAGTAAACGTGCTACAATATCAAAATCTTTTGGTCCAAATTTTTTAACCTATTTATTAGAAAATGAGCCTCAAACATATAAAGAAGCAATATCGAGTCCTGAAGCTCCATATTGGAAAGAGGCTATAAATAGAGAAGTAGAATTCATTTTACATAATCATACGTGGGAATTAGTAGATCTCCCACTAGGCTCTAAACCCCTTAGATATAAGTGGATATTCAAGAAGAAAATGAAAGCAGATGGATCTATAGACAAATATAAAGCAAGACTTGTAATCAAAGGATACATACAAAAGGAGGGTTTAGATTATTTTGATACTTATTCTACTATGACAAGAATAACCACAATTAGGATGTTAATAGCCATTGTAGCTATACATAATTTAGAAATACATCAAATGGATGTAAAAACAGCTTTCTTGAATGGAGATTTAGAAGAAGAAATCTACATAGAACAACCAGAAGGATTTATTGTTCCAGGACAAGAAAAGAAAGTTTGTCGGCTTGTAAAGTCTCTTTATGGATTAAAACAAGCACCTAAACAATGGCATGAAAAATTTGATAATGCAATGTTATCAAATGGTTTTAAAATAAATGAGTGTGACAAATGTGTGTATGTCAAGGACACTAAGAATGGGTATGTTAGTATTTATCTTTATGTAGATTATATGCTCATTATGGGTAGTAATAATGATATCATTAAAACTACTAAAAGAATGTTAAATAATATGTTTGACATGAAAGACATGGGTGTTGCCGATGTAATATTAGGAATTAAGATTTCTAAAACATCGAATGGATTAGTGTTATCACAATCACACTATATTGAGAAAATACTCAAGAAATTCAATCAATATGATTGTAATCCTGTGGGAACACCGGTAGATATAAATCTATACTTGTCTAAAAATAAAGGAGAGAGCATACCACAACCTGAGTATGCATAAATAATTGGAAGCCTTATGTACTTAATGAATTGTACACGTCCTAACATAGCACAAGTAGTCAATAAATTGAGTAGATTTACAAGCAATCCAGGACAAGATCACTGAAAAGCGATTATAAGGGTTTTAAGGTATTTAAAATACACTCAAAATTTTGGGTTGCACTACTCAAGATATCCAGCAGTACTTGAAGGATACTGTGATGCGAATTGGATATCGGATACAAAAGACTCCAAATCCACAAGTGGCTTTGTGTTTACACTAGGAGGAGGAGCAGTATCATGGAAATCTTCTAAATAAACATGCATTGCTCGATCAACGATGGAATCTGAGTTTATTTCATTAGATAAGGCTGGAAAAGAAGCTGAATGGCTTCGTAACTTTTTAGAAGATATTCCTATGTGGCATAAACCTGTGCCGCCTATTTGTATCCATTATGATAGTCAATCAGCAATTGGAAGGGCACAGAGTCACATGTATAAGGGTAAGTCTAGACATATTTGTCATAGACACAATACCATAAAACAATTGCTCTCTAACGACATTATGTCTATTGAGTACATAAAGTCAAAAGAAAATATAGCGAATCCGTTGACTAAAGGTTTGACTAGAGAGCAAGTAAAAATAACTTCGAGGGGAATGGGTTTAAAGCCTATAAACAAGGATTGTCATGATGGAAACCCAACCTAGTTGACTGGAGATCCCAGGATCTAGGTTCAAAGGGATAACTAAATTGTGAATGATTCAACCAAATCACTATGAAGAAATTAATTTCTTCTGCTCATTCCTATGATACGAGATAGTGATACCTGTAGAGGTTACAGGATAAGCTATGCTTTTAATGATTCTTAAATCTTGTTAAACATGTGGAGTATGGCAGGATACTCTTATTAAGAATCACCTATGTGAGTGTGAACTGGCAAATTCTATGAGAATGAAAAGGCTATACTTCTCTAAAGTACTCATAAATCCGGGATTGTTCGGGGCCAAAATGAACAAAATCATGAGAAACAAATAATGTCTAGAAAGATTCTGTGTGAATTACTATTGTCTCGATTTACACAAACGGTTGGATAGTTCAAGACATCACGTTCACTGGACAACCAGTAAACCCAATGGTTTTTCACAAGGGAAGGTTCAAAGCCAAAAGCTACCTCTCTCGATACAGATGATTTCTAATTCTGTCTCTCTCAGAGTCTGCATAACATTTGCATAAGGCTGGATGTCAATATCATTCATGTGAGGGATTGTTGGAATTTGAGCCTAAATAAATATGGGTGTCATTAATTATTTTTAATGATTCCATATATTAATGTGTTCTACTCCATGAGTAGATTAAATTAAGTATTTGGAAGCTCAAATCCATTGAGTAATGAATGAGATATTAACTCCCAAAGATCATGATAAAAGATAATAAATACATGCAGAAAAAACCAAGTCCCACATAGGTTAGAAATTAAATATTTTATATGTTTATATACAAGGAAAGTGCTTTTGGGTTTGGGCCCCAAGGGGCACCCCACTTTTGTGGAAGGGAGAGGACCTAGCCAAGGCTAGGTTCGAACCCACATGTGGCCACTGCTATCGTCGTCTCGGCCCGACTGGCACGGCTCGGAAGCTCGAGAGCTCTTCTGCTCGTGGCACGAGGCACGAGGCACGAGGCATATGGGTCATGGGTCTGGGTCCTGTATATAATTTTTTAGACAAAATTTATTTAAATTTTTTAATTAAAATTTATTTAAATTTTATTTATTTAATTCTATTATCAAAACTGTGTCGTTTTGAGAAGTTGTATTTATTATATTATCAAAACTGTGTCATTTTGAAAAGTGATATTATCAAAACTGTGTCGTTTTGAGGAAGCGATATCTGTAAATTTGAACGGGCGGCCCAAAACTACATCGTTTTTTCGCGCCTTTTCTTCTAAGCCTAAAACTACGTAGTTTTGATTTTGTTAACACTTAAATTACGTCGTTTTAATAAACTGAATAGTTGTGCCTATTCTATAAATGATCAAAACTATGTCGTTTTGACCAACAGATATCAAATATACCTTTTCATAAGCACCCCAGCCTTTTCATTCATTCAATTCTCAAGCATTCTAGCATATTAGAGTTTTTAAGTCTTTATTTCTTCATCAGTTTCATAGTTATTTTGTAAGAGAAAGTCTGAGCATTACTTTGGTTCGTAGAGTATATTTTTTGTAGTGCTGCAAAAATATACAGTGTCATTGTATCCTGGGAGACAAGTGCTATCAACTCTAAGCACCATACGAAGGGCATAATTATCTTAAGGACATAGTACCAAGTACTAGCCTTAACAAATCAATTACTGCAAGATAAGTTCATTTATATATATATATATATATATATATATAATTTCATTTCAGTTTACTATCACTAACAAGAATATGCAGGAGAAATAAAAGATTTTTAGCTTTAATAAGTTATATATATTTTTAGATTTCGTCTCATTTTTGCAGTACCGATCTGGGACGAGTATAGTTCAATTTAGTTCTATTAAGTTTTCTATTTGTTCATGTGTAATATTTTCATTATTGCAAAATATGATGATTAATCTGCAACAATAATACCTTGAATAATGGAAGACTAATAGCATTAAATTAAACTCTTCTTGTCTAAATTCCCCATCCGTAGTTTAATACTTCGGACGATGTATACGAAAACATATAATTTGACATTTTGTTAAATATATAATCGCGGACACTAGGTATATAAAACGAATTCGTATTAAGATGTCTTTGATTTAAACTACGTCGTACAGTATCAACACTTCCGAAAGGTTTCGTCTAAAGTTTAATAATGTGGGCGCTAAACAGTGAAGATATTAACCATTCGGAGTTTAACAATTTCGCTTATCATGGCATTTACAAGATAGAGACATGCATTTACCGAGAGTTATATACATATAGAGACTTCTGATTAGCAAACAATAACACTATATTTGTATCAAAATGTCATAATAAATCGAAAGAAGTGAAATTATGTTGATTATGGCCTTTACAACCCTAAAGGTTTATAATGGTTCCACTTTTCGTGGATTGTAAAGATTCCACATATTGCACACTTTCGAAGTGGTTTCTGACCTGACAATTGTTCAACAACACTTTTTAGCCATGTTACTTTTTTTGACTTTTTGTCTGCGAACATATTGTGGATCAAACACGGGATCATTGGAAATAGTTGCATCATCATACTCATCATCATCTAGCAATTCCATATTGGTCCCATTATTGAAAATAGGTTGCACATTTGTAGACACTCGAAATTTCATTTTCTAGTCACTAACTATGCAGGAAGGTAAAAGCATCTTTTCACACTCCAGAGATAACCCTGGAGGACTACAACATCAAATCTAACCACGGAGACATCCTCGTGGAACATCAAATCAACCTTGGAGATTAACCCTAAGGAAAAGAAAAGTTAGTAGCAATCAAACCTTTGAGACAACCCCGAAGGATAGCCAAAAGCCCCGTTAACCTTGGAGACAACCCCCGGGAGGGAAAAAAGGTCATTTTAACAAGTCAACATCAAAAACCCCAATACAGCTGCAAATAGGGTCACAAAGAGCCATTACATCAATTCTGAGCGTAAACTATGCAAAACAGCTCAATGGACTACCTGAGAAGACCCAAAAATGCAATTTCGGTCGCGGACCCATCTTTACGGATTCGAAAAAGGGCAAGCCCTATGTTCATGGATAGATCTCGAAAAGATCTTCCGGAATGGTATAGCACAATTCCATTGGATTCCCAGATTGCAAGTTACAAGCGTTCAAATGAACCGCTCGTCGGTCAATTCAGACGTACTTTGAGGTCATGGGCCCACATGGCACTTTCAGTATATACTGCGGATGTCGTATGTCTACTACCTACGGAAGCCAGATCTTTAAATATTAGCCCCCATTAGCTTGTAGGAGAAGAGAGAAGGGTTCTAGAGAGAGAAATTCATCCCCTACAGTGTAAAATAGCTCAAATCTTGCTTCTAAACCTATAAATCTTCTCTGTAAACTCTTTTATACATTTATACTACAACATATCAAGTTTTAAACGGTGAAAATTGAGTTTAGAGGCACCAAAAGCCGTTCGATAGGCCATCTCGTGCAAGGCTGTAAGATCTCTTCAGATTTGTTGCTTTTTCTTGCTTGTATATATATATTTGTATATATATATAAAGAATAATATATATATATATATAGTTAATCCTTTTGATTAAATATCGCTTGTAAATGTTCATTGGATGTAAATCTGTAAGATTTAAAGTTTGTTGACTAGATTTATATAAATCTAGCCATATCTAGCTTTTAACCGATTCAAAAGTTGTGAAACTAGAATCGTTGAGCTAGAAGGGTTAAGATTTAATTAAATCTAGTTTTATTTCTAGTTTGTAAATATTTGGCAATTACGGGACCCTAGATTTGTGTCTAGAGGAAACGTGGAGCTTGGCTACGCGCATAGAAGGATTTAACTGATGAACCTATTGTTTTGCGACGTCTAGAGTTAAATATGCCTTTTATTTTAATATATCCATTGTGCAAACTTGTAAATAATATTCTGTGAGCCTAGGAATCATGGGATCTACGGTTAAATCGATGAACCTAGATCCGGTTCCCATAATGGACATATTTGAGTTGTATAATTAGCTTGCAACCCTTTGTAAATGTAAATAAAAGGGACCTTTAAACTGTTATCCAGATTTAAGGTCTCAACATAGTAAAATCATTGATTGTGGTGTTCGGGTCACTTTGATGGCTTTCATGCCCATAAGGAGCTCGACACTTGTATATATATATATATATATATATATATTAATTTGTCAAAGATGCTTCGCATCTCGAGAATAAAATCAAAATAAGCCGAATATGAAATAAAATGGAAGTATTAAAGGCTTCAATTACTATGTGAGCATAAGGGTTAGAAAACCTGCTTTTAAAACATCATTTTATATGCCTTGTATTAAAGTTGAACTTTTATACATGTCAAACCCTTTGTATATAGGTGCAAAAGAGACATAATACTACTTTCAAATAAAGCACTTAGGCCCAATTAACTGCAATGCATACACACAAACTAGGGAACAAAAATCATGGTAATCGTGTTTCACGGAAGTCGGGGGATGCCTAACACATTCCCCCCCCCCCCTAATCAAGCCCCCAAATTCTATGAATCTTGGTTTCCAAGACCAATTAAATAGAGTCCAATATTGGGCCATATTGCAAAACCTTTCAAAATTCGGTTGAGTTGATACAACCATTTAACTCATATCAACTGACAGCTCTGTCTAATTCGGACCAATTAAAATCAATATTTTCAAATCGTCGACATTATATGTCGATCTTTTCCTGAAATCTCACCCATTAGATTAAACAAATCACAAATAGAAAACATAAAGGGTAGAGAACCAAACTCTAGAAATTGGAAATTTTCCCGGCGTCGACAGGTGGCGACTCTGCTGGGGACAGTAAAGAGCTTAAGTCGCATTTCAATCTTTTTGATTCCCTTCTTTGTGCATGTGTGTGAAATGACGTATTTACATTGAATGGATGTGAATTTCTCTTTACCCTACTCAATATTAGTGCTTCACACAATGTTATCATTACATACGGTGAGGCGCAATGAATGTATGTTGTGTGATTCCTCCACCAGGAGGCAAACCAGTCGATGGCTCATTACTGCACTCAAGAGGAGACTAATTTCGCGAGGCTCAGAAAAGGCGCCACTCAGATCCGCTCCAATTGAAAGATCAGATTAACATCCCATCACGTTGATTGCGATGATCTGGGAACTTTCATGTCGAAAAGCCCGTGAGAGTAATCTTAAGATAGGTCAGCCTCTGATAAACCAAACGCGAAAGAAAGTCTCTTCATGACTTTCCCTTTTAATTCCATGTAAATGTCAATTCCATTGTAAATGTCAATCTTAAATCCTTTTAAATGTCAATATAAATATCAATTCCATTTCCTGTCAATTCAATTATTGTATAGATATCTAATCTTGTCACGATATTCGGTCATCATAAAAAAACAAACGTTTATTTTACAAGAAAACATTAAAACCCTAAAACTAACACATTGCATAACATACTACTGTTAATGCTTATTAAAACTAAACTACCTACTCTTTTTGTAGGCCGCAAGATTAGTTCCATTAACGGATCGAAAACTAAGAAGGTGAAAAGCCTATCCACCGACATGGCTGAAAGTGCCCAACATAAATCAGGTTTCGTATCTCGAAAAGAGTTTGAGGGACTTAAGAATCAAATAGCAGAATTGGCTATCCTCCTGAAAGAACAAAGTATAAGCACTCAGGGACAGACAGTGCCTACTTAACCAGAGTCCTCCTCGTAGGGTGGCAATCAAAGTGCTGATAAAAGGGGGAAGTACAGATACCTGAACCTCATTCCAATAAAGGGACTAACAAAACCCCTGAAATCATAAACCTTAGGGATGATCGAGAAACTAGGGATATAAGAAAGAAAGTCCAAGAAATGGAGGAAACCATCCAGTCAATCAAAGGGACTAGAAACTTTAGAAGTGTCACCTATTCATATCTCTACATATTCCCAGGGGCATGATATCCTGATAAATTTTAAGTCCCAGAGTTTGAAAAGTACAATGGGGCAGGCGATCCCTATACGCACCTAAAAGTATACATTGGTGAGCTGGAGTCTTACGGAGAGGATGAAAAGCTCAGAATGTAGTTATTCCAAAAAAGTCTAAATGGAGAGGTTAGAGACTGGTATGCCCGACTTGACAATTCCAAAATCCACAACTAGGAAGAGTTAGCCCACGCCTTCCTAAATTAGTACAGTTTTTAGTCATAAATGGCACCAGATCGATACCAAGTGACTAAAGTCAAAAAGTAGAGTACTGAGTCTTTCCATGAATATGCCCAAAGATGGAGGCATATAGCAGCACAGGTTAGCCCAACAATGACAGAAACTGTAATGGTAATGACTTTTATAGACATCCAAGAGGCACCTTACTATGAAAGGATCCTAGCAGGAATAGGCAAGTCATTCTCGGAGATGATCAAACATGGTGAAATGATAGAGATGGGCCTGAAAGCGGGAAAGATTAAAGATCTTAGAGCCTTAGAAATAGTTGTTGAGCATATACAGTGGGGCAGCTATGCAAGAGCTCCCAAAAGGGTACCCGAGAAAGGCGATGAAAAAGTATCCCTTGTTTTACAGGGGCAAGCTAGAAGACCAACCTACAGTCCCCCCCCCCCTTTGGAAGAAGTAAGGCAATCTATCATTTCGATAACAGAGCACATTCAACCAATGCCAGGATAGAAAGAGAAAATTTAAAAGAACAGAAAATCGGGTGTTCACTCCACTGGGCGATTCCCTTGAAAATGAATTGGTGAGGTTAATGGATCACAAGAAAATTACTGAATTGGCTCCACCTCTAGATCTAAGAAGCAAAATATACAATCCAAGTCAAAGATGTGCTTACCACTCAAGGTCTCCAGTACACGATACAAAAGATTGTTGGTCCTTAAAACATAAAATCCAAAATCTGATAGAAATTGGCGATGTTGTGGTCCAACGGCCTGACCAACCCAATGTCAGCACAAACCTTATGTTGCAGCATGATACGGAGGAGGTGAATAAGATCGCGTTAGGAAGTGTCAAACTGTGTCTAAATCATAAATACATACGAAGGATGGAGGAATACCCCTAAAGGAACAGAACAAATGTCCTCGAGTGGGAAAATCCAGAGGAGTATGCAAAAATCAGAGGCGATCCAACATCAAGTAACTCTGTTGGCTAATCTGATAGTGCTCCAACATCAGGATAAAAGGCAGCTTTTCACTTAATTATAAAGAAACCAAGAGAAGGAAGAGGTTAGCCAGAATGTAAGCATATCTCCCTCCAAAATAATCCAACTGATTGAAGAAGATCAAAACAGGCAAAAAGGACAAGAAAATTGGAGTGATAAAATTACTAGAAGATCTGGCAAACGGAAAAATCGCCTGGAGGAATGTGAATTCCTAAAGAGGAAATATCAAACCACATTCCAAACATTGTCAAACCCCTAAAATCCCATGGCACCGAGAGTCGGGGATAGTAGGCGGAGAAGAGTTTTCACGCCTTTGGGGGACTCAATGGAAAATGTGTTAGCACAGTTGGTTGCGCAAAAAAAAATCACTGAGCTTGCTTCACCTGCCAATCCCAAAAAAAGACATTATGATCTTAAGAAGAGATGTGCTTATCATTTTGGAGCACCGGGACATATGACAGAGGAATGTTGGCATCTACAACATACAATCCAGGATCTCATTAAAAATGGAGAACTGAAGATAGAAATCCCCATGACCAGAAAAGGCGAAAGGGAAATCAAGATCTTAAGATTTCCACTAGAGACAAACAGTTCAAAGGAAGTAATGGCTATGAACTCCAATCCTGGAAGAACACAAGGTTAACCCATCATAATGTGGGGAGTGGCAGAGGAAATGAGACAGTCCCCAAAGGAGATTCTTACGCCGCCATCAAACATCTTGTTACCCAAAGTTAACAACCACGTTTCTAATTTTACCCTCCTGGATGATGAGGAGGAAATATTAATCCTTCCCAGTGTAGAAAAAGTCAAAAAGGAAAGTTCCTTGCGAGAAATATAACAACAGTTTGAGAGAGACTTCATAGTTAAATCCTCTTAAGCTCATGAAAAAGATGAAGGAACAAATGAAGGAAAATGTGGTGAAGTTGTCGGGGAAGCCAACCCATAAAGGAATCAAGAGTTCATCCCTTTTTACGATGGGTTCAGTTTAAGAATCCTTGAGAGATGTGCTAAATCAGGAGGCGATCAATTTTTGGTAATAATTAAAGATATTAATGACCAAGAGGCAACCTCTATCGTGAGCCTCAAAGGCAACATAACCACTAATAACTGGACTATCAGGCCTCAACTAGCCAAGAAGGCGTAGATCTAGAAGATAAAGTTGTGAGTTCCAAGAGATGTTGGGATGGTATCACTTTCTTAGCCTTATGTCTTTTATTTTCCATGCATGTAAATATTGAAAAAGAAAAAAAATCAAAATATAAAGTCATTCAGGTCTTTACAGCCAAGCCTGAACTATGAAAAGATCTGATCTCTCCTTTCCATAGGAGTACATAGGCAGCCATCTATGGTGCGGTCAAACCAAACAATAAAATAAAACAAACCCTTAAACCAAGCTTAAACCCAAATAAACATTTTTCAACTATTTAAGCCAAGCTTGAACTATGAAAGAACTAATCTTCCCCCATCAATGGGAGTATGTAGGTGGCCATTTCTGGTGCAGTCTAACCCTCAAAAGAAATATCAAAAATTCTAACCCTAAACATAAACCCAAATACCAGTCTCAAGACACCAAATCAAACCTAAAAAACCGACATCCAAGAAAGACCCTCAAAGTCAGCGACCAATGTTAAGAAGACCCAACGACACCTCAATGTAATTTCATCAAATCCAGCATAAGTCCTGAAAAGGAATAGATAGCGATATATTAAAGATAGCCAGTCACAGGGATAAAATGGAAATCTTTATAAGATGCGACCCTTCAACAACTTATCATTCTTGAAGTACGAGAAGAATTGATCTCCTTTGACCTACAGAAGCACATGGGCTACTATCGTGGCAAAGTCTATCCCAAACCCGACTACCTGTTCCCTGAGAAAAGGCCACAGATTAAACCTCACAGATCAAGCCAAACCTGTTTGAATCCATCACCAACCAAGTTGAACTCTCTGGTCTAATTCAGTGGAGTCTGAAGGCCTCTCAACATCAATCATCAAAGTTGAAACAACAACACAGCGATATATTAAGCATGATCATCAACAAGGACCTTCAAAGAGCTGACACTGATGAGTGGATTTTATACCTAAGAATTGGATGTCTTTTCGGACTTAAACAATGACTAATCCATCTATTTTAGTATTGTTTTATGCGTTTAAGTTTGTTTTGTGTGTAGGGTCAGTACATATTGGCTAAGGCAAGGGTTAAATGGAAAGGCAAGAGATTAACAAGAAAAGCAACAAGAATTAGTAAACACATAGCCCATTACCATTTGGTTTCATAGAAAGCAAATACCCGTGGGGATGGGGGTAAATGTCACCGATTAAATTTAATACCCCTTGAGGTGGAGGTGCTGCAGAGAGAAGAGAGTGTTCTGATGTAATTCTACTTCTGTTGTGGCGTGGCTTTGTGGACATTGGATGTGATTGGGAAAAGAAAAGGGGTGTATTCAGTTATAGAAAAGGAGACTTCATCAATGATCATCAACAACTAAAAACCCCTAGTTTTTGGAGATTCTTAGAGGAATTGAAGCAAGGAGCTAGGATCATAGAGATTGAAGATTGTATTGAAGAAAAAGGTGGTTCTATTAACTATTTTTCATTCTTCAATTTTAGTTATGTATTCGGGATGTTTATTTCTTTGATCTTTTCAGTATTTATTTCATTAGTCATGAACTAAATTTACTTATTAAGCTTATGATGGATCTTTAAGTGTAATGAGGATTATCATGCTTTGATTTTAATTCATTAATGTTATTTTTAGTTCATCTATTATGATTTGAGCGTAATCTATGAGTTGCTTGATCACCAATTCTTTATGAACTTATATGAATTCAAGAGATGAAATATAGGTTTAGACTTAGTCATAATAGAGTGTGTTTGTGATTTCTGTGTTTTGATGGAATTCATAATTTATGTTTAGGATAGAGATATACCTATTCATCGCATGTAATCTTATGAGAACTTGGGATTAAACCTTCTTTAATTGTAATTCATATAGAGATATAGTGAATTAGTTAATTAGGGTGTTTGGCTTAATTCTATCATTTATGGATTTAAGTTGATATGGGTATAGTGCATCGAGAGATGGTTATATCTACTTTCATGTTCTTGGTTAATGAGCTGTAATAGTTATCTTGAATTAAAAAGAAGTGTGATAATCTGAGTGAAGCATAAAGTGAAGTTGTAGGCTTAATTCTCCAATATTTGATTAAAATTTGTGGTAGTTAGTTGATTTTATTTTATTTAATAGTTTTTCATTTATTTCATTATTAAATCATTTAGTTTAATAAAATTGAGATAATACAAAGTTGGTAATTATTATATTGCTTGTTGATTACGTATACTTGTGTGTCGTGCTTAATTAGATTACACCCAATAAGTTTTTGGTGTCGCTGCCGGGGACAAATAATCGATTTTATTACTATCAATATCAGTTTAATTGTATCAATTTTAGTTAAACATTTTTCTTTTTCTTTTTGTTTTATTTCTTGTTTCAGGTTCTCTTGATTAATGCATGCAAACTCGATCAAAGAAACCAGAATTACTTCTTTACGAGGACAACATTGAAAGAAGGTTTTTAAGGTTGAGTAAGTGGATTAAAGAAACTAAGGAGAACTTTGAGAAGGAAGAAACCATGGCTGCGAAAGATCAGAAAGCATTTAGGGACTATGCCACACCAAGGGTAACTGAAATTCAGTCAAGCATCACCAGGCCTACAATTACTGCGGACAATTTTGAGATAAAGCCTGGCACAATTCAGAGGATTCTAAATTCGATACAGTTTGGGGGATTGGATAATGATGATCCAAATAAGCATTTTGTGAGCTTTTTGGAGATATATGATAACATCAAGTACAATGGGGTATCTGATGATGCAGTGAGACTTCGTTTGTTCCCATTCACACTCTAAGATAAGGCAAAGAGCTGGTTATATTCACTACCATTAGGATCAATCACTACTTGGGATGACCTAGCTCAAAAGTTTCTGGCAAAATTATTCCCATCGGTGAAGACTGCGAAGATAAGGAATGAGATTACAACATTTGAACAGCAGCATGGGGAGTCACTATATGAAGCTTGGGAATGATATAAAGAGTTATTGAGAAAGTGTCCGCATCACAAATTACCCAAGTGGTTGCAGATGAATACCTTCAATAATGGGCTGAACAGTAATCTTCGGACTAGTATAGATGCAGCGTTGGGAGGAGCTTTTATGGCTAAGAGATTTGAGGAAGCTTATGACTTGATTAAAACTATGGCAACTAACAACTACCAGTGGCCAACAGCAAGAATGACTCAACCTAAGGCAGCTGGAGTGTTAGAGGTGGATGGAGTTACGGCTTTAGCAGCTCAGATTCCAACGCTATCAAAGAAAATAGATGTCCTCACGGGAGTAAAGGTTCAATAGGTAGCTTATGTGTATGAATTATGTGTGGGGGAACATTCAACAGAGCAGTGTGCTATAAATCCGGCAGCAATTTAGTGTGTAGGTAGCTATAATCGACCTCCTAATCCATATCAGAATACCTACAATCCAGGGGCAAGGAACCACCTAAACTTTTCGTGGAGCAACAATCAGAATCGGCAACAAGCTCCACGAACATCATATCCCCCCAGTTTCCAAAATTAGCATCAACAATTAGCCCTACATCAAGAGAAAAAGTCAGATTTGGAGGAGCTATTGTTGAAGTATATATCCGGTAATGAGGCATTAATGAAAACACAAGCAGCGACAATTAAAAATCTGGGAAATCAGATGGGACATCTTGCGATGGCCTTGAATAACAGACCTCAAGGGACTTTACCGAGTGACACTGAGAAGAATCCAAGGGGAAATCAAGAGCAGTGTCAAGCTATTATGTTACGGAGTGGAAAATATCTAGAGGGGAAAAGTGCAAAAAAATTGCTAAGGAAAGATGTTAAAGAAAGTGAAGAAAAAGTGGTTGAAGAGAAGAAAGGTAAATAAAGACAAGTGGCTAAGGAACAAGCAGATGTTGAACCAGTTGTCTATCCTCCACCACCATTTTAGCAAAGGGTTCAAAAGAAAAAGCTAGACAAATAGTTCTCTAAGTTTTTGGAAATCTTCAAAAAGCTACAGATAAATATTCCATTTACAAAAGCCCTAGAACAAATGTCGAGTTATGCGAAGTTTATGAAGGGTATTTTGTCAAGGAAGAAGAAATTGGAAGACTATGAGACTGTTGCATTGGCGAAGGATTGTAGTTCGGTATTGGAAAGGAAGTTTCCTCCAAAGTTGAAGGATCCAGGTAGTTTCACTATTCCTTGCACAATTGGAAACATGTCCTTCAACAAATGCTTGTGTGATTTGGTGTGAGTGTGAATCTCATGTCGTTATCTGTGTACACTCAGTTGGATTTGTTAGCACCAAAACTAACAAACATATCATTATAGCTTGCAAACAGATCAGTTACTTATCCGAGGGGAATTGTTGAAGATATATTGGTCAAGGTGGATAAGTTTATATTTCCAGCAGATTTCATCACCCTTGACTACGAATAAGACAAGAACATTCATATTATCTTAGAGAGACCATTCTTGGTAACTAGGAGAACTCTCATTGATGTGCAAAAAGGAAAGTTAAAAATGAGAGTCCAAGACCAAGAGGTTACATTCAATGTTTTCAGAGCTATGAAATTCCCTACGAATGATGAAAAGTGTTTCAGAATGGATGTGATCGAAAAAATGGTTAGTGAAGATCTGATTCGAGGTATGGATAGGGACCCATGGAAAAATTCTCTACTGGGAGATGTAGACTTGGATGATCTAGAGTTTATTGACTATTTGCATATGTTGGATGTGTTACCTAGAGTGAGTAGATTCAAGGTGCCATTCAAGCCATTACATACGGAACAAAAATCATCGGCACGAATGAAACCCTCACTTGAGGAACCACCCACAATTAAAGCCTCTTCCTAAAAACCTCAGGTATTCATTTTTGGGTAATTCAGATACTTTACCTGTTATTATTGCATCTTTACTTAATGATTTGTAGGAAAGTACGTTGTTGAGGGTTCTTCAAGAGGACAAAATTATGATAGGATGGACAATTGCTGACATCAAGGGAATAAGCCCTTCGTTCTGTATACATAAGATTCTCTTGGACGATGAGACAAAACCAATAGTGGAATAACAAAGGAGGCTCAACCCAATTATGAAAGAGGTAGTGAAGAAAGGGATTCTAAAATGGTTGGATGCTGGGATAATCTACTCTATCTCAAAAAGTTCATGGGTGAGCCAAGTGTAGTGTGTCCTGGAGAAAGGTGGGATGACAGTCGTGACCAATAAAGATAATGAGCTTATACCGACTAGGACAGTACTCTGTTGGAGGGTTTGCATAGATTACAGGAAACTCAACAAGGCAACCCCGGAAGGATCAATTTCCATTACCTTTCATTGATCAGATGTTGGATCGATTGGCTAGACACGAGTACTACAGCTTGTTGGATGGGTATCCAGGGTACAATCAAATTGCAATTGCATCTGAAGATCAAGAGAAGACGACATTTATATGCCCATATGGCACCTTTGCCTTTAGGAGGATGTCATTCAGACAGTGTAACGCACCAACGACTTTTAAGAAATGTATGATGGTGATATTTTTAGATATGGTGGAACGCAATGTAGTATTTTGTATGGATGACTTTTCAGTATATGGGGATACATTCGACAGATTCTAGAGAATTTGGTTATGGTACTGAAATGCTGCGTGGAAACCAATCTGGTGTTGAACTGGGAAAAATGCCATTTTGTGGTCGAAGAAGGAATCATCCTTGGGCACAAAGTCTCTGCGAAATGATTGGAAGTAGATCGTGCAAAGTTAGAAAAAAAAATTGAGAATCTTTCACCACCAACATTGGTTAAAGGGATTCGAAGTTTTCTCGAGCATGCTAGATTCTACCATCGGTTTATTTAAGACTTCTCAAAAATTACAAAACCATTATGCAGTCTTTTGGAAAAACAAGCAATTTTTAGATTTGATGAAGAGTGTTTGATAGCTTTTGAACAGTTAAAGAAGAAGTTGACAACAGCCCCCGTAATCATAGCACTGGATTGGACGATGCCATTTGAATTGATGTATGATGCTAGTGATTATGTGGTAGGGGTTGTTTTGGGACAATGTCGAGACAAGATTTTTCATGCTATCTACTATGCGAGTAAAACATTTATGGATGCTCAATTGAATTATACAACTACCGAGAAGGAATTACTTGGGTTCGTGTATGCCTTTTATAAATTTTGTTCATACCTGATAGGAACAAAGGTTGTTGTATACACTGACCACTCAGCGATTCACTATCTAATATCCAAGAAAGATACAAAGCCTAGGCTTATTCATTGGATTCTACTCCTTTAAGAGTTTAATTTAGAAATCAAAGATAGGAAGGGGACATAAAATCAGGTAGCTAATCATCTTTCGAGGTTGGAAAATCCGAACAAAGATAAGGCAGATAAGGTATTGATCACGAGTCATTTTTGGATGAATAGTTGTTTAAGGTGAGTTCAAAATTTCCATGGTATGCGGATTTTGCCAACTACTTGGTGAGCAAGATCTTTCCTCTAGATTTGACACGTCAATAGAAGAAGAAATTCCTACATGATGTAAAGTGGAATATGTGGGATGAGCCTTATTTATTCAGATAGTGTGCAGATAAGATGATTCGTCGATGTGTGCCTCATAGTGAAGTGAATAACATATTGCACGCATGCCACACATCTTTATATGGGGGACACTATGGAAGTGAGCAAACAGCGGAAAAAGTTCTTCAGGTAGGATTCTACTAGCCCACTTTATTCAAAGATGCACACCAATTCGTAAAAAGCTGTGATCGATGTCAAAGGGTGGGCAATATATCAAAAAGGAATGAGATGCTGCTCAACATAATCTTAGAAGTAGAAGTTTTTGATGTGTGGGGGATGGATTTCATGTGACCTTTTTTGCCTTCATATAACAATCTCTATATCTTGCTGGCAGTAGACTACGTGTCTAAATGGGTCGAAGCTGTGGCACTCCCAACAAATGATGCCAAAGTTGTCTCAAAATTTCTACAGAGAACATCTTTATGAGATTTGGCACGCCAAAAGCAATTATAAGTAATGAGGGAAGTCACTTCTGAAATAAGTTCTTTATAGCTCTCTTGGAAAAATATGGGGTCAAGCACAGAATTACACGGCCTATCATCCCTAAACGAGCGGCCAAGCCGAAGTTTCAAATAGAGAGGTGAAAAATTTTTTAGAGAAAATAGTGAATCCGAACAAAAAAGACTTGTCTCTAAAATTAGATGACGCTTTAAGGGCATATCACACAATATATAAGACTCTGATTGGTATGTCTTCGTATCAACTTGTTTACAGAAAAGTGTGTCACCTCCCAGTTGAACTTAAGCATAAAGCATACTGGGCCATATAGAAGTTGAAATTCGATCTAACAGTTGCGAGGGAGAAAAGACTGCTATAACTTAACTAGTTAGATGAATTTTGGTTGTATGTATACGAGAACTCCAAGTTGTATAAAGAAAAGGTTAAGAAGTGGCACAATTAGAAAATTTTGAATAGAAAGTTCGAACCGGGCCAAGTTATGTTATTGTACAACTCTCGACTAAGATTATTTCCTAGGAAACTCAAATCAAGATGGTCGGGGCCATTCACCATCAAAACAGTCTATCCACATGGTGTCGTTGAACTCTATAGCCAGAATCCACTGGAAACATTCAAAGTCAACGGGAAACATTTAAAGCACTATTGGGGTGGTAACCTCGATCACCAAGCAACCTTAATCACTCTTGCCGATGTGACATGACACAGGAAGTAGTCAGGCTGAAAGACTTAAAAATAAGCGCTAATTGTGAGGCAACCCAATTTTCATGTTATTTGCAGTATTTAGTTTCATATTGTATAATTCAGTAGATTACCTATTAGCGTTAGTACTTAGTAATTCAATTTTTAGCAATTAATAGGATAATTAGCTCACGAATTAGTCATTGTGTCTTAATCTTAACTTCCTTGCTCAATTTTTATGGTAACTAGATTTAATAGTAGTTTTATTGGATTTCAGGTATCAAGAGTAAAGTTAACATGGGTGCGGGACAAAACAGCATAAAATCAAAAGTTGTGCAAGAAACAAGAGAGCCTGGGTGGACCTAAATTAAGCTCGACACACACTCGCCTTTGCAAGTGTTCTTTTGTACATGCCATACAAGGGGTTTATAGCACAAAGAACCCTCTACCCGTGAGAGGTTGTAAAGTACTATTTTTAAAAAACCTTCTACAGTCGTGCCTCCCCCACTTCCCTCTCTTAAAACCGAAGCTTAAACACCAAATTCACACGATTTCTCCCCAAAGCTCCCACTTCCCACCAAGTTCGGCCCTCTAATACATTCCTTTATATACTCCAACTCCAATTGCACCAAATCAACATCAAAGTTCATCTTTCCATCACAAACCTAGAGTTTTCACCATATAATTGCAATTCACAAAGCTAGGGCTCAAAAATTCAAATTTGTGTATATATTGGAAGGGAATCACTACTTGTTCATTAATTTTAATGCATTGGACTGTGGGTAAGCTTCCTTTTGGGTTTTAAGAATACTTGGTAGTGTGTGTTCAGTTTGTTAGCATATATTGGTTCTATTGGGTTTCACACACGCCAAGTGTTTGACAGAAAGCTTAAGTAAACAATTTGGGGGATTTTGACTTGATTTGGTACACTATGGCATCAAAAACACCAGTAAACAGACAAAGGGGTGAAGGGTCATCACTGCCCACACGAAGCTTTGATAAAAGGAAATTTGTCAGTGCCTTAGTGGCAGACAAATTTGATTACTTTTCCCCAAAAGCACTGACACCTGAGCGTGGGTTGAGGCCTGAATCATTCAATGGTCAGATGAGGCGCCAAATTCATGATCAAGGTTGGGACTCATTCACAGATCAACCGGACCCAACAATGGTAACAGTTGTGAAGGAATTCTATACGAATACGGAGGACAAACCAGCATTCGTTGCATTCATTCGAGGAAAATAAGTGCCATTTGGGCCAGAAGCGATAAATGAGTTCTACAATGTAAGAGCCCCGGCCACATGCTAGTATTCTCAGCTTCACGACAGCAACCCCAACTACGACCAGTAGTTACTATTTGCATGATTCTAGCTTTCTAGATGGTTGAGGTTATTCTAGCCAATGATGAGATTGGAATTGCGTAGACAAGATTTGGTATTGACAGCCAGGGCTTAGATGTAATTTTATATCTTGACCTAAATTTTTGCCTATTTAAAACTGATATAATCAGGATAGCACAGTAAAATGACTATATTGACTGATTGGGTATAAATTTACACATAATTGATTTATTAAGGAGAAATTTAGATTTAATGAAAGGAATTCAGTGAATTAGTGGTAAAGGCTAAGATTAGGTAGAAACCTAAGTTTAGGGAAAGATTTGGGATATATTTGGAAAAAACAAACAAAAAAAGAAAAAAGAAAGAGAAAAAGTAATGAAAAAAGGAAAAAATAGTATGAATAAACTGTGGCTAGTTTAGTTTTGTGGCCTTTGTTACTTGAGTAAGTACTCCCGAGGGGATGTCTCTACACCCAGCGCCCTAAAGACATCTAGTTTGGGTGTCGTTGGCTAATGGGTAGCACTGAAAAGCCTAAAAGGACTAGACATTGCATAGTCATGAGTAAAATAAAAGTGAAATACGGGAAAAAGAGCAAAAAGCCCCCTTGCGTGAATAAGAAAGCAAAAATATCCCATATTGACTTCTAATTTTCGTATTTGCTGAGATTTAGCCTGATCTTGCTTGTTTACAGATTTCTTGATGTAGAATTATTTTCCTCTTTTAAAGAAGCATATTATGTGTCTTATTTGAGTTATAGTCAGTTAATATGGTTGTTGAGCACACATGCATTATATCAGTCATAATAGGGAATGATTTGATGATTGATATGAGAATATTGACATGTTTTTGAAAGATTTACTATTCATGTGTATTGTGATTTCTCTAAGGCATTTTGAATAGCTTTTATTATATCAGATAGCTGGATTCGTAGGCATGTAGTTAGTAGCATTACATTGCATTTTGTTGTGCTTGAGGACAAGCACAGTTTAAGTTTGGGGGAATTTGATGAGTGGGTTTTATACCTACGAATTAGATGTCTTTTCGGACTTAAACAGTGACTAATCCGTCTATTTTAGTATTATTTTATGCGTTTGTGTTTGTGTTGTGTGCAGGGTCAGTGCATATTGGCTAAGGCAAGGGTTAAGTGGCAAGGCGGCAGAGATCACAAGAAAAGCAAAGAAGAATCAAGAAATCTGAGCTATAACCTCACCAGGCGTGCTTTCATAGAGAAAATACCCCGCCGGGGTGGAGGTACACATCACTAGCCAAATTAAATACCCCGCTGAAGCGGAGGTACACATCATCACCTGAATTAATTAAATACCGAGTCGGGCGGGGTTTTAGAGAAGAAATAGTTCACGTATGAGGATGCGCAGCAGAGAAGAGAGTGTTCTGATGTAATTCTACTTCTGTTGTGGCATGGCTTTGTGGATTTTGGATACGATTGGGACAAGAAAGGGGGCGTATTCAGTTATAGAAAAGAAGACTTCATCAACTCTAATCATCAATGATCATCAATAACTAACAAACCCTAGTTTTTGGAGATTCTTCGAGGAATTGAAGAAAGGAGCTAGGAGCACGAAGATTGCAGATTGTATTGAAGAAAAGGGTAGTTCTATTTACTATTTTTCATTCTTCAATTTCAGTTCTATATTCGAGATATTTATTTTTTTGAGATTTTCAGTATTTATTTCATTAGTCATGAACTAAATTTACTTATTAAGCTTATGATGGATCTTTAAGTGTAATGAGGATTATCATGCTTTGATTTTAATTCATTAATGCTATTTTTAGTTCATCTATTATGATTTGTGCGTAATCTATGAGTTGCTTGATCACTAATTCTTTGTGAACTTATATGAATTCAAGAGATGAAATATGGGTTTAGACTTAGTCATAATAGCATGTGTTTGTGATTTTTGTGGTTTGATAGAATTCATAATTTATGTTTAGGATAGAGATATACCTATGCATCACATGTAATCTTATGAGAACTTGGGGTTAAACCTTCTTTAATTTTAATTCACATAGAGATATAGTAAATTAGTTAATTAGGGTGTTTGGCTTAAATCTATCATATGTGGATTTAAGTTGATATGGGTATAATGCATCGAGAGATGGTTATATCTACTTTCATGTTCTTGGTTAATGTGCTGGAATAGTTATCTTGAATTAAAAAGAAGTGTGATCATCTGAGTGAAGCATAAATTGAAGTTGTAGGCTTAATTCTCTAATATCTGATTAAAATTTGTGGCAATTAGTTGATTTTATTTTATTTCATATTTTTTCATTTATTTCATTATTAAATCATTTAGTTTAATAAAATTGAGATAATACAAAGTTGGTAATTGTTAGGATAAAATTTATATTTGTCTTTGTGGGAACGATATTGTACTTATCATTATATTATTTGTTGATCATGTATACTTGCGTGCCGTGCTTAATTAGATTACACCCAACAGACACCCTCAATCTGAAACCTTCATCAAATTAGAAGAAGAAAATCATCAAAGCCAATTGCATCTACAAGTCAAAACGAGGATTGGGGCAAACCAAAAGTCAAAGTTCCACTACCTGTTTACCATATGGGTTATGAGGTAAAAAAACTCTTTCGATCTCTACATCTTATCAGCCCATCTGTCAAAGCCACTACCCTATGCAACAAGCAAGACATGGGCAATTTCAGAATCGGTGACAACCTGATATTGGGACCCTTAAAAAAAGATTAGGGTAATGTCGGAAACAACGATAACTCAACACTAGGGCATTCATCGACCATCCTAAAAAGGAAAATGCACTAGTCAGCACCATCAGCATGGTCCATCATCATCAAAGCTTCCCTTATATCATTTCATTGGTGATCTAGTATGATCATTTGGTCTTTTACAATCAAAATTTGCTTAATCTACATGTGAGGTACGAAACTTTCATTTCTTTATGCTCTTTCGGTCTTTATTTACACGCAATAGCATCCGTGGAGCAAGAATCGCGGGAACGATTAGAATTTAGATTATTCAACCTTTTTTGATTAGGCACGACATCCTAGTTCAAAGCATTTTTTGGAACAGACATGACCTCATATGCATGTCTGTACTTTGCGATTGACCTGACTCTTAGTTGTGCGGGATGAAACTATGGCGATAACAATGACAATTAATGAAAAGATAAAAGATAAGTTGCTAGCCTAATGTCTTGAATCGTGGCCTAAGTTTCTCGATTTATTAAGCCTGATGGGTGTCTTTACACCTGGTGCCCTAAAGCCATCTAGTTTGGGAGTCACCGGCCCAACTCTCGTTACATGGGTAGCTTAGTACCTAAGAAAATGAGCATTACGAGGAAGAAGAAGGCGAGACTTGAGCAAATCTGAATCGTGGTCTAGGTTAATCGAGCAATTAAGCCTGAGGGGTGTCTTTACACCTGGTGCCCTAAAGCCGTCTGGTTTGGGAGTCACCGGCCCAACGCTTGCTACATGGGTAATTTAAGCCTAAGAAAATGGACCTTACACAACTCAGGCGAGGAGCAAATATAGTAGACCGCTTGACTTGTATCAAAGTATGGCCTTTGTTACTCGAGCAAATAAACCTGAAGAGATGTCTTTACACTTAGTTCCCTAAAGCCATTAGGTTTGAGAATTATTGGTTCAAAATTCCTGCTAAGAAAATGTGAAAAGTTAGAAAAAGAAAAAATTTGCAATGAAACCTGTCGACGTCGGGATTTTAATTTATCCCTTTTTGTTCTTGTCTTTTGGTGTTCTCATTTTATGTGAGATTTGTTTGAAAAAACAAGTTTGAAAAGGTCCGACATGTATATGTCGATGATTTGACTGTTAGAGTCACCAGTTGGTATTTTTAAATAGTTGCACCAACTCAACCAAGAAAAGGTTTACACAAAGACCCAATGATTTGACACTGTTTAACTGGTCTAAGAAACTGAGATTCGTTAGGGTCCGGGGGCTTGATTAAGCGGAGGGAAGGTGTTAGGCACCCCCGACTTTCGTGATAACACGGTTACCACCACTTTTCATTAAAATTTTATCTCTATGTGTGTGTGTATGTGTAAGACCCCAACTTTTATGAATAAAGATGAATTTTCTATAATTATCATTTTTTGAATATTATGGAATGAATTTGATATAATGTTATAGTTTTGGGTAATAGTTATAAATTTTGCAAAGTACGCAAGTTGTTATATAATATTCGATTGGTCGGGGAATATTCATTTTAACAGGAATATTTGCAATGATCAAGATAATCATTGGTGGACCCCACAACAAAATTATTGTCGGATTAAGAAAATGACAAAAATATTTTATGAAAATAATGGCAGAAGTTTTATCGTTAACTGTTGAAACACCCAGTGTTAAAAGTACATGAATACGCGTGGTTACATAGTAACACACGATATTGATTATTGATGCTTACGTGAGAAGTCACTCAGCTTTGTTCAATTATTGCTTTAGAAATTGTTGCATAGTATATCACGTTAATTGATTCAATTATTGTTGATATTTTATATATTATTAAATCAATAATTGAGACGACGAAGTTATTAATATTATTATTTGCAATATTAACGATGTCTAGAAGTTCTGCCAAGGAGAGGTTTGGTCACCTAATTGCGCGCCAATAGGGAGAAATCCTTATTGGAAAGCCCCCTCTTTCTTGGGAACAACCTGGTCGATTAATAGTATGAATTATAATAATGATGATGAAGTTTTATTTTATTAGTATTATTAATGTAATAAAACAAAAAAGCTTTTTATATAAAACAAAATACTTTTATAAAGTTATTCGTTTTATTAGACTATAAATAGAATATATTATATTCTATTATGCATAGTATTTTGCATAGTAAAATCTTTTTATATAAAATAGAATACTTTTATAAAGTTATTCGTTTTATTAGACTATAAATAGAATATATTATATTTTATTATGCATAGTGTTTGTATATAGTACTCGATAGTGTTTTTGTATAGTAAAATCTTTTTATATAAAATGTAATACTTTTATAAAGTTATTCGTTTTATTAGATTATAAATAGAATATATTATATTTTATTTAAAAGATTTTGTTTTATTAGAATATTTTATAGTAAATCAATCTGGACCGTCCGTTTAAAAGTAAATCAATCTGGACCATTCAGGAATTAGTTACTATTCAGTCCATTCTCCTATAAATAGAAGCTCATTCCTTCATTATTATTTCTTACTAATTCACTGAAACTCTAGAGAGAGAAACTATAGAGAGAGAAGAGAAGTATTCTGCTACTTCACTACCCCTATATCCAGTTGTTCTAAGGTAAGGGGTATTACTTCTTTCGTATTCATGAAGAGAACTTATGTTATTCCATTCTTTATTATCTCATTAGAATAACTCAGATAATGCAAGCTACCCTATACTTGGTGAAATTCTTCTGTTATTCCATTCTTTATCATTATGTTGGAATAACCTATCTATGCGAAGTACCGCATACATGGTGAAATTCTTCTGTTATTCCATTCTTTATTATTCTGTTGGAATATCCTGTCTGTGCGTTTACGCATGACCTGGTTCCGTTATTTATTATTCTCGTTGGAACATCCCGCTCCGGCATGAATTTACCGACACGGTTCTCGTTATTTATATATACCGTTGGAATATCCACGTCGTACGTTTACGCATGACTTGGTTCCGTTATTTATTATACGTTGGAATAACCCGTCTGCAAGGGTCTATCGCGATGCCCGGTGATTTCTTTTGTTGTTCCATTCTTTATTATACTCAGTTGGTTAAAGTTTGACTTCTATACTCCATGAAATTAGTGGAATATCCTTGATATTTGCGCTTCATCCAGTATCTTTTCATGGAAATATTAATCTGAGCATTCTTGAATTTTACTCTACAAAGAAGTATCATGTGAACAAATTGGACGTTATTAGTTCCTGGATAAATTAATTCTTGAACTTGTTTTATTGAATTCTTATATCATTGTCATCATCCTCATGTTTATATTATGTTGAAAGTCATCTGTGGCCTGTAGTGCATAGATGGACTTGGTATGATTATGACCAAGGTTTAATCGGTAATCATGATTGTAATGTTACAAATGATGTGGTAAAAGTCCTCATTGGCCCGTAGTGCGTTGATGAACAGTTGTTGGCATGATCATGACCATTAATGAATACACGAATATCCTTGGCCCGTAGTGCATGGATAATTTATGGTTGTGATACTAATGAATATCCTTGGTCAGAAAAGTGTGGATGATGTGGATTATTTATTATTGTCGATTCCCAAAGAATAAAAGTGATGAAAAACCTTTTAAATCATAAAAGATAGTAGATTTGATTCTCTACTTGACTCTTTTAATGGATTGCTTATTCCGATGCAGTTAAACTTGATGTTTGTTATATTGTATCAGTTTAACACTGTTGAAGGCTAACGATAATTTATTCAGTATTATCTTAGTCATAATATTTCTTCTTTGGGCTAGTTGAGCTCACCCTTTTATTTTCATTGTTCTCTTCAGAAATGAGAACGAAAGAGTGGACTAGTCGGGGAGCGGAGTGACGGTTCGAGATAATAGCATTAGTAGTCCCTCACTATTCTCGTTAAATAGTGTGATAATAAATGTAATGAGGACTCAATTGAGTGTGGATATTGTCTAGATGACAATATTTGTATTAAAACTCACAAAGATATGTTTTGTCATATTTTACACATTGTTGTATAATTAAGTTGTATTTGAATTTTGTACCATGTATTTGGCGACTCAAGATAGGTGATGTATACCTATTTTGGGGGCGCCACATTGATATCAAAGCTTAGGATATGATCCCAGCTAAGATGTGAGACAAGAACTAGGAGGGAGAGACGAGGAATTCCTTCACTAATATGACCTACCTAAGTTTATTTAATATTTAATTGGTGGAATCACGAGTATAGGGATAATATGTGATATGTTAATTAACCCTTGTTTTGTGGCGATGATTTGAAAATGACATCCGAGAATGTTAAGAACATCAATGCAAAGACAGAGACCGTTGAGTCTCCATAGATCAATAATCAGGATAATGTGCATCAGGAAGGCGACAATCCTCAGGCAAACAACAACACTGACCAGATGATGAACGATGGCATGTTCAGAGGCTTTATGAAATTCATGCAACATCAGGCAAGAGCGGCTCCTGACAAAATGCGGTGGAAACACCGGCAACTCTCGGACGATCACCGCTTAAGCGCTTCAAGGAACTGGGACCACCGGAGTTTTTTGGAGAGCCAAAACCACTTAAGGCGGAGACGTGGATAAAGCAGATCTGCAAGATATTTGATGTCCTGGGATGCTCCGAGGATCAAAAGGTTCCCTTTTCCACCTTCACCTTGTGTACAGAGGCAGATTACTGGTGGGAATCTGTAAAACGTACTCAACCTGCCGCACTGAAGATGACTTGGGAGAAGTTCCATGAATTGTTCAACGACAAGTACTTTGTCGAAAGTATTCGTCACATGAAAGAGGTAGAGTTCATCAAGCTGGAGCAAAATAACATGACCATGTCGCAGTATGAAGCCAAGTTTGCCGAGTTGTCTCGGTTTGCGTCCCATTTGGTTGATAATGAGGAGAGAATGACATGAATGTTTATAAGAGGTTTGAAACCCGAGATGCGTCAATATTTTATATGTCATAAACTGTGTTTGTATTTAGATGTTGTTAATAGGGCTCAGCTATTGGAGCGCGATAATGAATCAACCCAACCAAAAGAGAGCAATCGGCAAAATGATAATACCAGTGATAATAGTCATTAAAGCGAAGACAATAAGCGTGGAGGGAATCAACATGCCAGAAATGGTAACCACTTCGGTGGTAATCATGGCCAAAATAATAAGAATGGACATTTCAAGAAGAGGAGATTCAATAATGATGGAAAGACGTCAGCACCATCACCCGTTGTTAAGGAAGGAGAACGACCACCTATCATATTCTTCAAATGCAGAGGGGAGGGACACATCAGTCCAAACTGCGCGATGTCGTCCAAAGCATGTTATTATTATGGAAGAGAAGGTCACCTAGCCCAATTTTGTCATTCACCGAAGACAAGTTCAGCTAGTATGGAGGCACCAAAGGACGTCCCAGAAAAGTCAAAGCCAGCAGTACAAGGGAGAGCATTTGTCGTGACCTCCCAGAAAGCAAGGAACCTGAACGAGGTCATCACGGGTAAGCTTTTCATAAACTCTAGCGAAGTATATACCTTATTTGATACTGGTTCTACCCATTCTTTTATTTCTCCTACTAGCACTCAATGTTTAAATTTGACTCCGGAGAAATTGGACTTTGACTTATCTGTTGAAACTCCGTTGGGAGAAACCTTCATTACATCCACTGTTTATAAGTCTTGTTTGGTTCAAATCGGTACCCTCACATTACCTGTCGATCTTATTTCATTGAAAATACTTGCATTTGACGTAATTCTAGGAATTGATTGGTTAACTACTCATCATTAAAAAATTGATTGTTTTCGTAAGGTTGTTAGCTTTCATATTCCTAACCAAACTATTATGTGAATTCAAGAAACCAAACCATTAAAATCAATCACTGTCATCTCAAGCCATAAAGCTATTCGTTTATTGAAAAACGGATGTCAAGCTTTCTTTAGCTCATGTCACGGATCTAAACAAAAATACGTCAGTTCTGAATGATATTTCTATTGTTAATGAATTTACTGACGTATTCCCTGAAGAACTTCCTGGCCTACCCCCAGAGCGTGAAATTGAATTTTGTATCGACCTTGAACCTAGTACAAAACCTATTTCCAAAGCCTCATTGCCACGTATTGATGACCTGTTTGACCAGTTGCAAGGCGCCAAATTCTTTTCAAAGATTAATCTTCGTTCCGGATATCACCAATTGAAGATTAGAACCGATGACATTCCAAAGACGGCTTTCAGAACTTGGTACGGGCATTATGAATTCCTAGTCATGTCTTTTGGATTTTCTAATGCTCCTGCAGCCTTCATGGATATGATGAACCGAGTATTCAAGGAATATTTGGATCACTTTGTGGTCGTCTTTATTGATGACATCCTTATTTATTCCAAAAGCCGTGAAGATCATGAGCAACACATGAGTTTGATACTTCAAAAGCTTCGTGAATATAAGCTTTATGCCAATTTAAAGAAATACGAGTTCTAGCTTGAGAAAGTAGCATTCCTTGGGTACGTGGTATCAAGTAATGGAATATCTGTTGACCCAGCAAAGATTAAAGTTATTCAAAGCTTGGAGCAACCTAAATCAGTGACCGAAGTACGTAGCTTTCTCGGCTTAGCTGGTTATTATCGGAGATTCGTAGAAGGGTTTTCTCGAATCGCTACTCCCTTAACTCAGCTGACTCAGAAAGATACAAGATTCTGTTGGAACGAGGAATGTGAGAAGTGTTTTCAAGAACTTAAGAGGAGACTCATTTCAGCACCTATTCTGACAATACCATCTGGCTCGGAGGGATTTGTCATCTACAGTGATGCTTCAGGCAAAGGGTTAGGATGTGTTCTCATGCAGCATGGGAAAGTCATAGCTTATGCCTCTCGACAACTCAAAGAATATGAGAGGAATTATACTACTCATGATCTAGAGTTGGCAGCTGTTGTTTTTGCACTAAAGATTTGGAGGCATTACTTGTATGGGGAGAAAGTGGAGATCTTTACGGATTATAAAAGCCTCAAATATTTCTTCACTCAAAAGGAACTCAACATACGACAGCGACGTTGGCTTGAACTGTTGAAATATTATGATCATACCATCCAATACCATCTTGGAAAAGCAAACGTGGTAGCTGACGCTTTGAGTAGAAGATCACATGCGGGTACGAGTGCGATATTGTCAACGCATACGCCCATTTTGTATGACTTGCAAAGGATGGAGATAGAGATAAAGACTCCAGGGACCCACGTGATGATGGTGAATATACGAGTAGAACTGACTTTAATCAATAAAGTTAAAGGCGCCTTCAGGTAACAAAACCGAGCTGATGCATATGAGGAAGAAAGTACAAGAAGGTGCTATGCCGGAAGCAAGAATCGATAAAGAAGGAATACTTCGAGTCAACTCCAGACTTTGTGTTCCTAACGATCTTGAGTTAAAGTATAAAATCATGATGGAGGCACACAATACACCGTTTTCAATCCATCCTAGGAGTACCAAAATGTATCATGATCTTCGACATACATTTTGGTGGGGCAATATGAAGAGAGAGATAGCGTTGTTTATCTCAAGGTGTTTAACTTGTCAACGAGTCAAGGCAGAGCATCAAGTACCAAAAGGTCCATTGCAACCACTTGAAATTTTAGAATGGAAGTGGGAGCACATTACCATAGATCTCATTACTGGTCTTCCCAAGGTTTCTCAAGGCATAGATGCAATTTGGGTCATTGTTGATAGATTGACCAAGTCTGCTTATTTCTTACCAATACAAAAAACTTATACACTTGAACGTCTTGCTCGTATGTACATAAACGAGATTGTAAGACTGCATGGTATGCCAGTATCCATAGTTTCTGATCGAGACCCAAGATTCACTTCACGATTTTGGGTTAGTTTACAAAAAGCTATGGGCACGGATTTACGATTTAGTTCAGCATATCATCCTTAGACGGATGGACAATCAGAGAGGACTATTCAAACTCTTGAAGATTTATTAAGACTCTATGTCCTTGACTTCAAGGGAAGTTGGGACAAGTTCTTACCATTGGTGGAGTTTTCTTCCAACAACAGTTATCAAACAAGTATTGGCATGGCTCCATTCGAGGCGTTATATGGAAGAAAGTGTTGTTCTCCAGTATGCTGGGATGAGGTGGGTGAAGCAACATTGTTGGGACCGGAGTTGGTACGTATGACTACAAAAAAAAGATTCAAACGATCCGACAACGTATAAAAATCTCACAAGACCGACAAAAGAGTTATGTTGATCTTCATCGAAAGGACGTGGAATTAGATATTAGAGATAATGTGTTGTTACGTGTTGCTCCATGGAAAGGAGTTACAAGATTTGGAAAGAGAGGAAAGCTCAATCCTCGATTCATTGGCCCATTTTTAATCCTCGATCGAGTAGGGACTGTAGCCTATAGACTCGCTTTACCGCCAAGTATGTCTCGTGTTCATAACATTTTTCATATATCCATGTTACGTAAATATGTGAAAGACCCGAACCACATTATTGAGTTAGAACCGGACGAAATAGCGGAAGATTTAACCGAACGAAATAGCAATATATAACAACTTGCGTACTTTTCAAAATTTCTAAATATTACCCATAACTATAACATTATATCAAATTTACTCCATAATATTCAAAAATGATATTTATTGAAAATTCATCTTTATTCATAAAAGTTGGGGTCTTACAACCTCCCCTTGTTATGAAATTTCACCCTCGAAATTAGGGTACATACCTGGTATGTCGAAGAGGTAAGGATATCTTGATTTTATTTTAGATTCTAACTCCCAGGTCATTTCCTCAACATCGTGGTTTCTCCACAAAACCTTGACTTGAGGTATAACCTTGGAGCGTAGAATATGTTCCTTTTTATCCAAGATTTGAACAGGAATCTCTTCATACGTTAAATCTTCCATTATTTCGTCCGGTTCTAACTCAATAATGTGGTTCGGGTCTTTCATATATTTACGTAACATGGATATATGAAAAATGTTATGAACACGAGACATACTTGGCGGTAAAGTGAGTCTATAGGCCACAGTTCCTACTCGATCGAGGATTTAAAATGGGCCAATGAATCGAGGATTGAGCTTTCCTCTCTTTCCAAATCTCGTAACTCCTTTCTATAGAGAAACACGTAACAACACATGATCTCCAATATCGAATTCCAGGTCCTTTCGATGAAGATCAGCATAACTCTTTTGTCGATCTTGTGAGATTTTATACGCTGTCGGATCGTTTGAATCTTTTCTGTAGTTATACGTACTAACTCCGGTCCCAACAACGTTGCTTCACCCACCTCACCCTAGCATACTGGAGAACGATATTTTTTTCCATACAACGCTTCGAATGGAGCCATGCTAATACTTGCTTGATAGCTATTGTTGTAGGAAAACTCCACCAATGATAAGAACTTGTTCCAACTTCCCTTGAAGTCAAGGAAACCCAGTAAACCCAGATCTTCATAGTCAGTACACAAGGTACCTACTTTTACCATCATATAATCCATGATCCTAAGGTGTTCTGGTCCGAGTAAAGTGTTTACAATGCAGTACAAATATAATATTATCATCATCAATCAAGTTCATGGCCAACACATAACAGATTAGAGAGTTATAAGCCCTCAAATCTCTTGTCAGAGCTGTTCTTCATTTTTGGGTTTTCCAGAAATGAAGAACAATTCATACTGCCTTCTTTCGATCATTATAACTTGATGTACATGTATGATTTATGTGAGCTAATACGTTCAGTGTGTAGACAACATGCATGTGAACAAATATAACACATAACATAGATCTAACATTAATAAACAAAGCAGATCTTGATCGGTCAAACATTGTCAGAGAGGCTGTTCATCCTCTTTTCTGGAAATTCCATAAATGTAAAAATAGTGCAAGTGGCCTACTTTGACCACTTGCTACAATCGATCTGTTGATTGTTTATGGAATATTAAGGCATGAGTCTATAGTACAAACAACAGGCTACACTTTAATTACAACAACAACAACAACAAAAACCATAACAACTGACAGTTCAAGGAGCGTAAATATGCTGTTAGACACTGAAATCAATTTCTGGGTTACCCAGATTCATACTCGGTCATGGTCGGTCAACAACCTTTAACCATGAATAACTTCTAATATAAACCAGATCTGACCTTGATTCGAGTTCCAGATCAAAGAGCACATATCAGACTACACGATAAAACACTTAAACAACAAAAATCATTAACAAAACAGAATCTATGGGGTCTGACATTCGTTGTTAGACAACATAAAAAAAATTCCTAGATTTTTGAAAACATCAAATCTGAGCCTCTAGATGTTATAGATCTAACACCTAGCAACCCAGATCATCTATGCATACTACATATAACATGTTTAAACATAAAATCATAACATCTAACAATAGATCACATGATTTTCAAGTTAGGGTTTTTATACCTCTTTACACCTTGATCCATGAATCTGATCTTGTGATTTTTTAATGGTAAACGTGGGGCTTGTTTGTGGGACTGGTATACATTATGATTTTGTGGTTTAGAGAGAGAGAGGGGGTCTAGAATGATTGTTGTGAAAAAATGGGGCAAATAATGAGACTTTTCTCTCATAATCTATATATATGTGTTAGATACATTGTATTGGCTGAGATTGCAAGCAAGAATTGGTTGAGGTGTTGATAATAAATCACTTTGTCAACCTTAGTAGGTCACCAACTAAAGTGTTGTCCAAAAGTACAAGTTAGCTTCAATAATGCTCAAAAGGGTATTCTTGTCATTTGGCTTTTGGTTTTAATGGCAAAGTTGTAACATGGCAAACCCTTAGGGTTTAACCCTAAGGTTTAGCACAAAAAAAATGTAAGATTTCAAGTTAGGGTTTAAAATAAAAAATTTATTTTCTAAAAATTGTAATTAGGGTTTCTTAATCAATTAGGTTTTTAATTACTTAGCACTTTGCTAATTAGGTTTAAGAGACACTAATTAGCATTACACTTCCCGATTTAGCAATTAGGGTTTACCATAAGCAAATTAGGGTTTATAATTTAGAAAAATAATAAGGGTTTATACTTAAAAAATAGGGTTTTGAATAATTAAGATTCTCCCTAATTAGGGTTAATACCTTTAATACCGGTCATTACCCACGTTAACATGATTACATAACAGCTTAAAACTAGGGTTTTGCAATACTATAACATAATTGAACCACCATTAACAGTCCACACAGATATGACAAAGACATATTTACTACCTTTGAAATAAAATAATATTATAATTAATCACATAATATAATTACTAATCAGATTTTAAAATCTCATTTGACTTCAAAACTAGGGTTTTCAAATACTGCACCATTATTGACCAATTATTAACAATGCGTACATACAGTACATATTTATAGCACTGAAAAATCAAAATATAATTAATATTATATTATTATCATCATTCCTTGTTCCAGAACCAGAATTAGGGTTTAACAGTGACATTAAAAGTGTTCCATACATTAACCTTACACACATAATACACAAATCTATAACACTGACAAATAATAATATAATATTATTATTCATATTTCTTGATCAAAAATCTAAAATTAGGGTTTGGATTCCACATCTGATTTTATTACATATACATACCGTTATTAATTAAGTTAAATAACTTAATTATTCTGAAATAAATTCAGATAATAAAATAATTATTATAATAATTCTATAATCATTTCATATATTATTTAAATAATATAAAATCATATTTTTATGGAAAATAATTAATACAAATATTTCTACAATAAAATTAATTATTATAAGAATATAATTTATAATGATCAATAATTCTAAAATAAAACTATTTGTAATCATTCATATAATAAATATATTTTATTTATCACATAAATACATACACATTATCTTGCACATGCTTCCACCATTATAAATAATAATAATAATTTAAAAAACAAAATTTATACGCAAAATTTCTGATTTAATTATATAGAAAATATCGGGTTATTACAATATATAAGTATATATATATAAAAGTAGTAAACGCACCGGATATTCTATCCAGGCTCATTCGAGTTCGAGTTCGAGTTTGACAGTATATATATATAACTATAACTATATATATATATATATAAGCTATAAAAAGCCACGAATTGACGATTCGGGCATACCCACACAACGCGACTCTCAACGCTAGTAGATATATATGTATAGAAGTAATAAAAATCTTACAGTGGGCTGCCATGAAGACTTCAGATAGCTTTTGACGCCTGAAAACTCAATTTCCACTGGTTAAACTTCAGTATGTTACAAAAAATGAGCTTACAAGTGTTTAAAAAGAAGAATCACTCAGTTTAGAGCACTATAGCAGGGGTTACAGGCTGAAATGGATAAAGTTTTCTCTCCTTTTCTCTTTTTTTTTCAAATGAGCTTCTAAGAGCTCATATTTAAAGACCAGATAGCCACGGGTCTACCTGCGACTGCCTGGGTTACCCCGGGCCATACGGGTCCTGTCGTCTCGAAGTACATGCACTTTGGCTACGCGTTGTCCGCTCAAACCTTCATAACTTTCAATCCGGGCTTCCAATAAAGGAATGTTGTACCTTTTTGGAAAGTTGTTGTCGAGAGCTACACAACGACATAGGATTAGAGGTTGTACAAACCCGAGAAGATGGGTCCATAACCAGATCTCCAAGTCTTCAATGTTTATCCGTTGTACTGTCTTGTGTAGTTGTCACTCGAGATTTGAGCTATGGTTCTTGTGGGACACCTTAGTATGCAATGTGGATTGAATTATGTTGAGACGACGTGAATGTGATGTTGAGGTGTCAAAATGACGATTTTGCCCCCACCAGGGTTATCTCCGACTTTTGTGTAGATGTAGTAGTCGTTTCTTAGGGCTATCTCTGAGATTGGGCTGCTGTGAATGCTGAATGTCCTCAGGGTTATCTCTAAGGTGTCTTGACCTCCCGGGGTTATTTCCGGGGTTAGAACTGACTGTCCCGGGGTTATCTCTAGGGTTGAACTGACTTTTCTAGGGTTATCTCCAGGATTGCAATCTCTCAGGGTTATCTCCGAGATTGAGAACTGGACTTCCCGGGGTTGTCTCCAGGGTTGAAACTGATTTGACTTCTAGGGTTATCTCTGAAAGATAATTTTTCCCTCCTACAGGGTTAGTAACAGGAACGCAAAATTTCGAGTGTCTATAAAACCCCTGCTAAGAGTTGCATCACTCATAGTGCACGTGTCATATGAAATCAAGTCTATGAAGAAGAACGTCTAGAGCGACGATGAATTATCTCTAACAAAGGGAGATAATTAGTCTTTTGAATCTAATCCTACCCATAAATAATGACCATGGATGCTTCAAAATTTTCTTGCAATTTCATAACTCATTCAATTTCATAAACTTTTACTTCAAATGCCTTATTCACAAGAGTGTACCAATCCTAATGGTCGAGCCGTCAAGCTTTTGATGCATTTTATTCTTTTTGATGTACATGATATTGCTCACTCTCGACTTGATCAACAAAGAGAGTTTCTTATATGAATCCCCGGTAACAACATGCGAAAGGGCTGGGGAATTTTTCGATTCCAGGAAATGGAAGGAGTCTAAGGCGGGATCAAGACTCTCATAAAGGAAAGGGGAGAACTCCTGAAAGAAATCATGGAGACATAAGCTTGCCCCTACAAAAGAAGGGAAAAATTCTTAAGAGAGTCCTTAACTCAAAAGTAGAAGCCCAATGATAAAAGGTCTAGTGAATGAAATCTACAACATCAAACATATCAACCTGTGCTAAGTCCTCACAAGTCGTGGCCGCTACACCGAAGTTCAAATTTAGGCAGTGAAAGAATAGGCTGCACCCTCCAGGGACGTCAGCGGCATCCAGATCACCAGTCCAGCTGGGTCGCGAATAAAAAGTACAAGGAAATGGGGCACAAGCACCCAACAGCTAAAAGAAACTCCAAATCGCCTCATAAAGGGTGAGGTATGTTTCTACATCTAGTCAAGTCAATTAAGCATGTACATCAACCTATGACAATAGACTCCTAAGATCATCACATCATGCATGGTCTGCATATGTGCAACCACGCTATATCAACGCACATCTCCATTAAAAAATTAAGCATGCATCCCAGTAGAGTTAAATATACATACACATTAAATTCACAAACTTGAGAAAGAATTTTGCTGTTGAAAACTACCATTCGAGTAGGCATCAAGACAATCCAATGATTAACCGTTGTCAACTACCAGCAGGGTAGGCACCATTGTCAACTACCAGTAGGGTAGGCACCGTTGTCAACTACTAGTAGGGTAGGCACTGTTGTCAACTACCAGCAGGGTAGGTATTGTTGTCAACTATCAACAGGGTAGGCACCGTTGTTAACTACCAGCAGGGTAGGCGTCGTTGTTAACTACCAGTAAGCTAGGAACCATTGTAAACTACCAGCATATACATCGAGAAGGTCTGATAATTTCACAACATCATCCCCATTAGAGATGTAAAAAACATCTCAATTTATCTTCATCAAACAAGCATCAGTAACGCAAATAAAAATCAAACCGTTGGAGCCAACACCAGCATAGGCATCAGCAATAACCGACAATGTAAAGAGATTTATGATATGTGAAGTGTGATTTGCAATATGTGAGGTGCGATGTGTGAGTTACGAAGTGCCATTGGTCAAATGCGAAGTGTGAAATGCAATTTGCGATTTGCGAATTGCGATTTGCGAAAGCATTTTAACATTCATCATAACATTCATTACATTTGCAATTTGCATCATTAAATATACCTTTTCATATTTAAAATGTCTAGTAACCTTTATCATGTTCATTCCATTTCATTGCATAAACATGATAAAGAGGGGCATCTAGACACTCGAAATTTTATTTTCCTGTTACTAACTATGCATGAGGGTAAAAGTGACTTTTTCACACTCCAGAGATAACCCTGGAGGACCACAACATCAAATCTAATCATAGAGACATCCACGTGGAACATCAAATCAACCTTGGAGATCAACCTTAACGAAAAGAAAAGTTGGCAGCAATCAAACCCTAGAGACAACCTCGAAGAACAACCACAAGCCCCGTCAACTTTAGAGACAACCCCCGAGAGGGAAAAAAGGTCATTTTGATAAGTAAACATCAATAACCCCAATACATCTTCAAATAGGGTCACAAAGAGCCATTGCAGCACTTTCAAGCTCAAACTACACAAAATAACTCAACGGACTGCCTGCGAAGACCCGAAGATGCCATTTCGGTCATGGACCCATCTTCACGGATTTGAAAAATGGCAAGCCCTATGTCCTTGTGTAGCTCTTGGAAAGATCTTTCCAGAATGGTATAGTATATCTCCATCAGATTCCCGGATTGCAAGTTACAATCATTTCAGTGAACCGCTTATTAGTCAAATTGCACGTACTTTGAGGTGATGGGACCTACCAGAGAACTTCCGCAGGTATACCCGTAAAAGCCATGGGTCTACCTATGGAAGCTTGATCTTTAAATATCAGCCCCCCATCAGCTTGTAGAAGAAGAGAGAAGAGTTTTGGACAGAGAAATCTGGCCCTTGTAGTGTAAAATAGCTCAAATCGTGTTTATAAACCTGTAAATCTTCTCTATAAAAACTTTATACATATATATATATATATATATATATATATATATATATATATACTACAACATATCATGTTTTAACCAGTGGAAATCGAGTTTAGAGGTGCCAAAAGCCGTTTGATAGCCCATCTCGTGCAAGGTTGTAAGATCTCTTCAGATCTATTGATTTTTCTTGCTTTAATATATATATATATATATATACTAATTAATTGGGCCTAGATTTTAAATCTACTGATCTTTCTTACTTTATTATATATATATACTATTTAATAGTGCTCGATCGTTTGGATTAAAAATCATGGCCTTTTATTGCCTGATTTGCATTTTTAATCAAGGCACTATTAAATAGTATATATATATATATATAGTTAATTCTTCTAATTAAATATCATTTTTAAATGTTCATTAGATGTAAATCTGTAAGATTTAAAGTTTGTTCACTAGATTTATATAAATCTAGCCCTATCTAGCTTTTATCCGGTTTAAAAGTTGTGAAACTAGAACCGTTGAGCTAGAAGGGTTAAAATTTTATTAAATCTAGTTTTATTTCTAGTTTGTAAATATTTGGCAATTACGGGACCCTAGATCTGTGTTTAGAGGAAACGTGGAGCTTGGCTACGCGCGTGCAAGGATTTAACTGATGAATCTCTTGTTTTGCGATGTCTAGAGTTAAATATACCTTTTATTTTAATTTATCCAGTGTGCAAACTTGTAAATAATATTCTGTGAGCCTAGGAATCACGGGATCTACGGTTAAATCCATGAATCTAGATCTGGTTCCTATAATGGACATGTTCGAGTTGTATAGTTAGCTTGCAACCCTTTGTAAATGTAAATAAAAGGGACCCTAAAACGGTTATCCGAATTTAAGGTCTCAACATAGTAAAATCATTTATTGTGGTGTTCGGGTCACTTCGATGGTTTTCATGCCCATAAGAAGCTCGACACTTAAAATATATATATATATATATATATTATTTTGTCTAAGATACTTTGCATCTCGAGAATAAAATCAAAATAAGACGAATACGGAATAAAATAGAAGTATCAAAGGCCTCAATTACTATGTGAGCATAAGGGTTTGAAACCCTATTTTCAAAACATTATTTTATATGTCTTGTATTAAAATTAAAATTTTATACAAGTCAAACCCTTTGTATATAGGTGCAAAAGAGGCATAACACTACTTCCAAATATAGCATTTAGGCCTAATTAACTGCAATGTACACACACACACATACACATACACTAGGGAACAAAAAACGCGGTAACCATATTTCACGGAACACTACAAGAAACTGGGTCATAGGCGACGGGGAGAATGTCGACGGCAATTGTCCCGTCGAGATTGACATCATTCGCGACGGCATAACCGTCGTCAATGTGTCCCGTCGACAATAACTTCTCCTGGCCTTAATTTTGGAGGGCTTTTTTTCGCGCGGGAGGGAAAGTCATAGGCGACGGCTTAAAATTATATAGGCGACGGCAATGCCGTCGTAAGTGAGTTAATAGCGACGGGGTCAATATCGATGGTGAGGCCGTCGAGAATGAGTCTTTTTTTAACGGCCTAACCACGACGAGAACGACTATATTTTGTTTTCCCTCTTCCTCCTGCTATTGCTCTTCGCTATATTTGATTTTCCTCTATCATCGCTTTCAGCCCATACCTCCCAGACGCCATTAATCGAAGAAAACTTCAAGGTCAGCTCCCCCTCCTCCCATATTGCCGACGCCGGCGACGGCAACCCACCCCTTCCTGCCATACTCCGGCCACCACGCGGCTCCATCTCTCCTTCTTTCTTCTTTACTCGTGGTTGCAAAAAATTGTAAGTTTATTTGTGATTGTGATTGTCTCTTGGATTAGATCTTAAGTATTATTGATTGTGATTGCATGTGATTGTGTCGTGGTATTTGTTATTTACATGACCTGTGTTTTGCCCCTAAAATTGTTAGTATTAATTTTCTAAAGAATGTGCATTTTTTTTCGCTAATAATATTAATTTTCTAAAGAATTAATATTATTAATATCATATATCTGCACATTTGTAGAATTTTAAGTAGACATAAGCCATTTCAAGTTTCCTTTTTGATTTTTTATGTTCATTTTCAGATTTGATAAAGTATATCTAGAGATTTTGGAAACCCAATTACATTAGGACACAAGGTTATCGGTAGATGCTCTAAACATAATAATTCTAATGATTTTGTATTTGAATTTCTCTGATTTTATTGATTTTATCATGTTTTAAAATGGAATTATATCTTATGTATGGAAATTGGATTGTGAATAATCATTTTCATTGTTGTTGTTCCAACTAGGTGTGATATATATCCTCTGTTTTTTATTTTACCTTTTTTGAATGTGTATATATGTTCAGAAGGTGTATATATGTTCACTTCTCACGGTCAAATGACCTAACATAAGAAAATCTTTGGATTAATTCTTTGGATGAGGAAAGTGATAATATACATGAACATAAATGCATAATAAGTTCAATTGGGTATGGTTTACGAAATGGATTTTTTTAACAAGTGGGTAAATGCTATTTGGCACCTAAAACTTACCAGATTAATCCGATTATTGTATTTCATTTCCGATATGAAAAGGATAAATTACCCAAAAAAGAATTATCTAGTCTTCACTATTATGTTTGACCGATTTTGCAAAAATCGATTTCCTTATTTGATCTTGCATACACTTGGTAAAAGTGTTAGCCTAAATGTATAAAGGTTCTTGTAAAATTTTATCTTCAGTTATAAACATAGGATCAATGTATAGAGGCTGTATTATATAATTATGTCCTTGAACTCTGTATTTGTCTCGACCAACAGTTTGGTGCTTAGTTTGTATATATATGGGGGAGATTTGGGGGAAATTAAAGGGTTGTTTGGAATTTGGATAGCATTTTTAAATCTGTTTTCAAAAATTAGTTGGCATTAAAAACACCAAAACAAATTGGAATTGAAAGCACAATGCATTGAAAACCTGTAAAACATTTGTTTATAGTTGTCAATGTTTTTGAGTATGTTGCTAAGAAAATATGAGTAACAGTAAAATATGTTGGAACACATTCGTTTATAGTTAACATTGTCAATTTTTTTACAATTATAAAATGACATAATCTTCTTAATTTATCGTTACTTTTCAGTGAATACTTCAATTTCTTGACATGTGCATATATTTTCATATAGTTTAGGAAGCTTAGAAACCCGTTTGAGATTCACTTAGTAGGAGTGAATCTCAAATAGTCCCCGTTTTGGGACTGTTCTTGTATGTTTCGATCTCACTTAGGTCGGTGTTAACGACTTGAGCACGTCTTTATATATTTTGAATTTTCGGTCAGTATATATCTCTTGATGTTCTTCGGGTGCATATTTAGACTACGATGTGTTAGTCTAATTTCGTGTACTTGAAGACCATGGGGAGGTGCTGCCAAAAATTCTTAAAAATGTAAAGATGTGTTCAAGTTGTTGGCATCAGTGAGGCGACATTACATCCGGAATGGGAGAAGCCCTGATTCGTTAGAGTGGGAGATGAAGTTAGGAAACTCATAAGCTTGCATATACATTAACTTGGAGACTTGATTGTGTTTGTCTAACTTTCCATATATATAGCGAACAGGTTGTCCGAGATGTACATTGATCGAAGTTGGATGGAACGTAGGGTAGCCACCGATAGGAGTGGGCTTAGCTCTAAGTATCGTGAGTGGGGTTGAACAGGTTTCTCAACTTCGCGTTTGAAAGCAAGTCGTGGCGATGAGATCGAGATGTCCTTGTAAGAGGTGTGTGAATGAAATGTGGAAGGAAAGGAGTGATGTCATATGCGACTTATTTGCGTATGGGTTCAAGCAGGTTATACGACATGGATCTATCATGGGAAACACGGTTGGATGAACATGAATCGAACCAGGAATCCGGAGGTGACGAAAACTTTATTGCATACTAACATGATAGTCGAATTCTTTGGTTCTTACTTTCGAGTGGAATCTGAGCGGGGATGGCGATGGCGTCGAGCAAGAGCCGAATGATGGGGCTAAGGGTTTCTATGAGTTATTGCATGAAGCAGCGACACCACTGTATGATGGGCACGAAAAACACACCGTCTTATCTGCTGTGACTAAGTTTTTACACTTCAAGAATGAGCATGACTGTAGCGAGAGAGGTTTTAATGAACTGTTAAGCATTGTGAAGGAGTGTTTACCTGCAGGCAATAAGTTACCGGAGTCGTACTATGATGTGAAGAAAATGGTCAAAAGGCTCAATCTAGGGTATGAGAAGATTGATGCTTGTGAGAATGATTGTATGTTGTATTACGGTGATGTCAATAAAGATAAGAGGTCGTGTGATATTTGTGGTACAAGTAGATACTGTGAACAGCGCAAGAAAAAGGGAAAAGACGTGCCGAGAAAGATCTTGCGTTACTTTCCCATTGCCCCGAGGCTTCAGCGGTTGTTCATGTCAATACATACCGCCGAGGATATGAGGTGGCACTCTACACGGGACATAGTCGAAGGTCAACTGACGCACCCGGCAGATGGGCTTGAGTGGAAAAATTTTGATAACAAGCACCCCTCGTTTGCTGAAGAGGTTCGCAATGTTAGGCTTGGACTTGCTACGGATGGGTTTAATCCGTTTAACGGGCCTTACACAAAGCCCTACTCAACTTGGCCGGTGATTATTGTGGTGTATAACCTCCCGCCTTCGATGTGCATGAAAGATCCCTACATGTTCATGCCTTTACTGATTCCGGGTGATAAGAGTCCGAGTAAAGACATCAATGTATACCTCAGGCCGTTAGTTGATGAGTTGAAGATGTTGTGGGAAAAAGGGGTTCAAACTTATGATGTATCTCTTAAGCAGAACTTTGACATGAGGGCAGCTTTACTGTGGACAATAAATGACTTCCCGGCGTTAGGAATGATCAGCGGATGGTCGACTCATGGGGGCTTATCATGTCCCGTGTGCATGGGGTCAGTTAAAGCTGTGCGGCTCAAACATGGGGGGAAAATGAGTTTCTTCGCAACATCCAGACAGTTTTTGCCGATTGAACATCGTTATCGACGGATGAGTAGACAATTCAATCGAAAAACAGAGAAACGTCAAGTACCTGGCCGTCTTTTACGGGTCGGTGAGTGTTGAGTTGGATTAGTCATTTGAAGTTTCCACCTCCAGGGAAGAATCACAGATTAGAGCGAGCTTATGGTTACGGTAAGGTTCACAACTGGACACACAGATCCATGTTCTTTGACCTGCCTTATTGGGCTACACTCTGCATCCGTCATTGTTTAGATCCGATGCATAGTGAGAAGAACGTATTTGATAATATTTTTTATACAGTCATAGATGTCATTGGTAGAACAAAGGACAACAACAAGTCGAGGCTTGATTTGGTCGGAATGAACATTAGGGAAGATTTGTGGCTGTATCAGGAGGGTTGTAAGACAGTAATGCCTAAAGCTGAATATACTTTAACCAGGGAACAGTTGATATTGATATGTAATTGGATCAGTGGACTGAAGCTCCCAGATGGATATTCTTCGAATATAGCAAGGTGTTGTAAAGTTGAAGAGCTAAAGTTTCGGGGTCTCAAAAGTCATGATTGTCACGTATTCATGCGGTAAGTGATCCCGTGGCATTTATCGACTTATTACCAAAGCATTAATGTGGTTGAAAAATCGATGAGAGCTTTCTAATTTCTTCGAGAGATCTATGCTTGACGAAGCTTCGTGTCAAAGACATAGATAAAATGGAGATGCGAGATAGTGGAAATAATGTGCAAGTTAGAAATGATCTTTCCTCCATCGCTTTTTTGATTCAATGGAGCATTTACCTATTCACTTGCCATACTGAAGCTAAGTTTGGCGGTCCCGTACATTATAGATGGATGTATCCATTCGAGAGGTAATGACATTAATGTTTTTAATACGGTAAAATGTTCATTATTTTTTTGTTAATCTATATATCACATAGGTATATGCGACGTCTAAAGCAAAAGGTGAAGAATAGAGCAAGTGTAGAGGGTCGATTCTTTGAAAAGTTATGTTATGGAGGAACTTGTTAATTTTTGCTCGTTGTACTTTGGTAGAATGTTCATCTGAAGCACAATCGCTTACGTCGGAATCAAATTTATTAGACGAGGAAAATGGAGAATTAAGCGCCTTTAGTCATCCCAGACGCCCATTTAAGCGGTAAAAAAAGCGATTCTTGGACCGATAAAGTAGTACGGCAATGCCACATTGTATGCACTTGTCAACATGAATGAAGTAGCGCCATACATTAAGTAAGTAGTCATAACTATATATGCCTGGTGTAATTGTGTCAAGTTCCTTTCCAAACACATTGAGTATATAACTGTGTTGCAGTCAATATGATGTTGAAGTACGTGAAGCGAATCCGAGTATATCGGACGAGGATTTGCAAAATTTGAGAAATGGAGAATTTGTGCAATGGTTTAAGGATCATGTAAGTCTAACCTTTAAATGTTCAATGAATCTACCATCATAGACTTATTCTTATGGCGTAATTAACTTTAGAATATGTTGTGTTAATGTACATTAGGTCCTCACAGATGAGTTAGCTGACAATCGACTAAAGCTTATAGCCGACGGCCCCGAAAGATCTGTAGATACTTATACATGTTGCATTGTCAACGGTTACAGATTTAAGTGTTGCGATATTGGGGAAGTCGCTTCTGTTGATTCTGGTGTTGTGGTGAAAGGTAGCTGCTACGATAACATTTGGGATGACTGGTATGGACGATTGCTAGAAGTTGTCGTTCTCAAATATTGGGGTCATAAAGAATTAGTTTGCTTCAATTGTCATTGGTTTGATGTTCAGAATGGAGTTAAAGTAGATAAAAATTCAGGACGGGTGACTGTTAATGTTAAGTGAAAACTAAGACTAATGAGTGGTATGGACAAGCCTTTTATTTTAGCAAGTCAAGCGACACAGGTATACTACGTGCGGAGTGTTAAGACTCCTGCAAGCCCATGGCATGCTGTTATAACCACCAAAGCCCGTGGTTTTCAAGGCACAACTCCTCGTCCAGACGATGAACCTTTACAAGTTGAGTCTACTAGTGTCACACCTGCTGATGTGACAATTATTAGTGAGTCTAGTGAAGAAGAGGATGATGTTGTCGTTGTCGAAAGTGAAGATGATGTTGTTGAGGAGGTAAATATAATTGAAGAAATCGTTGAAGACGACGAAGATGGTGATGACAACGATAGTGAAGATCTACTGCTCGAAGATGACGATTCTGATATTGATGGCTTTGACGATATAAATGATTAGGAGTATGTATTATTTGTGTCATTTTAGTTGTATTCAAATGTAATAGTTTGTAGTAGTGCAATCATTATCTTCAACTTATATTAATCTACTAAATAAGGTGTTGAGTTGTTTTAGGAGTATGTACTATTTGTGTCAGTTTAGGTTATTATTTATGTTGTATCCTTTTAGGTTACTATTTATGTTGCATTCTTTTAATTGTATCCTTTTAGGTTACTATTTATGCTGTAACTTTTTAGGTTACTATTTATGTTGCATTCTTTTAATTGTATCTATATGTTATCCTCTATGTTATCCCTCTTTTACTGTATGTTGCATTCTTTTAGTTGATGATATACATATATATGGCAGACACCACCACCACGGGCGATCGTGGTGGGCGTGCAGTCGTGGGAAGTAGTGGAGATTCTACAGCGTGATGATCAAAGCGGGATCGTCAGGTATAATTATATATGTTATTGGGATACACCTTATTATTTTTTATTTTATATTGTATTGACATTATATTCGTTTATATAAATATTGATGTATTTCAATACATAGGTGATCGACGAGGCCTCCGTGGGGACTTAGCACACGTGGCGTTGCTAGGGAATCCCCCGGCGCCTCTTATATGTCGTGTTGGGACTCATAGGTAATTTCATAATCCTATATAATATTACTATAATATAAGTATTTAGTTCTAATATATTCTTTGTAATTTGGAATTTCAATTGTAGTATCCTTGACGCCACGCCAAGGAACACGTTGCTTGGGATCGTCCGCAATCGATTCTCAAGCCCGTGGATGAGGTGGGCAGATGTGGATGATCGTACACGTCAGTTGATTATTGCCGAATTTAAGGTAGGATGTCAATCATTCATATGCTAGTTTTATTAGACAATTGAATATGCTGTTACCTCTTTGATTTATGTTATCTCTTTGATTTATGTTGTCTACTAAACTTCTTAATGTGTAATGTGCAGAGATATTATCGTTTTGAGGATCAGGCGGGAAGCCCATGGCATGGCCAATACTGCCTGCAGATACTAGAGATGAATTGGCACAAGTGGGTCTACGACTGGAAGAAAAAGGCCCAGACGAAGATGGCTGATGGACAGACACTTAAGGATGTCCGACCAGATTTCATATCTGCTGCGGTGTGGGACGGATATGTAAAGATTTGGGACGGCGAGGCCTTCAAGAAGATGTAAGACTGCGTTCATTTGCCCGACAATGAGTAAATCTCCCACACCGTGACTGGGTCTCGATCGTCTGAACTGTCTGGGAGAGACTTGAGGTGAGTTTAAAGCATGCACCCTCCCGCTTGGAGTTTTGGTGGCACGCCCACCAAAAGAAAGGTGATTGTGGTTATATCTCACCGAGGCGTAACGCATTCTTTGTAAGTTATTTAATGCTCTTATTTAATATGTATTTAAAATTCGGATATTCTTTTATATTATTTCATTTTATACTTTTCGTATCATCCACTAATGTGTTTTTTTGTTGACAGTTGAAGATCTTGCAAAGTGGCGGAAAGGCCGGAGAGAGGTGACACTCCAAGAGAGGCAGTCCACGCGCGTGCAGACGAGGAGATAGAGGACTAGCTGCAGGCTACAGGGGGACCGAAGAAGGGTAGAGTTGTGGGCATTCCCCATGTCCCAGCTTACACCCTAGTCCCTGCTGCGAGATCTGGACGACGCCCACCCACTGGAGGTAGTGGTGCGAGTGGATCGGGCGCCGACCCTTCATTATCCGATGACTTCTTCCGGCGGATCATAGAGGGGTGCATGTCGAGCGGTGTTGTGCAGTCAGGCGCACCATCACGCGAGCGGATATATCAGCTGGCTCAGGAGGTTGTCCACGGCTCTATCGATCCTACAGCTGTCGTTGACGATCTCATGGGTGTAGTACGGGAGGAGGCCATCCGCGTGTGTGCAGTTGTCTTGGCCAACATCTTCCCACCACATATTCGACAGGTAAAAACAATTAAATTCTGTATTTCCTTATTTAATTTATGTAATTTGTAATTGTATTGCTTAGATAAACATAAGATAAAACCCTAACACCATTATACACACACAGAACCCCACGCAAATACACACACAGAACCGCGTAGGTATTAGGCACGCGTTACAACTAACGGTACTCGATTCCGACATACGGAGACCAAGTTATCGCCTAGTTTGCGAAACTGAACAAGACTTAGGCAAAAAGCCAAAAAAAAGAGCTCGAACCAAAGATAAATCGTCCGAATGCCACATAAACACATACACAAAGACCGCAGCGTAGGTATTAGGCACGCATTACAACTGACGGTACTCGATTCTCGACATACGGAGACCGAGTTATCGCCTAGTTTGCGAAACTAAATAAGACTTAGGCAAAAAGCCGAAAAAGAGCCCGAAACCCGCATCGTCCGTCCGAACGCGGCGAGATATACACACACTGCCGTGCAGCGTGGGTATTGAACCGCTATAACTGTTGACGATTACTCGATTTCGACATACGGAGACCGAAAGTTATCGCTTAGTTTCATAAATCGAACAAGACTTAGGCAAAAAGCCAAAAAGAGGTCGAAACGCCGCATCGTCGTCCAACGCCATGCAAAACACACACACAAAGATCACAGCGTAGGTATTAGGCACGCGTTACAACTGACGGTACTCGATTCCGACATACGGAGAACGAAGTTATCGCTAGTTTGCTGCGAAACTGAACAACACTTAGGCAAAGAGCCGAAAAAGAGCCCGAAACCCGCATCGTCCATCCGAACGCCCAATGAAACACACACGGGCATCAAGCATAGGTATTAGACACGCGTTATAACCGACGGATTTTCGATTTTGACATACGGAGACCGAAGTTATCGCTAGTTTTAAACCGAATAAGACTTAGGCAAAAAGCCAAAAAGAGCCGAAACCCGCATCGTGCGTCCGAACGCTTCCAGATATACACACACCGCATCAGCGAGGTATTAGAACGCAGCGCTATAACCGACGCAGTACTTTCGATTTCGACATACGGAGACCAGAAGTTATCGCTTAGTTTTTAAATCAACAAGACTTAGGCAAAAAGCCAAAAAGAGGTCGAAACCCGCATCGTCTGGTCCAACGCCACGCAAACACACACACAAAGACCGCTGAGAGGTATTAGACACGCTATAACCGACGGACTCGATTTCGACATACGGAGATCGAAGTTATCGCTAGTTCTGGCCCGAACAAGATTTTAGGCAAAAAGCGAAAAAGAGGCCGAAACCCGCATCGTCTGGTCCGAACGCCACGCAAACATACACACAAAGACCGCGTGAGGTATTAGGCACGCGTTATAATCGACGCAGACTTTCGATTCCGACATACGGAGACCGAAGTTATCGCCTAGTTCATAAATCGAACAACACTTAGGCAAAAAGCCGAAAAAGAGCCCGAAAACCCGCATCGTCTGGGTCAAACGCACGCAAAAACACACACAAAGACGGCGTAGGTATTAGCACGCGATAACTGTGATTTGATTTTCGATTCGGACATACGGAGACCGAAAGTTATCGCTTTTTTATAAATCGAATAACACTTAGGCAAAAGCCAAAAAGAGCCCGAAACCCGCATCGTCATCCGTCAACGCCACGCAAACACACACACAAAGACCGCTGAGGTATTGAACCACGCGTATAACCGACGGGACTTGATTTCGACATATGGAGACCGAAGTTATCGCTTAGTTTATAAATCGAACAAGCATTTTAGGCAAAAAGCCGAAAAAGAGCTCGAAACCCGCATCTTCCGTTCGAACGCCACGCAAACACACACACAAAGACCGCGTGGGTATTAGAACGCGTTATAACCGACGGGACTCGATTTCGATATCGGAGATCGAAGTTATCGCTTGTTTGCAAAATCAACAAAAGATTTAGCAAAAAGCGAAAAAGAGCTCAAACCCGCGATCGTCTGGTCCGAACGCCACGCAAACACACACACACAAAGACCGCGTAGGTATTGGACACGCTGCTATAACCGACGGACTCGATTTCGACATACGAAGACCGAAAGTTATCGCTAGTTTATAAATCAATAAAGACTTTCAGCAAAAAGCCGAAAAAGAGCCCGAAACCCGCATCTTCCGTCCAACGCCACGCAAACATACACACAAGACTGCGTGAGGTATTAGGGCAATCGCGTTATAACCGACGGTACTCGATTCCGACATACGGAGACCGAAAGTTATCGCTAGTTTCTAAATCGAACAACACTTAGGCAAAGAAGAAAAAAGAGCGAAACCCGCGTCGTCCGTCAACGCCACGCAAAACACACACGCAAAGACCGCAGAGGTATTAGGCACGTTGCGTTATAACCGATTGCGATTACTCGATTCAAACATACGGAGACCGAAAGTTATCGCTTAGTTTGGCTAAATCAACAACAAGCAAAAAGCGAAAAAGAGCCCGAAACCCGCGTCGTCTGGTCCTAACGCCATGCAAACACACACACAAAGATCGCGTAGGTATTATACACGCTGCGTTATAACTAACGGACTCGATTTCGACATACGGAGACCGAAAGTTATCGCTAGTTTATGTAAATCAACAAGACTTAGGCAAAAAGCCGAAAAAGAGCCGAAACCGCATCGTCCGTCCGAACGCCACGCAAACACACACACGGCACCGCGTAGGTATTAGACACGCGTTACAACTGACGGTACTCGATTTCGACATACGGAGACCGAGTTATCGCCTAGTTTGCGAAACTGAACAAGACTTAGGCAAAAAGCCGAAAAAGAGCCCGAAACCCGCATCGTCCGTCCGAACGCCACGCAAACACACACACAGCACCGCGTAGGTATTAGACATGCGTTACAACTGACGGGACTCGATTTCGACATACGGAGACCGAGTTATCGCCTAGTTTGCAAAACTGAACAACACTTAGGCAAAAAGCCGAAAAAGAGCCCGAAACCGCATCGTCCGTCCGAACGCCATGCAAACACACACACACGGGCACCGCGTGAGGTATTGAAGACAGCGTTATAATCGGACGCATGTTCGATTCCGACATACGGAGACCGAGTTATCGCCTAGTTTGCGAAACTGAACAAGACTTAGGCAAAAAGCCGAAAAAGAGCCCAAAACCCGCATCGTCCGAACGCCACACAAACACACACACAACACCGCGTAGGTATTAGACACGCGTTACAACTGACGGTACTCGATTCCGACATACGGAGACCGAGTTATCGCCCTGTTTGCGAAACTGAACAACACTTGTAGAACACAAACTAAAATAATATAAATATGATCTATTTTGGGGACTCCGTTATTAATATTTTAATTTTGTAGGGTCTTGTTGATGAGACTCGTCGAGGTGGAGATGGCGGCACAGGTGATGCTCGTGGAGGAGATGGTGATGATCTTCGATGATCTTGATGAGACTATGGAGGATGGGAATGGTGATGGGATGTAGATTCGATCTTGGCGTGAGTTGTTTATATTTATATTTTGACTTTCATGTATGTATTTAGCTTTTGAGTTGTACAAATTTGAGTTTAGTATCTAATTATATTAATTGTTGATAGTAAAAGATATGATTGTTATTGATATGTGTATATTATCATTATTTATTTTTCTTAGTTTATAACGGGTACAATGTATATGTAAATGAATGAGCAGGAATTTTGCAATTTTATTATTTTTTAAAAAGTGGGTCATTAGCGTGACCATGCCATGGCTTCAAGAATGAGTCATTCTTAAACAACAAGTCGTCACCAATGAATCCGTGGCCGCTAATGACCAACTTGCCGATGACATGAATGACGGAGCCAGGCGACGACCCATCTGGCTGACAGTAAGGATGACGGACGGTCGTGAGCTAATGATGACCTCATTGTCGACGACGACAAAGAGGTTATTGACGATGACGCGTGCCGTCGGCAATGACCTTATTTTTTGTAGTGGAAGTTGGGGGGATGCCTAACACCTTCCCCCGCTTAATCAAGCCCCCGAATTCTATGAATCTCGATTTTCAAGAACAATTAAACAGAGTCCAATATTGGGCCATATTTTAAAACTTTTCAAAACTCGGTTGAGTTGATGCAACCATTTAACTCATATCAATTGGCGGCTCTGTCTAATTCGGACCAATTAAAATCAATCCTTTCAAATTGTCGACATTATATGTCGGTCTTTTCCTGAAAATCTCACCCTTCAGATCAAACAAATCACAAATAGAAAACATAAAGGGTAGAGAACCAAATTCCAGGAATTGGAAATTTTCCCGGGGTGGACAACATTCTCGTCTGGTCTTGCTTTCACACCTTCTGCAGGGAAGGCCCGAATAATTTTGTGCCCGTGATCTAACAATTGGAGAGCATAATTTGTGGCTTCTTTAAAAGATGAAGCATCCAACACAAACAGATCAAATCATTTGTGTATGTGATTGAACCGACCAGTTTATGTCTCAGCATAATGTATTGCAGAGGGGAGAACGTAGGGGGCCACACCGCTCATTTTATTAGCATCTTGAGTTCATCGCTTGTGTATCAATTCTTCAGGTATCTGAACCAAGTTCTTTGAACTTAGAAGTCTGAGAATGTGATGACATATTGTACTAGAATGTTTTAACTTTTTACAATTACATTTCGCCATCCCTGTTACGATATATTGCACACTGTGAAATAAATACGGCTAGATTCAGGATCCATCACTTTGAACACCAAGTAGGTTTTTGAATCAGGAATTGACAACTCATGCACCTTCTTTGAAGTTAACTTCTGCAACTTTGTCAGTTCAATCTGGAAACGCCAGAACATCTCCTTGGTATATGATCTTAGATGCAAGTATCTCTAATGGATCTCCAAAAAGGAATTTTCTTGCATGACTGACCATCAGATAATCATCTTTTTTCTCTCTTATGTACTGCTTCTTAATGGCTTTTTGGGATTTGAAAACAAAAATTGCTAATCCCTGTGGAAGTGTTTACAAATTCATCAAAAAAATTGTTCATACTTTCACTCCTAGACGTCGTCGTCATTCCTGTTGTGAAGAAATTCTTTGGATACACCCCAATCCATTTCTCTTTTACTTCATACAGAGATTTCAACCATTCTTGATCCTGCAGACCGTAATCCTCAAGCAACAAATTTCATCTGTCCTCAAATTCTTGAATAGTCAAAGACTTAAACACATAATAGTTAAAGTCTGACTTAAAAGTCGAATGCGAGGAATAGATATACCCAAGTTTTTCAGGGAATTTTTTGCTAATGTGCCAAGTACACAATGCATGATGTGTATTAGGAAAAACCCTAGCAATCGCATTCGACATAACACGATCTTGATCACTGACAATGGTTATTGGATGTTTGTCATTCATTTCTTCAAGAAACTGCTCAAACAACCATACAAATGTATCCTCAGTATCATCGCTTAATAGTGCACACCCAAGCAATATAGATTGATAATGATGATTTACACCCGTGAAAGGAGAAAATGGCACGTAATACTTGTTTGTCGATATGTGGTATCAAACGTAACATCGCCATAATTTGCATATGCAACTATTAACCAATAATCTACCCACATAATACATCCGATACGATTATCTACTCCTGTTTTTACACTAAAATAAAATCTTCTCGGGCTCCCAAGCTGCAACTTTCTCAAATATCGGTATGTCATCAAATATCAATTTAAATAAACATGAAGTTATAGAGACAATATAATACCTGAAGAAGGGTTAAACACCCGGAAAATCTTTTAGAATCAAGACGAGTTGCTTTATGTAAGCTGCGGAACAAACAAGCCAACACCGCAGCTCTCCATGCATAATCACTTACTTTATTAATATCCTCTAAAAGATAGCTCGCATATACGACGTCGCAATTTGCCGATGCAAATAATACCTTCCCCAATATAAACAGTACGTATGCTTTGGTGTAAGTTGTGACGCCCCCAAAACAGGTATACTTCACCCATCTTGGGTCGCCACTTATATGGTACAAAATTCAAATACAACTTAATTATACAACAGTCGTGTAAAATACGACAAAACATAATCTAAGAGTTTTAATAAGAATATTGTCATCTAGATAATATTCACACTCACTGGAGTCATCATAACATTTATTGTCACACTATTTAATAAAATAGTGAGGACTACTAATGCTATCATCTGGACCGTCACTCCGTTCCTCGACTAATCCCGGCTACGTTCTCATTTCCTGAAGAGAACAGTGAAAGAAAGGGTGAGCTCAACTAGCCTAGTAAGAAATATTATGACTAAGATAATGCAGAATAAATTATCCTTTGCCTTCAACAGTATAACAACTGACAGAATATAATAGACAACAAGTTTTAGATCAACAACTGTAGCGGAATAAGCAATCCATTAGAAGAGTCAACTAGAGCATAAAATCTACTATCTTCTATGATTTAAAAGATTTTCATCAACTTTATCATTTGAGACTCGACAATAAATAAACCACATCTTCCCGCACTACGACCGAGGATATTCATGTAATCATCAATGGTCATGATTATACCGAATAATCCACGGTCATAATCATACCAACAATTTGTCCACCAATGAACTACGAGGCCAATGAGGACTTTTACTACATCATTTGTTACATTACGGTCATGATTATCTTGAATAATCCCAGTCATAATCCTACCAAGTCCATCTACGCACGTAAGCAAAGATGACTTTCATCACAATATAAGCATGAGGATGATGACAATAATATAAGCATTAATCAAACGAAAACAAGGATAAATATTAAAGACTTTAAATTTATCCAAATATTATCCATCACTTAAATAACTCATAATCTAATGTTGTTAATATTATAACAATATTTTAATCACTTCTTAAACTTATAAACAATTTAATTTAATTGTTTCCAATTTACCAAATAATGCATTTAATCATTCAAAAATGTCATATTCATAAGATTTCATCACCAATGATCAAATCACTCATCAAAAATCTGCATATACCTTATATAGGATTTTCAAGCCCTAAAATCCTATTTACCAATTATTCAACTTCACATAACATATTTAACTCATATGTTTGTAACTAAACCATTTTCATGAAAAATTACCAAATCAACTTATTATTTTTCTATCCTTTGTCCAAACATACATACATATATTTCATACACAACAAGTATTTTTTTATAATTTTTCAACTCCCTTAAGTATTTTTCAAAAATCAATTTCTAATTAATTTCTTAAGAAATTAGCTACCTCAAGTTTAACTCCAGAAATTCTCAAATCTTGGCAGGATCTTACACATGTTAGCGTGAGCTTCGGTTTAAATTTCATGGTCATCTGAGTTATAGAACTCGATTCTGATGATTTTTAATCGAAAAAACCTAAATATTGAAATAGTCATAACTTTCTCATTTTAAGTCGGAATGAGCTCATTTTTGGACATGAGGTACTTTATACCATATATTTTCATGTCCCAAAAAGTCAGAATTTTTCTCACAAATTAAGTGGTCAAAAGCTTGACCCTTACAAAATTGTGGGCGATAGCTTTTTCTCTTTTTTTCACTTTTTCATGCTTTGTTAAAAATAGTCCATACAAAAATCTACAACTCCTCTTTCAGTGATTCCACTTGGAGATGTTAGAAAACTTATCATAATATCCTCCCAAATTTTTTTCCAGAATTTTTGAATGTCCGAAAAAATTACGAAACTGCAAATGGATTTAAACCCACCATGCGGTAATCCACGTAAACAGATCATTTTCACAATTTAATAAGGAATGAATATGAAGGATCATTCACCATACATGTGGTAATCCACATAGATAGGTTATTCCAACAGAATAATAAATAATGGAACCAGGTCAGGCGTAATATGCACCGATAAGATATTCTAATAGAATAATAAAGAATGGAATAACAACAGAAATTACCATGCATGCGATAGGCCCGCATGCAGATGAGTTATTCCAATGAATAATAAATAATAGAACCAGTTAGGACGTAATACGCACAAGCAGAATATTCCAGCGAGAATAATAAAGAATGGAATAACAACGAAATCACCATGCATGCGTGTAGAAGCGCATGCATGAGTTATTCCAATGAATAATAATTAATGGAACCGGTCGGTATGTAACACCAACCGATAGGATATTTCAATAGAATAATAAAGAATGGAATAACAGAAGAATTTCACCATGTATGCGGTACTTCGCATAGACAGGTTATTCCAACAGAATAAAACAAATAATACCCCTTATCTTAGAAAGAAACTGGATACTGGAGTAGAGAGGTAGCAGACTTTTCTTCTTCTTTCTCTCTATAATAATTGCTCTATAGCTTTAGTGAATTGGTGAAAAATGAAGAAAGAATGAGCTTCTATTTATAGGAAAATATAATTTCGATAATTGCACGTTTGGGGCTCAGAATATTACAGTATAATACCTTCCTCTTTTCCTTTATTTTTAATTTTGTCCTGCAAGTATTATCAAACTTGTACCACCTCCCCTAACAGTAAATAATATGAATCAATAGTTCAATCATGTGATTCAATAGTTATAATCATGTGAAAATACGAATAACAGTATATTACCTCCATTTATACCTCCATCTTTAACTTAGTCATGCAAGTATTATCAATCTTGCACCAACTCCCCTAATAGTACATGAATGTGAATCAATAGTACACACATGCGAAAAAATAGTTATAATCATGTGAATTAATAGCAATTAATTCCTCATTTATCCGATTAATTACCCGATAACTTTCGGACATCAATTATTATCGAAATAAATGTCGATTTTCACTAACACTAATAATTCTAACACAATAGAATTATCAATTTCATCTTTAATCAACACGAACTTATTCATCATTAATATTATAACTCACAATATTTAACAACCAGGTCGTTCCCAGGAAAGAGAGGGCTTCCTGATAAGGATTTCTCCTTATTGGCGCGCAATTAGATGACCAAATCTCTCATTGACAGAACTTCTAGACATTGTAAATATTTCAATTTAATAATATGAATAACTTTGTCGTCTCAATTATTGATTTAATAATATATAAAATATTATGCAGATGATACTGTGACAATAATCGAATCAATAATAAGAGAGATATGATGCGACAATTTATGTAGCAATAATTGAGTATAAGCGAAAGTGACTTCTTACGTAAGCATCAATAATCAATCTTGTGTGCTACTATGCAACCACGCGTAGACATTGTACTTTTTTTCTACCTGGGTAGTTCAACAGTTTTAACGGTAACATATTTTCGTAGTTATTTTTATAAAATGATAATTACATCATTTTCTAACTACGACAATACTTACATTGTGGGGTCCACCAATGATTGTCTTGGTAAATACGGATATTCCCGACCAAACAAATATTTTATAACAACTTGCATACTTTGCAAAATTTATAAATATTACCCACAACTATAACATTATATCAAATTCACACCATAATATTCAAAAAAAATATTTTCGAGAAATTTAAATCTTTATTCATAAAATTTGGGGTCTCACATAAGTCACCACCATTTTTCAATCAGCATCTACCGGAACTTGGCCAAATCTATTGCCCAACCACGAAAACATAATGCCCCCTAGAGTATACACTTTCTCATCCCCCACAATATATTGACTAAATTCGCTATTAATAAAGTACTGTTTAGGTTTATGGAGTAATGTACATGTAATAAGATGCCCTATAACCGGTAATCCTAAAATGAAATGTACATCTTCAAGGGTGACTGTCATTTCACCAGTCGAAAAGTGAAATGTAGTGGTCTCACTACGCCAACGCTCCACTAATACTTCTATCAACGAAGCGTCTAATTGGTTACAGACATTAGTATTTGTAAATACCCCAAAACCCCAGTCGCGTAATAATTCTTTTTGGGTGTCACTTAAAACCCACACTTCCAACGAACGTCCACTCTCATCAGTTCTTAATGACCTAATGTAATGGGGATTGTCCCATATGGCTGTTGAAATGTGGTTTGGTTGATCCCATAACAAAGTGTTGACAGTGGGTCCAGGATTGAATTCCATTTCTATAAGTAACACAGCCAAAATAAAGATTTATCAACAACACAAACAACATAAAAATAACATAGATAAAACACCATTAACTCTTATAGTAAAAAACACAGATATTTTTGGAGAAGTGAACAAAAACAAAATAAACATTCATCAACTCTTAAAGTGTATAACATAGATTTTTTTAAAAAAAAAATAAACTTCAAATTTCACTAATAAACAATCATACATATATGTTGGAGTGTATTAATGTTGCAAGGTTGGTTGTAAGGATTTGTCGAACTCCTTTTGATTTGTTGCTTTCATTTCAAATTTGCTACAACGATTGTCGCTTAAGTTGTTTGATTGCTTTGAACAATATCAGATGAACAAGATGGAACAACTTAAAACTTTGTTTGAATGCAAGATGGAACAACTTAAAATTTTGTTTAGATGCAAGCCGTCATTTTTTATACCTAACATCTGCAGTATTAAACTGCGGATGATTAATACCTTTAGCGACGTCATTTTGTATACACCATATCCAGTTATGGTTGAATTAAAAATGACACTGTATCCAATTATGTTTGAACTAAAAATGCACCGTATCCCATTATTGAAAAAGACACCGTCCGACTATCCCTTCAATATCCTAAAGTCCACAGTATTAAACTACGGACGGTACCTTTCACTGTTAGTAATGTACGACGTCGTTTTAATCTTTGAGTTAGCGTCCGCAATATTAATCTGCGAACGTTATGCACTACAAGTACTACCAAAATGGGTCAATTATTTAGTTCTTCCATTCAAACCCTAGAAGTGCTAGCACAACAAATTGAGGCATGTTGATGTATGATCTCAAGATGTTGTGATGGACACTTCAGGATTTGCATAGAAGAACTAAACAATTAACTCATCCCGACAGTACATTTTTTGAGACTTCTAGGCGTTAAAATTAAGTTTATAAAACTAAAAATCATCTATTTTTGTTACATATTCTTGCTAGTAGTTACATATTCAAGTGATTTGGGATGATGAGAAACACACATGGCAACCAAAATTGAAAGGCTTAATAAAAAGAGTCGGTCTGATGAAGCTTCAAATTCAAAACAAATTAAGGGCTTCCAAATGTTGTGCCCTCCAAAAATGGTGCCACCCATGTCTATTCATCCCAGATCGCATAAATCGGTAACAACAAAAATATGCAAGAAGAAACAAAAAAATCTTGAGCTTTAGGTCGAACTCTTTATCCGTATCAAGATGTCATCTGACAGTTCTATCTCGTCTTATATATAAGTGAAATAGCGTTTGCATTATTAAACTACAGATGGGACCTTTAACATCCATTATTTGAATACGACGCAGTCCGACAGTCGCTTCATAATCCCAACGTCCACAATATTAAAGTGTAGATGAGACCTTTAATAAGTTCCATTATTGAAAACGACGTCGTCTGACTGTTCCATTATTGAAAGCGACGCCGTCCGACTGTCGCTTCAATATCCAAACGTCTGTTTCATTAAAGTGCGAAAGGGAAATTGTAAAGGAGAGGCATTTTGATCATTTAATCCGTCCGCAATATTAAAGTGCGGTATATTGGAAACCAAACAACGGAGGTACTACACCAAAAATGGCCTCTAGTTAAGGACAAATCCTTCACTAAAGTACATATATCTCTCACAAATGATTTATTGCGAAGAAATATTTCCTTCACACGAGTGCTCGCATTAGACCTCCTCGCAATTGGGTATCCTTCGCTAAGTAGTAACTAAATGTTTTTTGTGAAGGATATATTGTGAATAACTTATTCCTTTACAAATTGTATTTAGTAATGGAATATTGTTATTTAGTGAAAGATTAGTTTCCTTCACAAATAATATTTTAAGAAGGACTATTTGAAATTAGTGAATAACTTGATTCCCTCACAAATAATATATTGTGAAGAACAAATTTATTTAACGAGAGAATATTTTCCTTCACTAATTATAAATTGAGAATCTTTTTTCAAATTAGTGAGAGAAAAATTCCTTCACAAATTATAAATTTATAAATAAAAAATTAATTGCTAAATAATCAAAATTCATTGAAAATTATAATTAATTTTCAAATCAATGATTTCATATTTATTATTATTGCTATATTATTTTTAGTAATTGCTATAATAAATATTAAATTTAATATTTCAAGTTAATATAAATATCATACCTATTTCAAACTAATGCATAAAGAGCCAATAATTAAAACCAATACTCCATATATAAATAGATAATGCTCAAGTCACGATAAGTAAAAAAATTTGTTATTATGTCTTGATCTCCCAAAGATCATAGTACTTACAATATTTAATAACTAACACAAGAAAACTAAAAGAATAACAACGAACTAGATAGAATGAAGTGTACATCATGTTAGGTCCACTTCATTATCATTTTCTTCAAGGAATGTAAATTTCCTGCTGCAAAAGAAACACCAAAATTCAATTTCAATAAGATGAGGAATAAGAAAAAATGAGCCTGGTGAAGTTATGCTCTAGTGTGTTGAATGTGTACTGATCAATGTGTACGTCACCTGCTTCAAGAAAAGAGCTGCAGTAATGGAACCACCCTGACGACCACCGGTGTTGACCATATCAGCTAACTCCAGATTCATGGAGTCCCAATAACTTTCTTCCAAAGGCAACCTCCAAAAATTTTCTCCAGTAACTTCTGAAGCTACAAGTACCTCCTTTGTCAGGTCATCACTAGGTATAAAGATTCCTGTTTGGGAAATGTTAAAAATATCTTAGGTTTCCCCAGAGATTTAGATTCTCTTTGTAATTTCTATGAAAATGAGCAGCAGAAAAAAAGTGGACACCACAGCAGTAGCCTTAATACCAAAAAGAACTTCAAACTAGTGCATAAGTAACATTGTTCCATAAATACTATAAAGGAAAAACTACTCAAACTTCAAAGAATTTTCTTCGCTCCAAAAAATTTAACAGCTTGACAGTCAAATTGATAAGAATCTCAAGTACTATTGTAGAGACAGATATCTCATTCCAACCAGGAACTCATCAATGAGAAGAAGATCACATATTACTTGCAATTGAGGGCCCAAGGGCAACCACACATGCTCCAGTCAATGTAGCAAGATCAACTATATGTTGAAAAAGTAAACATGCTCTTAGCACAATATAAATCTATACTGCAGTTTAGTAAAGAGGAGCTTAAAACTCCTTACAGCCTGACGTAAACTATAGAGATTACCTCCTTATAGCATAACGTTGAACTCCTGAATACTCCTTGAACTTGATTTGAAGATCACCAAAAAACTTAAGTAGAGCACATAGTCTATGTGTTGACTCTACAGATGATGTGAATACAATGCACTTATCCCCATGCAGAGTTTGCAGCAGTGCAATCAGATATAGGGGTTTAAGGTTTGGTTCACATATCTGCATAGAAAATGGGAAGATAACAATCATTGTTCATCAATCGAATAATTCATATATAAAAAATTAAGAACATACCATATTTTTAATGCAAGAACAATATTAGAAAGAATAGGAAAAAGGGTGTAAAAATATTTAATGCAAGAACAATATTAGATTAACAAAAAAATATTCCCTCCACACCCATTATCAAGTATTGCATTGCAAATTGTTACTTCAATTTCACAACAAAAGTTGAACCACAACGTTACTAGTAACCCGAAAAAAGAATGGAAGTACATGTGATACGCTAGCTAAAAACACATTCACGGCCCCAAAAAAACATTTCAAGGGGAGCAAAAATTCACACCATAGTTTACAGTCTCGTGATCAAAGAATTCACATTACGCAGAATTGTTTTAGGGTGTTCCATGAATAGGATCATTCAGGAATCCATGTATTTGCAGCCTTTTTGTTATCCTAATTATGAATACTTCACATGGAATTGGGATTATAACTTTGGAATGAAAAAGGGTAATAGAAAATTTAAGACGAGATAACAAAATAAACAGTGAGATGCTTCGTTTTGTTGATAATCAATGACTGTAATCAGTAAAGTAAGTAATGTTTTTTGGTAGTTGATCTTTGGCCACTATTGAAGAGGTTAATACTGTTATGAGAAAAGATTTAAAAGATGTACTGCTTTGGCAACTATCTCTGCACTCTGGGGTATATTAGCCTCGATTTCAAAAAAAACCCATACCCATTTGTCGCATTCTTGCATCATATATAATAATGTATGATTGGCCATATTTACGGTATCTAGACGCTTACCTCTAATCTATACGTGTGTTTGGGTGTTAAACAAGTGGCTCATTTATTTTATCTTTTAGAATACACTAGTTGGGCTGTCCTAACAACTTAGGAACATTATAAGAGGTCTTGAGAAAGACCTTGACAATGCTAAGATTAGCTTACACATTACTCTCCATGCCAAAAGAAATTCCCAGCTTAACATGGCCATGTTCTTTCCTACACTATAGGTAAAATGATCGCAAAACAATAGCATACTAGCTATTCAAGATGTGCAAACAATCGCTATGCCCAGATGATTATCTAGCCTACTGATGAGACCCGTGAGCCCGATCGGTCCACGACTTGATTTTGTTAAGGTTTTTAGTTGTGTTGTGGCAACAACTGCTATCATGGACAATAGTTCTTAAGACCCTAGCCCAGCCCTTAACTTGATATATTTTATAAACTTTTTGGTTTACCTTGATATACTATGCTTAACCCATGATTTAGCGCTAACACAATTAGATTAGCTATCAATCGCTATCATCGCTACTACCTTATACTTCCTCATTTTCTTTTTCTTTCAAGTCTTAGTCTTTAAACCAAAAACTTAGTTATACTTGAATTTTAGATATATTAGTACCTAAATTACCCTTAGAACTTGCAACACAATTGAGGCAGTCCCCATAGACTGACTCAGAACAGTGTGCAAAGGGGTTGTCATGCTAATTTCCTTAATTCTTTACTTTGACCTAAGACTGAATTTTATTTTATTTTAAGAGGCTTAACTTGCTAATTATCAATACATGTAATACATGAGTAAGTTTCTAGCCTCGTTTGTGCCTACTACTTGACTTTTAATTAAGGCAGTCCACTTGGGACTTTGGTCAAGCAGGTGGTGTGCACAATCCATAATCATTTGGTGTCATGGTGGCAATTTGCTTTTTCTATAACTACATTAGATCACCTTATAACACCATAGCCAACCTATCTCCTTGTGCCTAAGCCAAGCATTCACAAAACTTAACAAGAGTTGGCGGGCCAGTCATCATAATAATGCCTAATATAAGACAATGATCACTTATAGTAGTAGCATGGCTCAAAATAGAAAACAGTCCTTCAAATTCTTAACACAAGTGCTATTACATAATGTACTTGCTATATACTATATATTCATGATTTAGGGACCTGTATATAAGGTATTATGATTTAAACATAGGCTTCCAAAATAGTTTTGATAAAACTAACTATTTCAGTCCAAAGTGGTGTAAGACAAAGATACCAAGATTCGATCTATTGCACTCACAGTTAGTATAGCACAAGGATGTTGCTCACAGCCAGTCAACACAACAACATAGCACAGAACAAAATAGCATAGCAGTCCATTTAACATCACAGCAGTCCATATGGTAACACAGATCATGCTAACCAAAATCACATTATTATTAACTTTGGAAAATTTGTAAGACTCTTTGATTTCACATACTTAAGTAACACTTTAATGAGGTTGTCCCTATTGATTAGTAACCACTGGCTACCCTAATATTAATAGTATAGCAGCTCCTTTATGTTACTTTAGTTTAAATCTTGAATATTACTCAACTAGTTACAATGAGAAGGTGAACTCTTTTAGCATGCTCGATACTTTAGTAATTTATTCGATATCCTTTCTTTTAAATCACAGTTAGCATAAACCATAAACTAAATCAGTTCTTAGCTTGGCAAATCATCAAACACCTAGAGTGCAGTCCTTATATATGCATATATTACATACTCTCTTAGCATCATTGCCTTCCAGCCGTATGGCTTATACAACAAGTATAGGACTATACTAAATAGTCCCAATCACAATAGTTTAAATAACATGAAACAGTCATCATATTAAGTTACCATAACATCCATACACGTTTTCTGGTCATTGACAGTTCATTTTGCTAATTAAGTCAATAGTCGTCCTAATCATTTATCAGTTCAGTTGCTACCCGGAATGAATGAAAAGATTAGAAAGGCCAAAATTGGCTTACCTTGCTGATTCGAAGGTGTCAAGCGGGTTGGTGCTCAGTTCCTTTTCCCCTCTAAATAGAACTCGCTAATATCACTCTCGATTGGCTCTCTTTCTCTTTCATCGTGTTAAAGCCTTGGGAAGTCGGTTGAGGGTGGGACATGAGGTTAAATAATTTGAACTTTTTTTCTGCAGTGGTCATGCCAAGCTACCCCTAGCCTAGCCCCTACCGGCCTCCCTACCAAGTGCGTGTAATCATTACTAGCCTATTTCCTTTGGCTCCTTCCACCACCCTAGCGAGCATAGCTTTATTATTATCGTCTTCTCCTCCTGCAAGTTTATTTCACTGCTACTTGTCTGCTATCCAATCATTAGCCCGACTAATGCATTTAAATAGAACCAACTTAGAACCCATACACTTGCTACTTGACTGAATATTTCAGCTATGCCAGTGCTTTTCTCGTTTAGTTTGAAGCAGTTAACTTTGCTATACACCATTGGATTTTCAGGATTGGATTGAGTAATAGTTTTGATAAATTCCTAATTTGGGCTTACACCAATCTTTTCTGGTTATCAATTGTAGCAGCTGAATTGGGCTTTTTTTTTTAAAATTAGGCTAGAACTGGCCCCCTTTTATAATATCTTCTTATAGACCCAACCCATCTCCTAATTAATGGCAAAAATTTATTATGGCCCAATATTTTAATATGAACTCTTGTTGAATTAAAACACATGGACTTTTATCTATTATTTTCTCTAGCAACAATAGTTAGAACATATATCATTAAAATGACTATTCCATGTAATCTTAAATAATTCATGATGGTACATTATTCTTTATCCATAAAAATCAAGATGCTTAATAAACTATTAAATAGATAATAGTTTTGTCGCAATGTGAAATTAAAAAAAAAGAATTTATACCCAAAATTTGACATTATAATAATTGAATATTACATAGGATTTTCTGAGTCATTACATATAAAGTACGTGCATACTTTTATTTTCAATTAGAAATGTATGAAGTTATGTAAAGCATTCAATTCTAATGAAGTGTAATGATACACATCTTGGCTTCTTCTTCTCTGAGGATTGAGTTATGCTATTGAACATATATACACTAGATGAATAACACATGCTATGTTTCTTCATTCAGTTGAGCCTTTTCTTTATTGAAAAAATAGGCCCACTTAAGCATTACTCAGAATTTTGTTCTCAAACAAACTACCCTCAATTAGTTTGTTGCCTAAAATAGTGGTCAAGAATGGCTTGACCTACTAGTTTCCACTTTTCATTTTAGCTTGAAATTGAAATTTCATTCTAACCTAACATACTCAAACACTCTAATTATGATCACATATGCTATATAAATCAAGCCCAAGCTTTAGTTTTTCCTAATATTTGATTTTTATTCAAAATAGTCCATTTAAGACTTTTATCGAGCAAGTAGCATGCATTCTTTTCAAACTCAGATTTCATGAGGTTTGATTTGAGTTCTAACCTCCTTTTTCCACCTTATTACTCCTCCCACACATTGACTTATCTCCTTTACTCTATTCCACACAAGAACAGTCTCATATCAGCCACATATATGAATAATCAATACATATAAGGTTACATAGCTTACTTACCAATCATGACTTATGTTTTTAACATAACTTGTACTAGACTTTCATATGAGTACCCCATATAGCAATTTCATTGTTTATATCCAATTAGAATTCAAGATTTACTTTGCTCCCCATAATCAGTTTACATAAATTTGATAACTTACTACTAACCATATATCGATCAATTTGTTCATGTTTGGAATTTAATAGAAACATAGCAAAGATGAATTATAATACCTTAGCTAGCTTGTTTGTAAGATCCTTGCTATCCCTTAGTCTTGATTCGAATTTACACCACACAACATAATGCTTATGCTTCTTCTTGTGTTTCTTCTTGAATTTGAGTGAAACAAAATTCTAGGATGAGAGATGACGAGTGGTAAGGAGAAGGAAGAAAAGAGTTATGAAATTGTGTTTTGGATGTTATAGAAGCTCTGAGCTTGCATCTCACACAAAACTCCGACTTCTACATATAGCTCGACCAAGTCTTAAGCCGATATTATTAGTATATAGGCGACAAGAGGACATGATTAGTAGGGTTAAGGGCTTCCATCGGACGGTGCTGGATTTCTCTAATGGTGTAAGCGGTGTACATCATGATGGCGAAGGCGGTGGCGGCATGATTTGATAATGACGAGCGGTGCCCTTCTTTGTTTAACATAATCAAACCCATAATCGGAAGCTTTCGCGAGAGGGGTTACGAATAACGATGTGAGAATCCCGCCATTTCGGCAAACAACAACATGAACAATAGTTGTATCATTGACCCCTCTCGCTACAAAGTCACAAACCCTAGCCAGAGAGAGGAGAGAGAGAATTAGAAAAGTGTTTTTATTTATCAATTACTACATCGATTATTAATAATAGAATAGAGGGTGGTTACCGTGAAGCCAAGCAACATGAAGCGGAGTCCGATTATTTTAAGCTTCGTATTTTTGACATAGATAACGTTTTTTTTAAAAAAATGTTATCTATTTAAAATAAAAAAATTTCCTTATAAATAGATAACGTTTTTTTCATATGTATCTATAATGTTTTGTTAAAAAACGTTGTGAAAAAAAATACCACAATATTTTTTATAAAAACGTTGTTGTTTATTTACTGTTTTGTACTAGTGGAGCTGCGATTTTCTTGGCAAACGTAAAAACCTCATCGTCGTCCATGTTCCTCCACACCCTAATATCCCCCATTACAGATCGAACATGGTGAACGACTTCGATTATGTTCCCAGTTCCAGCCTCGCCTTTGGTTCGAATCATCGTCGCACCCTCACGGATTCGTCGGAGTGCTTCCCCGAGGTTTCGGCAGCCACAAACGAACGGAATCCAAAAATTATACTTGTTGATGTGATTCTCGTCATCATTTAAGGTAAGAACTTCACTTTCATCGACATAATCAATGCCAATTGCTTCAAGGATTTGGGCCTCCACGAAATGGCCGATACAGGCCTTGGCCATCATCGGAATTGTGACGGCCTATTTAATTGTGAAAAAAGTCATGTTTTTTTTATTTTTTTCTTATGGTTTAGTACTGAACTAATTAAAAATAAAATTAAATAATTCAAAAGTCTTTCTTAATTAAAGCCCTCTTAAATTGTTATTTAACTGAATATTAAATAAAATACCAAAAAATAAAGCTACTTTAAATTAATCTCTAAAAGACTTTTTTGGATTAATATTATATACTTAAAATAAATTTTAAAGTCTTTTGGATTATTTAAATTTATTTTATTTAACTTTAACTTTATTTAATTATGATTATAAAATAAACTTTTATGGAGAAATTTTAAAGTTTAACATGGTGTAAAGTTATTTAATTTATAGTTTATTAAAATAAATAGTTGATATTGTAAGTTACTTAAAAAGTGTTATTAAAATAAAATTTACTATTGTAAAAAATTTAAGGTATTTATATTCACCACAATTAATTCAAAAAAAATATTTAGAACAAGATAGCGACCGATTTTATCCCTCACAAAAAACTTCTAAATAATGATATATAGTGAGTAATAATTCCTTCACTAAATAGATTTTTTCCTCACAAATTTTCATCATAAATTGGCTCCAAAAATCTTTTTATCGCCCCAATTTTGCGAGAAAAAAAATATAAATTGTGAAAGATGTTTCTTTCGCTAATAACTATATTGTCACTATACTTTTTTCCTTCACTGTTCCTTCACTAAACAACTCCTCATGTGAAGGAATAAATTCCTTCACAAAATTTCCTTCGCTATAGGCCATTTTTGGTGTAGTGAGGGGAATTCTATAAAATCGCTCGATCTTCGGACGGAGGGTTGAGATGTGTTGTAAGGCTAGACTGTGACGCCCCCAAAATAGGTCCACACAACCCATTCTAAGTTGCCAAATACATGGTACAAAATTCAAATACAAAATTTAATATACAACTATTAATTGTCGTGTAAAATATGACAAAATATAAGCTGAGTTTTAATACAAATATTGTCTTGTAGACAATATTCAAACTCAAATAAAGTCCTCATTACAATTATTGTTTTACTATTTTACAAAATAGTGAGGACTGCTATAATAATCGTCGTGAACCATTACTTCACTCCCCAACTAGTCTCAACTATATTCTCGCCTCCTGAGAAGAACAATGGAACCAAAAGGAAAAGGGTGAGCTCAACTATCCCAGTAAAGAATATTATAACTAAGATAATGTAGAACAAATTATCATTAGTCCTCAACAGGGAAAAATCTGATAGAATACAATAGAAAATGAGTTTTAGATCACAACTGCAGCAGAAACAACAATCCATTAGAAGAGTCAAGTAGAGCATGATATCTACTATCTTCTATGATTTAAAAGTCCATAATTAATATTTTTATCCATGTAACACTAACCAATAAATATTTCAAATCAACGAATTATCTATGCACTACATGCCAAGGATATTCGTTGGTATCACTAGTGGTCATGATCATGTCAAATACCTGTCCATCTATGCACTACGGGCCAAAGAGGACTTTTACCATAAGCCTTATCTGTAACATTAAAGGTTATGATTATACCAATACATAATTCCTGGTCATAATCATACCAATCAACTGTTCATCTTTGCACTACGGGCCAAAGATGACTTTCAACACAATATAAGCATGAGGATGATGATAATGATATAAAGATTCAATCAAGTGAGATAAAGAATAAATATTAGATATTTATAATTCAATTTATCCAGAGTTCAAAAATGTCCAAATTGTCAACATGATAATTATTTGTGGAGTATAATTCAAGAATGATCTTCATGTATCAAAAATAATTTGAACATATAAGAAAATTAAATTCTGTTGTGAATAGTACCGTATAAATAGTGTCCATGAATAGTACCGTATGAATAGTACCCAGACATGAAAAAATTAAAATTTAATAAGAAAGTTCATACCAATATTTCAGTGAAATGATATTAGATGAAGCGCAAAACTTTAAGAAATTTCTAATCATTTCAGGAATTATAGAAGCAATACTTACTATAGTAAGTTTAAATTTAGGAATATGAAATGAAATAATATCCCTTACGTAATATGGAGTATGAAAGAAAATAATATTTCTTACGAGTATGGAAATAAAATAATATCCTTTACCTTAGTAGAAACTAGATTTGACTGAAATATCGGATATTATCCTAAGAAAATCTTGCATAAAAAGCCACACTGAAAGTATTCTTATACTCAAAAGAAATACTCACAATATTGTAGTGGGAATGCTTGAGATTTTTGGTGTGTTTAGGAAGGAGGGTTACTCCTTATTTATAATGAAATTCAGAGGAAGGAAACAAACACAATCCACCTAACTCACTGCCTAACTTTCCTTTTTTTCTTTCTTAGTGCCTAACTTCCTCCCATTTCCTTATGGTGAGGGTCCACAATTTGGAAACAACATGTTTTGCAGGCAAAGCCTCCACTTAGGAAAGAAAATAATTGTAGGAGAAGCCTCCACTTAGGAAAAAAAATTGATGGAGAAGAGATGTGCACGAAATGATTTTTGGAAAAGGAATTCAAAATCAAAATGATAACATTCACTCCACTTTTATTTACATGCTAAAAATTATAATAAAAATATTACCATTATAAAATTATACTATTATATTATCACATTATACTATTATAATATAATATTATAATATATTTAAATGAATATTTTATCGGAGAAGATAATTGTCAAACTTTCAACAAATATTTCATGCTAAATTCCTTCATTTATATCAAAATTGAGCCAATATCCACCACATAATAATTATTTATAAATAATATTATAAGTTCACAATATTAACAACCAGATCATTCCCAGGAAAGAGGGGGCGTTTCGATAATGATTTATCCTTACTGGCGCGCAATTATATAATCTAACCCCTTTCCTCGACAGAATTTTCTAGACATTGCCAATAATACAAACTAATAATATAAATAATTATGTCGCGTCAATTATTGATTTAATAATATAAAATATTATACAGATGATACTGTGACAATAATTGAATCAATAATATGAGATACTGTGCAACAATTACTGTAACAATTATTGAATAAAACTGAGTGAATTTTTACTTAAGAATCAATAATCAGAGATATTGTGTAATATTGTGTGCTACTGTGCAACCATGCGTATTACTGTACTTTTATCACCGGATATTTCAACAGTTAACGGTAAAAGTCTTGCTGTTATTTTTTTATAAAAAAAAGTTATTTCTGTCATTTTCTATATTCGACAGTTATTCCGTTATGTGGTCCATTAATGATTGTGCCGTCGTACGGATATTCTCCGATAAAAAGAATATTCTCCGACAAAACGAATATTATATGACAACTTGCTTGCTTTGCAAAATTTACACATTTCACCTATAACTAAAATATTATATCAAATAAACACCTTATTATTCAAAATAATAAGTAGAGAAATTAAAACTTTATTCATAAAAAGTTGGGGTCTTACATAGACTCTTTTTTACAACGTTTGATAATGGATCGGTCCGCTATATATATATACATATATATATATATATATATATATATATTGTTTTTTGGGTAGTTTAATTTGCTACCATTCACCTAGTTTTTTATATACAGAATTTTTGCTCAATATATAAGTAATTCTATTGTTAAAAGTTAATAACAAAAAAATTAATTAGAAAAATTGCGTACATGTATGATAAAATTTTTTTATTATGTGTGGAAAAATTAAAAAAAAATTAAATATCTAATATATAAAGTTGGAGGACTCAAACCGTTAACAAAATTGTGAAGTTTTTTGGTATTTCTAAAAATGCCCTTCAATTTTATTTTTTAAAAATCGTATTTTGTTATTTTGTTACTATTACTAATTTATTTATTTATTTAATCCTATAAATTTAATAAAATTTTATTTTATCACACATAATATACCCATCAAACAAGTGAACGAGGCATTAGGAAGAAAGTATGATACTTCAGTTTGGAAAAGAGGTGGCTGCTTCGTCTAGTCATAGTCAAAAAGGCAAAGAGAGACAAATACAGCGTAAAAGAAAAGGCATACATGACAAGACTAGTGTGGTTGACGGGATAAAACAGAAACCCCACATTCCTAATTAGGTGGGTACTAAACTGCTAGTAATTGAATTACAAATAGACACTAGTTAAAAGGACAGGCTGCTCAAAGTGGTTACTTTTGTGGTCTTCAATTCTGATTACAGGTATGAGAATATTGACTTATGTTTGTTGGTTAGATAAATTAGTCAAATATGAATAATAGATAAATTAGTCAAATATGAATAAATAATTCAGTTTGAACTTTAATCGGTTCAGTAATTAATTAACAAATTAAATAATTAAATATCATTACAACTACTGTTGAGCCTAAATATCAGGGCTCAAATCGTGTGGTGGACCAAGGCGAGGTATTTCACCATGCGTAACAACCTGTTTTGATAGTTAAGAATTACAAGGAATCAAGATTTTTAATTATATTTAATTTTTAATTATAACGAAACTGTCATGATATAATTTGACTTCTTTTATTTAAAGAGATTTTATTCAATCTCTTGAGGAATCATACCTAATGAGAAATCTTAATTCTATACGAGAAAGGAAGTATGATCACTATAAAAAGGTTATACACTGATCATCAAGTACACATTCATATTATTTTACAGTACTAGAATATTAAGTTTCTATCGTTAAACCTTATTCAATCTGCGGTGATTGAGGCGCGTGATTAAATCGTGATTAAGTCTCTATTATTAAACCTTATCTTAACGTTAAAAACTATCTACCCAATTTTTCATTTCACTATAATGTTTTTTCTCAAGTCTCATTTATCCTTTACACTTAACTATTAGGCTAATACATCATCACCATTATAATCATTGTTAATGTCGATAGACTAATTGTTTGCAAGGTTAAATTGTACTCCCTTGTTTTAATAATATAAGATTATTATTAATTTTTATAATTGATATTTTTACATATATTTTTGATATTTTTATATATTTTTCTTTTACATGAATATAAATTGGATCACATCTTCATATGAGGGGATCGATTTTATTACATATAATGATAAATTTATATCAATATTAAATATCGTCATATGCAAACATGGTATAGGAGTGAATACAAATATTCTATTTTATCACGTGATGAAATTTATTGATATATAAAATATTTTTTAAAAAAATCTTGCTATATATAATAACAAATTTTATGTCCATATTAAAATATGTTACGATACAAGACTTGTATTGCTTTTTCCATTGAAGTGCAAATGCTAGTTTTAGATGTTTTATTTATTTGGGAAAAGGATGTGTTTAGATTACTTCATTCATGTATTTGTTATGAGCTTTGAACAATCCAAGAGTAGGTAGATAAACGTGTTATTACCTAACCAACTAGTCTATATCCCCTCTACTCCTATAAAATTAAAAAATTACACTCATAAATTAATTTGTGATACTTTTAAATTTAAAATAAAATAAATATATTTAATTTTGATCAATACATATATATATATATATATATATATATATATATATATATATATATTGAGGATAAATCTATAACTAACGTTTTTAAATTAAATTTTTTTTATAATAGATCGTGAGCGTCCATCTGATAATTGAACGGTTAAATATAGCCTATGTTCGTAATTTAGGTGACGAGACAGATGTCTAAAATACTTTTTTTTGTATAAATTTTGCTCTCAATATTAAAGTGGGGCAAAGGGTCAAAAATGCCCCTGATGTTTACCCCGATGTCTCACTTGCACTCTAAATTAATTTTTTTTCTAAAAGTACCTTTAACGTTATATTTTTTTGGGTCGCCCGTGCCCCTGCCGTTAACAGAAGACAAACGGAGTTAAAATGTGATGACGTGACAGACTTAAATATAAAATATATTCTAAATAAAACAATATATATCATTTAATCAAAACAAAAAATACTAAAATTCAAAATAAAAAAGCATAACATATTTACATCATTTAATCAAAATAATAAAATTCAAATTATTTTTTTAACTAATCAAAACAACTAATTAAATAAAATATGTAAAATAAAAAGATTCCATCAAAAAAAACAGAAAAAGGTAAGTACTATAATTTTTCCCACCCAATTACAGAATTACTGTTTCCATAATAAAAAAAATCTTACTTCCTGCTAAATCCAATTCCTATTTAACTTATTAAATCAACTAAAATGCATTCAATTGATAAAACTATATAATTTTAATGAGAAACAAAATAAAATTTTCAAATCTGCTTATGTGCATACACATGTATTAGTTTTTATTATTATTATTATTATTATTATTATTATTATTATTATTATTATTATTATTATTATTATTATTATTGTGCCCTTTTTACGGTAATCCAACTGCGAAAGGAGAGGATAAATACTAAAAATAAATTATAAAAAAAACCTTTGTTCTTCTTAAAGAAAATTAATAAAAATAATTAAAAATAAATAAAAATAATATTCTTTTTATAGAATGGAAGGCGTAATGTACAATTATTCAAATATAAACACAATTCTAACACAATACACATAAACAAAAAAACATAATTAATTTTTTTATGAATTTATGAAAAACATAATGAAAATCATTTTTAATTAGTATTTTAGTATTTTTTTAATTAGTATTTGATGTAAATATGTTATGTTTTGAATTTTAGTATTTTGATTAAATGATGTAAATATGTTATACAAACTTATTTTATTTAATTAGTTGTTTTGATTAGTTAACAAAATAATTTAAATTTTATTATTTTGATTAAATGATGTAAATATGTTATGCTTTTTTTATTTTGAATTTTAGTATTTTTTGTTTTGATTAAATGATATATATTGTTTTATTTAGAAGATATTTTATATTTAAGCCTGCCACGTCATCACATTTTAATCCCGTTTGTCTTCTGTTAACGTCAGGGGCACAAGTGACCCAAAAAATGTAACGTTAAGGGTACTTTTAGAAAAAAATTTAGTTTAGGGTGCAAGTGGGACATCGGGATAAATATCAGAGATATTTTTGACCCTTTGCCCTATTAAACTGCGCTAAGTATTTTAGAGTTTGAGAAGTACAAAATATGGTGTTTTATAAACCGAAATATTATCTTTTTTATGAATAGATATAAGATTACTTGTTTTTTGCATTTTCCAAACACAAGTGATTTTACGTATTGGAACGGAAAAAATATAATATTTAAAATTTTAAAAAAGATAAATTGTGTTTAAAAATTGATAATAAAACTCTTTTCTTGTTTTCTTAAAAGATCGAGTGATCCATACTTTTTAATTAGGAGGATGTATTCAATTAAGACTTTTAAAGATTTTAAAAGTTTGGTTATATTCAATCAAGACATTTAAAGAATTTATAAAAGTTTACTAGTATTCAATTATAACTTTTGTAATGTCTTTAAAAGTTAGGTGGTATTGAATTGAGATTTTTATAAAGTCTATAAAAGTATTTTGGTATTCAAAAAGTCATTAATTTTTTAGATTTCTATCAAATGGTAAAGTTTGACAGACTTTAGAAAAAAAGTTATAACTATCAATCCATATCCAAAGTTTGACCTTATCTTTAAAAACTTCTAAAGACTTTCAAATATTAAACACAAAGGTAAAAATTCAAATCGCTAGTAAAAAAATTAAGAGAGATTTTATGGAAAATTCAAAAGTCGCAAAATTCTCCGATAAATTTTTAACTTAAAATGAATATAAATTAATCTAATTTTAGAAAATATAATTATTAAAATTATAAACCGTTTATATTTTTTTTTACTAAATTTATTAGAAATTAGATAAAATATTGATTTAATAATATATAAAATATTGACAATAATTGAATCAAATAACGTGAGATATTATCGGCAATTCATCGTAGTAATAATTGAACAAAATGAGTGACTTCTCACGTAAGCATCAATAATCAATCTGTAGTGTACTCTGCAATCACGACCAGCGTATTCTTTGTACTTTAACACCGGGTGTTTCAACAGATTAACAGTAAAACTTACTTAGTTATTTTCATAAAATATTTTGTCCTTTTCTCAATCAAACAATAATTTCGTTGTGAGGATCCACCAATAATTGTGCCGTTGTACGAATATTCCCTGACAAAAAGAATATTTTTCGACCAAACGAATATTTTATAACAACTTGCATACTTTGCAAAATTTTCATATATGGTAACTTTAACCTTTTATGAATTTAACCATTTACGAAATAAAATAATAATTGTAATAAAATTGAATACTTTCATTTCATAAAATTCGGGGTCTTACACTTGTATTTATAGTCATTCCCATTACCTTAGAATCCATCACCGAGTCGGATTAGGACTCCTAAATATGGTAGTTACTATTATTTGGGTCCAACACTATCTCCTTAAAAGGTGCAAGTTGAATCCAATCCAAATACTACTTTTGGAGTTACCTTATACAGATATGATTAGGACTAGAATCCTTAACCATTTAAACCCCTTATGACACCGAACTCCATACGAGGACTAACCCACTGTATAGGCCCAATCCAACCGAACCCATATGCATTTGTCTAGGTTTTGGCCTAAAGGACTTGGATGCCCGACCCCGATCACCATTAACTAGAACAGAAATCCGGCCTAGAAGGCTCGGATGCCCGAGCCCGAACGCCTTCAATACCCTCAATGGCTTCGGCCCAATGGGCCCAACCTCCTCTTCTCACCCCAAGCCTTCAGCCCACATGAGGGTCGGTAAAATGCTCCCGAACATTGCCCCCCAGTCTCTTGTTATAATATATTAATAATTAGAGACTTGAAAAGACATGAACTTGAAAAGTCATGACAGGAAACGATGAGTTATCTGGGGAACATAAACGGTTTTTCTTCATTTTTCGAAATGGGGCACGTTTTTCCAGGACCGGGCCCTACCTGCCATAAATAGCCACCCTTGGGATTCGTGCAGCCTCACTATAAAAACCCACCCATCCAACACTGTCACTTTTCCCAGTCATCCTCATTTCAAATTTTCCTTTCTCAAGGCTTCCGGCAAAGGCGATTTCCGGCGAACCATCCACCCTCCCAAACTCCTTTTCATTCAAGTTTTTCTGCTTGTTTTTACTTATAAATCATCATATTTCCAGTGCACGTACTTCAAATGGTAGATTCAGACCTTCCACAAACCTCCACAGTTAAGCAGACCCTTCCAACTACTAACACCCCCACCATCGCCGCCGCGAACCTTATACCGATTGATTTACCGGCCGCCCCTACCGATTCTACTCTCGATAGCACCGAATTGAAGATCCGAAGGGTCTATGCTTCTGAAACTGACTTCTCCCACATTAACACTCAATCGTATGTCAGTCCTTCTCAGATCTCGGACATCCGTACCCTTTTCAACATTTCGAAGGAATACAAGCTTCGGGTGCCCGAATTGAAGGAGAGAATTTTTTGGCGACCCGAGGGTGAGTGGGTTGTTGTTCCCCTGCACCCTTTGAAGTATGGGGGTTGATTCCCCCTCTATGAGTTCATCTCATCCTTTCTTTGTTTTTTGGGGATCGGGTTCGCACAACTTGTGCCTATCTCATATATCCACTTGATCAGCTTCATAGCCATGTGCCAGGAGGTAGGCATCACCCCCGGCCTCGTCTTCTTCTTCGCCTTATTCAATGTTGGCAGGTCAAAAGAACCTGGCCTTCGGTAATTAAACAAACAACCCAACCGAGCCATCCTCGTCAAGACTCCCTCGAGCAACAAGGGGTGGCACCCACAATGGATTTATGTGAAGGGGACTGACCTCTAACTTTTCCCAAACTGGGCCCATCCCGATGTTCCCATCACCAAGGTATCCAAGTTCCCAAAGGACTGGGCCGGTGCTTTCAAGGAATTCTACAAAAAGTTGAGCAAGACCGAATGGAGTCTGGGAGTTTTGTCCAACAAAACCTGGTTGTACAAACACGGGTGTAAGTACTTTATACCGAATCTCTCCATAACTCCATTAGTTTTCTTTTGTCTTGCTTTTATAATCATTGTTCTGACTTACTTCCCTTTATATAGTGACAATCTTCAAACCCGAGGGGGCCATTGAGTCCTTAGACCCACTTCTAATCAAAACCGAGCCGATCCTCCTTCCTATCATCGACGAAACGACTGAAGAGGAGACCATCCCGATTACAGAACTCTCAACTGGTTCTCCATCGGGTCCAGCCCCTCCGAACACCATCACTGCCGAGCCTTCCAGCAAAAATGTGCTGAAGATGAACCGATCAGAGAAGATGACTTTGCTGAAGAAATGTAAGAAGAAGCCTTCCACCAAGGGCCCCTCCAAGCCATCTTATTTGGTCATCCCAAAACCAACCCCTCCTCCACCTCCATCGATTGCTGTCCTCAAGGATTCAGAGGAAATCGAAGAGGTTCCTCTCGAACCTCATTCCAAGAAGCCTCGCCTAACAGAGGATCCGGATCTTTAGATTGTGGAAGCCGACCCCCTTCCAACCTCGACCCCCACTTCGAGACCAACCACCGAGATGAGTTCTTCGCAGGGGACGTCGACCACCTTCTAGCCAAGGAGTCCTTCGGAGGTTTTTCCCTTTGCCCAGCTCAAACATTTCAAACTTCTTGTAGATGATGATCAGTTTAAGGGGTTTTCCTCCGAAGAGTACCTTGTGTCTTACATCAAGGCACAGTGCCAGGTAGATTTGAGAACTTATAATCTTTCGCTTTATTTGTCCTTTATTTTACTTAAATTAACATCTGCATCCACTCTATCATAGGCCAACACCATCCTTGCCCGAGCCATTCCACCTCTGGCCTATGCCACGAAAAAGGAAGCACGACTTAAGACCGATGTGGAATTGCTCCGCGTCGAAGTCCAAAACTTGAGGTTGAAATTGTAGAAAGAGAAAGATCTTCATGCCGACACTCATAACAAGATGACCCGGGCTGAACATCAGGTCGACGAGCTCAAAGAGAAATATTGACTTCTTCAACAAGAGTTTGTCAGTCTTGACAATCATGCCAAAAAACTCATCCAGGAGAAGGATCATCTGTCAGAAGAAAGCAATGATCGGCTGCAGGCCCTTCATGCCCTTGAGGAGAAGTTTAACGGGATGCACACCAAGTTGATGCATGTGATTCAGGAAAACAACTCCTTAGGGAAAGAATGTGCCGAAGCCAAGCAGCGAGCCATAGAAGAGTACGAAGAATCTCCCGCCTTGACAGAGAAGATCATGTCTCAGTTCGCTGAAGGCTATGAAGCTTATCGGACGAAGATAACAGCTACTGGGCTTGATGTTTCGGTCCTTGATTCTTTTGATGAGGAAGCCGAAGCTGAAGATGAGGGTCCTAAAGAATAGGATATTATAAAAACATATGGATATAAATGGAGTATAAATTTTTCTTTGTCTATAATTTTTTCGATCAGTTATGTTTTTTCTAACATTCTGATCGGTTTTTGTCCGAAGCTTGTCTGATCGAATTTGTAAAAGCTTATGAATATAAATGAAGTACAAAATTTTCCCGAAGAGAAATTCTCTGTAAGACCCCAACATTTTAAATAAAGATGATTTTTCTATAAATATTATTTTTAAATATTATGGAATGAATTTGATATAATGTTATAGTTGTGGGTAATATTTATAAATTTTGCAAAGTACACAAGTTGTTATAAAATATTCGTTTGGTCGGGGAATATTCTTTTTGTGGGGAATATTAAATGCGACGACACAATCATTAGTGGACCCTAGCGGAATTATTGTCGGAGTTAGAAAGCGACAAAAATATTTTTATGAAAATAACTTGGTGAACGATTCTGAATTAACACTTTTGTTGGAATACACAGTGGTTAAAATCTGATAATGCAGCGTTGTTTGCGAGCACTACGGTATTACCTACGGTATTTTTTTGGAATTATTGATTCTTACGTAAGAAGGCACTACTCAATAATTATTACGATAATTCTTTATTTAATATTTTATTGATTGATAATTGCTACGTTGATATTTTGATTGATAATTGTGATTACACAGTATTTTAAATTATCAAATTAATAATTCATTTAAATATATTATTATAATATTATATTATAGTAGTATGATGTGATTATATGATAGTATGTATTTTTTTTATATAATTTGAATGGTAATATTATTATAGTAAATTCATGGTATAAAAGTAAAATGAGGTGGAAGAAAACAATTTGAATTTGAATTACGATGATGTAGCGATGATGTCATCGGAACGATGAGGTAAGTAATGATGTCATCGGAAGGATGATGTAGTGATGATGTCATATGATCGATGATGTAGCGATGATGTCATAAATTATGGCGAAAAGACTATTTTACCTTACTCTGCAAGATTAAAATAGAAGTACATTCCTTCATTATTTTTCACGAATTCACTAAAGCTTTAGCGAGAAATAATAGAGAGAATAAGAGAAAGAAGAAGAATCTTACTATCGCTACAATATTGCGGTATCAATTTCCTACTAAGGTAAGGGTATTATTTCTTTCTTATTCATGAAGAGAACTTACATTATTCCATTATTTATTATTACATTGGAATAACTTTGTGTCTGTGAGCTACCTATACTTGGTGAAATTCTTACATTATTCCATTCTTTATCATTATGTTGGAATAACTTTGTCTAAGCAATCGCATACATGGTGAAATTCTTACATTATTCCATTTTTATTATTACATTGGAACATCACAGCCGATGCGTTCTGCATGACACAGTTTCATTATTTATTATTACATTGGAACATCACATACATGCGTTTACGTATTGTGGTTCCATTATTTATTATACATTGGAATATCACATGCATGCGTTTCTCGCGTGACACAATTTTCGTTATTTATTATTACATTGGAATAACATGCATGCGGTCTATCGCATGCACTGGTGATTTCTTTTGTTATCCCATTCTTTATTATACTCAGTTGGTTAAAGTTTTAACTTCTATACTCCATGATATTAGTGGAATATCCTTGATATTTGCTCTTCATCCAGTATCTTTTCATGGAAATATTCTTCTGAGCATTCTTGAGTTTTACTCTACAAAGAAGTATCATGTGGACAATTTGGACGTTATTAGTTCCTGGATAAATTAATTCTTGAACTTGTTTTTATTGAATTCTTATATCATTGTCATCATCCTCATGTTTATATTATGTTGAAAGTTATCTGTGGCCTGTAGTGCATAGATGGACTTGGTATGATTATGACTAGGGATTATTCGGTGTAATCATGACCATAATGTTACAAATGATGTGGAAAAGGTCCTCATTGGCCCGTAATGCATTGATGGACAGTTGTTGGCATGATCATGACCATTGATTAATACACGAATATCCTTGGCCATAGTTCATGGATAATTTGTGGTTGTGATACTAATGAATATCCTTGGCCGTAGTGCAGGGATGATGTGGAGTATTTATTAAGCTGAGTCTCAGCGATAAAAGTGATGAAAAACCTTTTAAATCATAAAAGATAGTAGATTTTATTCTCTACTTGACTCTTTTAATGGATTGCTTGTTCCGCTGCAGTTAAACTTGATGTTTGTTATATTTTATCAGTTTAACATTGTTGAAGGCTAATGATAATTTATTCTACATTATCTTAGTCATAATATTTCTTACTGGGCTAATTGAGCTCACCCTTTCTTTCACTGTTCTCTTCAGGAAATGAGAAAGTAACCGGGACTAGTCGGGGAACAAAGTGACGATCCAGATGATAGGTTTAGTTGTCCTCACTATTCTATTAAATAGTGTGAAAATAAATGTAAAGAGGACTCTTTTGAGTGTGGATATTGTCTAGATGACAATATTCTTATTAAACTCGATTTACGTTTTTGTATATATTTTACACAATAATTTGTATTATTAAGTTGTATTTGAATTTTGTACCATGTATTTGGCGACTCAAGATGGGTGATGTATACCTATTTTGGGGGCGTCACAGTTGGTATCAAAGCTTAGGGATACGATCCCTGGCTAAGATGTGAGACAAGAACTAGGAGGAGGGGAGGCAGAATTCCTTCGCTAGTTTGACCTACCTAAGTTTATTTGGCATTTAATTGGTCGGTCAGAGTATAGGGATAATATGTGATATGTTAATTAACCCTTGTTTTGTGGCAGTATTTGAAAATGACATCCGAGAATGTTGAGAACATTAATGGAGCACAAGAGACCATTGAGTCTCCATAGATCAATAATCAGGATAATGTGCATCAGGAAGGCGTCAATCCTCAGGCAAACAACAACACGGACCAGATGATGAACGATGGAATGTTTAGAGGCTTTATGAAATTCATGCAACATCAGTAAGAGTGGCTCTCATCCAAAATGCGGTGGAAACAACGACAACTCTTGGGCCGGTCATCATTAAGCGATTCGAGCTGGGACCACTTGAGTTTTTTTTGGAGAGCCAAAACCACTTAAAGGCGTAAGACGTGAATAAAGTAGATCAACAAGATATTTGATGTCTTGGGATGCTCAGAGGAGCAAAAGGTTCCTTGCCACCTTTATATGTTGCGGTGGCGATTCTTGGTGGGAATCAAAGCGTACTCAACTGCCGCCTTTGAAGGCGTCTTGGGAGAATTTCAAGAAGCTGTTCAAGCGACAAGTACTTTCCCAAAAGTATTCGTCACATGAAAGAGGTAGAGTTCATCAAGTTGGAGCAAAACAACATGGCCAAGTATCGCGAGATGAAGCCAAGTTCTTGAGTTGTCGGTTTGCGTCTCATTTGGTTGATAATGAGGAGATAATGGCGCGAATGTTTTTAAGAGGTTTGAAACCCAGAGATCGTCAATATCTTATCTCTCATAAAGCGTGTTTGTATTGAGATGTTGTTAATAGGGCTCGATTATTAAAGCGCGATAATGAGTCAACCAACCAAAAAGAAGCGGTGACAAAATGATAATACCGATGATACTTGATCATTGAGCGGTGAGCGGTGACAATACCACTTCGGTGGTAATCATGGCCAAAACAATAAGAATGGACATTTCAAGAAGAGGAGATTCAACAATGATGGAAAGACATCAGCATCAGCACCTGTCGTTAAGGAAGGAGAATGACCACCTATCATCTGCTTCAAATGTGGAGGAGAAGGACACATCAGTCCAAACTGTGCAATGTCATCCAAAGCATGTTACAATTGTGGAAGAGAAAGGTCACTGATGCGATTTTTTGTGCGTGCAAGAAGATAAGTCCAACTGGGATGGAGGCATCAAAAGGTAGTCGAGACAAGACAAAATCGGTAGTTCAAGGGAGGCGTTTATCGTGACCTCGAGAAAGCAAAGAACGAACGAGGTCATCACGGGTAAGCTTATCATAAACTCTAGCGAAATATATACCTTATTTGATCTGGGTTCTACCCATTCTTTTATTTCTCCTACCTGCGCTCAGCGTTTAAATTTGACTCAGGAGAAATTGAACCTTGACTTATCTGTTGAAACTCTATTGGGAGAAACCTTCATTACATCCCTTTCATTTATAAGTCTTGTTTGGTTCAAATCGGTACCACACATTACCTCGTCGATCTTATTTCATTGAAAATACTTGCATTTGACGTAATTCTAGGGATTAATTGGTTAACTACTCATTATGAAAAAAATTGATTGTTTTCGTAAGGTTGTTAGCTTTCATATTCCTAACTAACCTATTATGCGAATTCAAGAAACCAAACCATTAAAATCAATCACTGTCATCTCAAGCCATAAAGCTATTCGTTTATTAAAAAACGGATGTCAAGCTTTCTTAGCTCATGTCACGGATCTAAACAAAAATAATCGGTTTTGAATGATATTTCTATTATTAATAAATTTCTTACGTATTTCACGAAGAACTTCTGGCCTACCCCAGGCGTGAAATTGAATTTTGTATCGACCTTGAACCCGCAGATAAAACCCATTTCTAAAGCCCCATATCTAATGGCTCTATTGAACTTGAGGAGTTAAAGACCCAATGCAGGAATTGTTAGACATTGGCTTTATTAGTCCTAGTACTTCTCCTTGGGGTGCTCTGTTCTATTCGTGAAAAAAGAAAGATGGGAGTATGCGACTTTGTATTGATTATTGGGAGTTGAATCATGTCACCATCAAAAATAGGTACCCATTGCCGCGTATTGATGACTGTTTGACCCGATTATAAGGAGCAAAATTCTTTTCAAAGATTGATCTTAGATTACGGATATCACCAATTGAAGATTAGAACCGATGACATTCCAAAGACGGCTTTCAGAACTCGGTGCGGGCATTATGAATTCCTAGTCATGTCTTTTGGATTGACTAATGCTTCTGCTGCTTTCATGGATATGATGAATTGAGTATTCAAGGAATATTTGGATCACTTTGCGGTCGTCTTTATTGATGACATCCTTATTAATTCCAAAAGCCGTGAAGATCATGAGCAACTCTTGAGGCTGATACTCCAAAAGCTTCGTAAATATAAACTTTATGCCAAGTTGAAGAAATGCGAGTTCTGGCTTGAGGAAGTAGCATTCCTTGGGCACGTAGTATCAAGACATGGAATATCTGTTGACCCAACAAAGATTGAAGCTATTCAAAGATGGGAACAACCTAAATCAGTGACCGAAGTACGTAGCTTTCTCGGCTTAGCTAGTTATTATCGGAGATTCGTAGAAGGGTTTTCTCGAATCGCTACTCCATTAACTTAGCTGACTCAGAAAGATACAAAATTTGGTTGGAACGAGGAATGTGAGAAGAGTTTTCAAGAACTCAAGAGGAGACTCATTTCAATTTTGTTACGACAATACCATCGGCTCGGAGGATTTGTCATCTCTGATGATGCTTGAGCAAAGGGTTAGGATGTGTTCTCATGCAACATGGGAAAGTTATAGCCTATGCCTCTTAATAACTCAAAGAATATGAGAGGAATTATCCTACTCATGATCTAGAGTTGGCAGCTGTTGTTTTCGCACTTAAAATTTGGAGGCATTACTTGTATAGGGAGAAAGTGGAGATCTTTACGGATCATAAAAGCCTCAAATATTTCTTCACTCAAAAGGAACTCAACATGCGACAACGACGTTGGCTTGAATTGTTGAAAGATTATGATCATACCATCCAATACCATCTTGGAAAAGCGAATGTGGTAGCTGACGCATTGTGTAGAAGATCATATACGAGTACGAGTGCGATATTGACAACGCAAAGGCCCATTTTGTGTGACTTGCAAAGGATGGAGATAGAGTTAAAAACTCTAGGGATCCATGTGATGATGGTGAATATACGAGTAGAACCGATTTTAATTGATAAAGTTAAAGCTGCTCAAGTTCTGAGATCGGATCTGGAGGTGATGCATTATGAGGAAGAAAGTGTAAGAAGGTGCTATCTTAGGAAGCAAGAATCGATGAAGAAGGAATACTTGAGTCAACTCCGGACTTTGTGTTCTAACGATCCACGATTTAAAGTATAAAATCATGATGGGGCGCACAACACACCATTTGAAATCCATCCTAGGAGTACCAAAATGTATCAGGATCTTCGTCATACATTTTGGTGGAGCAATATGAAGAGAGAGATAACGCTGTTTATCTCAAGGTGTTTAACTTGTCAACGCGTCAAGGCGGAGCATCAAGTACCAAAAGGTCCATTGCAACCACTTGAAATTCCAGAATGGAAGTGGGAGCACATTACCATGGATTTCGTTACTGGTCTTCCCAAGGTTTCTCAAGGCATAGATGCAATTTGGGTCATTGTTGATAGATTGACCAAGTCTGCTCATTTCTTACTAATACGAGAAACTTATACACTTGAGCGTCTTGCTCGTATGTACATAAGCGAGATTGTAAGGCGCATGGTATGCTAGTATCCATAGTTTACGATCGAGACCCAAGATTTACTTCACGATTTTGGGTTAGTTTGCAAAAAGTTATGAGCGCGGACTTACGATTTAGTTGGCATATCATCCTCGGATAGGCGGACAATCGAGAGAGGACTATTCAAACTCTTGAAGATTTATTAAGACTCGTGTCCTTGACTTCAAGGAAGTTGGGACAAGTTCTTTACCGTTGGTGGAGTTTTCATACAACAACGATTATCAAGCAAGTATTGGCATGGTTCCATTCGAAGCGTTGTATGGAAGAAAGTGTTATTCTCTAGTATGCTGGGACGAGGTGGGTGAAGCAACGTTGTTGGGACCAGAGTTGGTACGTATGACTACGGAAAATATTCAAACGAACCGGCAACGTATAAAAACCTCACAAGATTGACAAAAGTGTTATGCTGATCTTCATCGAAAGGACGTGGAATTTGATATTGGAGATCATGTGTTGTTACGTGTTGCTCCATGGAAAGGAGTTACGAGATTTGGAAAGAGAGGAAAGCTCGATCCTCGATTCATTGGCCCATTTTAATCCTCGATCGGTAGAGGCGTGGCGTATAGACTCGCGTTACCGCCAAGTATGTCACGTGTTCATAACGTTTTTCACATATCCACGTTATGTAAATATGTGGAAGACCCGAACCACATTATTGAGTTAGAACTGGACGAAATAGCGGAAGATTTGACGTATGAAGTGGTTCCTGTTCAAATCTTGGATAAGAAGGAACATATTCTACGCTCCAAGGTTATACCTCAAGTCAAAGTTTTGTGGAGAAACCCGATGTTGAGGAAATGACCTGGGAGTTAGAATCTGAAATAAAATCAAGATATCCTTACCTTTTCGACATACCAGGTACGTACCCTAATTTTGAGGGCGAAATTTCATAAGAAGGGGAGGTTGTAAGACCCCAACTTTTTAAATAAAGATGATTTTTCTATAAATACTATTTTTAAATATTATGGAATGAATTTGATATAATGTTATAGTTGTGGGTAATATTTATAAATTTTGCAAAGTACGCAAGTTGTTATAAAATATTTGTTTGAATATTACGTTTTAAAGGGGAATATTAAATGCGGCGACACAATCATTGGTGGACCCCACAACGAAATTATTGTCGGGGTTAGAAAATGACAAAAATATTTTTATGAAAATAATGGCGGAAGAGTTACCGTTAACACTGTTGGATTACCTGGTGGTTAAATTATAGTAACACGTGTTGTTGCACAGTAGCACACGGTATTGCACATTAATTTTTTGAATTATTGATTCTTACGTAAGAAGGAACTACTCAATAATTGTTACAGTAATTATTGTTTAATATTTTATTGATTCAATAATTGCTACGTTGATATTTTTGATTCAATAATTGTCATTACACAGTATTTCAAATTATCAAATCAATAATTCATTTAAATATATTATTATAATATTATATTATAGTAGTATGATGTGATTATATGATAGTATGTTTTTTTATATAATTTAAATGGTAACATTATTATAGTAAATTTATGGTATAAAAGTAAAATGAGGTGGAAGAGAACAATTTGAATTTGAATTCTGATGATGTAAGCGATGATGTCATCGAAACGATGAGGTAAGCAATGATGTCATCGGAAGGATGATGTAAGTAGTGATGTCATTTGATCGATGATGTAAGCGATGATGTCATAAATTATGGCAAAAAGACTATTTTACCCTTACTCTACCAAGCTTATAAATAGAAGTTCATTCCTTCATTTTTTTTCACGAATTCACTAAAGCTTTAGAGTGAGAAAGAATAGAGAGAATAAGACAAAAAGAAGAAGAATCTTCTGTTGCTACAATATTGCGGTATCCAATTTCCTACTAAGGTAAGGGGTATTATTTCTTTCTTATTAATGAAGAGAACTTCTGTTATTCTATTATTTATTATTCTATTGGAATAACCTGTATACGTGGGCTACCCTATACTTGGTGAAATTCTTACATTATTCCATTCTTTATCATTATGTTGGAATAACTTTTATATGCATAAGCATCCGCATACATGGTGAAATTCTTTTGTAATTTATTTTTATTATTTTGTTGGAACATCACGCTTAGGAATTGCATTATGCATGACACGGGTTTCGTTATTTATTATTACTGTTGGAACATCACATCATGCGTTTATTATGATGACTGGTTCCATTATTTATTATTCTGTTGGAATATCACATGCATGACGTTTATGCGTGACTGGTTTCATTATTTTTATTACATTGGAATAACTTTTATGCATGCGATCTATCGCATGCACAGTGATTTCTTTTGTTATCCCATTCTTTATTATACTCGGTTGGTTAAAGTTTTGATTTCTATACTCCATGAAATTAGTGGAATATCCTTGATATTTGCGCTTCATCGATATCTTTTCATGGAAATATTCTTACGAGTATTCTTGAATTTTACTCTACAAAGAAGTATCATGTGGACAATTTTGGACGTTATTAGTTCTGGATAAATTAATTCTTGAACTTGTTTTATTGAATTCTTATATCATTGTCATCATCCTCATGTTTATATTATGTTGAAAGTCATCTGTGGCCTGTAGTGCATAGATGGACTTGGTATGATTATGACCTGGGATTATTCGATGTAATCATGATCGTAATGTTACAAATGATGTGGAAAAGGTCCTCATTGGCCCGTAATGCATTGATGGACAGTTGTTGGCATGATCATGACCATTGATGAATACACGAATATCCTTGGCCGTAGTGTATGGATAATTTGTGGTTGTGATACTAATGAATTTCCTTTGCCGTAGTGCAGGGATGATGTGGAGTATTTATTAAGCTGAGTCTCAGCGATAAAAGTGATGAAAAACCTTTTAAATCATAAAAGATAGTAGATTTTATTCTCTACTTGACTCTTTTAATGGATTGTTTTTGTTCATTTATGATTAAACTTGATGTTTGTTATATTTTATCGGTTTAACATTGTTGAAGGCTAATGATAATTTATTACGCATTATGTTAGTCATAATATTTCTTCTTTGGGCTAGTTGAGCTCACCCTTTCTTTTCTTTGTTCTCTTGAAGAAATGAGAAGCGTATCAAAGGACTAGCAAGGAAGCGGAGTGATGGTCCGGATGATAGTTTTAGTAGTCCTCACTATTACATTAAATAGTGTGAAAATAAATGTAAAGAGGACTCTTTTGAGTGTGGATATTGTCTAGATAACAATATTCTTATTAAACTCTCAGTTTACGTTTTGTCGTAATTTACACGACAGCTGTATTATTAAGTTGTATTTGAATTTTGTACCATGTATTTGGCGACTCAAGATGGGTGATGTATACCTATTTTGGGGGCGTCACATTCTCATTTATTTCATTGATAACAAGCATAATTTACATAAATAAAGGAATTAATGACATAACTTTTGCTGGTAATATTTTCTAAGTCTTCTAGCGTACCATATATTCTTTACTTCTGATCCATCCATTGCTCGAAGCCGATAGGTACCTGTCTTTGGCACCTCTACCATTTCATAAGGCCCCTCCCAGTTTGGCATCAGCTTGCCAGTGTTCTGGGGGTTCGATGCCTCTAATTCCCGAAGAACCAAATCCCCGACTTTGAATCTTCTTTGTTTCACATTTTGGTTATAGTGTTGGGCCGTTCGCTTCTGATAAATTGCTAACCTTATCAGAGCTGAATCCTGAACCTCTTCCAAGAGATCCAAATTTAGTCGTAGGCCGTCATCATTGTATAGCTCCCTATACTGACTGACCCGAAGTGTAGGAGACCCAATCTCAACAGGTATAAGTGCGTCAGTTCCATAGGCCAATCTGAATGGTGAATCCCCAGTTGTTGTCCTCGGAGTAGTCTGATAAGCCCATAAATATTGAGTAATTCTTCTGGCCATCGACCCTTCAACTCATCCAACCTCCTCTTGATTCCGTTGAGTAGAGTTCGGTTGGTGACTTCCACTTGACCGTTTGACTGAAGGTGATTAACTGAAGCCTTTCTATGCTGAATCCCCAACTCTTTCAAAAAGGCTTCGAACTTTGCTCCCACGAATTGTCTACCGTTGTCCGAGACTAATGCCATCGGGATACCGAATCGATAAACAACACCTTCTTTAAAAATTTTGAGACATTCCTGTTCGGTGATCTTCTGTAGAGGTTTGGTTTCGACCCACTTGGTCATGTAGTCGATGGCTACGATCACAAAACTCACTTGTCCCTTGGCCTTTGGTAGAGGCCCCATGATTTCGATTCCTCATATAGCAAACAGAATCGGGGATAAGACTGAATACAATTCTTTGGGAGGCTGATGAGGAATAGCACTGTTCAACTGACACTTAGGACATTTTTTGACAAAGTCTTTGGCCTCCTGATAGATGGTCGGCCAATAGTATCCCTGCCCCAAAATCTTGTATGCTAGTGACTTGGCCCCCATGTGATCCCCACAAATACCTTCGTGCACTTCCCGAAGCATGTAATCAGCTTCCGATGGTGTCAAGAACTTGAGCAGTGGTGAACTAAAAGCCCTTCGGTATAGATCTCTATCAATAAGGACGAAGTTTGAGCTCATATTCTTGATCTTTCTTGCATAGATACGATCTGAAGGTAGAACCCCACCAGCCAGATAAGAAATGTATGGAGTGAGCTGTTGGTCGAAAATCTAAATACGTACAACACGCAAGTATACGTGGTCAACAAGTAATACAGTGATAAGTTGAGTATCGTTCCCACAGAGATTAACAAGAAATTAACCTTCACAATTACCAGCTTTCTATTAATCCAAATTTTATTAAACTAACCAATTTAAGAATTATAAATAAAAATATTAAAAATAGTAAGAATACCAAACAATCAACAAACCGTAAAAATTGTAATTTCAAACAAATATTGGAGAATTAGGCTTACAACATCACTCTAAGTATCACTCTGATTATTACCTTCTATTCCAGTTTAATTCACTATCCCGGTTTATTAATCAAGAACACTCAAGTAGAACTAACCATCTCTTGATGTACTGATACCATATTAACTTAAATCCATAAATTAGATAGAATTAAGCTAAACACCCTAATTAACTAATTCACTATATCTCTATATAAATTACAATCATCTGATTACATGCGATGCTAGGCATATCTCTACCTTAACATTAATCAAGATTTCATTCAATCACAGAATTCAAGAACACATGCTATAATGACTAAGTCTAGACTTATATCTCCTCTTTCAAATCCATACAAGTCCACATAGAATTAGTGATCAAGCAATTCATAGATTCAAGCACAAATCAATATAGATAAACTGAAAGATATGTCATTAAACTGAAAATCAAAGATCATATAACCATCGTTCAACCCAAAGATCCGTTATAAGCCTAAATATTAATTTAGTTCATCATCAATGAAATAAAAACTGAATTATTCAAAGTAAACATCATCCCAATTACAATAATTAAACTAAAGAAAAAGAATGAATCCAGAACCACCCTTTTCTCTAGCCTAAATCTGCAATTATCGTGAAATCTCCTTCCACGTCTTCCTCCAATACTCTTCGCTCTAAAAATTGTCTTCAAAAGATTGTTAATTGCTTGTATGATGATTCAATCTTGTTATTGTTGTTAATTATATGCCTAAGACATGTATTCTGACTTTAATTCCACGCACAATTGAGTTACAAGCCATTCCAATCACTAGCCTTCACGTTTACTGTAGTAGTTTAGAAAAAGCAGGAGACTAACTTTCCTGTACCCCCACCCCGATGGGGGTTTTGCTTCTAAATGTGTCTTTTGTGCTGCCTCTCTCTGATTAATTTTTAGTACCCCAGGCGAGCGAGGGGTTTTGTGTGAAAGTTAAGTCCCGGTGTGGTCCTTTTCATCTTTAAATCCACTTTTAGCTCCTGTTCTTGCCAAGTTTCGCCATGATTCCACCTTTTAAGTCCAATTGCCATGCCACCACACCTAAACATAAAACAACACTAACAAGTAAAAACGAAACATAAAAACTAAGAATTAACACAGTTTAAGCTCGAATTAGGGCCCGATTCGTAAGTATAAAACCCACTCATCAAACTCCCCTAAACTTAAACACATGCTAGTCCTCGAGCACAAAACAAAATAAAAATGCTATACAATACAATGCAATGAGATGTAATGCATCTAATCTATATGCCTACGAATCCAGTAATCATGATAGAAATAAGTCTATTCAACTGGCCTCAGAGAAATCAAGTAAACACAACAATACTTCATATCAAAACTAATCATAATTCCCATCATTCATCAAATCTTAAACTATTATTACTGGTATTATGTGTGTGTGCTCAACATCCATGCTAACTGATGCAAATTCAAATTCAATACATAACAAGTCTCTTAGAAGGCATCATATAGTGTAAACTCAAGAATTTCAAAAACAGACGAGATCCGACTAAAATCAAACAATTACCAATATTAAGGGTCCAAATAGGGTACTTATGCTTTATTTTTCAATCACGGGGGCTTTTTGCTCTTATTTCTCATTTTATTCTTCTTTTTATACACATGGCTATGCACTGTCTTATTCCCTTAGGCTTTTCAATGCTACCTTAACGAGCTTTCGACCAAAGACTCCCAGACCATTAAGACCTTAGGGCGCTAGGTGTAAAGACAATCCCCTCGGGCTTACTTACTCAAGTAACAAAGGCCACAAAACTAGACAACCATACAACGGTGTTTATTATATATTTTTTATAGATATAATATAAGAAGCTTATATACCCCACTTTTTCTCCTAAACTTAGGGTTTTGCTTAATTTTTCACCTTCACCGCCTATCCTTATCATTCCCTTATTTAAACTAGTATTATCCTTTAGAGGTCCTTTAAGTATCAATTTGAACTAAATCAGTCAACATAGATGTTATTAACATGTTAACCTTATTATACCAGTTTCAAACAGGCAAAAGATCTAATTCATAATAGAAAATTACATCAAAGTTCTAATAGTTGGCACTGTACTTGTCTACTTAATCCCAATCTCATCATTGACCAAAATAAAATGAACTAAAACAAACCGCTGAATCTATGCAATATAACACAATACTTAACTAATTTTTTTTATATGTGGTAAACATAACATGATTGAAAACTAATAACAACTATTTACAATCATATACTATTATGCAACTAAATCACTATATGAATGCAAACATCTAATAATCCTAAAACTAAACATGAAACTAACATATGCAAATCTAACTAATAAAACTAAACATGCAAACATAAAAATTAAACTAACTCCCCCAAACTTGAAAATTACAATGTCCTCATTGTAAATAATAAAGCAGTAAATGTGTGAGGACTTCCCTATAATCGCTAAGCTTGGGGTGGTGGTGGCTGTTGATCTTCATCTGAATCAAAGTGTGGGAACCTTGGCATCGGGGCTGGCTGCTGATATGGGAATTATGCGGCTGGGTTAAAACTCTGGAGCGTCGCGTTTAATGAGGCAAAGGACATATTCATGGCCTCGAACATATGGTCCTGCCTCGCTGCGAGTCTCCGCATCATTCGGTTGGCGTCTTTTTTGTACCCATTCACTTGTCTCTGAAGGCTCTGCAATTTAGGGCTAAATGTAGCATCAGTTTATGGTATCTCCTCAGGTCCTTGCTCTCCCATCGTCTCATCCCCCTGGTACTCGTTGTCATCCGAGGTGAACTCAGCGTCAGCCTCAATCTCCGAGGCTGGTGGAAATATGAACCCGACTCCTTATTGGCTAATTTTGCAATCAATTATTTGTGCAAGTATACACAGTCAACAAGTAATAAAGCGGTAAATTAAGTGTCAAACCCACAGGGAATTCCAATCAATAAACTCTAACTACTAGCACTATACCAATTCAATTTTATTTAAATAACTGCAATTTGTCATTTTTCTAATTAAGACAACTAAATTGACTAATTAAAACTGGATTACTTTAGAAATTAATTCAAATGAATAAAGGTAATGACTACAATATCCCCAATTTATGTACTACAAACCAATTATCCAATTAACCCAATTATTACGCCTCTTGAATTGTTAACAAGAATTCTAGTTGTTAAAAGCCCTTTCCTAAGTGAATAGATAACTTTTATTCAATTTAATTAATTCGGCAATATTCCTATGCAAAATAATTAAATCAAACCCGTTAAGTTCCAATTCCAAATTTTTTACATGCAGTGAACATATATTCCTATTCAATTAACAACCCTAATTATTCAACTCATGCAAATAATTAAGCATACATGTTATCATGTCCAGTTCCAATCCTAGATTTCATCTCCCGAATCCTTCTAGAGTAACACAGTAATTATTGGCCAAATAATTAATCAATATGCACAAAACATGATAAACAATTCACCTGGACATAAATAATTGCATTAAATTAAATAATTAATTCATAGACATAAAAGGTTCGATTTGTAGTCTTAGTTGAAAATTTTTTCATACTGAAAAATAAAACCAACAATCCCATAAAAATCATCTCAAAAGAATTACACAATTAAAAATAAAGAAGAAGAAGAAACTCTAATAGAAATCCTTCAAGCTTCAATCTTTAATTGAAATTCTTCTTTGAAATCTTCTGACGAAATCTTGATTAATCTCCAGCTATGATGATTCATAATCCTTTAATTTTAGCTGCTTCCCCTTTTAAATACTCCTTTTTTCCTTAACAAAGTCCTAATCATCGTCAACTTCTCTATGCACGCGCCTTGTCCATGCCAGATTAAGCCTCAGTGCCCTGGCGCTAAGATTAACTCTAAGAATAGCGCCCCGGCGCTATAGTTCAAATAATTTATGGTTTTGCCACTCGTATGCTGAAATCCCCAATTTGTCCATGCTCCGCCTCAATCTGCAAAATAAACATGAAACACAGTAAAAACTCTTCTAAAAGACTTGAGAACAACAACAATTTAAGCCTGAATGTATCCAATTCATGGGTATCTTACCCATTCATCACTCCTCTAGGGTGCGACTCACCCCCGGGCCACACCGAATATTGCACAATCATCCTCGTGTCTAACATCTGAAGCGGCATCTGGGTGGTCTCATCATCGGACCATCTAACTCCCGCCTGCCTCCACAACCCACAAATGAGCGATCGGTGTGGCAAGCCGCCAGAGAATGGTCCGCGCAGGCATCTTCGGATAGAAAAACTGATAATAGCACCCACGTCGATGAGAAAATCTTGGACGATGGCATATAAAAGGAGTATCTTCTCCTTGGTCACCTCTGTCAAGTGTGTGGATGGAAATAGTTTGGCTCACATGAACGCGTACCATATCTTTCCGTACCAGCTGAGATCCTTACTGTGGAAGATAATGCCCCCTTTTCGGCCTTTTACCCATGTGGTACCCGAATTTGTAATTTCAGTCAAAGTTGCCTCATAATCAGAATCATGGTCACATAAATAGGCGTACTAGCACTCTCTAGGAACTCGTAATTGGTAGTACGCATTGATGGCTTCGGCACTAAAAGAAACTTGCTTGCCCTGCACAAATGCTGTAAATGAGGCCTTATCCTCTGCATTGGCGTAGAATTCTTTTACCACATTCAAAATTGTTGGCTCAGGCTTTTTCGTGAACTTATTCCATCCTTTCTCATAGATTTGTTGCATCATTTCGCTGTCAACATGTTTAGGTGCCAACCCGCGCTCTGGTGTGAGTGCCTTTGTCACAAGATAATCATAGCGGTCGGCGGCGAAGACACTTATGAATTTTTGCATGTCAAAGGTCCGTGTTGGTGGTGTGGACCCTAAACTCTCTCCACGTTGTTGTTTCGATGCCGGTTTAGGTGCCATTGGATTTGAATTGATGAGCTTCAAGTAAATTTCCCCCAAACTTCACTCAAGCAACTTGTCGAACACTTGGCGTGCTAGACTTGCAATACCCCCAAACTTTTGTAATAGCACTTCAAGTATGGTGATAGGTGATGAGAATTTGTATGAATAAACCACTTACTCTCAGTGTGTCCCCAAGTTGGTTGATTATCCCCTCCCTTTTTGCTGTAAAAAATTCACCCAAGAAGAACCCTAACCTTGAACTACTGAACTGGTATGAATTTAGGTGGTTAGAGTGTGTTATGAAAGTATGGATTTATAGAGAGGAGGTAATGTAGAGAGTTGTAGGTTAAAGTAATACGCAAGTGGTTTTAATGGAGTGGGGAAGTGGGGATTAAGTTTCTAAATCGTGGATTAATGGGGGTATAGGAGTAGTGGGTTGTAGTTTCAAGTGAAAAGAAGTGGAGAAGATGGTAACTGATTGTAACTGCCGAATCTTAGCTTCTTCAGATTCCATACCCCCGCCCTGGCGGGGGGTAATAGGCTTTGGAAGCCCGCCCCAACGGGCATGTATTCTATTAACAAAGTAAGACCCCCACCCCGATGGACTATGCAGGTCAATTTATCCGCCCCAGCGGGCATACCTACTGTTACTGGTATCAAGACCCTAGCCCCGGCGGGGGGTTCCTTCTAACAAAGCCCGCTCCGGCGGGCATACCTTCTGCAATTTCACTTGAATTCTCCCATTCTTTGCATCCTTTACATATCCATGAGCTTTTTAAGTACCTGAAACATCATTAAACATGAATATAAGTCAATATTGAGCAAATTAAGCATGTAAGGTCAGATTATCTAAAAAGTATAACTTAACTAACTACTTAATGATTTGAAATGAATTTATTCTATACTAACGAATTTGCTAAACTACAATTTGACTAGCATGATTAAAAACATTGAGAATAAAAGTAAAATTGGGTTGCCTCCCAACTAGCGCTTGATTTTAAGTCTTTCAACCTGACTACTCCCTGTTATGGCGCGTCGACAAGTGTGATTGCGATGACCTCCGTGTTGGATTGGCCACCCCAATAATGTTTCAACCGCTGACCATTGACTTTAAACGTCTCTAATGGATTCCTACTATATAGCTCAACGGCGCCATGTGGGAAAACCCTTTTGATAATAAATGGACCCGACCACCTCGATTTTAGCTTTCCTGGGAACAACTACAATCTTGAGTTGAACAATAGTACTGACTACCGTGGTTCAAACTTTCTCTGCAAGATTTTCTGGTCGTGTCATTTCTTGACCTTTTCTTTATACAACTTCGAGTTCTCATAGGTTTGTAGTCTGAATTCATCGAGTTCATTCAATTGAAGTAACCTCTTTTCTCCCGCAGCTGTTTGATCAAAGTTGAGTTTCTGAATTGACCAGTAGGCTTTATGCTGTAACTCTATAGGTAGGTGACATGCTTTCCCGTAAACCATCTGATATGGCGACATCCTAATTGGCGTCTTGTAAGTAGTCCTGTAAGCCCATAATGCATCGTCCAATTTGAGAGACCAGTCCTTTCTGTTCGGGTTTACTACCTTCTCTAAGATTTTATTCACCTCCCTGTTCGAAACATCAGCTTGCCCACTTGTTTGGGGGTGATATGTTGTAGCCACCTTATGGTTGACCCCATATTTTTTCAAAAGAGCTGTAAACGATCTGTTGCAGAAGTGACTACCCTCATCACTTATAATAGCTCTCGGCGTGCCAAATCTTGTAAAAATATTCTTGTCCAAGAACTTAAGAACCACTTTGGCATCATTTGTGGGGAGTGCTACGACTTCAACCCATTTTGATACATAGTTAACTACAAGCAAGATGTACTGATTATTGAACGATGAAGGAAATGGCCCCATAAAATCCATGCCCCATACGTTAAAAATTTCAACTTCCAAGATAGTGTTGAGTGGCATTTCTTTTCTTTTTGAGATGTTACCCGCCCTTTAACATCTATCATAGCTTTTCACGAACTGGTGGGCATCCTTAAATATTATAGGCTAATATAACCCTACTTGAAGCACTTTGGCCGTTGTTCTCTCATTTCCATAATGTCCCCCGTATGCAGACGAATGACACTCATGTAATATATTCTTTACTTCATTATATGACACGTATCGATGAATCATTTTATCTGCACATTGTTTGAATAGATACGGCTCGTCCCACATGTACCATTTCACGTCATGTAGGAACTTCTTCTTTTGTTGACATATAAGATTAGTTGGAAGGACGTTGCTTACCAAATAGTTGGTAAAATCTGCATACCATAGAAATTATGTATTGACTCTAAACAGCTGCTCATTCGGAAATGACTCGTTGATTAAACACTTATCTGCCCCGTCTTTGTTTGAATTTTCTAACCTTGAAAGATGATCTGCAACTTAATTCTCTGTCCCCTTTCTATCTTTTATTTCCAAATCAAATTCCTGTAGGAGGAGTATCCATCTGATAAGTCGTGGCTTAGCATCATTCTTCGAGATTAAATACTGAATTACGGAGTGATCCGTATACACCACCACCTTTGTCCCAATCAAATATGCCCAAAATTTGTCAAAGGCATATACTACTGCAAGTAACTCCTTTTCTGTAGTTGTGTAGTTCAATTGGGCATCCATAAATGTCTTACTTGCATAGTATATGGCGTGGAATATATTCTCTTGGCGTTGACCCAAAACAGCCCCTACTGCATAGTCGCTCGCATGGCACATTAGCTCAAAGGGCATGTTCCAATCCGGTGCGATAATAATTGGAGCTGTAGTCAACTTTTTCTTCAATTTCTCAAATGCTAACTTACAATCTTCATCAAATTTGAAAACTACGTCTTTCTCTAAGAGACTGCACATTGGTTTCGCAATCTTAGAGAAATATTTAATGAACCTTCGATAAAATCCCGCATGTCCCAAAAAGCTACGGATTCCCTTGATGGTAGTTGGTGGTGGAAGATTTTCAATTGTTTCCAACTTTGCTCTATCAACCTCTAATCCCTTCGTAGAGACCTTGTGCCCCAAAATTATTCCTTCTTCAACTATAAAGTGGCACTTCTCCCAGTTAAGCACCATATTTGTCTCCACGCATCGCTTTAAAACCATCACCAAGTTCTCTAGATAAGCATCAAAATTATCTCCATAAACAGAGAAGTCATCCATGAAGACTTCCACATTCTTCTCCACCATGTTCGAAAAGATGACCATATTACACCGTTGGAATGTTGCGGGTGCATTAAACAAGCCAAAAGATATTCTTTTGAGTGCAAAAGTGCCGTATGGGCACGTGAAGGTGGTCTTCTCTTGATCTTCAGGAGCAATGACTATTTGATTATACCCCGAATACCCATCCAATAAACAGTAAAATTCATGCCCCACCAACCTATTCAACATCTGATCAATAAAAGGCAGAGGAAAGTGGTCTTTGCGGGTTTCCTTATTTAGCTTCCTGCAGTCCATGCAAACCCTCCAACCGGTCACTGTCCTCGTCAGAATTAATTCATTATCCTCATTCTGTACTACGGTCATTCCTCCCTTTTTCGGCACACATTGAACCTGACTGACCCACATACTGTCTGAAATTGGGTAGATAATGCCTGCATCCAACCACTTTAGAATTTCTTTCTTCACTACTTCTTTCATGATTGGATTAAGCCGTCTTTGTTGTTCCACTATTGGTTTTGCATCCTCTTCCATAAGAATTTTGTGCATGCAAAAGGATGGACTGATTCCCTTGATATCTATAATTGTCCATCCTATAGCCGATTTGTATTCTCTAAACACTCTCAACAACTTATTTTCCTACAATTCTTTAAGCGCAAAAGCAATAATAACAGGTAAAGTATTAGAATTGCCTAAATATGTATACATGTGGTGTTTAGGAAGTGGCTTAAGCTCAAGTGTAGGTGGCTCCTCCAATGAAGGTTTCATCCTTGCCGTGGCTTTTTCTTCTGTGTGTAATGGCTCAAATGGTGCCTTGAACCTACTAACTCATGGCAAAGAATCCATGATATGCAAATAATTTAAAAACTCTAGATCATCCAAATCTTCATCTCCCAATAATGTAGTTTCTAATGGATCATCAACCAAACTCTTAACCATATCTTCATTAACTATCCGATCAATGACATCCACCCGATAACACTCTTCTTCATCCGTAGGGAACTTCATGGCTTTGAACACATTGAACTTGACTTCTTGATCTTGAACCCTCATAGTTAGTTCACCTTTTTGCACATCGATAAGAGTCCTACCCATAGCCAAGAACGGTCTCCCTAGGATGATTTGTATATTTTTATCTTCCTTATAATCCAGAATTATGAAGTCAGCTGGAAATATAAATTTATCCACCTTAACCAGGATATCTTCCACAATTCCTCTTGGTAGCGTGCGTGGTGACCTATCCAATTGTAGAGATATATTAGTCGGGTTTTTGAATTTGGTAAACCCAATTCGGTGTATACTAATAACAGCATGAGGTTCACACTTTCCCCCAAATCATATAAACACTTTTGAAATTCTATGTTCCTAATTGTGCATGGAATAGTGAAACACCCCAGATCTTTCAACTTTGGTGGTAAATTCCTTTATAGCAATGCACTACACTCCTCTGTCAATGCCATAGTTTTAAAATCCTCCAACTTCTTTTTCCTTGACAGAATTCCCTTCATAAATTTGGCATAACTAGGCATCTGCTCTAGAGCTTCTGCGAACGAAATATTTATTTGATGTTTCTTGAAAACTTCCAAAAATTTAGTGAATTGCTTATCTAATTTCTATTTCTGAATTCTTTTCTAAAATGGTGGAGAGGATACACAACCGGTTCATTATCTATCTTGCTCTTTTCCACCTTCTTTTCTTCACCTTGTTTATCCTCAACCACTTTATTTTCACTTTCTTTGTCATCATCTTTTGCAGCCAAATTTTCTCTTTTCTGCCCCTCAAGATGTTTTCCACTCCTTAACATAATCACTTGACATTGCTCATGATTTCCCTTTGAATTTTTCACTGTATCACTAGGTTATATTCCTTGAGGCCTATTATTTAATGCAAAAGCTATCTGTCCCATCTAATTTTCTAAGTTCTTGATGGCTACTACTTGTGACTTCATAGCCGCCTCATTGCTCGTTATATATTTCGACAACAACTCTTATAAATCTGTTTTTCTCTCTTGATTATGAGTTATTTGTTGATGTTGATTTTGAAATCCTGGGGGAAAAGATGGTCTTGGAGCTTGCTGATGCAGATTATTACTCCACAAAAAATTAGGGTGATTCCTATTCCCCGGATTATATGCATTCTGATACATGTTCTATGGAATCCTGTTGTAGCTACCCACAAATTGTACTGACGCTGGGTTGATTGCACATTGTTTCGTATGATGTTCACCCGCACACAATTCACAAATAACTACAATCTGCCAAGTTTGTACACCCGACAAAGCATCCATCTTCTTGGATAGCGCTGAAATTTGTGCTGCTAATGCCGTCACCCCATCTACCTCTAACATTTTAGCTACCATAGGTTGTGTCATTCTTTCCGTGGGCCATTGGTTGTTGTTAGCCGCCATTGTCTCTATCAATTCATATGCCTCATCGTAACTCTTGGCCATAAACGCTCCACCCGAAGCTGCATCTATACTGGTCCTTAGATTCCCATTTAACCCGTTGTAGAATATGTTCATTTACAGCCATTTAGGTAATCCGTGATGTGGGCTCTTTCTAAGCAATTCCTTGTATCTCTCCCATGCCTCATACAATGATTCCTCGTGCTGCTGTTCAAACATGGTGATCTCATTTCTCATTTTTGCAATCTTTCCTAGTGGAAAAAATTTAGCTAAAAATTTTTGAGCGAGGTCTTCCCATGTAGTTATTGATCCCGGCGGTAGAGGGTGTAACCAACTCTTCGCCTTGTCCTGCAGAGTGAATGGGAACAAGAGAAGCCTGACTGCGTCATCCGATACCCCATTGTATCTGAAAGTGTCACATATCTCCAAAAATCTGACCAAATGTACATTCAGATTGTCATTTTTAAGTCCCCCAAACTGAACCGATTTCTATATCATTTGAATAGTCCCAGGCTTAATCTTAAATGTATTTCCAGCAATCACCAGCTTAGTGATACTCAACTGAAGCTCAGTCACCTTAGGAGTTGCAAAATCCTGTAATGCTTTCTGGTCTTTAGCAGCCATTATTTCTTCTTCTTCTTTCTCAGAACTCTCAAAGTTTCCCTTTGTGTCTCTGATCCACTACTTAGCCTTTGAAATCTTTTCTCGATATCATCCTCAAAAGGAAGCAAGTCAGGGTTTTTGGACCGAGTTTGCATAAACCACTTCAAGAACCTGAAAAAGAAATATCAAAATAAAAGAAAAAATATTTAAGTAAAACTGGACTAATTAAACGGATATTTCAAAATATTAAAATCTATACTATTCCCCAACAACGACGCCAAAAATTTGTTGGTCGAAAATCTAAATACGCATAACACGTAAGTATACGTGGTCAACAAGTAATACAGTGATAAGTTGAGTATCGTTCCCACAGAGATTAACAAAAAATTAACCTTCACAATTACCAGCTTCCTATTAATCCAAATTTTATTAAACTAACCAATTTAAGAATTATAACTAAAAATATTAAAAATACTAAGAATACCAAACAATTAACAAACCCTAAAAACTGTAATTTCAAACAAATATTAGAGAATTAGGCTTACAACTTCACTCTAAGTATCACTCTGATTATTTCCTTCTATTGCAGTTTAATTCACTATCCTAGTTTATTAATCAAGAACAACTCAAGTAGAACTAGCCATCTTTCGATGCACTAATACTATATTAACTTAAATCCACAAATTAGATAGAATTAAGCTAAACACCTTAACTAACTAATTCACTATATCTCTATGTGAATTACAATCAAAGAAGGTTTAAATTCAAGTTCTCTATCTGATTACATGCGATGCTAGGCATATCTCTACCTTAACATTAATCAAGATTCCATTCAATCACAGAATTTAAGAACACATACTATAATGACTAAGTCTAGAATCGTATTTCCTATCTCGAATCCATACAAGTCCACCTAGAATTGGTGATCAAGCAATTCATAGATTTAAGCACAAATTAATATAGATAAACTGAAAGATAGGTCATTAAACTAAAAAACAAAGATTATATAACCATCGTTCAACCCAAAGATCCGTTATAAGCCTAAATAGTAATTTAGTTCATCATCAATGAAATAAAAACTGAATTAATCAAAGTAAACATCATCCCAATTACAATAATTAAACTAAAGAAAAAGAATGAATCCAGAACCACCCTTTTCTCTAGCCTAAATCTGCAATTATCGTGAAATCTCCTTCAACGTCTTCCTCCAATGCTCTTCGCTCAAAAAATTATCTTTAAAAGATTGTTAATTGCTTGTATAATGATTCAATCTTGTTATTGTTGTTAATTATATGCCTAAGACATGTATCCTGACTTTAATTCCACGAACAATTGAGTTACAAGCCATTCCAATCACTAGCCTTCACATTTCATCGCGATGAGTTCGAGACAAAGCAAGAGACTAACTTTCCTGCCCAGCCACGGGTGGGGTTTTGAGTGTAGAAAGTCCCCAATAGAGGGGTCCTTTCATCTTTGGTCCACTTTTAACTCCTATTCTTGCCAAGTTTTGGCATGATTCTAGCTATTAAGTCCAATTGCCAAGCCACCACACCTAAACACAAAACAACACTAAAAAAGTAAAAATGAAACATAAAAACAAAGAATTAACATAGTTTAAGCTTGAATTAAGGCCCGATTCATATGTATAAAATCCACTCATCATGAGCCAACAGTCTAATCGATCCAAAGCTAATATATCCACCTTCAGAACACTATGTTGTTCTAACACCTCTAAATACACTGAACCGTTGAAAGAACTTGCTTCAGTTATTGCCAATCGGGCCAAAGCATCTGCTACTATGTTGTCTAACCGATCGATTCCTTGGCAACTGTGTGAGTTAAAGTACCTGAGTTTTTTTTTTACTTCGGCCAGGTACTTGGTCATCCTTTCCCCCTGAGCCTCATATTCTCCAGACAACTATTTGACGACCAATTGGGAATCACTGTAAATAATTAATTTCTGCACCTCCAAGCTTCGGGCTAACCGAAGTCTAGCTAGGATGGCCTCATACTCTACTTCGTTATTTGGGGCTTTGAATTGGAACCGAATAGCTTGCTGGACTTTGAATCCTTTGGTACTTGTCAGAATCATCCCTGCTCTACTGATGTTCGAAGTTGATGACCCGTCCACATAGAAGGTCCATGCAGTTTGCATCTGTTGCGTTTCAGTGACCGAACCCACATCCAGCTCTGTGAAAGAACACTCTATGACAAAATCAGCCAACGCTTGTCCTTTGATTGTCATTCGAGGATGGTATTCCAACGCAAACTGAGTCCACTCCATCGCCCAAGTAGTCAGCCAACTGAAAACTTATGGTCTATGTAGTACCTTCTTCAACGGCTGATCTATATATACCACCACCAACCGACCCTGGAAATAGTGCTGAAGCTTTCTGCTCACGATTATTAGGGCGTATACAAATTTTTCCAGGTTCGGGTATCTGGTCTCTGTATCTCGAAGAACATGGCTGACATAATATACTGGGAACTGCTTTCCCCCTTTGTCCCATACTAGATCCGCACCCATTGTCATCGAGCTTGCAGCCATATATAAGTACAAGGGTTCTGAAGGGATCGACTTCATCAATAATGGTGCCGACGACATATACTGTTTGATCCCCTGGAATGCATCTTCACACTCCGAAGTCCATTGAAAACTCTTTTCTTTTTTCGGCCCTTTCAAAGTATCAAAAAATGGTAGACATCTCTCGGCTGATCTTGATACAAACCTCTGAAGGGCAGCTATCCGACCTGTTAACCTCGACATGTCTTTGTACGTCTTCGGGGATTTCATGTCTAAGATCGCCTGAATCTTGTCCGGATTCGCTTTAATGACCCTCTTGCTGATCAGATACCCCATAAACTTTCCTGACCCCAATCTGATGGTGCACTTAGTTGGGTTCAATCGCAATTTATGTTTTCTGACTATTTTAAAGTAGTTTTCTAGGTCTTCCAGATGATCCCAGACTGACATGCTCTTTAGAATCATGTCGTTCACATATACTTCCATGCTTCAGCCTAGCTGCCTTATGAATACGAAATTCATCATCCGCTAGTAAGTCAGCCCGACATTGAGAAGTCCGAAGGTCATCTTTTGATAAGCATAAATAGCCCGATACGTGATGAAACTGGTCTTCGGGATGTCCTCCTTACTCATCGAGATCTGATGGTATCTTGAGAAAGCATCCATGAAACTCAATATACTATACCCTGAAGTGGCATCAATCAATTGATCTATATTAGGCTGAGGATAGAAATCTTTCGGGCATGCCTTATTCAGGTCTGTATAATCGATACAAAATCTCAACTTCCCAATTTATTTCTGAATCAAATACATGTTAGCCAACCACTCGGGGTAATTGATTTCAAAGATGAATTCTGCTTCCAGGATTTTGGCAATTTCTTCGTCTATGATTCTCTGCCTTTTTGGAGCAAAAATCCTTCTTTTTTGTATAATTGGCTTTCTCTTCGGGTCTACATGAAACCTATGCAGTGCCACCGATTCATCCACTCCTGGCATGTCACTAGATTCCCATGCAAAAATATCAGCATATACCCGAAGTAGATCTATCAACCATGTTCGGAACTGTTCTGTCAGTCCCGACCCAATCTTGATTAGTTTTTCTGCATTCCCCAGGACTAACTCCATATCTTATGTCTCTTCGACAGGCAGGGCAAGTGGTTCTATACTACTCTCAGTGAATGGTTCTATTTCAATGGACATTGTCTGCTTCTGCTTACTGACCCCAACCCCTGAAGAGATCAAAGTATTTCGATAACACCTTCGAGCAATGTCTAGATCGCCTTTTACCTTTCTGATCTCGTTCGGTGTCGAAAACTTGATTTTAAAGTGAGGTATGGATGTCACTGCTTGCAAGGCTGCTAGGGTCGGGCTTCCCAAAATTGTATTGTATACCGAATCCACCTAGATCACGAAAAATCTGACCATTATCTCCACCTACTGGGGTGCTGTGCCGAACTTGACAGGAAATTCGATGGTTCCCAACACATGCATCGGATCTCCACTGAAATCGTACAACATACCTTATCCTCCCAACTCCATCTTCTTCCCCTCCAAGTCCATCCTCTGATAGGCGTGAGTGTACAGTATGTCGGCCGAGGACCCGTTGTCGATCATCATCCTTCTCATATCCACTGATCCAACTTGAGCCGTTATCACCAATGCCCCATCATGAGGTTTTATGGGATCAATGGGGTAATCTTCATCCGAAAAAGAGAGGACTATCCCGGGGAACCCTCAATCCTTCTTTGCCGAAGACCCTGCTACTGATAGCACCGTATCAAGAGTCCCACTTCTTTTCTTCCAGATCACAAGCCCTATAGAACTGCCTGAAATCACGTCAATCACACCTCGGGCTGGCTGGTTCTATTTTGGCTGTGTTTCCCGAGCCGGCCCTCTGTTTTCCTCCCTTGTTGCCTCAGCATTTTCCCGACCTACTACATACTAAACTAGCTGGCCGTTCTGAACATTTTTCTCTATCAGATCCTTCAGGTCATAACACAAATCCATTGTATGCCCAGGACTCTGATGGTACTCACAAAACTTGTCTCGACCCCTCTTTTCGGGCTTCGAATTCGTCGAACAAGGCTCATAGAAGGGTTTGTTCCAAATTTCCTCCAATATCTTGGCCCGATCTGTGTTGAGGGGGGTGTAGACTTTATTGACGTTTCTACTCAGAAAGGGGGGTCGGCCACTACTGTAAGAACCGAGAATTTCATTAATAAATAATTATTTGAATATAAATATTGATATGCTGTACAATGAGTAATTTGATTAGTGCAAAGTGAATTTAAATGAGAATTGAGAAGTGTGGAATTGACAATGAGAATTGTGAAAGGCCTTATGTGGCATAGTGTGGAATGAGGAAATTCTCTAAGTGAATTAAAAGAGAAATAGTTATTAAGAGGATGATTAATTATGTATGGTTATGCGATAAATACACTCTTGAACTAGTAATATCACCAGTATATAAGTTAATTCATATCATTATAAACTTGTGTGGTGATAGAAATTGGAACTGGCTTGAAGCTAAACCATTTTGCCTTCGCCGAGGATTCCAGCAAGAATCGCGCCTTCGAGAGTACAAATGGGCGCAAATTGGACTAGTGGTTAATCTGGGAAAGTTGGTTTCTACTGTAGAAATGAAATGGAAAATTAATGTAAGGTGTGACACGAATAAAATCATATGATAAGAATACATTCTAATGATATTAAGTATCAAGTAGTACAATACAATCATAAGTGATTTTAATACAGAAATAATTAAATATCTGTGTATTCCAGAAATTGGGAAAAGAATTACATGTGTAAACTGGACAGTTAATATTATATAATGTTATAATGTGGTTATGTGAGTAGTAAAAAATAATTATGAAGATACCCAGACAATAATACCTAATTGTGTTATTTTATTACATGTATTTAATGTACATGGATTACATGATGCGAGTACATAAATAATCCCTAAATTTTCTTAATATGGTAACAATTGTATATTAAAATTACATTTGGAAGTTAAAGTAACTAATTGAGCCAAATTGGAGCACGTTGCTGTAATATAAAATTCATCAGTTACACCACAATACAATGAACAGTGACCTAAGGCTAAAATACATAACTTCCAAGCAAGAAATCATTGGCTATGGAGATGGCTGGTGGTGGGTTGTTAAACAACTCTTAAATAACCAATGTTTTCTTCCATTACACCATGAATTCAACCTCAATGCAATGTAATTGCCCAGTCCAAGTTTTCTTTATAAATAATAGACAAATTTTCAATTTACGTTGCTTTGTTTTAGTTCTTGAAACTCTGATAACTTGAGAGTGAGTGAGTGGTGGTCCAAAGAAGAGGTTAGCAAATTCAGAAGGAGGAAACTAAGTTTATTAAGCTTCAAGACGTATAAAATTCTAAACTTTTGTTCTTAGTTGGGTCTGTCAAATTCTTAGGAATTAATTGAAATTCTCTGTTAATCAATATGAATTAGTATGCCATAATGTGTTTGTGAAGTGTGTTTACAGGTATGAACTCTTAAATGATGGATTGAAACATGTTTAAACTAAAAAGAATCAAATTAGAATAAGGCTCTGTAAAATAGAGTCTGTTTCTACTTCTAGTGCAGGCATGGCGCAGTTGCGCCCTATTTATACTAGGGTGCAGCGCAGCTACGTCGTACCCCAAAATTAGTTTCTGGATTCTGTTATGCTATGTTGTTGCTAATATGGTATTATGACTTATGTATACATGAAAAAGAGGTATAACATGTGGTATAAAGATTTCTTATAAGTTATGAAGTGTTCAACATGATTTAGTAGGAGATCTTTAATAAGGACTTTAAGTTTTGAAAACAAACTTTGTTGAAATTCATGTTCTGCAATTTTGAGCTTAGTAGTCTATACACATGACTCATTTCACACATGAATAAGCATGATATGGTGTTATAGTGTTCTTGTCATGATCAAACTTGTTAGCTTTGTGTTAGAGAATCTTGTAAAGGAAAAGCTTGATATGTTAAAGTAAATATGCATGAATGCTACATAATATACATTCTGATCTTGAAAAGAGGATTATCATGACTTAATTACTTATGATAAGAGTTTTAAAGTTGTCTTATATGTGTCATATTACATCATTCATGATAAAGTGATTTCAAAGGTAACCTTGAACATATTTTCAAAATCTAGTTGTATCACATGAATATCTAGATTCTAAAGGGGTAAGATGTCATGTTATGTCTATAATATCCTTAGACATGGTTCATATGTGTTGAATATGATGATAACTAAACCGAACATGAGTTTAAAGCATGATTCGAAGTGTTAAACAATGATAGTTGTGAACAAACAATATGAATACTATAAGCATGTGTATTAACAGATTGTGTAATCACTCTATGTGGACATATGGCCAAGTTATAAAACATGGTAACTACGTAATCTTGCTATGCTTTAATGTGAGATCCCAAATTTTATGAAATAAAAGTATTCAATCTTTCTATTTTGATAAATAGTTAAATTGATAAAAGTTTAAAGTTAAGGGTGATATTTGAAATTTTGCAAAGTAAGCAAGTTGTTATAAAATTTTTGTTGTGTCGAGAAATATTCGTTTGGTCGGGAAATATTCTTTTTGTCAGGAATGTTTGTACGACGATACAATTATTGGTGGACCCTGCAATGAAATAACTGTCGGATATAGAAAGCGATAAAAATAATCTTTTTTAAAAAATAACGGCGAAAGTTTTACCGTTAAACTGTTGAACTACCCGGTAGTAAAAGTACAGTAATACGCGTGGTTGCATAGTAGCATACGGTATTGATTATTGATGCTTACGTGAGAAATCACTCAGTTATACTAAATTATTGCTACAGTAATTGCTGCATTATATCTCTCATATTATTGATTCAATTATTGTCACAGTATCATCTGTATAATATTTTAAATTATTAAATCAATAATTGAGACGAAAAAGTTATTCATATTATTATTTGCAATATTGACAATGTCTAGAAGTTCTGTCAAGGAGAGGTTAGATAATCTAATTGCATGCCAATAAGAAGAAATCCTTATCGGAAAGCCCCCTCTTTCCTGGGAACGACCTGGTTGTTAAATATTGTGAGTTATAATATTAATGATGAATAAGTTCGTGTTGATTAAAGATAAAATTGATAGTTCCATTGTGTTGAAATTATTAGTGTTAGTGGAAATCGACATTTATTTTGATAATAATTGATGTTTGGAGGTTATATTGACCAATCGGGTAAATAACCGGATAAAGGAGAAATTAATTGCTATTAATTCACATGCTTATAACTATGTGTTCACATGTGTGTACTATTGATTCACATGATTTACTATTAGGAGAGTTGGTGCAAGATTGATAATACTTGCATGACTAAGTTAAAAATGGAGGTATAGTTGAAGGTACTATACTGTAATTAGTTTTTTTCACATGATTATACAATTGAGCCACATGACTTTACTATTGATTCACATGATTTACTATTAGGGGAGGTGGTGCAAGTTTCATAATACTTGCAGGACTAAATTAAAAAAGGAAGAAAAAGGGGAGGGTATTATATTGTAAGATTTCGAGTCCCAAAATGTGCAATTATCGAAACTATATTTTCTTATAAATAGAAACTCATTCTTCCTTCATTTTTCACCAATTCACTAAAGCTATAAAGCAATTATTATAGAGAGAAATTATAGAGAGAAAGAAGAAGAGAAGTTTGCTCCCTCACTATTCCAGTATCCCGTTTTCTTCTAAGGTAAGGGGTATTATTCTTTCGTATTCATGAAGAGAGTTATTTTCTTTCAATACTCGTAAGGGTTGTTATTCCATTATTTATTATTATGTTGGAATAACCTTTCTATGCGAAGTACCGCATACATGGTGAAATTCTTCTGTTATTCCATTCTTTATTATTCTATTGGAATAACCTGTTTGTGCGGTCTATCGCATGCCTGGTGAATTCTGTTGTTATCCCATTTTTTATTATTTTGTTGGAACATCCTGTCTGTGCAGATTACGCATGACCTGGTTCCATTCTTTATTATTCTGTTGGAACATCTTTTCTGTGAGGATTACGCATGACCTGGTTCCATTCTTTATTATTCTGTTGGAATATCCTGTCTGTGTGGATTATGCATGACCTGGTTCCATTCTTTATTACTCTGTTGGAATAACCTGTCTATGTGGATTACCGCATGCATGGTGAATGATCCTTTGTATTCATTCTTTATTAACTTGTGGAAATGATCTGTCTATGTGGATTACCGTATGGCGGGTGAAAATCTATTTGCAATTTCATATATTCTATTATACTCAGTTGGTTAAAGTTTTGGCTTTTATACTCCATGAAATTAGTAGAATATCCTGGATATTTGCGCTTCATTCAGTATCTTTTCATTGAAATATTCTTCTGAGCATTCTTGAATTTTACTTCACAAAGCTGTATCATGTTGACAATTTGGATAATTTTAAACTCTGGATAAATTTAAAGTCTTTAATATTTATCTTTGATTTCGTTTGATTAATGCTTATATCATTGTCATCATCCTCATGCTTATATTGTGATGAAAGTCATCTTTGGCTTACGTGCATATATGGAATGTTGATTATTGGTTTTATAGTTATATATTTTTGGCTTACGTGCATAGATGGACTGTTGATTATTGGTTTTACATTTGTATATCTTTGGCTTACGTGCAAAGATGGACTGTTGATTATTGGTTTTATAGTTCTATATCTTTGGCTTACGTGCAAAGATGGACAGGTGTATGACATGATCATAACCACTGGTGATAATAACGAATATCCTTGGCCCGTAGTGCATGGATAATTTGATGATGTGATTGGCAGGATCATAACCATTAGTTAACAGTTGAATGTCTTTGGCCGTAGTGCACTGACAGACAATTGATTGGTATGATCATGACCATTGGTTTTATAGTTGAATATCTTTGGCCCGTAGTGCAAAGGTAGACAACTGATTGGTATAATCATTGTTATTACATTTGAATATCTTTAGCCTTTGGGTTAAGGATATTGAGTAAACTTTCTATTAAGCCTTTGTGGCAAGGAGAAAATGTTGATTTACATGATTATAAATATGAATTGTGGATTTAACTATAATCTTTAGTGGTTCAGGTGAAGACAAGTGATGATAGTCCTTTTTGTCTTGGGTATAACAAAGAACTGTTGATGAGTATTACAAGAACGAAATATTAACGATGGACTTTTAATCTAGAGGAGATAGTAGACATTATATTCTACTTGACTCTTCTAATGGATTTCTTATTCCGCTGCAGTTAAACTTGATGTCTATTGTATTTTATCAGTTTAACACTGTTGAAGGCTAAGGATAATTTATTCTGTATTATCTTAGTCATAATATTTCTTACTGGGCTAGTTGAGCTCACCCTTTCTTTCATTGTTCTCTTCAGGAAATGAGAATATATTGGAGACGAGTCGGGGAATGGAGTGATGGTCTAGGATAAATGGCTTTAGTAGTCCTCACTATTCTACGGAATAATGTGATAATAATTGTAATGAGGACACCATTGAGTGTGGATATTTTCTAGATGACAATATTCTTGTTTAAACTCTCAGCTATGTTTTGTCGTATTTTTACACGACTGTTGTATAATTAAGTTGTATATGAATTTATGTACTATGTATCTGGCGACTCAAGATGGGTGATGTGTACCTGTTTTGGGGGCGTCACAGTTGGTATCAAAGCTAATGGATATGATCCCTGGCTGAGATGTGAGACTAGAACTAGGAGGGGAGAGACGGGTAATTCCTTCGCTAGTATGACCTACCTAAGTTATTTGGTATTTAATTGGTCGGCCAGAATATAGGGATAATATGTGGCATATCAATTAACCCTTATTTTGAAACTATATTCTAGAATGATATCTGAAATACAGGAGATGAGCAATGGGAAAATCGTGATACATAGGAAATAACCGGGAAGGTACAATCCGAAAAGAAAGCAAGGTATTCTCATCTCTTCGAACTACCAGGTGCGTAAATTTCGAGGGGAGATTGTGAGATCCCGAATTTTATGAAATAAAAGTATTCAATTTTTTTATTTTGATAAATAGTTAAATTGATAAAGTTTAAAGTTAAGGGTGATATTTGAAAATTTTGCAAAGTAAGCAAGTTGTTATAAAATATTCATTGTGTCGGGAAATATTCGTTTGGTCGGGGAATATTCTTTTTGTCAGGAATATTCGTATGACGACACAATCATTGGTGAACCCAGCAATGGAATAACTGTCGGATATAGAAAGCAACAAAAATAATCTTTTTATAAAAATAACGGTGAAAGTTTTACCGTTAAACTGTTGAACTACCCAGTAGTAAAAGTAAAGTAATACACGTGGTTGCATAATAGCACACGATATTGATTATTGATGCTTACGTGAGAAATCACTCAGTTATACTCAATTATTGCTACAGTAATTGCTGCATTATATCTCTCATATTATTGATTCAATTATTGTCACAGTATCATCTGTATAATATGTTATATTATTAAATCAATAATTGAGACGACAAATGTGACTCCCCCCAAAACAGGTATACATCACCCATCTTAAGTCGCCAGATACATGGTACAGAACTCAACTACAAACTTAATTATACAACTGTCGTGCAAAATACGACAAAACATAGCTGAGAGTTTAAACACAAATATTGCCTTCCAGACAATATCCACACTCAATGGAGTCCTCATTACAATTATTATCACACTATTTTATAAAAATAGTGAGGACTACTATAGCCACCATCTCAGACCATCACTCCATTTCTCGACTCGTCCCAGCTATATTCTCATTTCTTGAAGAGAACAATAAAAGAAAAGGGTGAGCTCAACTAGCCCAGTAAGAAATATTATGGCTAAGATAATGCAGAATAAATTATCATTAGCCTTCAACAGTGTTAAACTGATAAAATACAAAAAACATCAAGTTTAACTGCAGCGGAACAAGCAATCCATTAGAAGAGTCAAGTAGAGAATAAAATCTACTGTCTTCTATGATTTAAAAGGTTTTTCATCACTTTTATTCTTTGAGACTCATTTCAATAAATAATCCACATCATCCATGCACTCGACACCAAAGATATTCATTAGTATCACAATCACAAATTATCCATGCACTACGGGCCAATGATATTCGTGTTTTCATCAATGGTCATGATCATGCCAACAAGCTGTCCATCAATGCGATGACGGCCAATGAGGACTTTTACCACATCATTTATAACATTACGGTCATGACTATACCGAATAATCTCTGGTCATAATCATACCAAGTCCATCTATGCACTACAGGCCACAGATGACTTTCATCATAATATAAATATGAGGATGATGACAATGACATAATAATTCAATAAAACAAGTTCAAGAATTAAATTTTAAAGATTTATAAGTTAATTTATCTTGAACTCAAAAACATCCAAATTGTTAACATGATACTGCTTTGTGGAGTAAAATTCAAGAATGCTCAGAAGAATATTTTCATGAAAAGATACTGGATAAAGCGCAAATATCCAGGATATTCTACTAATTTCATGGAGTATAGAAGCCAGAACTTTAACCAACTGAGTATAATAGAATATATGAACCTGCAAATGAATTTTCGCCCGCCATGCGGTAATCCACATAGACAGATCATTTCCATAATTTAATATGGGATGAGTACAAAGGATTATTCACTATGCATGTGGTAATCCACATAGACAGGTTATTCCAACATAATAATAAAGAATGGAATAACAGAAGAATTCACCATGCATGCGATAGACCGCACAGACAGGTTATTCCCAACAGAATAATAAAGAATGGAACTAGGTTATGCGAAATCCGTACAGACATGATATTCCAACAAAATAATAAAGAATGGAATAACAACAGAATTCACCAGGCATGCGATAGACCACACAGGCAGGTTATTCCAACAGAATAATAAATAATAGAACCAGGTCATGCGTAATACGCACAGACAGGAAATTCCAACAGAATGATAAAGAATGTAATAACAGAAGAATTTCATCATGTATGTGGTACTTCGCATAGACAAGTTATTCCAACAGAATAATAAATAGTGGAACCAGGTCATGCGTAATACGCACATACAGGATATTCTAACAGAGTAATAAAGAATGAAACTAGGTCATGCGTAATCTGCATAGACAGGATATTCCAACAGAATAATAAAGACTGGAATAACAACAGAATTCACCAGGCATGCGATAGGCCGCATGACGGAGTTATTCCAACAGAATAATAAAGAATGGAATAACAGAAGAATTTCACCATGTATGCGGTACTTCGCATAGACAGGTTATTCCAACATAATAATAAAGAATGGAATAACAGCTCTTACGAGTATTTAAAGACAATAATTTTCTTCATGAATACGAAAGAAATAATACCCCTTACGTCAAAAGAAAACTAAATACTGGAATAGTGAGGTAGCAGACTTCTCTTCTTCTTTCTCTCTATAATAATTGCTCTATAACTTTAGTGAATTGGTGAAAAATAATGAAGGAATGAGCTTCTATTTATAGGAAAATATAGTTTTGATAATTGCACATTTTGGGCTCGAAATATTACAATATAATACCTTCCTCTTTTTCATCATTTTTAATTTAGTCCTGCAAGTATTATCAAACTTACACCACCTCCCCTAATAGTAAATCATGTGAATTAATAGTAAATCACGTGACTCAATAGTTCTAAACATGTGAAAAAATTAATTATAGTATAGTACCTTCATCTATACCTCCATTTTTAATTTAGTCATGCAAGTGTTATTAATCTTGCACCAACTTCCCTAATAGTAAATCATGTGAATCAATAGTACACACATGTGAACACATAGTTATAAGCATTTGAATTAATAGCAATTAATTGCTCATTTATCCAGTTAATTACCCGACTGGTCAGTATAACTTCCAGACATAAATTATTATCGAAATAAATGTCGATTTCCAGTAACACTAATAATCCCAACACAATGGAATTATCAATTTCATCTTTAATCAAAACGAACTTATTCATCATAAATATTTTAACTCACAATATTTAACAACCAGGTCGTTCCCAAGAAAGAGGGGGCTTTCCGATAAGAATTTCTCCTTATTGGCGCGCAATTAGGTGACCAAACCTCTCCTTGACAGAACTTCTAGACATTGTCAATATTGTAAATAATAATATGAATAACTTTTTCGTCTCAATTATTGATTTAATAATTTAAAATATTATACAGATGATACTGTGACAATAATTGAATCAATAATATGAGAGATATGATGCAGCAATTACTGTAGCAATAATTTAGTATAACTGAGTGATTTCTCACGTAAGCATCAATAATCAATACCGTATGCTACTATGCAACCACGCGTATTACTGTACTTTTACTATCGGGTAGTTCAACAGTTTAACGGTAAAACTTTCGCCATTATTTTTTTAAAAAGATTATTTTTATCGCTTTCTATATCCGACAGTTATTTCATTGCGGGGTCCACCAATGATTGTATCGTCGTACAAACATTCCTGACAAAAAGAATATTTCCCGACCAAACGAATATTTCTCGACACAACGAATATTTTATAACAACTTGCTTACTTTGCAAATTTTCAAATATCACCCTTAACTTTAAACTTTTATCAATTTAACTATTTATCAAAATAGAAAGATTGAATACTTTTATTTCATAAAATTTGGGATCTCACATTAAAGCATAGCAAGATTACGTAGTTACCATGTTTTATAACTTGGCCATATGTCCACATAGAGTGATTACACAATCTGTTAATACACATGCTTATAGTATTCATATTGTTTGTTCACAACTATCATTGTTTAACACTTCGAATCATGCTTTAAACTCATGTTCGGTTTAGTTATCATCATATTCAACACATATGAACCATGTCTAAGGATATTATAGACATAATATAACTCACAATATTTAACAACCAGGTCGTTCCCAAGAAAGAGGGGGCTTTCCGATAAGAATTTCTCCTTATTGGTGCGCAATTAGGTGACCAAACCTCTCCTTGACAGAACTTCTAGACATTGTCAATATTGCAAATAATAATATGAATAACTTTATCTTCTCAATTATTGATTTAATAATATAAAATATTATGACAATAATTAAATAAAACCGAGTGACTTTTCACGTAAGCATCAATAATCAATACCGTGTGCTACTATTCAACCACGCGTATTACTGTACTTTTATCACCGATTATTTTATGACAACTTGCTTGCTTTGAAAAAAATTTCAAATATCACCCTTAATTTTAACCTTTTATCAATTTAACCATTTATTAAATAGAATAATTATAAGAAAATTGAATACTTTCATTTCATAAAATTCGGGGTCTCACAACAAAGTTATTCAAATTATTATTTGCAATATTGACAATGTCTAGAAGTTCTGTCAAGGAGAGGTTAGATAATCTAATTGCACGCCAATAAGGAGAAATCCTTATCGGAAAGCCCCCTCTTTCCTGGGAACGACCTAGTTGTTAAATATTTTGAGTTATAATATTAATAATGAATAAGTTCGTGTTGATTAAAGATGAAATTGATAGTTCCATTGTGTTGGAATTATTAGTGTTAGTGGAAATCAACATTTATTTCTATAATAATTGATGTCTGGAGGTTATATTAACTAATCGGGTAATTAACCGGATAAATGAGCAACTAATTACTACTAATTTAATGCTTATAACTATGTGTTCACATGTAAGTACTATTGATTCACGTGATTTACCATTAGGGGAGCTGGTGCAAGATTGATAATACTTGCATGACTAAGTTAAAAATGGAGGTATAGTTAAAGGTACTATACTATAATTAGTTTTTTTCACATGATTATACTATTGAGTCACATGATTTTACTATTGATTCACATAATTTAGTATTAGGGGAGGTGGTGCAAGTTTGATAATACTTGCAGGACTAAATTAAAAAGGATGAAAAAGGGGAAGGTATTATACTATAATATTTCGAGCCCCAAAACGTGCAATTATCGAAACTATATTTTCCTATAAAAAGAAGCTCATTCTTCTTTCATTTCTCACCAATTCACTAAAGCTATAGAGCAATTATAGAGAGAAAGAAGAAGAGAAGTCTGCTACCTCACTATTCTAGTATCCAGTTTTCTTTTGAGGTAAGGGGTATTATTCTTTCGTATTCATGAAGAGAGTTATTTTCATTCAATACTCGTAAGGGTTGTTATTCCATTCTTTATTATTATGTTGGAATAACTCTGCATCTAAATACCGCATACTTGGTGAAATTCTTACATTATTCCATTTTTATTATTCATTGGAATAACTCATCTCTCGTCCTGGTCTATCGCATGCCTGGTGAATTCTGTTGTTATTCCATTCTTTATTATTATGTTGGAACATCTTTTCTATGCGGATTACGCATGACCTGGTTCCATTCTTTATTATTCTGTTGGAACATCCTGTCTATGCGGATTACGCATGACCTGGTTCCATTCTTTATTATTCTGTTAGAATATTCTGTCTGTGCGGATTACGCATGACCTGGTTCCATTCTTTATTACTCTGTTGGAATAACCTGTCTATGTGGATTACCACATGCATGGTGAATGATCCTTTGTATTCATTCCTTATTAACTTGTGGAAATGATCTATCTATATGGATTACCGCATGGCGGGCAAAAATCCATTTGCAGTTTCATATATTCTATTATACTCAGTTGGTTAAAGTTTTGACTTCTATACTCCATGAAATTAGTAGAATATCCTGGATATTTGCGCTTCATCCAGTATCTTTTTATGGAAATATTCTTCTGAGCATTCTTGAATTTTACTTCACAAAGCAGTATCATGTTGACAATTTGGATATTTTTAAACTCTGGGTAAATTTGAAGTCTTTAATATTTATCTTTGATTTTGTTTGATTAATACTTATATCATTGTCATCATCCTCATGCTTATATTGTGATGAAAGTCATCTTTGGCTTACGTGCATATATGGACTGTTGATTATTGGTTTTATAGTTGTATATTTTTGGCTTACGTGCATAAATGGACTGTTGATTATTGGTTTTACAGTTGTATATCTTTAGCTTACGTGCAAAGATGGACTGTTGATTATTTGTTTTATAGTTCTATATCTTTAGCTTACATGCAAAGATGGACAGGTGTATGACATGATCATAACCATTGGTGATAATAACGAATATCCTTGGCCTGTAGTGCATGGATAATTCGATGATGTGATTGGCAGGATCATGACCATTAGTTAACAGTTGAGTGTCTTTGGCCGTAGTGCACTGACAGACAATTGATTGATATGATCATGACCATTGGTTTTATAGTTGAATATCTTTGGCCCTTAGTGCAAAGGTAGACAACTGATTGGTATGATCATTGTTATTACATTTAAATATCGTTATCCTTTGGGGTAAGGATATTGAGTAAACGTTCTATTAAGCCTTTGTGGCAAGGAGAAACTGTTGATTTACATGATTATAAATATGAATTATGGATTTAACTATAATCTTTAGTGGTTCAGGTGAAGACAAGTGATGATAGTTCTTTTTTTCTTGGGTATAACAAAGAACTGTTGATGAGTATTACAAGAATGAAATATTAACGATGGACTTTTAATCTAGAGGAGATAGTAGACATTATGTTCTACTTGACTCTTCTAGTGGATTTCTTATTCCGCTGCAGTTAAACTTGATGTCTATTGTATTTTATCAGTTTAACACTGTTGAAGGCTAAGGATAATTTATTCTGCATTATCTTAGCCATAATATTTCTTACTGGGCTAGTTGAGCTCACCCTTTCTTTCATTGTTCTCTTCAGAAATGAGAATATAATGAGGCAGTCGGGGAATAGAGTGATGGTCCAGGATAAATGGCTTTAGTAGTCCTCACTATTCGACGGAATAATGTGATAATAATTTTAATGAGGACACCATTGAGTGTGGATATTATCTAGATGACAATATTCTTGTTTAAACTCTCAGCTATGTTTTGTCGTATTTTTAAACGACTGTTGTATAATTAAGTTGTATTTGAATTTATGTACCATGTATCTGGCGACTCTAGATGGGTGATGTATACCTTTTTTGGGGGCTTCACATTTAATACCATGTAAGTTGTAAGTTAAAACTTGCAAAAATAAACTCAAGAATGGTCATATGCTTATGTGAGAACCTCTAACATGTATGTATGTTAAATTATAAATGCATAGGTGTGTTAGAGTTGGACAGAAATAGGAAGTGCAAAGCTCAACCTTAGTGCGGCGGGGGACAAATGCAACTGCGCCATCCTTAAGCCTAGAGCAGTGCAATTTGCGCCATCCCGCGATCTTGAAATGTTTCTATTTTTGATCTAAAGTTCAAAGTATACTTATATGATTACTTTAACTTGTATTATATAACCAATATGCTATGTAATGTGTTAAGAAGCATGCTAGGTAATAGAGATGAAGGTTAATGAGAAATTTCGACTTTCAAATGTTGATTCTAAAATATGGTTTACAAGCTATAAAGTAATGATTTGAAAAATACATTGTTTGACTTTGTGGTATTATCCAATCTGATTTGTGATATGAAGATGTAGGATATGTGATATAGTATGTATGAAGTTACAATTAAGTTAGACGTTTGTGTATGTTTGAACTTACATATATGAGTTTATGTAACTAATGAGTATCCTATATGTGTAATATATTATGTTAGGACTCGAAAGAGGGTATTAAGATTTACTTTGGTAAACTACGCTTGAGGCAGGTACTCGAACCTTACTCTTTATTGAGCATTATTGAACTTGTGCAATTATTGATCGTACAAGTAGAATTTTGAAGAAAACATATTTCGTAATGAAATTTCAAACCTTGATTCGAACGATAACTGTTCATATATATATATATATATATATATTGTGAAAGAGCTGTCTAAGCCATTGATTCAGCTAGACTATTGATAATTGATCAAAAGCTATCTAAACCAAATTAACTTGGTACAGACTCTTATAACTGAGAAGAACAACCCTCTTAGTAGGGGAATTATATATTATCGGGGAACCGACGTGCGCACATGAGAAAGACTAAATGTTATGCATGACATAGGGTACTTTAGGCTGATCACCTATTGTACTCATTTTGTAGAATTATCAGTAGTATCATTGTTAATTCTAGGAGAAGTTCATAGTCCTTAGTGACTGCTTAGTATTCATTACTTTGAAATCTTGAATTGATTAACCTTTGAATATTGTTGATATTTCTATCCATATCGACTGTTGTTGATAATCATTGATACTTCTTCCTATCTTGAACTATCATTATTAATATACCCTTGATAAATTGAAAACTATATTGAATACCCTTTTTGCTATATTACTTGCTGGGCAAAATTGTTGCTCATCCTTGCTTTCCCTAAAACTTTCAGTGAAGGCAGAATGTGGTGAACCCTCTGGCAAGGACAAGGGTAAAGAAAAGGCTTTGGAGTAGTTATTTCTAGGTTGCTAGGAATGTGCTATAATTTGGTTGTGAAAGAACTTATTTAACTATGTTTAACTTAAGTTGTGTTGTATTATGTATTAACTATGTCTAAACGATGTTTAATTATGGTTAAGTTAGGCAAGAGATGTTTAAGTTACAAACCCTTGGAACAAGAATAATTATGTTATATCAATGTAATTTATTCTATTATTCCGCTATGTGAGATATTGAGTTATTATAAGAGTTAGTACGTGGCAACCAAATTTGAGACAAGTGTGGTCTGAATTTGGGGGTGTCACAATTGCCCGATCCGCCACCATTATAGTTCTTCTTCCCAAAATTATCCGTCCTCCCCTAGTTATTGTCTGATTGTTGATCATTCGATTTGTCTCGATCCTTGGATTTATCATAAGATTGGGAGTGTGGTTTGAAGTTTCCCATAGCCTCTTCTATTGCAATAAACCCTTCGACCCGATGAAAAGCTTCTGTCAAATCTGAGGAAGATTGATCACTAGGTCTTTCATCAGCTTCTTCGACCTCCCAATATCCAGTCTTGTTGTGAAAAATCCCAAGGCTTGAGGGGAATTCAACTCTGCCACTGATCTTACCGCCTCCCGGAACCTCTTAACATACTGGCCGAGGCTTTCATCTGAACGCTGTCTCACCTGCATAAGGGAAGCAATGATTTTCCCCCTTCTTCTGTTACTCCCGAACCAGGCGTGAAATTTTTCCCGAAGGTCACTCCATGAACTAACTGATCTTGCTTCCAAAGTCCCCATCCATTCTCGGGTGCTCTTCTTTAAGGTTGTGGCAAACATATGACATTTGGCAGCATCCGCGTGCCCATAGTAGGTCATCCGTCTGTCATATCCGTCAGAATGGTCATACAGGTCCCCCAGTCCATCATCTGTCTCCATCGGGGGCATTTTCTTCTTCGGGTCAGCAGTGACCTGATTGCTTTCGGGTGAAAATGGTGAACTAGGGTAGCTTACTGGTGTCCCCATCGGGCTTTTTGCTGCCAACATCTTTTTTAACTCAGCAACCTTTCTCACAAGGGGGTCGGATTCCTCTTTACAAGGGGACGACCTAAGCCTGTCCTTCTCATATTCAAGAGACCTGATCCTCCTTCTTTGCCCCGATCAACCCTGGTACTCAGACTTTCTGTCTGGGGAACGACTCCTCCTTCGGCTTCTGCTTTCTCGAGAGCGGCTTTTAGATCTGCTCCGATCTCTTTCACCACTTTCCTGGCGAGGTGTTAATGCCAAGTTTCACCGGCGCGTCCAATCACCAAAACCATGCACTGAATCCTGCATAATAACAGATCACACACGAAGCTTGACGGCTTGTGTCGCCGGGGGATATCTCCGGTGTGAGAATGAGTACAGGCCATTACAAGGTTTAACAATGGAGGCTTTAGTGTTTAGTGCTCAAAAGTGTATATGGTAGTTACCATTATTTGGGTCCAACACAATCTCCTTAAAAGGTGCAAGTTGAATCCAATCCAAATACTACCTTTGGAGTTACCTTATATAGATATGATTAGGACTAGAATCCTTAACCATTTAAACCCCTTATGACACCGGACTCCATACGAGGACTAGACTAACCCACTGTATAGGCCCAATCCAACCGAACCCATATACATTGGTCTGGGTTCCGGGCCAAAGGACTCGGATGCCCGACCCCAATCACCATTAACTAGAACAGAAATTCGGCCTAGAGAACTCAGATGCCCAAGCCCGAACGCCTTCAATACCCTCAATGGCTTCGGCTCAATGGGCCTAACCTCCTCTTCACACCCCAAGCCTTCAGTCCACATGAGGGTCAGTAAAATGCTCTCGAACACTACTTTTATGAATACATGCAAAGGAATTAAGAAGTGACCCAAATATTATTATTTTATATTAAATGTCGAGCTATCTAAATACATAAAAAAGAATTAAGAAGGGACACAAATATTATTATTTTATCTTATCACTTAAAGTTTAATCGTAATTCAATTTCTATCATAAAATTTATCAAAATATATATCATTTTCCTTGCAAATTAATACCATAGAGGGGTAAATACTTAAATTCATTGTTAGTTGATAAGATACTTAATAGTCTTCTACCATAGTAACATTGCACTGAAAAATTATAAAATATCCCTTCGTACATAATATTGAGTAACGTATATTTTATATATAGAATTACACAAGACAACGTTGTTTTTGTGCAATAATTCACGTAATTATATGGAGTGTCACATATCTCTCTTTTTGCCTATAAAAAAAATACTCTCTCCAATGTTATGTACAAGAAAGTTAATATAATATTTTTAAATAATGTTATTTTGGGAGGATAGCTCACACAAAAATCTGAGCCCCTTTAAGAAAAAATATTTTTAAGATATTTTTACTTTAGCCCCTTTACCTTAGATTTTAAAAAAAATATTTAAACCTCTAAAATTTAGATATTTTTACTTTAGCCCCTTTAAGATTTATGAAAAAAAAAGAGTATATCTAATATTCTTTAAAAAAATATAAGAAAATACTTCTTCTATTCCAAATATAAGAGTTAATTTAAAATACTTTCTCTCCTGAGACTTTGTCTCGTTTTTATGTTCCTTTTATCAGAGGCGGAATTAGGCGGGGGCGGCTGACCCCGATAAGATGACGGTCCAAGCGGAGCTAGGAGGGGGAGGGGAGGAGGAGGGAGGAGGGGGAGGGAGGGAGGGGGGGGCGGGAGGAGGCGGGGGCAGCCGACAGCCACTGAGCCAATCAGTGCCGGGGCTGTGATCCGTTCGTCCGGGTTTTAACAAGTTGCGACTAATCTGAGTAGGCAGCATTGAGCTTACTCAATCTGGTTCGTTCAACTCAATTTTATGTAAGGGATAGAAATTTGATGTGTTTTATAATTTTGGGTATTGTCTATTTTACCATAACTTCCGTTTTTCTCCTCTGCCTACTTTCAGCAGTTTCCACTTTCCACCTCTCTTTTTTTTCGGTTTCTTTTTTCTTTTCTTTTCTTTTTAATGCTTCCCTACATTCTGAATTACAAATTTTCGTTTTTTATATAGTATTAAAATTTTATGTAATGTCAGCATTAGATGATTTTAGTATTAGATGATGGCACTTTATTAATAAAATATTTAAGTTTAGCATAATTATTTTTATTTTAATGATATTAGTTTAAAATTTTATGCAAAGCACGATTTTGTTATAATATTAATAGACTAATATGGGATACGATGATTTGTAGAAAGAAAATTATTGTTAAAAAAATATATATTATTTAAATAATGATGTATAATTAATTATTGATGAAAATTTAAAGATTAAAATATAATTTTAACCCCGAAGCCTGTAGAACATGATATGCGATGCGATAGTCAATTGTTTGAGATCGAAAATTTGGATTTGGGAAGTCTTGCTAAGGAGCTAATTCAAACAAGAAGACATATGACTTTTACAATGGTATATCGATTGATCGAGTTGGCTTTGATTTTACCAGTTGCAAATGCTACTGTTGAAAGAGTATTCTCTGCGATGAAAATTGTCAAGACTGACTTACGTAATAAAATAGGAGACGAGTGGATGAATGACAGTCTGGTAGTTTATATTGAGAAGAATATTTTTTTTAACAATTGAAAACGAACAAATTTTGAGACGTTTTCAAACTATGCAGACTCGCAGGATACAATTACCTCCTCTCACTCGTATAACCGAAAGAAACTCTTCAAGCGTCAATAAATAATTTTTTTTTATTGATGTATTTTATCCCCTGAAAATAGGTTCTGGTTCCACAACTGCCTTTTACTGTAACTTTTATTAGATCTAATCCTTTTATCTGAGAACACATGCTTGCTAGTTATTACCTCTCTTGAAATTATGTATCATTTTTACGTTATTTTTACTCTCTAACTTTTATTAAAATTTCTATTTCATCCTTTATCCACTAAAAATTTAGAATAATCTTTATCCTTTTATTTTATTTTCTGATGTGCAATACGTGAGTCTCATGCAGGACAAAGCTATGCGATGGCCCGGGGGAAGGCTACCTTGGATTTTGTTTTATAAAAATAAATAAATTAAAGCCTCTAAAATTTTAATATTTTTACTTTAGGCCCCTTTAAGATTTATGAAAAAAATAAAGTATATATAATAATCTTTGAGAAAATATAAGAAAGTGTTATGAACAGGTGATCAAGATGATTGCAAATGATCAAAATCAGAACAAATTGAATGAATGACTTATTTATTAAAAGTCTGTGTCTGACATTTTATAGCCTTTACATAGTCCTAACTGAATGAGTAAAAATAACCCACTATAGCTCAACTAATGCTACATGGTACATGAAACAAAGAAATTGTCAACTAAACAATAACAACTCTAATATTAAGAGATTTATTCTAACAGAAAGATATCCTAAAAATAAGGTACTTCTCATCATTCCCTCCCTTAAACTAACTATTGTGTAAGCAATTAGTTTACTCGAGGCATTGATGAGTGGATTTTACACCCAAGAATCGAGTGCATTTGAGCTTAATCTTTTTGTTGATTTTTAAGTGTTATGTGTGCATTTCATACATTTTATGTTATTTTGTAGGCTACGACACGACATTGGCATGAATAAGCAATGAAAAACAATTCAGACATTTTTTGGACTAAAATATGCAAGCGAATGCAAGAAGGAAAGATTGTAGAGCTTTTAACACCAAGTTGAATGCATGTTCTTGGCTTGGAATTTTGATTTCATTATAGATCTACTTCTTAGATTTTCGTAACATCTTGAATCATCACAATCGGAGTTCGGATACGAGAGTTATGACATTTTTATCAACAAAGATCAAAGATAAAAGTTGTCATGCTTGCCATTTACATAACATCTACTTTAAGCCCGATTTTGATCTTGATCCAGCAAGAATATGTCAATCCTCAAAGAATAAAAGTTGTAGATCTCGCCGATATCTTCGATTTGATAGGTGGCAGGCCCCGTAACTCCTAGTGGATCAAAAATTATGCCTGTTTTACTAAAGGACGTCGCAGTAGAAAATAGAGCGACGTGGGGCGCGCCAATAGCAGTGCGGGGCGTGCCAGAACATCAAATTTTCTGCTACTGTAGCGTGGGGCGCGCCCAAATTAGCCTAGGAGCAGCGCTGGGCGCGCCGGTCGGTGGGAAAAGAGTTTATTTGGTTGTTATGTTGTCCAATTTGAGTTAGAATAGGATTGTTAGTTGCCTAACTTGCTAGGGTTTCCATTATGACTATAAATACTTGATTATAACTTGGATTTGGGAGACTAGTTTTTAGAACTCCATTAAATCCCTCTTGGGATAGATTTTTGTTAATTTCTTCTTTGCTTTCTTTCTTAGATTAGGAACCCTAGATTAACTAAGAACTGAAGATTGAAGTTATTGATTATCATTGGGGAATCAGATTGGAAGCAAGAGAATGCAGATTTGTTTGTCTCAATTCTAATTCTTTTCTTATTATCTATTTAAATCTTTTAATGCTTAATCAATTGTGAATGATGGATTCTAGTTCAGTTATGAATTAAACTTTATTTTGAGATTACTATGGATCTTATTGTGTAGTTTACTTTAATATACTTCCTTGTTGGTCTTATTAGCTGTATTTGGATTGTCTGCTATGGTTTGCCCTCAATTGCTTAATTTCCTAGCTAACAATTACTATGATAATTCATATGAACTCGAGAGACGGATTATGAGTTTAGATCTGACCATAATAACATATACTTATGTGTTCTACATGGCGTTGGAATTCATGATTTGTGCTTGGAATAGAAGTGACAACCCAAAAAATCGGATTGTCCAGAATTTAAGTTTAAAGAATTAGTTATTAATAAAATGAACTTTTATTAATAATATTCTGTGATATGTGTTTATTAATCGTTCTAGAACCTAGGATGATTATAAAACGGGAGGATTCTGGTTATGAGCTACACTGAATGAGTAAGAATTTTCAAGACGAAAATAAAATTTTTTCGGGAACAAAAATATTTCCGAGGAAAAAGACGAAATAGACATTATTCACCCCAAAAACTCTAAGGGTTAGGGTTTGAATAACCTAAGCCTTTCCGAGAGTTCGGCATGTCAAAATGACATTCCGTTGAAAGATTTAACGATAATATATCGTGAAAAGTTAAGTAAGCCGATAAAAGTTTTTCTCGAAAAACGTGAAAAAATCAGATGAAATAAAAATAACGAAAAGTTCTGTTATGTACTTTTCATTCGTTTAGCTATATTAGGAGAAAACGTGAAGGAAAACGCTTAACGTCAAAAAGTATTTTTCAGTTTTCTGGAGTTCCGAAGAATGCGTAAAAGTTAATCTGTAGAGGAAAGACGAAATATCCAAAAATATTTCGATTCTGAGAATCGCAGTTTTTAAAATTGTCGGACGAATTTCGCAAGATGGAAGCACTAAGCTTCCAAGAGAAGCTTCGTGAATAGTAAGGAGGTGTGAATAGTAACTTTGGGGGCAAAATGACTATTTTGCCCCTAGCATTGGTTTTCTATCACCAACACTTGAGAGAGAGAGAGTGTGTGTGTGTGTGTGGTCGGATGAAGAGGAGAAGGAAGAGGAAAAGCTAGCCCGAGTGAAAACTTTGTCCTACGGAAGAAGATTAAAGAAGAAAGGTAATCCAATACGTAGTTTAATATAAATTTTCTTTAAGTTTTCTATGTTAAAAACATAGCTTAATAAGAATAGAAGTAACAGATGTTAAGAATGATTTTCATATTGTTGAAATCATGAGAAAGAGAAGAAATAAGAATTAGAAGTTTAGTTTATAAATTTCTTAAGGAAGTATGAGTTTCATAATGAATTTGAGCGATCCGAATGAATTATATGAACGATTCAGTGAAATAGGTAAGGAATGGTGTTTTATAACACCGAATTCCAAGAAAAAGTGATATTGTAATCAAAATATTGATTAAAAATGAAGAACACGAAGAACACACGAAGAACGTTGTTAATGGACAAATTTAAAACTATCGTAGTATAATTTATTGTTGATGGACAAGTTTAAAACCATCGCGAATAAGTTAGGTGCTTATTGTTTGGTTAGGAACAATAGAAACGTTCATGAAGAACGGATTAAACTTAGCTATAACGAAGTTATGACGAAAATTGCATAAAAGACGAACGAGAAGTAGAAAGTATGTAAATGAAGCCAAATGTGTAGAGTTTTATAAGAATGTAAGAGAACGTAGAAAATGTTACACCCCCAAATCCAAGTACTTCATTCCCACAGGATTTGGTGCTCACTTATCAAAACTATTACATTTAACTACCCATCAATAAAGGATAAAGACATAATTTAGATAATCTTAAACAATAATCTTTCCTATTAAAGGGTTACATCATCATCTCGAATTAAATCCCAGGTAATTTAACCTTAAAATTATTACATAAGTTTGCGGAATACATCACATATTAAAACAAGTCTTTAACATAATTCATTAAAATAAAATTCTCAAAAGTCTTCATCATTTGGACATCTTGCCCTTGCCTTTGCTGATCGACTGACTCATCAACTTTCTCCACTTTAGTTGCGAAGTTAATTGCAAGAGTGAGCAAACAAATGCTCACTGATATAGAAAGTAGTAATGATGGTAACATGAGAGTGAACAATAAAAGCTGAACAATAAGGAACTTGTTCTACAAATCAAACTAGAAAACAAGTTTGAACTTTAATTATCTGAGGGTCTTAAGACCACGAACTATGTCCCCGGTACTTAGGTATTATTACCCAACCTTAACAGTCATTTAGACTATACGGACCCTTTTTAACGTACTTAAGGGGATAAGCCCTTTGTACCATGTATTGTGCACAAACATCTAAACATTACACGTACAAAATCCCCTATGTTAGGGTTGTTCGTCTCAGTTTGGATTTAGAATTTCCGCACTAAAGAAAGTTTAGTTTGGAACTAGCTTATCAGTGTTTCTAGAATTTTAGAACACTATTCAATTTCTATTAATAAAGGTTTAATACAAAATGTACAACTGAACAAGGCTATCAAGATCAAAGATCGGATAACAACAATATGTGATTGAATAAACATGATATACAAGCAAAATGCTATAACCATAAGTGTTAGAACAATCTCATTTGAATCGATGCGTTAAAACAATATATGCTTTGAATAATAATTAGGAAAGTAAAACTCGCTCATTATAACGAATTAGGTTATAAGAACTTGTACAGACGTATTCAAGATAGATTAGGCTTGCTCAATTACTTGAACAACAATAATATAGGAAGAGAAACTTGCATTCAATATGAAAAGAATAAAGTTCAAAAGCTTGCTCAATATAAAGAGTTAAGGTTTAGAAACTTGCTCAATAATAACAAGGTAGAGTTAGAAAACTTGCTCAACGAAAGTTTAGGGTAAGAAACTTGCACAATTATAAAAGTAGAGTTAGAGAACTTGACTTGATTGTAAGCTACACAAATGAAAATAATCTCCAATTATCCTACATATATCATTGAAATCGCAACAACAATTAATCGCATGAATATTAACTTTAGGGTTTAAACCATCATTTAAGTCACAACCCTAACTTAGCACCTAACCACATAAGCTAACATACTTAACGCTTCTGAAATTACACATTGATCAATATAACTTAATCGTTCAACTCTATCTTTCGAAAACATCTCATTTTGTTTCATTTTATAACTCAATAACAATCACCTCAAAATCTTTTATACTTTGTATTATAACACATGACAATCTGCTATTGTAGTTTATATCATGCCTCAACATCAATAACATGCTTACAATACTAATATAAGTCCATTGTGCTTGACCTGTAAACAAACAGACCTCACTGTCTCGATTCAGAAGTGTAGTGCAAATTGCCACACTTAGGCTTGGGACCAAGAAGCTTATTGTCTTAGTTTTTGCCTTAACAAGCCGTGGCATTTGCTTGGATTGTTGAACGAACCAGAGGCGGCGAACAATAGCCATTTTTAGCCCAACTAACACGAAATTCACCCATCAAACGGTGATAACAACATGAAAAATAAATATACAATTACCATAAACATGATTGCTAACACAGTCAACCACTTATCACAATTTAACAACAACTAAAACTATTTTAATTTCTCAATTTTTATGTTTTTCATATAAAACTCCATTTTTGATAGTCTATCCCAAAAATTATCACTGTGGATTCATTATTTGGCCAAATCATTCCATTAAAATTATGTTATGTTCGTATCTCAACGAACTAACATATACAAGCATTAATTTACAGTTTAACATAAGAATTGGCCATCAAAATTAATACTTTTCAATGAACCATATGAAACACATATACTGTCAAAATTTTCTTCCTACTGTCAACGAATTTAGCATACAAACTTCTTGTTTTAAACATAAACTCTAGCATTATACCACATATCCACCATAATTTAGTTACATAACAATTTTGAAAGAATTACAATTAACAGAACATAACAAATTTGCTGTAAGTTCATATATGTATGTACACACACACACACACACACACACACACACACATATATATATATATATATATATATATATATATATATAATACAAGAGTTAGATAGAATACCTTCAATATGCTTAATCCCTTGTTAACACTGAAATTGCTTAGGCTTCCTCTCAATCCAAGATCTCTGCAAGCTTTCTTCTCTCTCAATTCCTACGCTCTCTCTTTTCTCTCAACTATGTTCTCACAGCCTTTGGAGAAAATAAGACGCAAATAAATTTTTTAGCGCATCAGGTTAAAACCAAAGAGTTACATCAGTTGTAAAATGCCAAAGGCCACAAGGCCCTGTTTGGCTAACCAAAAACTCCAAAACTAGATTATTATTATTTTATTTATATTATATAGTTACAAGTGTCACACATTACTTTAGTTAATTTTAAATAACTTTAGTTTAGCTAATTTAAATAACTTCTATTATAATTACATTTACGAATAATAAATAATTATATATCTAATTTAATTAATAAATTAGAAACATTACTTTATCTAATTCATTAATTTCCATTAAATTAAACAATTCACTTAATTTAATTATTTTCTTAAATATTAAGCAATTGATTTAATTTAATTATATCCTTAAATTAAATCCTTCAAATAAAATTATGATTACTCAACTTAATTAACATTAATCAATTTAGTTACTAAATTAATTCATCACAAATCATCAATTATTTATTTTCCTCAATAAATAAATTATTTAAAATATTTATTTAATTCAATAAATATTTAAATCAAATTACAAATTTCTCGATCGTTACATCCTTCCCTCCTTAAAAGGATTTTGTCCCTAGAATCACAACTTGAAAAATTTATTCGTTACATTCTTCCTTTCTTAAAAAGATTCTGTCCCCAGAATCGCTATACAAAATCAAGCAAACAACTGAGGATAATTCCTCATCATAACGATTTCAAGTTCCCACGTAGCTTCTTCAGCACTGTGGTTCTTCCAGATTACCTTAACAGAAGGTATCACCTTATTCCTCAGTACTTGCTCTTTTTTGTCAACAATTTGAACATGAACTTCTTCATAGGACAAATCTTTCTCAAACTGTAAGGGCTCATATTCTATAACATGTTTATAGTCAGGCTTATATGGCCTTAATACTGACACATGGAAAATATTATGAATATGCTCTAACTCTGGAGGTAAAGCTACCTCGTAAGCCACTTCGCCAACTCGTCGAAGCACTTCGAAAGGTCCTATAAACCTAGGGCTTAATTTTCCCTTCTTGCCAAATTGAATTTTCCCCTTCTAGGGAGACACTTTTAGGAAAACATAACTACCGACATCTAATTCCCGATTTTGTCGATGTTGATCAGCATATTTCTTCTGTCTATCTTGTGCTGCATTCAATCTTGCTCGAATTACTTTGATGATCTCGACAGTCTGTTGTACCAATTCTGGACCCAATAACTGACGTTCACCTACCTCGTCCCAACATATCGGAGTTCTGTATTTTCTGCCGTATAACGCTTCGTAAGGCGACATGCCAATACTCGCGTGATAACTATTATTATAAGCAAATTCCACCAATGGCAGATGGTCATCCCAATTCCCCTTGAAATCCATGATACAAGCTCTGAGCATATCTTCTAGTGTTTGGATTGTTCTTTCACTTTGTCCGTCAGTTTGAGGATGGTACGCTGTGCTCATTCTCAGCTGTGTTCCCAAACACTCTTATAATCGTTTCCAGAAATTAGATGTGAAACGTGGATCTCTGTTTGATATAATGGACACAGGTACACCGTGCCTTGACACAATTTCCTTCACGTACAGTTTTGGTAACTGATCTAGAGTAAACCAAATCTTGATTAGCAAAAAGTGTGCCGACTTCGTCAATCGATCGACAATCACCCAAATGGCATCATAACCTTGTTGAGTCGTTGGAAGACCTACCACAAAATCCATTGTGATATGCTCCCATTTCCATTCTGGTATCTCCAACGGTTGTCACAATCCGCTTGGCCTTTGATGTTCAAACTTTGACTTTCGACGACGTTAAGCATTTAGCCACACACTCACTCGTACATCCTCTTCATATTCGACCACCAAAATGATGCTTAAGATCACGGTACATCTTTGTACTCCCAGGGTGAATTGAATATCGAGAGTTGTGAGCTTCATTCAAAATTTCTTCTTTAACTTCTGGTACTGGCGGAACCCAAATTCTCCCTTCGAATCGAAGTAACCCTTCCGAATCAATTTTAAATTTGTTTTCTTCACCTTTAGATATCTTCTGTTTTATCTTTTCGCAGTCTTCATCCTGAAGTTGCGCATTTCTAACTTTATCTACCAACGTTGAACTATTTCCTATCTGGAACAACTTTTCATCGAATTCTATCGGATATTTAATTTCCAACTCCATCTTAGCCATTTTCGACACTAACTTTTCTTGATCAGTTAACATCTTAAAATTTTCCCGTCCCCTCCTATATAAGGTATTAGCAACAACATTCGCCTTTCCGGGATGATAGAAAATCTCACAATCATAATCTTTGATCAGCTCCAACCATCTTCTTTGTCGCATGTTCAAATCTTTTTGTGTAAAGATATACTTCAGACTTTTATGGTCGGTATATATCTCACACCTCTCTCCATAAAGATAATGTTTCCAAATTTTCAGGGCAAACACCACTGCTGCCAACTCCAAGTCATGAGTCGGATACCCTTTATCGTAATCTTTCAACTGACATGATGCATACGCAATAACTTTGCCGTTCTACATAAGCACACAACCTAATCCTTTATGCGATGTGTCACTATATACCATAAAATTTCATGTATCATCAGGTAACGATAACACAGGTGCAGAGCTCAGCCTCTTCTTCAATTCTCGAAAACTTTCCTCACACTTCTCTGTCCAAACAAACTTAACCGCTTTTCTAGTTAAATTCGTCAACGGAGTCGCTATCTTGGAAAAGTCTTGAATAAAATGCCTATAGTAACCCGCCAATCCTAAGAAACTCCTCACTTCTGATGGTTTCTTCGGCTGACCCAGTTTATTACAGCTTCCACCTTTGATGGATCTACCGAAATTTCATCCTTATCAATAACGTGTCCGAGAAACTATACACGTTCCAACCAAAATTCACATTTTGAGAACTTAGCGTACAACTTCTCTTTTCTCAACGTCTCCAACGTCAATCTCAAATGTTCCATATGTTCCTCCTTGGTTTTGGAATACACCAATATATCATCAATAAACACTACTACAAATTTGTCCAAGAATGGTTTAAACACCCTGTTCATCAAGTCCATGAACGCTGTAGGTGCGTTGGTTAAACCAAAAGACATAACCGAAACTTCGTAATGACCATACCAGAGTTACAAGCGCATTTTGGTACATCCTCTGGCCTCACCTTCAACTTATGATAACCACTTCTCAAGTCTATCTTCGAGAAATATCTCTCTCCCTTCAACTGATCGAACAGGTCATCGATTCTAGGTAATGGATACTTGTTTTTAATCATGACCTTATTCAGTTCTCGGTAGTCAATGCAGAGCCGCATCAATCCGTCTTTCTTCTTAACAAACAACACCGGTGCTCCTCATGGTGACACACTCGGCTGAATATACTTCTTGTCAAGCAATTCTTGCAATTGCACTATCAACTCCTTCATCTCTATCGGGGCCATTTTATAAGGTGCCTTAGATATCGGAGCCGTTCTTGGTAGTAAGTCAATCACGAACTCGATTTGTAGATCCGGTAGAAGACCCGACAAATCGTCTGGAAATACGTCTGCAAAATCTCTTATGATCGGTATCTCTTCCAACTTTGTACTCTTCTTCTGTGTATCGATGATGTAGGCTAAGTATCCTACACATCCTTATCTCAACAACTTCTTGGCTTGAATCATCGTCAGACGACTTGCTTGTCGAGGTGACTTGATGTCATAAAACACAACCTTTGACAGAGTCATAAGGTTAACACACTTTTTTTGGTAATCAATTACTGCATCGTAATTGAATAACCAATCCATTCCCAGTATAACATCGAATTCACCATGTTTAATTGGTATCAGATCTACCATCATCTCATGACCTTTTATAACCACTCCACAATTCCTATATATGAATTTAACAGGAATCACTTCCCTATTCGCAATCTCTATACTTAAAAGGAAATTCTAATTCTTCTTGAGGCAAATCTAAGTTCTGAGCAAATTTATCGGATATAAATGAACAAGTAGCACCCGAATCAAATAGTACATAAGCATTAATCGGAATGATACCTGACACCACATCCTTAGACTGTACAACATCCTGCACGGTCATATTGAAAGTCCTCGCAGTAGGTCGGCTTGATTGAGCTGGTCTAGTGATAGTCAATGCACCACCACCGTTGTTGTTTCCTTTTTCGCCACTTACACTTCCCGCTGGCTTATTAGGGAAATCACGAGCCATATGATCCTTCGAACTGCAGGTAAAGCATGCTCCTTTCTTCGGACTAAAACAGTTCGGTGCAATGTGTCCCTCCTGACCACAGTTGAAACACACTCGTTTTCCCTTCAAACATACCCCAGTATGGTTCTTCCCGCAAGTCGCACAAGCCTCAAACTTTTTCTTCTGCTGATTTCCCTGTTGTTTTCCTATAGTCGAATTTTCACTCCATTTCCTCATCTGATTATTACTTCCAACATTACTTCCACCCGCCTTATTCTCATTGTCACTCTTCCTCTTCTTTTGTTCTTGGTTATACTTGGTCAAAGCATCGCTTCCACCTTCCGCGATAATTTCCTTCTCCAGTGCAGCCGCAAATGTATTCAGCTGGAACATTGAAACTTTGCTATAAAGCTAGGGCTTCAATCCTTGTTCAAATCTTCTTGCTTTACGCTCGTTGGTATTGACTTGATAAGTGGCAAACCTTGCCAACTCTAAATTTCGCAGCATATTCTGGCACCGTCATAGTTCCTTGCTTCAGCTCAAGAAATTGCACTTCAAGCTGATTTTGAGAACTCGCTGGAAAGTACATTTCAAAGAACATCTCCTTAAATCTATCCCACGCTATTACTCCTTGTCCTCCGCGAATCTTGTTTGCACGCCACGATAGCTAGCCCGGACTTGACATGATGAGCGTTGCGAACACGGATCTTGATCTTCATTAAGTCTAGCAACGTCGAACACCTTCTCCATTTCCATGATCCAGGTCTGGGCTTCCACTGGATTCATAGACCCTTGAAATTTTGGTGGTCCAACCGCTTTGAATTCCTTGAATGTCGTGACTTGAGCTTGCGGTTGATTCGTAAGTGCACCCGTTAACAGAGCTACCAACTGCTGAACCAGATTAGTGTTGGTCTCGTTGTTATTATTAGTAGAATCCTCAGGAAGTGCTTGCTGATGTGGTTGTCTTCTTCTAGGAGGCATTTTTTGTTAAGATATACACTTATTAGCTTATTACTCAACTTCTTAGGTATTTAAAGTCTAACTTAAACTTTTCAAGATTAAAGCTTTAACACATAGCATTTCAAATAAACTCTAATATTTTATTCATTCATAAAGTTTTAAAACATACTCAAAATAGCATAACCGCTATAAACATCCACTTTCCTGACCTAAACACATTCCAGGATTACATACTCATACTATCCCTTTATTCATCACAAAATAAGGGATTCATAATTTATTTATTCACATAATTAACCACATATTGTTATCTATCCTATTCTATCTAGGCATATTAAGGTGTCGTAAGGCTTCTCAACGTTCCTCCTCCATGATACGATACGCCGTTCTGCGATCCATCACGAACCACGACGAATTCTCAAACTGAGGTGGATAATAGTAGACTCGATCCTGGGCCCTATCAATCGTTGAATTAAAAGCATAATGCATCTCTTTCATTTTGGCTTTCTTCACTTGAACCTTAGCCTCAGCACGATCTGTATGTTGAGTCGCCTTTATCCACGCATCCTCTGCTCTTGCACGCTTAGCTGATTCTTCCTTGAAATCATCTTTCAATTTCTCCATGTCAGTCTTTATCTTCTCGTGCACTGCCAACAGGTCATCATGCTGACCCTTTGTATGAACCAGATCCCACTCCGTGTTTCCAAGTTTCGAATCAAGTTCCTGAATCTCTGCATCCTTCTGCTCCATCAAAGCGTGATGCATCACAACCAACTCCTTCAGCTCCTCAACCGCGTCCTGTAACTCTATGTTACGGTCATACAAAGCATCATACATCTCGGCCAATATAGAGTTTAGTGGAAACTCCTCAAGATCCTCTTCCTCATCATCCTCCTCTACCTCTTCAGAACTATCCTCCACGGGATCGGTCACAGGCTCATCCTCCTGGATCAACTGCTCCCGCACTACGTGAATATCTTGGGGTTCATCATCTATAGGTATCTGAGGTATCACCTCTCTAGCTGGACTGGATCCTCCTTCGTTAGACATCCTGACAATAAAATATTTTAAGTTTTACTTAACATTTTTCAATACTCACGAGCACATAAGTTATTAACACATAGCACATAATGTCTTTTGTTATTTATCTTCAATGGATACCTTAATCCATTCCTTAAAACTCGGTAAAAGTTAAACACCTCTATGTTTTCTATTTCCTTAAAGGTTACTTCCTAAGGTTTCCCCACCTAAGGTTTTTAACCTAAAGCTCTGATACCAACCTGTGACACCCACAAATCCAGGTACTTCATTCCCACAGGATTTGGTGCTCACTTATCAAAACTATTACATCTAACTACTCATCAATAAAGGATAAAGACATAATTTAGATAATCTTAAACAATAATCTTTCCCATTAAAGGGTTACATCATCATCTCGAATTAAATCCCATGTAATCTAACCTTAAAATTATTACATAAGTTTGCGGAATACATCACATATTAAAACAAGTCTTTAACATAATTCATTAAAATAAAATTCTCAAAAGTCTTCATCATTTGGACATCTTGCCCTTGCCTTTGCTAGTCGACGGCTCATCAACTTTCTCCACTTTAGCTGCAGTGTTAATTGCAAGGGTGAGCAAACAAATGCTCACTGATATAGAAAGTAGCAATGATGGTAACATGAGAGTGAACAATAAAAGCTGAACAATAAGGAACTTGTTCTACAAATCAAACTAGAAAACAAGTTCGAACTTTAATTATCTAAGGGTCTTAAGACCACGAACTATGTCCCCGGTACTTAGGTATTATTACTTAACCTTAACAGTCATTTAGACTATACGGACCCTTCTTAACGTACTTAGGGGGATCAACCCTTTGTACCATGTATTATGCACAAACATCTAAACATTACACGTACAAAATCCCCTATGTTAGGGTTGTTTGTCTCAGTTTGGATTTAGAATTTCCGCACTAAAGAAAGTTTAGTTTGGAACTAGCTTATCAGTGTTTCTAGAATTTTAGAACACTATTCAATTTCTATCAATAAAGGTTTAATACAAAATGTACAACTGAACAAGGCTATCAAGATCAAAGATCGGATAACAACAATATGTGATTGAATAAACATGATATACAAGCAAAATGCTATAACCATAAGTGTTAGAACAATCTCATTTGAATCGATGCGTTAAAACAATATATGCTTTGAATAATAATTAGGAAAGTAAAAACTCGCTCGTTATAAGCGAATTAGGTTATATGAACTATGCAGCACGTATTCAAGATAGATTAGGCTTGCTCAATTACTTGAACAACAATAATATAGGAATGGAAACTTGCATTCAATATGAAAAGAATAAAGTTCAAAAGCTTGCTCAATGTAAAGAGTTAAGGTTTAGAAACTTGCTCAATAATAACAAGGTAGAGTTAGAAAATTTGCTCAACGAAAGTTTAGGGTAAGAAACTTACACAATTATAAAAGTAGAGTTAGAGAACTTAGCTTGATTGTAAGCTACACAAATGAAAATAATCTCCAATTATCCTACATATATCATTGAAATCGCAACAACAATTAATCGCATGAATATTAACTTTAGGGTTTAAACCATTATTTAAGTCACAACCCTAACTTAGCACCTAACCACGTAAGCTAACATACTTAACGCTTCTGAAATTTTACATTGATCAACATAACTTAATCGTTCAACTCTATCTTTCGAAAACATCTCATTTGGTTTCATTTTATAACTTAATTAACAATCACCTCAAAATCTTTTATACTTTGTATTATAACACATGACAATTTGCTATTGTAGTTTATATCATGCCTCAACATCAATAACATGCTTACAATACTAATATAAGTCCATTGTGCACGACACTGCAAACAAAACAGTAACCTCTTGTCCCGATTCAGAGTGTAGTGCGGTATTGCCATGATTAGGCTGGGGCTGGATCAAGATTCTGCCAAAGCACAAGAATATCTTTTTTTGGCTTAACCTTTGGCGTAGCAATTGCTTGCGGTGTTGAATTGAACCGAGAGACGACAAGTGAGCGATGAGTGTTGTTTTAGCCCAACTAACACGAAATTCACCCATCAAACGGTGATAACAACATGAAAAATAAATATTCAATTGCCATATACATGATTGCTAACACAGTCAACCACTTATCACAATTTAACAACAACTAAAACTATTTTAATTTCTCAATTTTCATGTTTTTCATATAAAACTCCATTTTTGATATTCTATCCCAAAAATTATCACTGTGAATTCATTATTTGGCCAAATCATTCCATTCAAATTACGTTATGTTCGTATCTCAACGAACTAACATATACAAGCGTCAATGTACAATTTAACATAAGAATTGGCCATCAAAATTAATACTTTTCCATGAACCATATGAAACACATTTACCGTCAAAATTTTCTTCCTATTGTCAACGAATTTAGCATACAAACTTCTTGTTTTAAACGTAAACTCTAGCATTATACCACATATCCACCATAATTTAGTTTCACAACAATTTTGAAAGAATTACAATTAACAAAACATAACAAATTTGCCGTAAGTTCATATATATATATATATATATATAATACAATGGTTAGATAGAATACCTTCAATATGCTTAATCCCTTGTTAACACTGAAATTTCTTAGGTTTCCTATCTATTTCTCAAGCTCTCTGCAAACTTTCTTCTCTCTCAATTCCTACGCTCTCTCTCTTTTCTCTCAACTATGCTCTCACAGCCTTTGGAGAAAATAAGACGCAAATAAAGCATTTAACGATCGAGGTTAAAACCAAAGAGTTACATCGGGTTGTAAAATGTCAAAACCCACACTACCTGTTTCAGCTAACCAAAAACTCCCAAACTAGATTATTAATATTTTATTTATATTATATAGTTACAAGTGTCACACATTACTTTAGTTAATTTTAAATAACTTTAGTTTAGGTAATTTAAATAACTTCTATTATAATTAAATTTAATTATTTTCTTAAATATTAAGTAATTGATTTAATTTAATTATTTTCTTAAATTAAATCCTTCAAATAAAATTATCATTACTCAACTTGATTAACATTAATCAATTTAGTTACTAAATTAATTCATCACAATTCATCAATTATTTTTTTTCCTCAATAAATAAATTATTTAAAATATTTATTTAATTCAATAAATATTTAAATCAAATTACAAGTTTCTCAATCGTTACAGAAAACGTGAGTCGTGGACTCAAGAATGAACAAATTCTGAGTTCGGATGACCGAATTACGGATGAACGAACGAAGAATGTTAATAACGTAAACGAACAAGTAATGAAATTTAAGCCAATCGAATGACATATTAACGGATTCAGAATGAATTTCTGTCCAAGGGAAGTTGAAGTACGTAAGATTAGGAAGAGAATGGCTTTGGAACAACCTCATTCCGAGTTATAACGAATAAGTTATGAGATTGTAAAGTAAGCATCTCAAACCAGTTCAAGACTTAGAAATATTTTCCAAGTTCTAGGCCTGGCACCGTAGCAAACCCGCAATCACCATCTTTTGTTGAGTGGTATTTGCTGCGGTATGGGGAGAAAGGAAAGGACCCCAGGTGTGCGCACCGTCGACGGTGTGAAGCAAGGCCCATTGATGAGCTTTTAATTGCTCAAATCCTGGGGGAAGTGTAAGGAAAGCTAATGAACGTGTAGTTCACGTAATGTAACACTTAATGAAGTGACTTAAACCTTAAATGAAGGTTGAATAGAAAGATTGAACGGGATTAAAAGACAAAGAATGTAACAAATTACGAAACCGATATTCGGGGACTGTAGTCGCGATAAAACGAACGTTGGGGATTGCTATAATTGTGATTCCTTAGACGTTGAGTGACGAGGGTAATGAATAACATTTTGATGTTACGTTGTAGTAATGAGAGATAAGTGTAAAGCATATTGACGCTGTGAACGCAACGTTGTTGCGATGAACGATCGGTCTTAGCATATAACGAATCGTATGGCTTCGACATTGAGAAAGAATAATGAATGTGGGGTTCATATAATGGATAACGAATGAAAGCAATTAAAACCTTAGGTAAAGGTTGAATGGGAGTTTAAGAGACGAGCAACGTAAACGTTGAATACGTAAATGATTCTCGTGAATCGTATTCGTGTCGAGCGAACGTTTTAAGTATACATTGGTTGTATGACTTAAACATTGACAAATTTAGTAAATAAGATATGAATTATCAAGAAAGCCGTAACGAATGGTAATAAGAATAATGAAAGTCTAAATGTGAGTCGGATAGAGAATGTTAGAATGAGATGTAAGCGTTAAACACTTTAACCGATGTGAGGGTTGAGTGTACGCGAATATTAAACGGGCAGAACCTACACCCCGTGTATGGTTTGACCGTAAGGTAATGAAGACCAATGATTAAACCAGTGAATGGTGAAGAACTAACTTAAAGACAATGACGTATATCGTTAAAAAGCCGAGTAATGATTATAACTTGGATGACGTTTCGAGTCGAGTGAACCGGACGTTGTAAGATAAGAATAAGGTAATATAAAATGCTTAACGCTATGAATGTGTAGAATTAATATTGAATGATCGTTCTGAGTATACAAAAGACTGTATGACTTAGACGATAAAGAATGAATCTTGAAGTATGGCATTTAGTTGCCAGAAAGTCATAAGGAATGAGAAGTCAACTTAACAAACGTTATAGTTTTAATGGTTTGGATAAGTTAAGATTAGTTTAGGTTGTAGTACAATCGTAACCTTTGATGGTTGACATATGGGAGCTGGGATAAACAATTCCTTCAAAGAGCGGAGGTATATACGAAACTGGTAACCGATCTAACTCACTATGAAAAACAGTGTAGATGAGACGGGAAATTGTTTGTTGGTTTTTTGTGGGAAACCACTCAGAGTACCATATGGACTACTAGCAGAGACATGATGTGTGTTGAGTCCTAGAAGAGTTATAAGAAGAAGATAAGGATGTAAATCATCAAAGATGATGATCATATGAGTAAGACATCTCCGTATATCATGAAGCTGTAAATCGGTAGTAAAGGAAGTTAGTCGCGTAAACTTAGATTACAAGAACGTGAACCCTAAGAAGTAAAGTTAAGTAAACTAATGCGTAAAGTCAAGTATATGACTAATTGGTGTATGTGCTATTTCCTAATGTGTTATATAGGGATTGCGGTAAATAGTTTAGTGTAAAATATAAGTTGTAGTTGTGCGTTAGGCAAGTTTCCTAACTTCATTCATATTCTAAATGAATGCTAGTTTCTTAAACTTTCTTAGATTTTGAACTTGAGAAGTTTTGTCTATGTGCAAATGTGTGATATTTGTACAAGGTGGTAGATTATATGAGACCTTGTGCCATAATTTTAACACTTTGGTGTTTCTATGATATGGACTGTTGTGACGCCCCCAAATCTGGATATCTTCCGACCCGACAGATGGTGCTTCACGGTGCTATAGTTCACATAAACATTCAATTTAAATGCCTCAAAAGAACGAATATGTCTTATATATATATTGAAAATCTAGATTAACATTCCCCAGGTTCTTTATAACCATTACATTTGTTCTTGTCATAATATCAAATATTATCATTACAAACCTATACTATTACATAGGTATTCTACGGGTTCGTCTTCGCCTTTCCTTTATCCTTGGTGGATCCTTCGGTCCGTTCGGTGTTAGCTGCATTCATATGATTCAAGTAAGAGTGAGCATGACTAGCTCAACAAGTATAACAATTCTATTTAACAATATGCTTGAATCATACAAATCATATATCTTTAATAACTGAACAATAGTTATGAAGTACTATCGATAATTCAAAATAGCACTTTTTTTTTCTTTAAAACGTTTTACAATAACAATATTCAGTAAAACATCAATTCCGGTTCAAGACCTTGAGCATTTCATACTGTTGGGAAACTGCATAGTTTAATTTGATGTTTAAAGTAAATGCTCATGATTTTGTGTAAAGTTCTTCAAAGAATATATGTACAAGGACTTAGTGATAGATCAAATCTGTTAAGTTGATCTAAGCTTTTAATGGTTATCATTCTGTAAATGAATGTATTGATGAGGAGATCAAAAATGTTAGGTTGATCTATGTCTTGAGATGTAATAGATAGGCTTCAACAACATCATAGTCTATTGAGCTGATCGAGAGGTTGCAGAAACTAAGGCAGAATCGTAGAGCATCAAGGATCGTAGTCTGTCTGCCTTCAAGGGTCTCTCTGGAAATCGTAGAGTGGTCCAAACGTTTGTCGAGCCAACTCAGAGATCATAGTGTGCGCTCAAAAATGTAGAGTCTATAAGACAAACAAGTGAAGATCGTAGTGTAGCAAGCTCTTAAGAGAAATCGTAGTGCTCTTGTTTGCTAAGAAATAAATCAAGCATCAAGGTGGCAAGACACCACGATCAGAATCGTAGAGCATCATATTCTATGTCAGAAGCATCGAACCTTGCACATTTGTTTAAAGATAAATCCCAACAAATGTGGAATAGGTTATAAACGTTGAAGTCTTCACCAGTCCCAATGACCCAGAAGATATCCTTAGTATACAATAAAGAAATGTATTAAATAAGCTAAGGAAAGTACCATGGGACAAAGTAAAACATCTTTTCAGATGTTAGGTGAGATGGTAGTCTGCTGTGTCAGTGGGCCAGAATACTTATCAGAAGATGTGCAGAAAAGTCTCTATTAAAGTTTAAGAAATGTCAAACGCATTTAATGCTTCAACGGATACATTTCAAGGATCACATATATGAAAAAATCTGCAGATGAGAAAAGCAAGAAGGCAAGCATTGAACAAAATGCTGAAGAACTCTAAACTCTCAACTCTACGATCTGAAAAAGAGAAAGCTTGCTCAGCCACTCAGTTCTTTCGAACAAGAGCTTAACGATAACTGAGTAGCACCAATCAAGAACTTATCAACTACCAACCAAGTGAAGTAAAAAGTTCCAAGTCAGAAGGACTTGAAGAGTTCTAAGTGAACTGTGAAGAACCAAGTTTGCTGGACTTGAAGAGTTCAAGAGTGAACTAAAGAAGTGCCTAGACTGCTAGTCTAGAAGGAATCTGTGTGATTCAGAAAGTGTAAAAGATATCATTAGTGGATTTTCTACTCAAGGAGTAGAAGCGTGGACTAGGAGCTTTAAGTGCTCTGAACCACTTAAAATTGTCGTGTCTATTACATTCTTGCTATAACTGCTATAACTGTCATAACTATCTCACTCTCATTAATTCACCACATCTAGAGGAAGTTTAAACAAATATTAATTCCACTGTGTTTAAATCATTAACAAAACTAACAACAAAGTATTTTAAAAGAATTTTAAAATATCTATTCAACCCCCCCTTCTAGATAACTATTGTGCCTCCGGGAACTAACAATTGGTATAAGAGCAGGTTCTATCAAATAGCCTACAAAGCTTAAGTAGATCCAATGGTACATCTGATAAGCGAATCAAAGACTATAGGAGGCAGCAAGCTACCTATGTGCAAGAAAGACAAATTCGCTAACTGGAAAGTTCAGATGCAAGCATACATGGATTCAATAGATGAAGATCTATTTGAAACTATTCAGAATAGGCCCTACGTTCCTACAAAGCTTGCAACAACTCCAGACGACCCAAACAGAATACAGATAAAGGTCAAAGAAGAATGGACAGACAACAAAAAGAAAGCTGTTCAACTCGACAAAAAGGCCAAGAACATTTTGTTCCAATCCTTAGAGGATGATCTGTTCGAAAATGTGGTCAACAGCAAAACAACAAAGGAGGTTTGGGAAGCATTGCTCATCATGCATGAAGGAACAAAAGAAGTCAGAGAAAACAAGCAATCTCTCCTAACTCAGCAATATAAGATGTTTGCACATGTTCAAGGAGAAAACGTCACTTCCACCTACGAAAGATTCAACGTAATGCTCAACTCTCTACGAGCCTATGGAAAGATCTATCCAAATAAAGATTTGATCATAAAGTTCATGAGAGCCTTACCTAGCTAGTGGGATGCCAAAACCACTGCTATCAGAGAGTTAAAAAATCTCCATGAAATGACAGTTCAATAGCTATATGGGAATCTTCTTACATATGAACTGGAGCTGACTCAACGAGCAAAAACTCTATCTGAAGGAAGGAAAAGGATAAAGGAGTTGCTCTCAAAGCAACTGACAACATCTCCAAAATCAACACTGAAAATGACTCTGACTATGATGAAGATGATGATGAAGACTTTGCAATGCTGGTAAAAAGACTAAGAAGGTTCATGCGTCAGGCGTAATCAAGAAACCAAAGAAAGTCAACAACTTCTGCTGATGAGGAGCAGATAAATGATCTATGCTATAATTACAAGAAGCCTGGACATTTCATTGCAAACTGCAACAAACCTCTTAGAGAAGAACTAAAGAAGAAATAACATCCAAAGAATGAGTTCAAAGGCAACAAAAGGCCTCAGAAGAAAGACAAAGGTCTTGTAGCTGGAGGATCATGGAGTGACTCAAATAATAACTCAACTCTCGAATCTGGAGGTGATGAAGATCCTCAAATGGCAAATCTTTGCCTGATGGCCAAGGACAAAAAGACCTCCAACATTCATGAAGTGAGTATAGATGATGTATTTGACTTTAATTCTCTTGATGTAGACATTGATGACTTAAGAACTGCACTATATGACATAACATCTGATCTACATCAATACATGAAGTGGTTCAGAGTTCTGTCCAAAGATTACTCACTTCTTTAAAAGGAGAAAGAAAAAGTTCAGAAAGAATTGGAGACAATCTTTCTTAGTACTGACTCTCTCTCCAAGTTTGAAGTCGAGAATAAGCTTCTAAAACAGACAAATGAGCTCAATGCACTAAGAGAGTCAAGTCTAATCTCTAAGATTGAGGAACTAGAAATGACAGTCTCTACATGGAACAAATCCTCTTCATCCATGGACTCCCTGATCTCTAGCCAGAGAAGTGTCTCTGACAGAATAGGATTAGGCTTTGGGAAATCCATCTCAGAGCCATGTGTGGAAAAGGTAAACGAAACTAGCACTAATATTGATTCAAGTTTTAATAGAGGCATTATATTTGTGAAATCCTCACAGAAGGAAGAACCAGTCCAAACCTGCTCTTCTGATTCAATCCATATTCTAAGGAATAAAGGATCTCATGCTGGCCTGGGTTTCAGAAAAGTGAAGAGTAACCCAACCACTACTATCCAACCTCGAAGGATCATAGAGTTGAGTAAAATCAACTCCACGAACCAACTGGGAAGGAACAATAGAGGAAAGGCACACTCATCTTAAATCATGAAACACAAGGATGTATGGAAGAAGCAAAGTTGGTTTGGTAAACTAAGCTTAAGACGAGATAATATGCTTTCTGGTGAAAGCATCTGAAGAAATGAGCTGGCTATGGCATAAAAGACCGTCTCATCTCAACTTCAAGAGCATGTCTAAACTGGCCTCAAAGGATTTAGTTACAGCCTTGCCCAAGTTCAGCTTCGTCAAAGAAAGGCCTTGTAATGCCTGTCAGCTTGGAAAGCAGACTAGAAGCTCATTTAAAAGCAAAACTGCAAACTCAATTGACAAACCCCTGCAGTTACTTCACATGGATTTATTTGGGCCAATTCCAACAACGAGCCTTGGAGGGAAGAGATACTCACTAGTCATAGTGGACGACTATACCAGATTCATATGGGTGTTCTTTCTAACCTCGAAAGATGAAATAAGCTCACAAATGAGCAAGATGTTCAGACTAGTAATGAATGAGAAAGGGGAGAAAATTAAGGCTATAAGGAGTGATCATGGTAGAGAATTCGACTTCTCCAAAATGGACCAGTTCTGCACAGACAATGGCATCAGTCACAACTTCTCAACTCCACGAACTCCTCAACAAAATGGAGTAGTTGAAAGAAAGAACATAACGTTAATAGAGGCTGGAAGAACTTTACTAGCAACAGCCCATCTGCCTGAGTACTTCTGGGCATAAGCTATCAACACTGCATGCTACACTCAGAATAGATCACTGATACACTCTATGATTAAGAAGACTCCCTACGAACTGTGGAAAGGAAGAAGGCCAAATGTCAGCTACTTCCATGCATTCGGCTGTGCATGCTATATTCTCAACAATGGAAAGCAATATTTGACAAAGTTCCAACCCAAATCAGACGAAGGAATCTTTCTTGGATATGCCACAGACAGTAAGGCCTACAGAGTGTTCAACAAAAAGACACTTAGCGTTGAAATCTCAATCTACATCATCTTCGATGAAATAGACGTGGACAAAACAGTACCTCAAGACTCTACGAATGACAGTTCAGACACTACGAACGAGGACGTCGAGCTCAACACTACGATCGTAGTTCCAGACAGTGGAATTGTTGAGCAAGGAAATGAGATCGTAGAGAGACCTACGCAAGACAACGAACCTCCACATCAAGAAGCATAAATTGATCTTGAAAATCTCAGACAAGAAGGCATCAGGACAGATGTCCCAAAAGGAAATAGATGGGCAAGAGATCACACTAAAGACTTAATCATTAGAGATCCTAGTGCAAGAGTCAAAATAAGAGCTGCCACCCAAAACAAATGTTTCTATCTAAGCTTCCTGTCATAAAAGGAACCTAAGAAGATTGAGGATGTTATGGAAGACTCCAACTGGACAGAAACCATGTAGGAAGAACTTAATCAGTTTGAAAGAAGCAAAGTATGAAGATTATTTCCAAGACCAAAAAGTCATCCTGTCATTGGAACTAAGTGGGTCTTCAGAAACAAGATGGATGAAGATGGAGTAATAACCAGGAATAAAGCAATATTAGTAGCCAAGGGTTACTCTCAGGAGGAAGGCATTGATTACGATGAGACATTTGCACCTGTTTCCAGACTAGAAGCCATCAGAATATTCCTGACCTTTACTGCTCATATGAAGTTCAAAGTCTTTCAGATGGATGTCAAGAGTGCATTCCTAAATGGTGAACTTCAAGAAGAATTATATGTAGAGCAACCTCCAGGTTTCATCAATCCATCTCTTTCAAATTACGTCTATAGATTAGACAAAGCCTTATATGGTCTTAAACAAGCACCGAGAGCATGGTATGAAACATTAACTAACTTTCTTATTAGAAATGGGTTCATTAGAGGTAGAGTAGATACCACATTATTTCTTAGAAAGCATAAAGACAAAGTCTTATTAGTTCAAATATATGTTGATGACATTATTTTTGGATCTACTGATGAAAAGTTATGCAAGAGATTTTCCAAGCTTATGCAGAGCAAGTTTGAAATGAGCATGATGGGTGAGCTGAACTTCTTCCTTGGACTGCAAGTAAAGCAGACTAATGATTGAATCATCATAAACCAAGCCAAATACATCAAAGACCTACTTAAAAAGTATAACATAGAATCAGCCTCTCCCATGAAAACTCCAATTGCTCCTGCAACCAAGCTTGACAAAGATGAAAAAGGAAAAAGTATTGATATAACTTAATACAGAGGTATGATAGGCTCTCTTCTGTATCTAACTGTCAGTAGACCAGACATAATGTTTGCAACATGCATATGTGCTAGATTTTAAGCTAATCCTAAGGAATCATAATTAACTGCTGTAAAAAGGATTTTCAGGTACCTGAAGGGCACACCTCACTTGGGGCTTTGGTATCCCAAGGAGTCCTCATTTGAACTAACAGGATATACAGATCTTCGACTTTTGGAGGTTGTAAAATAGATGAAAAAAGTACCAATGGCACTGTCGTCACCGTTAGGAAATAGACTTGTGTCTGGTTCAAACCAAGAACCAAAACTCAGTATCTCACTTCAACCTGTAGAAAGTTTGAATACATTGTCATTATAAATCTTATTGTGACGCCCCCAAAATAGGTATACATCACCTATTCTGAGTCGCCAGATATCAAACTATAAAAATCAAATACAAACTTCATTTATACAACTGTTGAACTGTCATATAGAATACGACCACAGTTAACTGTGAGTTTTAATATAAATGTATGTAACTCTCATGGTGCCTCGACCATAACCTTACAATGATACTTCACATAAAAGTATAGTCAAAAACTGTTTTAGAAATTAAAATCTTTTTGAAGTGCTCAAGGAAACCTTCGTACATGGGAGACCATGCGTCTAGGTTATGATAGATATCATATGTCCACAGAATTATCCTTGGTTGACCCAATAGACCCCAAAGAAAAACGAGAAGATTACAATCATCTTCTTTCCAATGGTGAGTCTTCTCTTGACATATAACTATCTCCACTGTCTCCAAGTGAAAATTATATTTCAAATAAACTCCAAGATCATATAGGTAGTGCTCGTAGATATACTCAGCATGTGGATGTGCACAACCCTGTCTTATGATAAAATGTGGTTGTATGTCATTAGACATCTTGTATGATAGTGGCAAAACACCCTTCTAAAGTTGGGTTCACCTCACCCTATTCGGTTCACCAAAATTAAATATCAAATGACGTATACAATACGACACACTTATCTAAAGTTATCAATAAATTTATTTCCATACTATTTAGGGAGAATCTCAACAGCTATAGACCACCGTTCTATTCCCCTGTTATCCCTGCTCGACCTAGCTACACTCTTATTACCTTAAAGAAATTGTGAAGCAAAAAGGGTGAGCACAACTAGCCCAGAAAAGAATATCATGACTAAAGATAATTTATATCATCAATAGCCTTCATCAGAAATAAATCAGAGATTTAGAACATATGGTAGACGATAAAACTTTTCAACCATAGTTGCAGCGGAACGAGCAATCCATTAGAAGAGTCAAATAGACCATCAGATCTATTATCTTCTCTATGTTAAAAGTCCACCGACAATGTTTTATCCTTGTAACATCAATCAATAATTCCTGTCCACAATCATATGAATAACTCATAATCATAATTGTGATTCTAAATTCCTCTTCGCACCCAGGATGGAGATATTTTTTTATCACCTATCTTCACCTGAAACATCAAAAATCATGGTTATACCAAATCACAATTTTTGCTCTTAATCATACTAATAAATTAATCTTTGCAGTACGACCAAAGATATTCATTAACAATTCATCTTTGCACTACAGGCCAAAGACATACAACTGTATTTTAGAAGAGTCAAGTAGAGCATGATATCTACTATCTTTGACGAATTAAAAGTTTATTATCAATATTTTATCGCTGAGACTCAGCTTAATAAATAATCCACATCATCGAATCACCCCTGCACTACGATCAAGGATATTCGTTAATATCACATCCAAGAATTAATATTTCATTATTGAGACTCAGCTCAATAATTAATCCATATCATCGAATCATCCCAGCACTACGGTCAAGGATATTCGTTAATATCACATCTATGAATTAATATTTCATTGCTGAGACTCAGCTCAATAATTAATCCATATCATCGAATCATCCCTGCACTACAGGCCAAGGATATTCGTTAATATCACGACAACGAATTATCTATGCACCACGGGCCAAAGATAATCGTGTTTTCATCAACGGTCCTGATCATGCCATAAAATAATTCATCTTTGCACCCTTGGATGAAGAAAATCCATAGCCATAATCATACCAAAAACTGTCCATCAATGCACTATGGGCCAATGAGGACTTTTACCACATCATTTGCAACATTATGGTCATGATTATACCGAATAATCCCTGGTCATAATCATACCAAGTCCATCTATGCACTACAGGCCATAGATGACTTTCATCATAATATAAGCATGAGAATAATGACAATGATATAAAGAATCAATCAAATGAGATAAATAATAAATATTAAACATTTATAATACAATTTATCCAGCGTTCAATAATAACCAAATGTTATTAATCACTTAATAATCTCATAATCTAATATCATTAATATTATAACAGTATTTTAATAATTTCTTAAACTTATAAACAATTTATTTTAATTGTTTACACTTTATCAAATAATGCATTTAATCATTCAAAAATGCCATACTCATAAGATTTCATCATCAATGATCAAATCCCTCATCAACAATCTGCATATGCCCTATATAGGATTCCTAAGCCATAAAATCCTATTTTCCAATTTTATTACTTCACATAACATATTTAATTCATTTACTCATAACTAGTTTATTTTCATGAAAAATTCCAAATCAGTCCCAAAAACATTTCTTTTCTGGAATTTAGTAGAATATAGTCCCATATTGAACATATATTTTTCTCAGAATTTTTAAAATTCATTTACTATTTTTCATATAGCTAAAACTGCCGAATATTTAGACATTTATCATAAATTGTACTTTTGTCCAAAAATTCCGAAATTTACAAGATATACTCCTGTTATATACATGTACTCCCAATAAAAACTTCACCAATTTTGGAGTTAACCACAAGAAGTTATAAGGGTTTACTTTTAAAATAGTCCTTTCCTATAAAATTCATAACTTCCAATCTATACATCCAAAAATCGCCATTTTTGGACACAATTTAGAAAACTCATCAAATTACCATTTCAAATTTTTCTAGAATTTTTGCGGGTAAGAACAATTACGAAACTGCCCCTGACAGAAACCCCTTTTTTGAATAAAAATACTATTCATATGAATACGAAGAATCATTCACCATGCATGCGGTAATCCACATAGACAGGTTATTCCAACAGAATAATAAAGAATGGAATAATAGAAGAATTCACCATGCATGCGATAGACCGCATGCATGTGAGTTATTCCCAGCGTAATAATAAAGAATGGAATAACAACGAATTCACCATGCATGCGATAGACCATTGCAGACAAGTTATTCCAATGTAATAATAAAGAATGGAACCGGTCATGCGTAAATGCATGAGATAGGATATTAAAGACGAATAATAAAGAATAGAACCCGTGTCATGCATAAACGCACACATCTGAGGATATTAGATAGAATAATAAAGAATGGAATAATGAAGAATTTCACCATGTATATGGTGAAATGACGCGATATCTGAGTTATTCCAACAAAATAATAGATAACGGAATAACAGAAGCTCTCTTCAAGAATACAAAAGAAATAATACCCCTTACGAGTACAACAAATAATATCCCTTACGAGTACAACAAATAATATCCCTTACCTTAGAAGAAACTGGATATAGGAGTCGTGAAGCAGCCAAATACTTTTCTTCTTTCTCTCTATAGTTTCTCTCTTTAGAGTTTCAGTGAATTCGTAAGAAATAATGAAGGAATGAGCTTCTATTTATAGGAGAGAATGGATTTGAATAGTAACTAATTCATGAACGGTCTGATTGATTTACTTTTTAAGCTAAGCATTCCATATTCAATTACTATGCAAAGTATTAATAAAATATTCTAATAAAACAAAATTTTTAAATAAAATATAATATATTCTATTTATAATATAATAAAACGAATAACTTTATATAAGTATTTTATTTTATATAAAAAGATTTTAATATGCAAATACTATGTAGGCCTTTATACAAATATTTATGCATAATAGAATATTATATATTCTATTTATAGTCTAATAAAATAAATAACTTTATAAAAGTATTCATTTTATATAAAAAGATTTTACTATGCAAACACTATCCAGACACTATGCAAATATTATGAATAATAGAATATAATATATTCTATTTATAGTCTAATAAAACAAATAACTTTATAAAACTATTCTGTTTTATATAAAAAGTTTTCTGTTTTATTACATTTATAATAATAATAAAACAAACTTTATCACCATTATAATAATTCACAATATTAATTGACCAGGTCGTTCCCAGGAAAGAGGGGGCTTTCCAATAAAGATTTCTCCCTATTGGCGCACAATTAGGTGACCAAACCTCTCCTTGGCAAAACTTCTAGACATCGTTAATATTGCAAATAATAATATTAATAACTTCGTTGTCTCAATTATTAATTTAATAATATATAAAATATCAAAAATAATTGAATCAAATAATGTGAGATACTATGCAACAATTACTGTAGCAATAATTGAACAAAACTGAGTGACTTCTCAAGTAAGCATCAATACTCAAAATCGTGTTCTACTATGCAACCACGCGTATTACTGTACTTTTAACACCGGGTGTTTCAACAGTTTTAACGGTAAAACTTCCACCGTTATTTTCATAAAAATATTTTTTGTCATTTTCTCAATCTGACAATAATTCCGTTATGGGTCCACCAATGATTGTACTGTCGTACGGATATTCCCCGACAAAAAGAATATTCCCCGACCAATCGAATATAATACAACAACTTGCATACTTTGCAAAATTTATAAATATTACCCACAACTATAACATTATATCAAATCCACACCATAATATTCAAAAAAATATTTCGAGAAATTTAAATCTTTATTCATAAAATTTGGGGTCTCACAATCTCCCATCCTTATGAAATTTCGCCCTCAAAATTTACGTACGTACCTGATATTCGAAGAAATGAGAATACCTTGCTTTCTTTTCGGATTGTACCTTCCCGGTTATTTCCTCTGTATCATAATTTTCCCATTGCTCATCTCCTGTATTTCAGATATCATTCTAAAATATACCTTCAAAACAAAGGTTAATTGACATATCACAATTTGTCAACTTATCAAGTAAAAATTTCGGCTTAGGTAAGTCACACACTAGCGAAGTATATTAATCGTCTCCCCCCTCCTAGTTCTAGACTCATATCTCTGCCAGCGACCATATCCCTAAACTCTGATACCATTTGTGACGCCCCCAAAATAGGTATACATTACCTATTCTGAGTCGCCAGATATCAAACTAAAAATCAAATACAAACTTCATTTATACAACTGTTGAACTGTCGTATAGAATACGACCACAATTAACTGTGAGTTTTAATATAAATGTATGTAACTCTCATGGTGCCTCGACCATAACCTTACAATGATACTTCACATAAAAGTATAGTCAAAAACTGTTTTAGAAATTAAAATCTTTGGGAAGTGCTCAAGGAAACCTTCGTACATGGGAGACCATGCGTCTAGGTTATGATAGATATCATATGTCCACAGAATTATCCTTGGTTGACCTAATAGACCCCAAAGAAAAATGAGAAGATTACTATCATCTTCTTTCCAATGGTGAGTCTTCTCTTGACATATAACTATCTCCACTGTCTCCAAGTGAAAATTATATTTCAAATAAACTCCAAGATCATATAGGTAGTGCTCAGAGATATACTCAAAGATGTGGATGTGCACAACCCTGTCTTATGATAAAATGTGGTTGTATGTCATTAGACATCTTGTATGATAGTGGCAAAACACCCTTCTAAAGTTGGGTTCACCTCACCCTATTCGGTTCACCAAAATTAAATATCAAATGACGTATACAATACGACACACTTATCTAAAGTTATCAATAAATTTATTTCCATACTATTTAGGGAGAATCTCAACAGCTATAGACCACCGTTCTATTCCCCTGTTATCCTGCTTTCAACCTAGCTACACTCTTATTACCCGAAAAGAAATTGTGAAGCAAAAAGGGTGAGCACAACTAGCCCAGAAAAGAATATCATGACTAAAGATAATTTATATCATCAATAGCCTTCATCGTAAATAAATCGTAGATTTAGAACATATGGTGAGCGATAAAACTTTTCAACCATAGTTGCAATGAACGAAGCAATCCATTAGAAGAGTCAAATAGACCATCGGATCTATTATCTTCTCTATGTTAAAAGTCCACCGACAATGTTTTATCCTTGTAACATCAATCAATAATTCTCATCCACAATCATATGAATAACTCATAATCATAATTGTGATTCTAAATTCCTCTTCGCACCCGGGATGGAGATATTTTTTATCACCTATCTTCACGAAACATCAAAAATCATGGTTATACCAAATCACAATTTTGCTCTTAATCATACTAATAAATTAATCTTTTGCGATGACGACCAAAGATATTCATTAACAATTCATCTTTGCACCATGAGCCAAAGACATACAACTTGTATTTTAGAAGAGTCAAGTAGAGCATGATATCTACTATCTTTGACGAATTAAAAGTTTATTATCAATATATCTTTACAATATATCCCTATTGAAAATCAACTTACTGATGTCTTTACTAAGCCTCTAGATGAATCTAGGTTTAACAAATTAATAAGTGAGCTAGGCATGCTTAATTTACAACCATGAAATCTATGCTCTAGTGTGTACTAATCATGCAGATACAAAGGCTATGCTCGGAATCGTAAACATGACCAAAGGAAGTCCACAATCGTAGCGCTGCAGTAAAATGAAACTCAACGATCGCAGTGCTGACTCAACGATGACAGAACTTCATCAACAAAATGAATGAACATCCAGTGATGATAAAGTTCAACAAAACAAAGCAATCTCTCTGACAAGTGTTTCAGCAACAAACCTAACCCTTGATTCAATCCATGAGGTTGGCCCTTCCTGAGCTACTTTAAACCAAGAAGAATGCTAAGTCAAAAGTTCATCATAAGGACACGGGCAAATTCAACGATCGTAGTACAGACTCGACAAATGCAGAGCAGACTCAGCGAATGCAGAGCAGACTCAACAATCGCAGTGCATACTTGAAGATCATAAGGACTACCTCAACGATCGTAGTCCTCCTAATGGACACATTAGCTCAGAAGGAGCTAAGGCAAGCTAGTACATTCCTCATCAGTCAAATTCGTAGGGCCAAGCAGAATTTGACACATGCCCCACTAAGAAAATAGAGAGAGGGAAGTTACAAGTATAGTTTGAAAACACCTTTTTAAAATCAGAAGTTCAAAAACCTCATCTCTATCTCTCTCTCTCTACAAGCAGAAACCCTAACTTTCTGAAAAACTCAAACAACCATATTCAGTACAAAGAAGTTAATGGCAGCATCAAATGTCATCTCTGGTTACAGACTCTACTTCGATGAGTTCAAGACAGCCGATCCTAAATTTCTCAAAACTCTGTCTCTGATAAAGAAAGCTGGTCTTGAAGAGGCTCTGGGTATGAGCACATGGATCTACCCTAAGCTGATAAAGGAATTCTACAGAAATGGTGCGTTTGAAAATGACATCATCGCTACAAGGGTCAGGGATGTGGAAATCAAGCTCAAGGCTGAGGACATAAATTTAGCCCTAGGTTTCAAATTGAAAGGGTTTCCGTTCATATATGGCATCAATTTCCATGAAGGACTTAAGAGAATGTACCACAAGAAGTTCCCCAGTGTCAAAGGATACAAGAAGAAAGAGTTCCCTCAGAGGTATGAATTCTTTACAGACATTATTGGGAAATGCATATGCTGCAAGAGCTCTGGCTATGATTCTGTAAACGAAGTACAACTCAAGCTCATAACAACCATAAGCTGTGGCATTGAACTCAACTATGGAGCTCTACTGCTTGACTGGATTGGGAAATGGATCCAAAGCTCGAAGAAATCAAAGAGCTCTGGAAAGATGCCCTACAGGCGATTCATTAGCATCATCCTATAGTATGTTTTGGGAGATAAAATTAGTGATGATGAAGGCAAATCCATAAATCCAAACAGAAGAATGTCTCAAAGAAATTGCTTGAGAAGCGGAAATGAATCCAAAGATGTAATGTGAGAATGATGTCTGAGTCTAGTGGAAGGACCGATGATGCACGGGAATCAGGGATTCTAGGAAATATGTCTGTCGTCAAAGAGACTGAAGAAGAAGAGGAAGAGATCAACAAAGAAGAACCCACTACTTTAGTCAAAAAAAGTAAGGGCAAAAGAAAGCTGAAGGCTCCAATAACAGAGGAACCCCAGGGATCAACTACTGATGCACCTCAAGAATGTTCTGACATTGATACTCTGAGGATCTTGAGAAGGAAAGAATAGTAGGCTGAAGCAGATGAAGACAGAGCTACCATCTCTCAACTGCTGAAGAAGAGTAAACACAGTCACAAATCCAAGAGGCCCTTTGTCTCTTCGATCGTAGAGTCCCTACCGATCGTAGAGACCAGACAAGACAATTCCCAAGAAGTTGCTGCAACAGACTCTCAGTCTGTTCGACCAATAAAAGCAGAAGCTAGAGAAAGTCCTAAGACTATGGCTCAGCCCAGGAAATCAAGAAGGAAACTGGTCAAAAAGTACATTCTTGTTAGTAAAGAAGTACTTAAAGAAGAAGACAAAAAGATAGTCATTGAGAAGGAGCTATTTGACGCAAGACAAAAGGATAGAGCTCCAGCTGAGGGGGAGCTACCTGAAATTCTCACTTTAAAGAATGCTCCAGCTGAGGGGGAGCCATTCGAAATACAAATTGATGATCATGTTGAGGGGGAGCCTCATGATATTCCTATGATAGAAGAAGCTGCTCCTAAAGAAAATGAAAGAGCCCCTGAGCAAGAAATTCAAAAAGAGGTAATTGATGTAGTGGAAACTTCCAAAGAAGATAGTGAAGAAGAAGATGATGAAATAGAAATCATAGTTGTGGGATGTGATGGATATAGGAGAGCCAACTACAATCAGTTATTCTCCTATCTACCCATGATGCCTTTCAACAGAGCTCAAATTCTCAACTGCTGGGATCACATGTTCTGGAGTTTCAAGGCATATCCAACAATCTCAGTGCTAGCTCATGGATTTCCAGGCAACTTCAACTTTTCCAAAAAGATGATCACAAATAGCCCCTCTTCAAAGAATGGGCATGAGGTACAATCTATCCCAATCTCCTTTAGAAGTAATCACTATCCACCACCATTCTTCAACCAATTCTATGAACTTCTTAGATGGTTGGAAGTTATTCTACATCTACTTAATCAATTCCCAGTTACAAAATCCCAATATTTTGTAACTGATGAACTAAATTTGCCCAACTTTACTTTGATCCAATCTCCTATCATCTCTACGATTACTGACTCAAGCTCAATCGTCGATTCACACACTCAAATCGTAGAGTCACCTCCTCATGAAGCCCCAACACCAGCCCCTCCATCAGATATTCCTTCCTTATCCTCAAATGAATATTTCAACCTTGATCTTGCTCTCTATAACATGCAAGATCAATACACAAGGGCCCCTCCTCCACACAGTCCGTAACTCATTGAAATTATTTCTGATCTGCCTACCAAAACTAAGTTGTTAGAAGCGTCCAAGAAAGTGACCAAGGACATAGAAGACAGTCTTGAAGATTATACTGAACTCGTTCAAATAAGACTGACGAATATGATCAATGCTGCCAATGCTCTCCAAGTTCTGAGCTCATGAAGAGACTTAGGGAAATCATAAAAGAGATGCTTTAGAGCATAAATGACCGCGATCAGATCCATTTTCAAGCTGCTAAAAGACATAGGGATGTTGTTCTGATCTTACAGAAGACTCAGGAATCTCAGAACAACCTTATAATGAACAGCATCACTAGTTTACAAACTGCATTGAAAGACTTTCAAGAATTCTCCATGGGCCAAATGAAGCAGACCGACAATATTCTGGCCATCCTCCAACAAAGGGAAGCTCGATCTAATGCTCTCATTAAAAAGAACCGTGAAGACATTGCTCAATCCCAAAGTCAGCTCAACGAGCTTGTTCAAGGCATGACTCGCCTATTAGAAGACATTCGAACCCTTGATGCTGACATAAAGGGGGAGAATAAAGCGAGAGGAGATCAAGGCAAGTGCAGAGGCAGAGGCACATTCTAAGCTCGATCATCAAGAAGTCCTCCAAGGCACCATCAAACTCCACGATCTGGCCATTGCACTCAACGATCTGATCAGCAGCCAATTATCATGGCTCAACCATTGAGGAGTCAAGAGCCTACTCCCAGCTCACAAGAAGTGACCACCACAGGCCTAAGAATGACAATTAGAGATCCTGCATTCATGAATAGGCATGATCACAATGAAATAATAAGTCAAAATGAGCTTGAAGAAATAGCAAGGAGAGATGAAGAAAGCAGGAAAAGAAGAGTCGAGGAGCATGCCAATTCTCCACGAAGCAAAAGGCTGAAGAAACAGAGATACGTTAAAATTTAAACTCCTATTTGATGTAATTGAACTTAAATGTAATATCTATCTTCAAATATCAATAAATTCATGCTTATTCTCTAGAAATTTCAGTTGCTCACTGAAATATTAAGTCATATTTATTTTCTAGCAATTGCATCTAGAAATTGATGATCATGGCACAAATCTTCTTGGTTATGTCAACATAAAATAGGGGGAGATTATTGGGAAACTACATAGTTTGGTTTGATGTTTAAAGTAAATGCTCATGATTTTGTGTAAAGTTCTTTAAGGAATATATGTACAAGGACTTAGTGATAGATCAAATCTGTTAAGTTGATCTAAGCTTTTAATGTTTATCATTCTGTAAATGAATGTATTAATGAGGAGATCAAAAATGTTAGGTTGATCTATGTCTTGAGATGTAATAGATAGGCTTCAACAAAATCATAGTCTATTGTGCTGATCGAGAGGTTGCAGAAACTAAGGCAGAATCGTAGAGCATCAAGGATCGTAGTCTGTCTGCCTTTAAGGGTCTCTCCGAAAATTGTAGAGTGGTCCAAACGTTTGCTGAGCCAACTCAGAGATTATAGTGTGCGCTCGAAAATGTAGAGTCTATAAGACAAGCAAGTGAAGATAGTAGTGTAGCAAGCTCTTATGAGAAATCGTAGTGCTCTTGTTCACTAAGAAATAAATCAAGCATCAAGGTGGCAAGACACCATGATCAGAATCATAGAGCATCATATGTCTATGTCAGAAGCATCGAACCTTGCACATTTGTTTAAAGATAAATCCCAACAAATGTGGAATAGGTTATAAACGTTGAAGTCTTCACCAGTCCCAATGACCCATAAGATATCCTTAGTATACAACAAAGAAACGTATTGAAGAAGCTAAGGAAAGTACCATGGGACAGAGTAAAACATCTTTTCAGATGTTAGGTGAGATGGCAATCTGCTGTGTCAGTGGGCTAGAATACTTATCAGAAGATGTGAAAAAAAGTCTCCATCAAAGTTTAAGAAATGTCAAACGCATTTAATACTTCAACGGATATCTTCAACGGATATCTTCAACGGATACATTTCAAGGATCACACATATGCAAAAATCTGCAGATGAGAAAAGCAAGAAGGCAAGCATTGAACAAAACGCTGAAAAACTCTAAACTCTTAACTCCACGATCTGAAAAAGAGAAAGCTTGCTCAGCCACTCAGTTCTTTCGAACAAGAGCTTAACGATAACTAAGTAGCACCAATCAAGAACTTATCAACTACCAACCAAGTGAAGTAAGAAGTTCCAAGTCAGAAGGACTTGAAGAGTTCTAAGTGAACTGTGAAGAACCAAGTCTGCTAGACTTGTAGAGTTCAAGAGTGAACTAAAGAAGTGCCTAGACTGCTAGTCTAGAAGGAATCTATGAGATTTAGAAAGTGTAAAAGATATCCTTAGTGGATTTTCTACTCAAGGAGTAGAAGAGTGGACTAGGAGCTTTAAGTGCTCTGAACCACTTATAATTGTCATGTCTATTACATTCTTGCTATAACTGTTATAACTGTCATAACTATCTCACTCTCATTAATTCACCACATCTAAGAGGAAGTTTAAACAAATATTAATTCCGCTGTGTTTAAATCATTAACAAACTAACAACAAAGTATTTTAAAAGAATTTTAAAATATCTATTCAACCCCCCCTTCTAGATAACTATTGTGCCTCTAGGAACTAACACATACTTTATTTGAAAAGGACATCCCGATACAAAGTTCATAAGTCCGACATTTCTTACGAGCACGTCTTGGTGATCAGCCTATAGTACTCTATGTGGATTAACACTACATTCATTAAATGTATGTACGCTTAAGTTGTGGAAACATCACGTGCCTGTCGTTTGCCGACAAAACATTTTAGCATACTCGGTCTTCATTTGAAAACCACACCAATATAACTTGGTACAACATTGACCCTGCATTGATAGATTGTAAGAAATTAAACATATCATAAGTCTAGCCGAAAGAATTGGTTTTGACTTCATCATACATTAATTCATTCGTAAGAATACATGAACTACAAAGCATGTCCAGATTGAACATAGACAAGGGTTAGAATACTTGCCTTCAACGTCTGCTACTGTAATTATGCTTCACTTAAAGTCTTTAAGGTCTCTACAATAGATGATCACATATCATACACATTAGGTCATTAAAGAGCATACATGGTTCCTAATGAATCTTACCCTTCTTCTCAATCTAATTCTGTATTAGATTTATTACTATTGGTTACGACTTTCCGATATAGTTCACATCATCATTTCGATCATGTTTGATTACTTATCTTCAACCTTTTTGTATTATAATTAAGGTTTAACAATGTTATAATTAAGCTTTACTTCTTTGTTAATCAGTTACCATTCATTGTATACTTGCAATCATTCTTTACCGTGCCTTCCTTAAGGCTGGTGATGCGGCGCTAGTTATCCTAATAAAACTCACGCTGCGACGCGAGTTTCTAAGTAGTGAGGGTTGAACTCATAGGCCAGCAAGGCCACTCTTTACTCTTCAAACCGCACCGCAGCGTGAGACTACAGAAGGTCTAGGCACCGCATTACGGCAGCATTGCGCCACCATTATTATGCCTTGAAATTTGTGGCCATGGCCAAACTTTTTGTGCACCGCATAATTAATGGTTTTGATTTGTACAAGGAACTTCCTGGACTCCAAATTTGATCATTTTAAGTCTGAATTGGCTCGTTCAAAAGCCATTAGCTCACAAATCACATACTCTACGTGTTCATGCAAGAATTTTATAATTTCAACTTCGTTTACTCAAAATTCACCTATTGGATCATTTTTAATGAAAACGATAAACGTCCGTGAACGTTCAACGCTCGTTTCTTCATTCTAATTCGGAATTCGGCTATTTTTGAGTCCGCAACTCTATAATGCCAATTAAGACTCATTCCCATTGAAAACCAACATTTTGGAGCTCAATATCAAAATTCGACCTCTAATTCGAGAATTTCACGAATTCGACGATTATTGTCCAACTGTGAGAATTCTGGCATTACTTCATTACTTATGATTTGATTATCATTCCAAATGGACTTTATTCATCATATTGACATTTCAACCTACATATTACATCAACTTATTTTCATGATAAGTTATAGCTTATTCTTCATGAGTTTATAACTTATCAAAGTATAAACTACATATAGTTTCAATTCTCATGACTTTTGATAGTTTAAGTCCTTTAACCAACATTCTTACATACTTTGAACATACCAAATTCATTCATGTAAACATGTTATAAGTCTTACAAGTTCTTCCTTAGTTCATAGTTTATCCATGAACAAAGTACTTATTCTCGGGTTATTTAAGACTTAAGTCCTTATTTTATTCATTTCTATCATTTCTTAGCATACATGTCACTTAATCCACACTTCTCTTATCAACCTATAATGGTAGAGATGGAAGACCAATGACATGAGATCATTACCTTTGTTGAACTAGCTTTCTTCTTCTCTTTTCTAACAAATGAAAGTAGCTTATTATTGCTTATTCTCTCTAACCAATAAGTTGAAAATTGTTGGATGAAAAAGAACAAGTAACAAATGAAATCCAAAGTCTTCTATTTATAGGATTGCTAAAGTTAGGGAAATTGGGTCATTAATTCATCCCACATCCTTAAGCACCTCCTTACTATTCATTACTTCCTAATTAAGGTTACTTGCTAGCCACTTATTTTGCTTGGCCATTACACTTTTCTTGGTCATCACATAATTGTCTTGGTCACCAAGATTAACCACATTAACATGGGTTGCCCCATGGGTCACTCTAAACCATTGGATCCTAGCTTGGGCTTTGATTTAATTAACTTAACTTAACTTTGGGCTGGTATTACCAACTTACTTGGACTTTACATTAACCACCACTTGGGCTTTAACATTAATTCTATTGGACTTTACAATTTTCTAACAATCCTACAAGTCCAATTCATTTGGCTAAAAGCCTTATTACATATTCTCTACGTATTATACTCGTATTCTCTTTCACAATATACAATATTTCATCCTTCGTACATACTCGTATAATACTTCGCATTATACTTGTATTCGTTATCTCGTACAATACATACATATCATACGATCATTGCATTAACTTCTAATGCTTTATTTTCCTAACATTCTCGGATTACGTCCACATGCAAAAAATTATGTTTTCCATACTTGAATTCTTATTACATAATCCAACTCACTTCGATATTCTATCGTTACCTATTTCTCGGAAGTTCAAAAATAATTCCCGAGCAGAAATCGATGAATAGTATTTTTTGGAAAATTCCTCGAAAAGCTTTTATTTTCGTCTTGGAAAATCAAACACTTTAATTCTCTCACGTAATCAAAATACTACTAAGTTCTGATGTTTCTAGGCTATAGAACGACATTCATCTTACTAACACGTAATAATGATAAGTAATATAATTTTATTCATTATTTAATTAAATAAAATTATTTTACAAAGGATCCGAATTTCTCAGTCGTTACAACTGTTCTGTGAATGAACTATTTAATATGAGAATGTTCTATTTATACATGAACCATTATTGTTAAGTCTGTGCTAATGATTCTAGTCAGACAGGATGTGTATGAAAAAGAGTAGAAGAATGAAAGTATTTCAAATTGTATGTGATTAATGTTTTAAAATGATAGGAATCAGAATTATTCCTATTATTCAAGCTGCTTCATAACCTTTGTTCGGTTATCAAAATTCTAAAGGAATGTTTAAATTCTTGATGTTGTTTATTCAACTGCTATGACTTGCTGAGCAATTGAATGCTCACACTTGTTTTAAATAAAAACATTTTCAGCGAATGATGTTAGAAAGAACTTAACGATTCTGTAAAGATCAAGCTGACCGATATCCAGAAGAAATGTCATTCAGTATATGAATGTGCGTGAAGATCAAGCTAAGACTTGTAATGTAGAATAGTTTAATTGAACTATAGATTAGTTTAATGAACTGTTATGTATCCTTGGTGGTGGATGAAAGTCACTCTTGTAAGATGTAAATAATAATGTAATTATCATTATTTGTAATGAATGAGGTTATAAGGTATTAGAACCTAGGATTTGAGAATGTATGTTGTTATATTTAGCTATATAATGATGTATATTTGGAAAGTAGTTGGACCGTGATGCACGGAATTCGTGTGTAAAGATAGACCGGATTTTGGGGCGTTACAGAGTGGTATCAGAGCTGATAGGTTATAAACCTTAGGTATGAGTACCTAAGGCTATAATCGTAGAGAGAAGGATAAGATGATCGTTGAGTTAAACGATTAAGGAAGAAGATCACCACGTGATCATATTGAATCGTAATAACGGATGTTCTGTTAAACGATGGATGATTTATAGCTAATGTTATAAATGAATGGTATTACGAAGTAGTATGGGAAGAAGAACTCAGATTGAGTTGTGAAGGATAGCATACGAATTAAGTAAAGAGAAAGTTAGAAGTTGTAAGATTTCAATTGAGGACTCATGTGATAGCTGAGTTGTATGAACCTTTGTTATGGACAGAGGTTTGTGCTTTGGTGTAACAACTGCTTAACATATTACAGTGATAATCATTGGAATATGTCGCGCTATCAATATGTATATGACGATAAGGTGAATCTTTTCTCATGTATATGATTGATAAGTAGAGAATGATAAGTTAGGTACGATTTCTTGAAACTCATACTTATGAAAAGTGTGTGACTCATAGTTATATGCTATGTTTCTGAGCCCTAAACATATGGATAGTCCTTGATTTGTTCTTGGATTAAATATTACAAAGATAATTTCTTAAACGTATATGGTTGTGGAAAGTTCCTAAACACATAAGGTGTGGTAAGTTGATGGACTATACTAAGGTATAGGGATGTTTAGACTGAAAGCAAGTATACTTAGCATTGAAGGTGCTAGAGAAGATTAAGTATTGTCAGAAGTAAGACAGTGAAGGAAGATGGAGAAATAGGATATTCCAAGTCATCTAGCTATGCTAGATTTCGAAGTTTATTGAAATCGTGTTGATATGTGCATTTTGAAAAGGAAAGAATTGGTTCAACTTTTGGAACCAATGGATTTTAAAAAGAACTATTCTTTATATGTCTATGCTAATTGTTTCGGCTAGACAGAAATTTATTTGAAATATCAAAAAGAATTTTATATCATCAGTGCATTTGATGCAAGGATGGTAAAAGGATGGAGTTATTAATGCGATTGAACCTGGTGTTGGATGTGATCTTATGATCAACAACCTGCTATGGTATGATGTATAATGATAAAGTCATAAACTGACGAAGTCCTCAATGTACTGTGAAAAGTACGGTATCATGACGTCATGAAATGTTTTGATGTATTGTGAAAGAATTTAAAGAAGTAGTCGATGTCAATTGATTTGACTAGACGAATGTTTCAAGTTGATGTCCAATTTATTGGTATAGTCTAAGCTATTTGATTTGGCTAAGACAAATGGTATGTCATGTCATAAGCAAATCAAGCTTTCTTTGAAGAGTTATAGCGAACCAAATTATTTTTGTAAGACCTCGAATTATATGAAATGAAAGTATCCAATTTTCTTATAATTATTATTCTATTTAATAAATGGTTTAATTGATAAAAGGTTAAAGTTGAGGGTGATATTTAAAAATTTTGCAAAGTAAGGAAGTTGATATAAAATATTCGTTGTGTCGGGGAATATTCGTTTGGTCGGGGAATATTCTTTTTGTTAGGGAATATCCATACAACAACACCATCATTGGTTGACCCCATAACGAAATAACTATCAGAGTTAGAAAATGATAGAAATAACTTTTTATAAAAATAACGGCAAAAGTTTTACCGTTAATTGTTGAAATACCTGGTGTTAAAAATTCAGTAATACGCATGGTTGCATAGTAGTACACGGTATTGATGCTTACGAAAGAAGCCACTCAGTTTACTCAATTATTGCTATAATAATTGCTGCATAGTATCTCACGTTATTTGATTCAATTATTGTCACAATAACATCTGCATAATATTTATATTATTAAATTAATATTTGAGAGGGCAAAGTTATTCATATTATTATTTACAATATTGACGATGTCTAAAAAGTTCTTTCGAGGAAAGGGGTTTGGTCACCTAATTGGGCGCCAATAGGGAGAAATTCTTATCGGAAAGCCCCTCTTTCCGGGAATGATCCGTTGTTAAATATTATGAAGTTATATTATTAATTTGAATAATTGTTAATAGATTAAAAATGTGTTTATTAAAGATAAATGATTTGTGGTAAATATTTATTTAATTTTTGATATAAATATAGGGATTTGTTATGAGGCGTTTGTTGTAAGTTTGACTTAGTATTCCATGGGAAGATTTACTAATTTTATGGACCGTCGATGGTGGTTTTAATAGTTAACCAATCTGGACCATTGATGGTGGTTTTAATAGTTAATCAAACTAGACCGTCGGTGGTGGTTTTAAAAGTAAATTAATCTGGACAGTCAGTGGTGGTTTTAAAAGTAAATCAATCTTGACCGTCGGTGGTGTTTTTAAAAATAAATCAATCTGGATCGTCGGTTGTGGTTTTAATAGTAATCAATATGGACCGTCCGTTCTAATAGTAAATCAATCTGGATCGTTCATGAATCAGTTACCATTTAGTCCATTCTCCTATAAATAGAAGCTTAATTCTTCTTTCATTCTCACCAATTCACTGAGATTCACAAGAGACACTATAGAGAGAGAAATTATAGAGAGTAAGAAGAAGAGTATTCAGCTACTTCACTATTGCAGTATCCAGTCTTTTACTAAGGTAAGGGGTATTATTTCTTTCGTATTCATAAGGAATACTATTTTTCGTATTCATCCTTTAATATGTTGGAATAACCTGTCTACGTGGATTACGTACCGCATGACAGATGAAATTTCATTTGTAGTTTCGTATATTATTTCTTTTCATATTTTTAAATCTAAACTTACTATAGTAAGTATTGCTTCTATAATCCCTGAAATTAGTGGAATATCCTTGAGTTTTGCGCTTCATCTAGTATCGTTTCATTCGAATATTGATATGAACTTTCTTACTAAATATTAATATTTTTCTTGGGGTACTATTCATGAAGTACTATTCATGAGGTACTATTCACCCGAGTACTATTCACCCAAAAAAATGTATTTCTTTTCTTTCCAAATTATTTTTGATACATGAATATTATTCTTGATTTTTACTCCACAAAACAGTATAATGTTGACAATTTGGACATTATTAAATTCTGGATAAATTAAATTATAAATCTTTAAAATTTATCCTTTGCTTTCATTTAATTAAATTTTTATATCATTGTCATCATCCTCATGCTTATATTGTGATGAAAGTCATTTCTGGCCCGTAGTGCATAGATGGACTATTGATTGGTATGATTATAACCAGGGATAATTCGGTATAATCATGACTTGTAATGTTACAAATGATAAAAGTCCTCATTGGCCCGTAGTGCATTTATAGACAGTTGTTGGCATAATCATGACCATCGATGATTACACGAATATCCTTGGCCTGTAGTGCAGGGATAATTCGTGGACGTGATACTAATGAATATCTTTGGCCCGTAGTGCAGGGATGATTCGATGATGTGATTTACTTATTAAGCTGAGTCCCAGCGATAAAATTGATGATAAACTTTTTAAATCATAGAAGATAGTAGATATCATTCTCTACTTGACTCTTCTAATGGATTGCTTGTTCCGCTACAGTTAAACTTGATGTCTATTGTATTTTATCAGTTTAACAATGTTGAAGGCTAATGATAATTTATTCTGCATTATCTTAGACATAATATTTCTTACTGGACTAGTCGAGCTCACCCTTTTGCTTTCATTGTTCTATTCAGGAAATGAGAACGTAGCTGGGACTAGTCGGGGAACGGAGTGATGGTCCGAGATGGTTGTTTTAGTAGTCCTCACTATTTAGTGTGATAATAAATGTAATGAGAATTGAATTCGAGTTTGGATATTGTCTATGAGACAATATTCGTAAAAACTCTCAAATTTCATGTTGTATAATTAAGTTTGTATTTGTATTCAAGATACCATGTATTTGGCGACCCAAGATGTGTGATGTATACCTATTTTAAAAGTGCCATGATTGGTTTCAAAGCTTAGGGATATGATCCTTGGCTGAGATGTGAGACTAGAACTAGGAGGGGAGAGACGAATAATTCCTTCGCTAGTATGACCTACCTAAGTTTATTTGACATTTAATTGGTCGGTCAGAGTATAGGGATATTATATGGTATGTCAATTAACCCTTGTTTTGTGGCAGTATTTGAAAATGGCATCTGAAAATGTTGAGATAAGTAATGGAGCACAAGAGACCGTTGAGTCACCACAGATCAATAACCAGGATAATGTGCATCAGGAAGGCAATAATCCTCAGATAAACAACAACACCGACTGTAACGACCCAAAAATTTATACAATTTAATTCTCGACTTCGGTCGTTAATAATACATTCAACCTCTAATTTTACATCATTAAACGATAGTACAACCATTGAAATTTCCAACTATCCTCATTCTCAAAACCTTCAACCTTTACATCAAAATATTTCAGAATCATTTTAATACTACAATAGTTTACATCGCAAAACGATATTATAATTCAATATTAGTACAATATTCGGAACCTTAAACATGGGTCAAATAATAATAACACAACCAAAGTGTATAAATCTTCAAGTATCACATCTAATTCATGTCTTTCAAATACCACATAACTTTACCTTGAATCTTGAACCTGCAAAAGTGGTTATTTGCAAGGTTGAGCTCGAAAGCTCAGCAAAATCTAACAGTTTTCATGCATCACGTAGCACATAATAACATGCTCAACATATATCCCATAAACATTGGACTAACATAACATACATGTTACAGTTCATATAACAAGTATAAAGATTGAGTTCCTTACTTGATCAACATGCTTTACTCAATCAACGTAGTCATAAGTTGACTATAACATTTCATACATTCAACATATATATAACACATCATGCTCTTTGCAATAAAGATTTAAAATAATCAAGTTCACATAGCAAATAGAAACTGAAAGACTTGACTTGATCGTTGTTTACCAATAACTTTTTAACAGCTTACAGATATCTGCACTTCACGTGACCTACACAATTATATAATCATTCATATTAACTATTAGTCACATAGCAACGCATAGTAGTTGTAATGTAAACTTTACTCTACGTCTCATAACCCTTCCTATCATAAATACACAATGTTCAATTTGATTGTGTTAACTTTCAACTTATATCTCACTGCATTTCATATTCGAAGTTCATTCAAGTGTTTAAGTCTTGATAGGACTACTTATTGATTTTATATTAACACTATTTAATATCTTATTATATTCATTTTATTTCATTATGACTTATCACTGTATCTCGACGTTTATTCGTCACACGCCTAATTTGTCTCTCTTGTGTGTGCTTAGTATGCGTATACAACTTATCTAATACATCATTTATTAATGTTAAGAATCATTATACTTCATAATATTCATGTTCTATAACTTAGAACAACATCTTTTATCGTAAAGAGCACTACACTTGCATACGTGCATGCCCGACGCCCTTCGATTTCCTACAAAAACACAATAGTCCTACAAATGACCATTTTGACCCCTGTTCCTGACCTCAAATTAAAAAACTTAAAGAATAAAAGTCGTAGGTCTATTCGTCCTCATTTCGGATCATCTTAAATAACCTCAATCGGAGTTTGTGTGAAAATGTTATGACCGTTTTACCAAACTAGGTCAAAATAGTCACACCTTGTACACTAGGGGCGCGGCCGAGCCCAATTCCTTCATAGTTTCAGCGCGCCCGCACGACTTCGAAGCACCCAGCTGCACGCCCATGCTCTTGGGATGCGCGGCCATGCTTGGCTACGCCCAGATTATAGTTTTTTGCGATTTTTGACCCTTTTCTCCTACTAATATTCATAACTTAAGTTATACACATCCAAATTAGTCCGTTTTTGATTCTATGGATTCGTAATTCATAGAAATATAACATACTAGAATTATAACAATTTATAAAAACATTAACCAACCTAAAATTTGATCCAAAATACATGTTCATACACTATTTTCATGTTTTAACATATTTAGCAAATTCATTCACTACGAATTTGTTTTACATCCGTTTTTGTTCATTCCAATTGGGTTATTTTCGTTTCTTCACATACTAACATAATCCAACACCAATTTACAGATTATAATAACTATTGATCATAAAATTTTGTACTTTCAAAAGCCAATTTTCATGGAAAAACACCGCTATAAGCATTCTTTCTACTACAACCCAATTTCATGTTTTTAATCATCAAATAACACCTACATAGGATAGATAACAGATTATAAACCCTTTACAACACAATTACCAATTATTCCAAGAAATCATTCCCCTAATTTCTTCCCTTTTCCCAAAAATTCAAGAATATCAATCATAATTTTCATAGATTCTCTTACTACAATCATGTATAAATATTAACCATATATGATGATTATCAATTTATAATCCATATATACAAGTATATATATCAATTCAATCATAACTATAAGTTTTTAGGGAATAACCACAAAGAAATCAAAACATATAGGTTAGAAGAAATTTATACCTTAAACCCTTGATTGTATGCTAGCAAAATTGAGAGCAATCCTTTTCCCCAAAACCCTTCTTCTCTAACCAAGCTTTCTCTCTAATCTATGCGTTTCTCTCTTGTTTCCTTCAACCCTCTATTCTTAGTTTAGCCTTAGATAAAATAAAATGCATGAACAAATACTGACTCCCACTAACCCACGATATACTTCAGTTATAAAACCTAACATGCGTCAGATAAAATAAACCAAAGGCCATAAGGTTGTGTTTTCTTTACACAAAATCTCCCCCATACTAGATTATTTTAATAGTATTATATTATATAGTTTTTATTTGTCACACCTGTAGCCAATTACATAACTTACAATAATAAATATAATAATTATAATTTTTATTATAATTATTCTGATGATTAATAAATAATTATATATCTAATTTAATTAATAAATTAGACTTAAACATCACTTTACCTAATTACTTCTTTTCTTTAATATTAAACAACTCATTTAATTTAATTAATTCATTAAATTAAATCTTCAACTAATAAAATTTACGTTTGTTTTAACTTAATTATCATACACCCATAACTAAATTATTATACCACAATTTCATAAATTTATTATTTATCTCAATAAATAAATTAATTAAAATATTTATTTAATTCAATAAATATTTAAAATTAATTATAAAATTAATTAATTTTTTCAATAGTTAACTTAACTATTAAACCTCACTTTCCCAATATATGAATATATATTTCTCTTCACACATTGCATCACATATCAAAAAATATATAGCACGTATATTTAAATACTCAAACTCAAAACATCTCATAATAAGAATTTTAATTATTAAATTCCTATTTTAATAACCTATAAAAATTTGGGTTGTCACACCGACCAAATGATGAGCGATGGGATGTTCAGAGGTTTTATGAAAATCATGTAACATGAGGTGAAAAAGACTCCTGTTCAAAATGCAGGTGGAAATACTGGCAACTCTCTGATGGTCACCGCTAAGCAGTTCAAGGAGCTGGGACCACCGGAGTTTTGGGGAAAGCCAGAACCACTCAAGGTAGAGACGTGGATAAAGCAGACCACCAAGATATTTAATGTCTTGGGATGCTCCGAAGAGCAAAAGGTTCCTTTTGCCACCTTCATGTTTAGAGAAGAGGCAAATTACTAGTGGGAATCAGTAAAACGTACTCAGCCTGACGCACTCAAAATATCTTGGGAGAAGTTCCAAGAACTGTTCAACGACAAGTACTTTCCCGAAAGTATTCGTCACCTGAAAGAGGTGGAGTTCATCAAGCTAGAGCAAAACAATATGACCGTGTCGCAGTACGAGGCTAAGTTTGCAGAATTGTCTCGATTTGCATCCCATTTGGTTGATAATGAGGAGAGAATGGCGCGAATGTTTCTGCGAGGTTTGAAACTCGAAATACGTCAATACTTTATTTCTCACAAATTGTGTTTGTATCCAGATGTTATAAATAGGGCTTAGTTATTGGAGCGCGATAATGAGTCAACCCAACTAAGAGAGAGCAGCCGGCAAAGTGATAATACTAGTGGTAGCAGTCATCGAAGCGGTGACAACAAACGTGGAGAAAATCAATAAGCCAGAAATGGTAACCACTTCGGTGGTAATCATGGCCAAGATAATAGGAGTGGAAATTTCAAGAAAAGGAGGTTCAATAATGATGGAAAGACGTCAGCACCAGCAACCATTGTTAAGGAAGGAGATCGACCACCGATCATATGTTACAAATGCGGAGGGGAGGGACACATCAGTCCAAACTGTACGCATAAGTCCAAAGCGTGTTACAATTATGGAAGAGAAGGTCACCTAGCCCAATTTTATCATGCAGCGAAGTCAAGTCCAGCTGGGATGGAGGCACCAAAGGCCGTCCTAGACAAGTCAAAGCCGGTAGTTCAAGGGAGAACGTTTGTCATGTGTTGGGTAAAATCTATATACGCACAACACGCAAGTATACGTGGTCAACAAGTAATAGAGTGATGAGTAGAGTATCGTTCCCACAAAGACTAACTAGCAATATCCTTAACTTACAATTATCAATTTCCTATTAACCCTAATTTTATTAAACAAATCAACTCAATAATTGTAATTAAAGAATCTCAATTAAAGAATAATTAAACTAATACAGAAGAATCACAAATATCACAATCTGGAATTTCAAACAATTAATGGAGAATTAGACTTATGATTTCACCTTAAGCTTCACTCTGATTTTAACACCTTTATTCCAATTCAATGCACTATTCCAGTTTATTAACCAAGAACACGAACGTAGTATTAACCACCTCTCGATGCACTAATACCGTATTAACGGCAATCCACAATTAAGATAGAAATCCGTTAAACACCTTAATTAACTAACCCACTATATCTCTATGTGAATTACAATTGAAGAAGGTTTAAGAATAAGTTCTTTACCCGATTACATGCGATGTCAAGCATATCTCTACCTTAACATTCATCACAATTAAGCTATTCACAAAATCATGAACAGATGATATATCAACTAGGTCTAGAATTGAACATCCTCTCTCGATTCCATCCAATTCCACAAAGAATTGTTGATCAGGCAATTCATAGATTCAAGCACAAATCAATATAGATAAACTAAAAATAGATTATTAAATTGGAAATCAAAATTTTCAAAATCATTGATTCACTCAAGGATCCATCACAAGCCTAAAAAGTGAATTTGTTCATGCTAAACAAAATAAACACTGAATAAATCATAGAAATCATCCTTAGATTACAAATAATAATCTAACACAAAGAATATTGAAAAACACCCTTCACGTAGACTAGAATATCAATCGTCCCGAAAAATCTCCTTCGAAATACTCCTCCACACTTGTTATCAAAAACTTAGCTGAGATCTTCGTAATATGTCTTCTCTCCATCTAATTGTTGTTCACTGAGCATATGTTATCCAACAACCAAGTCTCAGTCAATTTCTCTATCACATAAAGTTACATTGCCATACAAATAGCTAAGATTCGTGCCCAAAAAGAAGTTGAATCACAACAGGACAATGCCAGATTTTCCACCCTACCTTTACCGGGGTTCAAGTACTATATAAGCCCACTACAGCATCCTTTCTGTCTAGCTCATATGAAGACCTCATTTTGCGGCTACCTTCCCGCCGATCGAATTGAGACCCTCAGCCTGCCGGGTGTATATAGTTAATGATGATGCATTTCCGCAAGTATGTCTTCTGTTAGATGACTTTGCTAATTTTTAAGTTGTACTCCATTTTTTTTTCAATTATGCTCCAATTAACTTCAATTCAAACCAAATAGCTCCAAATGTAAATTGAATGCGACAACCACCATTATACACATGAAATAACATAAAACAAGTAAAAATGAACATGATCACAAAGATTTTAGCAACAAATAAACATGAAATGGATATTGAATCGCGTATATAAAATCCACTTATCAAAATCCCCCAAACTTAAACCGTGCTAGTCCTCGAGCACAAAATAACTACAGGCAATGCAATGAAATGAAATGAATACAAATTAAATTATATGCTTTCAAATCCAACAATGTCGCAGAATCAAGATTATCTTAGCGGCCTCAGCGGAAACAAGCAACTATACAATACCAATTACCAAACACCAATCTTCAATTCCGTTTTAATCAATGAATCTCAATCCATCATCACTGGTATAGTGTGTGTGTGCAACATCCATGATCACCAATACTGACTCAAATTTCAATACATAACCAATCTCTTAGAAGGAATCATGTAGCACAAACTTAAAAATTTCAAAAATAGACAACTTCAACTAAAATCAAACAATCACTAACTCGGGGGTTCACGCGTGGTACTTATACTTTATTCATATATATATATATATATGGGGGCTTTTTGCTCTTATTTCCAGTTTTATTTATTTTATTTTATTTTTATAATACACATAGCTATGCAATGTCTTATTCCCTTAGGCTTTTCAATGCTACCTTAACGAGCTTTAGACCAACGACTCCCAGACCATTAAGACCTTAGGGCGCTAGGTGTAAAGACAATCCCCTCAGGCTTACTTACTCAAGTAACAAAGGCCATAAAACTAGACAAGCATGCCACGGTGTTTATATATATATATATATATATAGATAAAGCTTATATACCCCACATAACATCCCCCAAACTTAGGTTCTTGCCTAACTTTAGCCTTTACTGTCCATCCTTGTCATTTTATCATTCACTCTAGCATTATCCTTTAGAGACCATTTAGGTACCAATTTGAACCCGACCAATTAACATAGATGTTTGTTACTCGTATATCCTTTTATACCAGTTTCAAACAAACTCAAGATTCGATTCATAAACAAAAATTATTTCACAGTTCTAATACTCAATACTGTACTTGTTAACTTATTGTCAATCACATCATAGGCCCACAAATAATATAAACTACAACATTGATGGACTTACGTAAACACAATAATTACTAACTAATTTTATTTTATTTTATTTAATTGGATAACAAAATGCATTACAAGATTATCTACTATGCAATGACAAACATTAACCTAAGCTACTATGATTGCACCTAAGCTATCATGCAATACTGAAAAAATACAGAAATTTAAATGACCAAAATTCAAAATGTAACCTAAATGAACTAAATGCATGTAAACATGTATTTAAATCCCCCAAACTTAAGTTAGACAATGTCCTCATTGAATGAATAGTTAAAATAAGGACGTGAGGACTTCCCTGCTACCGCTTAAGTCTGAGGAGGTGGTTGTTGTTCTTCTTCATCGGAATCACTCGATGGGAACCTTAGCATTGGTCTGGGCTGTTGGTATGGAAATTGTGCCGCTGGGTTGAAACTTTGAAGAGTTGTATTCAACGAGGCGAAAGATGTGTGCATAGCATCGAACATATGCTCTTGCCTCATTGCCAATCGGCGCATTTCCCGACGAGTTGCCTTGGTGTGTGCATTTATTTGATTTTGGAATTCAAGGAACTGAGAACTGGATATGGCCTCGGCCTGCGATACCTGCTCAGCCCCTTGTTCGCCCATTTCTTCATCTTCATCCCCCGATGTCTCTATAGCATCCACGTTGTCTTCCGATGACGACGGAAAAATGAATCCCACACCACGCGGATGTGACTCGCCTCCTGCCCATACAGAATACCGCGCTATCATTCTCGAATCAAGCAACACAAGTGGCAATTGAGTGGGCTCGTCATCGAACCATCTCACCCCTGCTTGATGGCACAACCCACAAATGAGGGATGGGTGTGATAGGCCTCAAGAAAAATTTCCACGTAGGCAACGGCGGATGGAGGAGCAAATAATGGCCCCGACATCAATAATAAAGTCTTGGACTATGGCGTATAGCAGTAACGCCTTCTCTTTGGTGACGTCCGAAGTGTGTTGGGACGGAAGCAATTTCGCACATAGGAAGGCGTACCAAATTTTTCCATACCGGCTAAGGTCTTTGCTATGAAATACGGTGCCTCCCTTTCAACCCTTGATCCAAGATGTTCCCGGCTTTGTCATCTCCGTGATTATAGCATCAAAGTTCGGGTCGAATTACTTAAGATGAGCATCTTTGGCGGTGCAAGTAGGTACCCGTGATTGGCAAGAAGTGTTGATTGCGTCCGCACTGAATGGAACCAATCGACCTCGCACAAATGCGTGGAATGGTTCTTTGTCCTCTGCATTTGCATAAAATTCTTTGACGATGTTAACAACGGCTGGTTCCGGCTCCTCGGTGAATTTGGTCCATCCCTTTTGGTAAATTTGCGGCATAAGCTCCCCATCATTAGGATCCGGTGCCAACCCCCGCTCCGGTGTAAGGGCTTTGGTAATTGTTGGGTAAAATCTATATACTCACAACACGCAAGTATACGTGGTCAACAAGTAATAGAGTGATGAGTAGAGTATCGTTCCCATAGAGACTAATTAGCAGTAACCTTAACTTACAATTACCAGTCTTCTATTAACCCTAATTTTATTAAACAAATTAAATCAATAATTTAAATTAACAAAACTAAAATTAAGAATAATTAATCTAACACAAAACAACCACGAATATCAAAATCTGAAATTTCAAACAATTAATGGAGAATTAGACTTATGATTTCACCCTAAGCTTCACTTTGATTTTAACACCTTTATCCCAATTCAACGCACTATCCCAGTTTATTAATCAAGAACACAAACGTAGTATTAACCACCTCTCGATGCACTAATACCATATTAACATAAATCCACAATTAAAATAGAAATTCGTTGAACACCTTAATCAACTAACCCACTATATTTCTATGTGAATTACAATTGAAGAAGGTTGAAGAATAAGTTCTCTATCCGATTACATGCGGTGTCAAGCATATCTCTACCTTAACACTCATCAAGTTTAAGCTACTAACAAAATCCACGAACACATGCTATATTAATTCAGGTCTAGATTTGAATATCTCTCTCGATTCCATCCAACTCCACAAAGAATTGTTGATCAGGCAATTCATAGATTAAAGCACAAATCAATATAGATAAACTGGAAATAGCTTATTAAATTGGAAATCAAAGTTTACAAAACCATCGATTCACTTAAGGATACATCACAAGCCTAAAAAGTGAATTAGTTCATAATAAACAAAATAAACACTGAATAAATCAAAGAAATCATTCTTCTAATTATAAATAATAATCTAATACGAAGAATATTGAAAAACACCCTTCACGTAGTCTATAGTTGCAATTATCTTGAAAAACTCCTATAAATACTCCTCCACACTTGCTATCAAAAACTAAACGTAGATCTTTGTAATATGTCTCTCTCTCTCTTGAAGTTGTTATTATTTTAGTATATCATGACCAACACATAAGTCCCAGCCGAATTCTCTATCAAATAGAGTTATATTGCCATGCAAATAGCTAAAATTGCGCTCAAGAGGTATCATGCTAACAAAAAACAGACACTAACTTTTCCACCCACTTCTTACGGGGTGTATGAACTATATAAGTTCGCCCAATGCTAGTCTCCCGACTCATCAGATGAAGACCCTAGCTTTTGAATGGGATGTGTAGTTCAATAACGCCAAATTGGGCCATGTCATCGTTAATCTGAGGTGTAAGACCCCTTTACGGGCTTTATAAGCTTTTTCATGCACATACTGCTCAGGGCCTATCTTCTTTTAACTGACTATGCTTCTTTGCTAACTTGCTTCCAATTATGCTCCATTTGAGTCCCAATCGCACCGAATATCACCAATTGTACGTTGAATGCCACAACCACCATTCTACACATGAAATAACATAAAACAAGTAAAAATGAACATGATCACAAGACTTTAGCAACAAATAAGCATGAATTGGATATTAAATCACGTATATAAAATACACTCATCAAAATCCCCCAAACTTAAACCGTGCTAGTCCTCGAGCACAAATCAACTACATGTAATGCAATGATATGAATATGAATTTACTTATATGCTATCAAATCCAACAATATCGCAAAGATCAAAATTATCTTAACTACCCAAATGAAAATAAGAAACTATACAATATCAACCATCAAAAACCAATCTATAATTACGCTTTAATCCACGAATCTCAAGCCATCATCACTGGTTCAGTGTGTGTGTGCAACATCCATGATAACCGATGCTGACCCAAATTTTAGTACATAACCAATCTCTTAGAAGGAATCATGCAATACAAACTTAAAAATTACAAAAATAGATAGTTCCAACTAAAATAAAGCAATCACAAATCGCAAGGGTTCATGCGGGGTACTGATGCTTTATTCATACTACTGTTTTATACGGGGGCTTTTTGCTCTTATTTCCCATTTTATTCATCAATTTTTTTTTACACATAGCTATGCAGTGTCTTATTCCCTTAGGCTTTTCAATGCTACCTTAACGAGCTTTCGACCAACGACTCCCAGACCATTAAGACCTTAGGGTGCTAGGTGTAAAGATAATCCCCTCGGGCTTACTTACTCAAGTAACAAAGGTCACAAAACTAGACAAGCATGCCACAATGTTTATATATATATATATATATATTTTATTTTTTTTAGATATAAATAAAACTTATATACCCCACATAACATCCCCCAAACTTGGGTTCTTGCCTAACTTTAGCCTTAACCGTCCATCCTTTTAGGTACCAGTTTGAACTTGACCAGTCAACACAGATGTTTGTTACTCGTGCTATCCTTTTAAACCAGTTTCAAACAAACTCAAGATTCGATTCATTAACGATCATTGTGTCACAGTTCTAATACTCAATACTGTATTTGCTACTTATTTGACAATCACATCATTGGCCCACAAATGATATAAACTACAACATTGATGGACTTACTCAAACACAATATTTACTAACTATTTTTTTTTATATATATATAGATTGCAAAATGCATTACAATATTTTCTACTATGCATTGACAAACATTAACCTAAGCTACTGTGAATGCACCTAAGCTATCATGCAATACTAAAATTAAGATGCGATACAGAAATTTAAATGACAATGACAAAAATTAAAAATGCAACCTAAATAAGCTAAATGCATGCAAACATGTATTTAAATCCCCCAAACATAAGTTAGACAATGTCCTCATTTGATGAATAAACAAAATAAGAACATGAGGACTTCCCTTTATCGTTTAAGTCTGAGGAGGTGGTTGTTGTTCTTCTTCATCGGAATCACTCGGTGGGAACCTTGGCATTGGTCCGGGCTGTTGATATGGAAATCAACTACAAATTGTGGTTCACCCCATACTTGGCCAAAAGAGCAGTAAACAGTTTATTCAAAAAGTGACTACCTTCGTCATTTATAATTGCTCTTGGTGTGCCAAACCTCGTGAAGATGTTCTTTTGAAGGAATTTGAGGACCACCTTGGCATCGTTTGTTGGTAGAGCTGCAACTTCAACCCACTTTGACACGTAGTCCACTGCGAGTAGAATGTATTGATTGTTCAAGGACGAGGGAAATGGTCCCATGAAATCTATACCCCATACGTCAAAAATCTCCACTTCCAGAATCGTTTGTAAGGGTATCTCATTATGTTTTGAATTGTTGCCCACCCTTTGACACCTATTGCATTGTTTGACAAACTGTGGGCATCTTTGAATAATGTGGGCCAATAAAACCCACATTGCAGCACCTTTGCTGCTGTCCTCTTACTCCCATAATGCCCTCCATACGCCGATGAGTGACACTCATGCAGAATATTCTTCACTTCGCTATATGGGACGCACCGTCGAATCACCTTGTCGGTGCACTGCTTGAACAAATATGGATCATCCCACATGTACCATTTCACGTCGTGCAGAAATTTCTTTTTTTGTTGTCTTGTGAGGTCAGGTGGTAGAATGTTTCTCACAACAAAATTTGCATAATCGCCATACCACGGAATCTCTGCTGAAATCCCAAACAGTTGCTCATCCGGGAATGATTCGTTGATTTCACATTTGTCATCTTTTTATTTCCCGTGGTTTTCCAACCTAGATAAGTGGTTGGATACTTGATTCTCTATTCCCTTCCTATCCTTTATTTCTAAATCGAACTCTTGAAGTAGGAGAATCCACTGGATAAGGCGTGGCTTAGCATCCTTTTGCGTTATCAAGTACCGAATTGCTGCATGGTCTGTGTAGACTATCACCTTAGTCCCGATCAAGTAAGCCCGAAATTTGTCAAACGCATATACCAATGCAAGCAATTCCTTTTTTGTGGTGGTGTATTTCATTTGAGTTTTTGTAAGTGTTTTAATTGTATAGTATATAGCATGAAACACCTTGTCTCGACGTTGACACAAAACAGCCCCAACCGCGAAGTCGCTTGCATCACACATAAGCTCGAATGGCATGTTCCAATCCGGTGCAACTATAACGGGGGCTGTAGTAAATTTCCTCTTTAATAAGTTAAACAATGTCTTGCATTCTTCATCAAAGCTGAATTTTATATCCTTCTCTAAAAGACTGCATAGAGGTTTCGCAATTTTAGAGAAGTCCTTTATAAATCTCCTGTAGAAACCAGCATGTCCCAAGAAACTCCTAATACCCTTTACTGAGGTTGGTGGAGGAAATTTTCAATAGTTTCCAGTTTCACTTTATCAACTTCCAATCCTTAAGCTGATACCTTATGGCCCAAAATTATGCCCTCTTCAACCATGAAGTGGCATTTCTCCCAATTTATTACGAGATTCGTGTCTTTACATCTTTGCAAAACCATGACCAGATTCTTTAAGCAATTATCAAAGCTGTCCCCATAGACCGAAAAGTCATCCATGAAGACCTCAACATTTTTCTCCACCATATTTGAAAAAATGGCCATCATACACCGTTGGAAAGTTGCAGGTGCACTGCATAGCCCGGATGACATCCTCCTGAATGCAAATGTGCCATAAGGGCACGTGAATGTGGTCTTTTCTTGATCCTCTAGAGCGATGACTATTTGGTTGTAGCCCGAATACCCATCCAACAAACAATAATATTGGTGTCCCGCCAATCTATCTAACATTTGGTCAATAAAAGGCAGCGGGAAATGATCTTTTTGGGTTGCCTTGTTCAATTTTCTGTAATCCATGCAAACCCGCCTACTTGTCACTGTTCTAGTTGGGATTAACTCGTTGTCGTCATTCGCACACCATCGCTATTCCTCCTTTTTTGTGGTAATGATCGATCGACTAACCCATTTCTTTATCGAAAATAGGGTAGATGATGTCGGCGTCTAGCCATTTCAAAATTTCCTTCTTTACCACTTCCTTCATAATTAGATTGAGCCGCCGCTGTTGTTCCACCGTTGGTTTTGCCTCATCTTCCATCAAAATTTTGTGCATGCAAAATGAAGGGCTGATTCCCTTTATGTCGGTGATTGTCTACCCAATAGCTGATTTGTGTTCCCGAAGCACTCTCAACAACTTTTCTTCCTGCAATTCGTTAAGTGCAGCTAAAATAATAATAGGTAAAGAATTTAAATTGCCCAAATACGCATACTTGAGGTGCTTAGGAAGTGGCTTAAGTTCCAGCTTTGGTGGCTCTTCCAATGATGGTTTCAGTTTTTCAGCGGTTACCTCCTCTGTGTGCAGTGGTTCAAACGATGTTCTAAATCTTGGTACTCATGGCAATGAGTCTAGCAATTGAAGGTAATCCACCAATTCCAGATCGTCGATCTCATCATCTCCCAATAACGTTGTTTCTAACAGATCATTCACCAAACTTTTGCTCATGTCATCACTAATGATTTGCTCAATTAAATCCATTCGAAAACATTCTTCCTCATCCTTAGGGAATTTCATGGCCTTAAACACATTGAATTTCACTTCTTGATCTTAAACCCTCATAGTGAGTTCTCCCTTTTGTACATCTATGAGTGTTCTCCCTGTAGCCAAAAATGGTCTCCCTAGCATAATTGGGATGTTCTTGTCTTCCTCAAAATCTAGAATGATAAAGTCTGTGTGGAATATAAACTTATCCACTTTCACTAATATGTCCTCTACTGTGCCTCTCGGATATGTGACTGACCTGTCCGCCAACTGTAAGGAGATGCTTGTAGAACTTGGTGCAGGCAAACCCAATTCTAAGTATACTGACAATGGCATAAGGTTTACACTCGCCCCCAAATCACATAAACACTTGCTAAAATGCATCTCCCCGATCGTGCATGGAATAGTAAAGCTCCTCGGGTCCTTGAGTTTTGGTGGTAATTTCTGATGTAATACCGCACTACACTCCTCTGTTAGTGCCACAGTCTCAAAATCTTCCCATTTCTTCTTTCTTGATAAAATCCCTTTCATAAATTTTACGTAGCTTGCCATTTGTTCTAGGGCCTCCGCAAATGGTATGTTGATTTGAAGTTTCTTGAAAACTTCCAAAAATTTTGAAAATTGCTTGTCTACTTTTTGTTTTTAAATTCTTTGCTGGAATAGTGGGGGAGGATAAATAGCTGGTTCGTTCCCTGGTTTGTTCTTTTCCATTTGTTTTTCGTTCCCTTGCTTTACCTCACCCATTGTATTTTCTGTCTCTGGTTCAACCTCCTTTGTAACCGAAATTTCTAGCTCTTGACCATGGTTCAACCTCCTTTGTAACCGAAATTTCTGGCTCTTGACCAACAAGTTGTTTTCCACTTCTCAACATAATGGCTTGACACTACTCGTGATTACCTTTAGGATTTTTCTCGGTGTCACTTGGTAGTGTCTCTTATGGTCTATTATTCAATGCCAACGCCATTTGACCCATCTGATTCTCTAGATTCTTGACTCGATTGTAGTCATGAATTTTTCCAACACTTCCTCTAGATCAGATTTTCTTTCTTGATATTGAACTGGTTGTTGCTGATTCTAAATACCTGGAGGATATGATTGTCGTGAAGCTTGATTTTGCTGATTGTTACTCCATGAGAAATTCTGATGATTCCTATTTCCTTGATTGTATGTGTTCTGATATCTGTTTTGAGGAATTCTATTGTAATTTCCAATGAATTGCACAGCTACTGGATTAATTGCACATTGCTCCGTTGGGTGCTCTCCCGCATACAACTCGTATATTATTGCTACTTGCTGTACTTGCTGTGTTTGTTATATTTGTTGTGTTTGTGCTGCTGCCACTGATTCCAACTTCTTTGAAAGTGCAGCTATCTGTGCCTGCATCGCTGTCATATTATCGACTTCTAATACCCCAGCTGCCTTCGCCTGTGTCATTCTCACTGTGGGCCACTGATAGTTATTAGCTAACATGGTTTCAATCAACTCGTAGGCTTCCTCGTAACTCTTAGCCATAAATGCTCCGCCCGATGCTGCATCGATACTTGTCCTAAGATTCCCATGTAGTCCGTTGTAAAAGGTGTTCATTTATAGCCACTGGGGCAATCCATGATGTGGGAATTTTCTGAGTAGTTCTTTGTATCTCTCCCAGGCCTCATATAACGACTCCCCATGTTGTTGTTCAAACATCGTAATCTCGCTCCTCATCTTCAAGGCCACGGGAAGAATTTTGCAAGGAATTTCTGAGCTAAATCCTCCCATGTAGTTATCGAACCGAATGGTAAAGAATGTAACCAACTCTTCGCTTTGTCCCGTAAAGAGAATGGGAACAATCGAAGTCTCACCGCTTCATCCGAAACCCCATTGAACCTAAAAGTGTCGCACATTTCCAGAAAGCTGACTAGATGCTCGTTCGGATCATCATTTGCAAATTCCCCCAAACTGAACTGAATTCTGAATCATTTGTATCATCCCAGGCTTAATTTCAAACGTATTTATTGCTATTGCTGGCCTGGTGATGCTTGATTGCAGTTTAGTCACCTTGGGTGTTGCGAAGTCCTTTAACGCTTTCCGATCTTCGGCTGCCATTACTGTTATCTCTTCCTTTTTAGGTGTTTCGAATTCTTGCCTCGTTTCCTTGATCCACTTACTCAACCTCTGAAACCTCTTCTCAATGTCGTCCTCAAAAGGCAGTAAGTCTGGATTTTCAGACCGAGTTTGCATAAACTACTTCCACACCTGAAATAAGAAGCACAGAACAAAAAAAATAAAAATGTCTAAGTAAAACTAGATTAATTAAACTGATGTTGTAAAAATTTTAAGAATTATACTATAGTATCCGGCAACGGCGCCAAAAACTTGTTGGGTAAAATCTATATACGCACAACATGCAAGTATACGTGGTCAACAAGTAATAGAGTGATGATTAGAGTGTCATTCCCACAAAGACTAATTAGCAGCAACCTTAACTTACAATTACCAGTCTTCTATTAACCCTAATTTATTAAACGAATCAAATCAATAATTTAAATTAACGAAACTAAAATTAAGAATAATTAATCTAACACAAAACAACCACGAATATAAAAATCTGAAATTTCAAACAATTATGGAGAATTAGACTTATGATTTCACCCTAAGCTTCACTTTGATTTTAACACCTTTATCCCAATTCAACGCACTATCCCAGTTTATTAATCAAGAATACGAACGTAGTATTAACCACCTCTCGATGCACTAATACCATATTAACATCAATCCACAATTAAGATAGAAATCCGTTAAACACCTTAATCAACTAACCCACTATATCTCTATGTGAATTACAATTGAAGAAGGTTGAAGAAGAAGTTCTCTATCCGATTACATGCGGTGTCAAGCATATCTCTACCTTAACACTCATCAAGTTTAAGCTACTAACAAAATCCTGAACACATGCTATATCAACTAGGTCTAGATTTGAATATCCTCTCTCGATTCCATCCAACTCCACAAAGAATTATTGATCAGGCAATTCATAGATTAAAGCACAAATCAATATAGATAAACTGGAAATAACTTATTAAATTGGAAATCAAAGTTTACAAAACCATCGATTCACTTAAGGATCCATCACAAGCCTAAAAAGTGAATTAGTTCATAATAAACGAAATAAACACTGAATAAATCAAAGAAATCATTCTTCTAATTACAAATAATAATCTAACATGAAGAATATTGAAAAACACCCTTCACGTAGTCTATAGTTACAATTATCTTGAAAAACTCCTCGAAATACTCCTCCACACTTGCTATTAATAACTGAACGTAGATCTTCGTAATATGTCTCTCTCTCTCTCTCTTGAAGTTGTTATTATTTTAGTATATCATGACCAACACATAAGTCCCAGCCAAATTCTCTATCAAATAGAGTTATATTGCTATGCAAATAGCTAAAATTCATGCCCAAGAGGTATTGCAAACAAAACAGGACACTCAGCTTTTCCACCCCCCCCGAGAAGCAGAGTGTATGTATTATGTAAGTTTCCTTGCCGTGGCTAGTCTCTGACTTTGTTTCAGATGAAGACCCCTACCAATGGGTGTGTAAGTTAATAATTCCTGTCAAGCGCCATGTATCCTTGTTAACTAGAGTGTAAGACCCCACACCCCGGCGGGGGTTTATAAGCTTTTCATGCCAGCCTCGGCGGGCTTATCTACTGTTAACTAACTATGCTACTTTGCTAACTTGCTTCCAATTATGCTCCATTTGAGTCCCAATCGCACCGAATATCACCAATTGTACGTTGAATGCCACAACCACCATTCTACACATGAAATAACATAAAAAAAGTAAAAATGAACATGATCAAAAGACTTTAGCAACAAATAAGCATGAATTGGATATTAAATCGCGTATATAAAATACACTCATCAGTAATCATGTAGTCGCATTCTCCAAATGCATGGTGGCACCTTCATAAAATTTTGGAGATCGAAGGTGCGGGTTGGTTGCGATGGTCGTGAACTTTCTCCCCTTTGGTGTTTAGAGGATGATTGTGAAGCCATGTCTCTCCCAATTGCTGGTTTTTCCCTAACTCTCCCCCAAACTTTTCAATATTATCTCTCTAGCTCACAACTATACTCTTTTTTTTCTTTATATCAAGTGTGGTGGGAGAGTTTGTATGAGATGTAGTGGTATTTATAAAGGAAGAAGGAAGGCTATCATTGGTGGAGTGAAGAGGTGGAGAGGAGTTATGGAGTATTGGGAATGTGGTGAAGAAGTAATGGTAGTGGGTGGTTGGTATGGAGTTATGAAGTAGTGGGGAAGTGGGAAAAGGGGGTTATTGGAAGGTGGAGTGAGTGTTATTGGGAAGGTGAGAAAGGCGTATAATCGCCAAAGTTATGCGATTTCGGGACTCGCTTCATGGGGTATCAGATTAGTAAGGCCGCCCCGTGGCGTGCATTCTGTCAACCGGATTCCCCCCGCGCCGGTGGGGTTGTAAGATTAAATGGCCGCCTCGACGGGCCATGCCACTGTCAGATTCTATGTTCTGCTTCATGTAGTTGCTCCATTTTCCATCCTGCAAGAATTGACACATGCATATTAGTGAATTGTTTATGCATGATGTATTGTGGAGAGATTAGCGAGATTTTTCTTTTATTCATCTACCTAATAATGAAATGAAAACTATGATAAAGCAATATAAAAAATGATAAAGACTAAGGATTGGGTTGTCTCCCAATTAGTGCTTGATTTTAAGTCGTTCAGCCTGACTACTTCCTACTTATGTTGTGTCGGTCAATGTGATGGCGATCATGTCGATGTTGGTTTTGCCACCCCAGTAATGCTTTAGACGGTGTCCGTTGACTTTGGATGATTCGAGTGGATTGCGACTGTAGATTTCGACTGCACCGTGAGGGAATACCCGCTTGACCGTGAATGGTCCCGACCATCTGGATTTAAGCTTTTCGGGGAACAATCGCAGCCGTGAATTGAACAAGAGTACTGATTGGCCTGGCTCAAATGTTCGACGCAAAATTTTCTGGTCGTGCCATATTTTGACTTTTTCTTTGTATAGTTTGGCATTCTCATAGGCGTGAAGGTGAAATTCGTCGAGTTCATTCAATTGAAGTAGTCTCTTTTCACCTACAGCTGTTTGATCAAAATTGAGTTTTTGAACAGCCCAATATGCCTTATGTTGTCGCTCCACTGGTAAATGACATGCCTTCCCGTACAATAGTTGATATGGTGACATCCCGATTGGCGTCTTGTATGCAGTCTGGTAGGCCCATAAAGAATCGTTGTGATGCCCCCAAATTTGGGTATCTTCCAACCCGACATATGGTGCTACACGGTACTCATAACTATACAATCATTCCATTAAAATACAACATAATGAATGTAATTGCTATCTTCTTATTACAATCAAAGTATAATCCTTCCTAGGTTCATAAACCGATTACATAGTTCGTTGTTCATAATGTATAATACATCCAAACATGTTAATCTATTACACGATGGCTAAGTATCCATCTTAGCTTTGCCCTTATCTTTCTTAGCATTCTCAGTACGTTCATCCTTAACTACAATCATATAATTCACGCAAGAAGTGAGCATAACAAGCTCAGCAAGTTTTTAACAAAGGATAACAGTAATACCACATTCGTGAATTATATGACAATTCATACATAACTGAATAAATAGTTATGAAGTATTATGAAATAATAATACTTTAACATTTCATATCATCAATTCCCAAAGTATAGAGTAGATTAGGAATTCTGAACCGGTCAATAGACCATGAACAATAGCTTTCTGTTTTCATACTTGAAAAGGATATCACAGCACTAAGGCTGTACATCCGCATTACTTATGAGCACTTCTAGGTGATCAACCTATAGTACTCTATGTTGATCAACACTCATTCGTTAAACGTATTTACGTTTAACATTTGGCAAACTCGCGAGCCCGTCGAATAATCGATGAAAAATACTTTTGTTTGTTCATAGACAAACCTTACCTTCACATCCGTACCAATTACTTGGCATAGGATAGCGTTAATCATTTCTATATCGAAAGATATGAATAGCAATCAATCTATATCTTACGAGTAGTCTAGCCGAGTTAAATCTAGCATTGACCCTTTCTTTAAAACAAGTCGTGCAATTCAGTACAATGAATCACATAAAACTTGACTAACATGAAAGTCAGACAAGCGTTAAGAAAACTTGTCTTTCAGCGTCTTCAAATAACTTAATCAACTGACCACAACCTTTATAAAATCTACATGATATATTCACATAGCACATTGTAATTAGCTATCAAACAATTATTCACATTGTTCCTACCAACTTCTTTCTCTTCTATGTCTTTGTTAACTTAATATCATTAATAAAGTCAACTCAACTTATTACCCTTCGTCCCAGCTTATTAATCAATTTACGTCATTAACTGGACTCTATCATCATTAGTGAAATACCAACGTTGTTTCCCCGACTAGGGTTTATCGACAACACTTTGTGTTCTTCATTCAAAACTAACTTACATGCATTCAATTCCTAAGTTTAATACCATATACATTAGTATAGGTAGTATAGGAATAGTCTTAGTACATTCATTGAGTATATAAACTCAACTCATGTAGGTCTTGGAACAACTGAAGTTCAAAACCTAGATTTCTAACAAAACCCTTACTAAGACCGCTTGCTGGTGACAATACTAGGCAAGACTAGCATTTCTGCGGTGCCGATTAGCGATACCCATGTTTGGTCTCTGCTGACTGCGGTATGAGACTTCCTATATAAGTGGCTACTGGTATACCACTTTCTAGAAATTTATTATTACCTGTTGCCAAGCGTTAAGACACGGCATTTAATTTACACTATCTCAAGCGCCATGGCACTGGACCTCGATGCAGATTTTCTCTAACAGATAAAAATTTGGTGAGATTCTCGGAACCATAACTTCTTCGTTATAAGTCTAATTTGGTCCATTCAAAAGCCTACACGTCCTAAATGACATACTCTACGCGTTCATATAAGAATTTAACACTTTCAAATTTGTTAACTCAAAATTCACTATTGAGTTCATTTTCTAAGCGTTCGTAAACGTTAATGAGCGTTCAATGCTCGTTTTCTTCATTTTAAGTCGAAATCCGACGATTCTTGAGTCCACGACTCTTAAATACCCTATCTCACGTGTTGACATTGAAAAACAATGTTTCCAAGTCTCACGGTAACTTTCGACTACCAATCCGGAATTTCAACGTTTTCGACGTTTAACGTCTAATTACGTAAAATTTGCTATAACTTCGTTACTAGGGTTCTCTAAGGCAAATCACATGGAATACTCCATGGATTTCATATCTACATCTTAACCAAGCAAGATGCACATATTAACGTATTGATGGAGTTCAATTGTTTATCAACAATCAATCTTAACATCAATAATTTCATGATTTTAAGCTTTATCAAACCTTATGATTTCTATGATTCTATAACTTATAGTGATTGAATCTATGGTAAGTCATTCTTATTCCACCATACTAGACATACACCACCCATTTATAATTTTCCATTGTGACACCCTCAAATCCGGGCACTTCAACCCCATAGATTTGGTGTTGATTGTCCAAATAAATCATAACTAACTACCCATAAATAAAGGATATAATTAAACTAAAAAGTTTAAACAATTAATCTCCAATTAAAGGGTTACATCATCTAAATAAATCTCAGGTCATCTAACCTTTATTACAATCATTCGCAAAAAAATTAAAACATGATTATAACTAAATCCATTACATAAGCTTCATAAATAAAATATAAATTAAACGTTGTTGTCTAATCAAGCACTTTGCCCTTGCCCTTGCTTGTATAAAGCTTTTCAAACTTCGTAACTTCATCTGCATTATTTTGTGAAAGAGTGAGCAAACAATTTCCCACAAGAATGATAATATACAATAACGTTTTATGAATGACAATTAACTGAGCTTTCAATGGTAAAGTATTGTTACCAGAACAAGAAAATTAATTCAACAACTATGAGTTCAAAGGAATAATGAACGTTTAAGTTAACAATAGATAATAACATCAAAGAATATACTGAGGGTCACAAGACCACAAACTCTATTCTAGGTTTACAAGTATTTCTACTTTAACCTTTAACAGTCTAAAAGACTATAATCATCATCTATGTCCTAGGTTCACAGGTGTTTCTACTATAACCTTTAATAGTCTAAACGACTATATGGACCATCATTCCGTACTCCAGGTGATCAGCCCATTATACTATGTATTGTGCAAACATTTTAACGCTATTACGTAGCTCTAAAATAATCCCCTGATATAGGGTTGTTCATCTCAGCTTAGATTATCAGGTTCCGAACCAAAGGAAGTTTGGTTGGGAATTAACTTCAAAGGAAGTCTAGATTTTTAGAACACTCATCAACCAAGTACTGGTTGAATTAAATAGGAACCAATAACTATTCAAGGGTTTGATTATAATATCCTCCTGAACAAGGTATATCGATGAATCAATAAGGGCTAGAGTATTAACAATTTCTAAGTTGAACAAATGTTATCATTGACAACATGTTTTCAAAGTTGTGTGAGTACATAAACAAACCAAAGGAAGTTTGGTTTGGGTAGACTTCAAGGGTAATTTAGAGTTTAGAACATTCATCAACTAAGGATTAGTTGAATTGGTAAAGAATCGCTAAGCAACTTAGAGTTCAATATAATAACGTAAGATAGTACAATGATTTTGAAGAACGAAGATCAAACAACAGTTATTAGTAGCCGAATAAACACACTTCTTACAATAATAATACAGACTTTGAATAAAGAGATAAAGATTAACTAACTTGTTCAACAATAAATGAGTACAGACTTTGAATAACCAAGGTAATCTCGATTGGAATAAATAAACAAAGATTAACTAACTTGCTCAAGAATAAATGAGGGTTAAAGAACTTGCATGACAATAAATCGTTATACAAGAGATTAGAAATAGAGAATTTGCATAAGTATAACATAACAATGAAAAGTAACATTGCTGAATAATAAAGTAGCAAAGGTTAGGGAACTTGCCTCGTGCGTAGGTTAAACAATCACTACTCACGTTCACCCCAAGTCCTACACATACCATATGTATTGACAATATACATTAGTTACACTAACATTACTTTCATGAGTTGCTTTCTTACTTTTACTATAGCTACTAACTAAGTTTTAAGTTTAAATAACATCGCATCTTTTCATGAACATTACTTTTTAGCTTTATTACAACTACTTAAGTGATCATGTCATTGCACCACATACACATTAACAACTTGATACAACATCCTATTACATGTCCAACATGTTATCATTAAGTTATACTAATACACAAAGGATTGCACTTGCATTTGCGCATCCAAGCGCCCTCCGATTGGCTCCAAATACAGCAGGATCCTAAAGATGAACATTTTGACCCTTCATAACGATTTCAAATTGAAAACCTTAAAGAATAAAAGTTATAGGCCTATTCGTCCTCTTTCCGAATCATCTTGAATCACCTCAATCGGAGTTTGTATGAAAAGGTTATGGCCATTTTTCGATTTGTGCATGTCATCCTTGCACAGGGGCCGGGGACATCCGATAAAATTGGAACAATACAGAGAAGATTAGCATGGCCCCTGCGCAAGGATGACACGCACAAATCGAGAAATGGCCATAACGTTTTCATATGAACCCCGATTGAGGCGATTCAAGATGATTCGGAAAGAGGACGAATAGGCCTATAACTTTTATTCTTTATGGTTTTCAATTTGAAATCGTTATGAAGGGTCAAAATGGCCATCTTTAGGACTGTTATGTATTTTGAGCCAATCGGAGGGCTAGGATGTTGTATCAAGTTGTTAATGTGTATGTGGTGCAATGACATGATCACTTAAGTAGTTGTAATAAAGCTAAAAAGTAATGTTCATGAAAAGATGCGATGTTATTTAAACTTAAACTTAGTTAGTAGCTATAGTAAAAGTAAGAAAGCAACTCATGAAGGTAATGTTAGTGTAACTAATGTGTATTGTTAATACATATGGTATGTGTAGGACTTGGGGTGAACGTGAGTAGTGATTGTTTAACCTACGCACGAGGCAAGTTCCATAACCTTTGCTACTTTATTATTCAGCAAGGTTACTTTTCAGTGTTATGTTATATTTATGCAAATTCTCTATTTCTAATCTCTTATTTAACGATTTATTATCATGCAAGTTCTTTAACCCTCATTTATTGTTGAGCAAGTTAGTTAATCTTTGTTTATTTATTCCAATCGAGATTACCTTGGTTATTCAAAGTCTGTACTCATTTATTGTTAAGCAAGTTAGTTAATCTTTATCTCTTTATTCAAAGTCGATTATTATTGTAAGAAGTGTGTTTATTTGGCTACTAATAAATCATTGTTTGATCTTCGCTCTTCAAAATCATTGTACTATCTTACGTTATTGCAAATCAACTCTAAATTGCTTAGCGATTCTTTTACCAATTCAACTAATCCTTAGTTGATTAATGTTCTAAACTCTAAATTACCTTTGAAGTTCACCCAAACCAAACTTCCTTTGGTTTGTTTATGTACTCACACAACTTTGAAAGCATGTTGTCAATGATAACATTTGTTCAACTTAGAAATTGTTAATATACCTTGTTCATGAGGATATTATAATCAAACCCTTGAATAGTTATTGGTTCCTATTTAATTCAACCAAGATTTGGTCGATGAGTGTTCTAAAAATCTAGACTTCCTTTGAAGTTAATTCCCAACCAAACTTCCTTTGGTTCGGAACCTGATAATCTAAGCTGAGATGAACAACCCTATATCAGGGGATTATTTTAGAGCTACGTAATAGCGTTAAAATGTTTGTGCAATACAAAGTACAAAGGGCTGATCACCTGGAGTACGGAATGATGGTCCATATAGTCGTTTAGACTATTAAAGGTTATAGTAGAAACACCTGTGAACCTAGGACATAGATGATGATTATAGTCTTTTAGATTGTTAAAGGTTAAAGTAGAAATACTTGTAAACCTAGAATAGAGTTCGTGGTCTTGTGACCCTCAATATATTCTTTGATGTTGTTATCTATTGTTAACTTAAACGTTCATTATTCCTTTGAACTCATAGTTGTTGAATTAATTTTCTTGTTTCGGTAACAATACTTTACCATTGAAAGCTCATTTAATTGTCATTCATAAAACGTTATTATATATTATCATTCTTGTGGGCAAAAGATGGAATTAGAATTACGTTTAAGTTTGAAAAGCTTTATACAAGAGCAAGGACAAAGTGATTATTACCTTAAGAACTCTTAGGTAAACTTGAAAACTCTATTTTAGAGCAAAGCTTAAACTTTTAGTTTAAGTATATGGTTTGGTTGAGTCTAGATTTCTTTCTCTCTCAAAATATATGATTTGGCACACTTAAAAGAAAAACCCTAAAATGACTTGAAAACTCTAGCCTTCAAAGTATATGGTTTGGTTATAAGCAATTGAAATGGAAGGAAAAACCCTCAAATGACCAACTCTAGCCTTCTATTTATAAGCAATTGAAATGGAAGGAAAAATAGGCTTTATCCCCCACCTCCTTACTATTCCACACTTTGTCACCAAGTAAAATACTTGGTGACCAAGTGATATACTTATCTTGCACACCAAGTGGTTGGCCCACCACCCCATGGGTCATCCCCATGGGTTGCCCCATGGGTTTTACCCATTCGGTGACCCACTGGTTCGATCCACAGGTTCGGTTTTCTTGCATTTGGCTTAACCAATCTAATATTAGGGCCTTAATTGGGCTTAACACACTAATCCCTTGGGCTTGCTCATTCAATTGATTGGACTAAACATAATCCAACCCAAATGAATTAACATTAAGTCTTAACTTAATTCCATAATACGAATCGTAATTTATACGTATAATTCATGTATTTTCTCCGTATAATACTAGTACGATAATTGTATTGTACCCCGTATTAACTCATCGTATTATGCATAGATACTAAACAGTATCATCCTAGTATAACACACATTAAAATAACGAAATTCCTTCTACGCATTTCATTTCCTTCTCAGAAATCAATACACTTAACCCTTAGGTTTTAAGTCCGCAGGCAAAAACTTTGTTTGCCATAAATGAAATATTATTAGATATTTCATCTTATCTCGATAGTCATTATGCATTTCTTGGAATTTCAACATAATTCCCCGAATAGAAACGGATGAATAGTGTTTTTACAAAAATTTCTCGGAAAATATTTATTTTTGTCTTAGAAATTCTAAACAATTAATTCTAGTATGTAGCCAAATTACTAACCATATAAACACATCCTAGGTCATAGAACGACCTTCACATAGCTTACTCACAAAATAAATCCATTAAATTCATTTAATTCACATAATCAAATAAAATTTAATTGTTATAAAAATCCGATTTTTCTCGGGCGTTATAATCGTCCAATCTTTTCGACTCGGATTCACCACTTTCTCCAATATCTTTTTGACTTCTCTATTTGATACCTTAGCTTGTCTACTGGTTTGAGGATGATACGATGTAGCTATCTTGTGGTTGATACCATACTTGGCCAAAAGAGCAGTAAATGACTTATTGCAGAAGTGACTACCTTCGTCACTGATAATTGCTCTTGGTGTGCCAAACCTCGTGAAGATGTTCTTTTAAAAGAATTTGAGGACCACCTTGGCATCGTTTGTTAGTAGACCTGCAGCTTCAACCCACTTTGACACGTAGTCCACTGCGAGTAGAATGTATTGATTGTTCAATGACGAGGGAAATGGTCCCATGAAATCGATACCCTATACGTCAAAAATTTCCACTTCTAGAATCGTTTGTAAAGGCATCTCATTACGTTTTAAAATGTTGCCCACCCTTTGACACCTATCGCATTGTTTGACAAACTGGTGGGAATCTTTGAATAATGTGGGCCAATAAAAACCACATTACAGCACCTTCGCTGCTGTCCTCGCACTCCCATAATGCCCACCATACGTCGATGAGTGACACTCATGCAGAATATTCATCACTTCACTGTATGGGACACATCGTCGAATCATCTTGTCGGCGCACTACTTAAACAAATATGGTTCATCCCACATGTACCATTTCACGTCGTGAAGAAATTTCCTTTTCTGTTGTCTTGTGAGGTTAGGTGGTAGAATGTTGCTCACAACGAAATTTGCATAATCTCCATACCACATAATCTCTACTGAAATCCCAAACAGTTGCTCATATGGGAATGACTCATTAATCTCACATCTGTCATCTTTTACTTTCCCGTGGTTTTCCAACCTCGATAAGTGATCGGCTACTTGGTTCTCCGTCCCCTTTCTATCCTTTATTTCTAAGTCAAACTCTTGAAGTAGGAGAATCCATCGGATAAGGCGTGGTTTAGCATCCTTTTTCGCTATCAAGTACCAAATCGCTGCATGGTCTATATAGACTATCACCTTAGTCCCGGTCAAGTAAGCCCGAAATTTGTCAAACGCATACACCACTGCAAGCAATTCCTTTTCTGTGGTTGTGTAGTTCATTTGAGTTTCTGTAAGTGTTTTTCTTGCATAGTATATGGTGTGAAACACCTTATCTCTACGTTGGCCCAAAACAGCCCCAACCGCGAAGTCGCTCGCATCACACATAAGCTCGAATGGCATGCTCCAATCCGGTGCAACTATAACGAGGGCTGTAGTCAATTTCCTCTTTAATAAGTCAAAAGTCATCTTGCATTCTTCATCAAAGCTGAACGTCGCATCCTTCTCTAAAAGACTGCATAGAGGTTTTACAATTTTAGAGAAGTCTTTTATAAACCTCCTGTAGAACCAAAGCATGTCCCAAGAAACTCCTAATACCCTTAACTGAGTTTGGTGGAGGTAATTTTTCAATCGTTTCCAGCTTTACTTTATCAACTTCCAATCCTTGAGTCGATACCTTATGTCCCAAAATTATGCCCTCTTCAACCATGAAGTGGCATTTTTCCCAATTTAGTACGAGATTCGTGTCCTTACATCTTTGTAACACCATGACCAGATTCTGTAAGCAAATATCGAAGTTGTCCCCATAAACTAAAAAGTCATCCATGAAGACCTCAACATTTTTATCCACCATATCTGAAAAAATGGCCATCATACACCATTGGAAAGTTACAGGTGCATTGCATAGCGTGAATGACATCCTCCTAAATGCATATGTGCCGTAAGGGCACGTGAATGTGGTCTTCTCTTGATCTTCCGGAGCGATGACTATTTGGTTGTAGCCAGAGTACCCATCCAACAAACAGTAATATTGGTGTCCCGCCAATCTATCTAACATTTGATCAATAAAGGGCAGTGGGAAATGATCTTTCTGAGTTGCCTTGTTTAATTTTCTGTAATCCATGTAAACCCTCCAACCTGTCACTGTTCTAGTCGGTATTAATTCATTGTCCTCATTCTGTACCACTGTCATTCCTCCTTTCTTCGGCACGCACTGCACTGGACTAACCCATTTGCTGTCAGAAATAGGGTAGATGATGTCGGCATCTAGCCACTTCAAAATTTCCTTCTTCACAACTTCCTTCATAATTGGATTGAGTCGCCACTGTTGATCCACCATTGGTTTTGCCTCGTCTTCCATTAGGATCTTGTGCATGCAAAATGAAGGGTTGATTCCCTTTATATCCGCGATTGTCCACTCGATCGCTGACTTGTGTTCCCTAAGCACCCTCAGAAACTTTTCTTCCTACAATTTGTTAAGTGCAGTAGAAATAATAACAGGTAAAGAATTTGATTTGCCTAAGTATGCATACCTGAGGTTTTTAGGGAGTGGTTTAAGTTCCAACTTTAGTGGCTCTTCCAATGTTGGTTTCAGTTTTTCTGCAGTTACCTCCTCCGTGTGCAGTGGTTTAAACGGTGTTCTAAATCTAGAAACTTATGGCAATGAGTCTAGCATTTGTAGGTAATCCACCAATTCTGGATCGTCAACCTCTTCATCCCAAATAATGTTGTTTCTAACGGATCGTTTACCAAACTCTTGCTCATGTCATCACTAATGATTTCCTCAATTAAATCCATTCAAAAACATTCTTCCTCATCCATAAGGAATTTCATAGCCTTAAACACATTGAATTTTACTTCTTGATCTTGGACCCTCATAGTGAGTTCTCCCTTTTGTACATCTATGAGTGTCCTCCCTTTAGCCAAAAATGTTCTCCCTAGGATAATTGGGATGTTCTTGTCCTCCTCAAAATCCAGAATGATAAAGTCTGCGGGGAATATTAACTTATCCACTTTCACTAAGATGTCCTCTACTATGCCTCTCAGATATGTGACTGACCTATCCGCCAACTGTAAGGAGATGTTCGTAGGCCTTGGTGCAGGCAAACCCAATTCTAAGTATACTGACAATGGCATAAGGTTTACGCTCACCCCCAAATCACATAAACACCTGCTGAAATGCATATTCCCGATCGTGCATGGAATAGTGAAGCTCCTCGGGTCCTTGAGTTTTGGTGGTAATTTCTGCTGTAATATCGCACTACACTCCTCTGTTAATGTCACAGTTTCAAAATCATCCCATTTCTTCTTTCTTGACAGAATCCCTTTCATAAATTTTGCGTAGCTCGGCATTTGGTCTAGGGCCTCTGCAAATGGTATGTTGATTTGAAGTTTCTTGAAAATTTCCAAAAACTTAGAAAATTGCTTGTCTAATTTCTGTTTTTGGACCCTCTGCTGAACTGGTGGAGGTGGATAAACAATTGGCTTATTGTTTAGCTTTGTTTCCTTACCTTTCTTATCCTCACCTTTTCTTTCTACACTCACATCCCTATCATCAACTTTTTCATCCGGAGTTGCTGAATTTTCTGCATTAGTACCTTCGAGATATTTTCCACTCCACAATGTAATTGCTTGACACTATTCATGGTTACCCTTTGGATTTCTCTCTGTATCACTTGATAATGTGCCTTGTGGTCTATTATTCAATGCCAACGTAATTTTGACTATCTAATTCTCAAGATTCTTGATCGCCATCTCTTGTGATTTCATAGCCATCTCTTATGATTTCATAGCCATTTCTTGATTTTTCATAGCCATATCATTGCTAGTCATGTATTTTGTCAACAACTCCTCTAGATCTGATTTCCTTTCTTGATATTGAGTGGTTGTTCTTTGTTTCGAAAACCTTAGGGGATATGATTGTCATGGAGCTTGATTTTGCTGGTTGTTGCTCCATGAGAAATTCGGATGATTCCTATTTCCTTGATTGTATATGTTCTGGTATGTGTTCTGTGGAATTCTGTTGTAATTGTCGATGACCTGCACAGATGCTGGATTAATCGCGCATCGATCCGTTGGGTGCTCTCCTGCACACAACTCGCATATTATTGCCACTTGTTGTGCTTGTGCTTCTACTTGTGTTTGTGCAGCTATCACTAAATCCAACTTCTTTGAAATCGCAGAAATTTGTGCTTGCATAGCTGTCATACCATCTACTTCTAACACTCCAACTGCCTTCGCCTATGTCATTCTCGCTGTGGGCCACTGATAGTTATTAGCCGACATGGTTTCAATCAACTCGTAGGCTTCCTCATAACTCTTAGCCATGAATGCTCCGCCCGATGCTGCATCAATACTTGTCCTGAGATTCCCATGTAGTTTGTTGTAAAAGGTGTTCATTTGTGGCCACTGGGCCAATCCATGATGTGGGCATTTTTTGAGCAATTCTTTGTGTCTTTCTCAGGCCTCATATAATGACTCCCCATGTTGTTGTTCAAACATCGTTATCTCGTTCCTCATCTTCACAGTTTCCGCCGGTGGAAAGAATTTTGAAAGGAATTTCTGAGCTAAATCCTCCCATGTAGTTATTGAACCAGACGGTAGATAATGCAAGCAACTCTTCGCCTTGTCCCGTAAAGAGAATGGGAACAATCGAAGTCTCACCGCCTCATCCGAAACCCCATTGAACCTAAAAGTGTCGCACATTTCCAAAAAACTAACTAGATGCTCGTTCGGATCGTCATTTGCAAATCCCCCAAACTGAACTGAATTCTGGATCATTTGTATCATCCTAGGCTTAATTTTGAACGTATTCGCTGCTATTGCTGGCCTAGTGATGCTTGATTCCAGTTCAGTCACCTTGGGTGTTGCGAAGTCTCTTAATGTTTTTTGATCTTCGGCTGCCATTTCCTCTTCTTTCTCAGGTGTTTCAAATTCTTGTCTTGTTTCCTTGATCCACTTACTCAACCTCTGGAACCTTTTCTCAATGTCGTCCTCAAAAGGCAGGAAGTCTGGATTTTGGGACCGAGTTTGCATAAACTACTTTAAACCCTGAAATAGAAGAAACAGCACAAATAAAAAAAAATTGTCTAAGTAAAACTGGATTAATTAAACTGATATTGTAAAACGATTAAGAATTATACTAAATAGTTCCCGGCAACGGCGCCAAAAACTTGTTGGGTAAAATCTATATACGCACAACCCACAAGTATACGTGGTCAACAAGTAATACAGTGATGAGTAGAGTATCGTTCCCACAGAGACTAACTAGCAATATCCTTAACTTACAATTATCAATTTCCTATTAACCGTAATTTTATAACTCAATAACTGTAATTAAAGAATCTCAATTAAAGAATAATTAAACTAATACAGAATAATCACAAATATCACAATATGGAATTTCAAACAATTAATGAAGAATTAGACTTATGATTTCACCTTAAGCTTCACTTTGATTTTAACACCTTTATTCCAATTCAATGCACTATTCCAGTTTATTAACCAAGAACATGAACGTAGTATTAACCACCTCTCGATGCACTAATACCGTATTAACGTCAATCCACAATTAAGATAGAAATCCGTTAAACACCATAATCAACTAACCCACTATATCTCTATGTGAATTACAATTGAAGAAGGTTTAAGAATAAGTTCTCTATCCGATTACATTCGATGTCAAGCATATCTCTACCTTAACATTCATCACAATTAAGCTATTCACAAAATCATGAACACATGCTATATCAACTAGGTCTAGAATTGAACATCCTCTCTCGATTCCATCCAATTCCACAAAAAATTGTTGATCAGGCAATTCATAGATTCAAGCACAAATCAATATAGATAAACTGGAAATAGATTATTAAATTGAAAATCAAAGTTTACAAAATCATTGATTCACTCAAGGATCCATCACAAGCCTAAAAAGTGAATTAGTTCATGCTAAACAAAATAAACACTGAATAAATCATAGAAATCATCCTTAGATTACAAATAATAATCTAACACAAAGAATATTGAAAAACACCCTTCACGTAGACTAGAATTGTAATCATCCCAAAAAATCTCCTTCGAAATACTCCTCCACACTTGCTATCAAAAACTAAGCTTAGATCTTCGTAATATGTCTTCTCTCCGTCTAATTATTTTTCACTGAGTATATATTATCCAACAACCAAGTCCCAGTCGAATTCTCTATCACATAGAGTTACATTGCCATACAAATAGCTAAGATGCGTGCCCAAAAAGAAGTTCAATCACAACAGGACAATGCAGATTTTTCCACCTTACCTTACGGGGTATATAGTGTAAATTATCCATACGTGGCTACCTTCTCGCTAATCGAATTGAAACCCCCGACGACGAAGTGTATAGGAAATAATGATGATGCACCGCGGCAGGCATGTCTTCTGTCAGATGACTTTGCTGATTTTTAAGTTGTACTCCATTTTTTTTTTATCAATTATGCTCCAATTGACTTCAATTCAAACAAAATAGCTCCAAATGTACATTGAATGCGACAACCACCATTCTACACATGAAATAACATAAAACAAGTAAAAATTAGCATGATCACAAAGATTTTAGTAATAAATAAGCATGAAATGGATATTGAATCGCGTATATAAAATCCACTTATCATCGTGACCTCCCAAAAAGCGAGGAACCCGAATGAAGTTATCACAGGTAAGCTAATCATAAACTCGTGCGAAGTTTATACCTTATTTGATACTTGTTCTACCTATTCTTTTATTTCTCCTACTTGCGCTCAACGTTTAAATTTAATTCCAGAGAATTAAACTTTGACTTACCTATTGAAACTGCGTTGGGAGAAACCTTCATTACATCGACTGTTTATAAGTCTTGTTTGATTCAAATCGGCAACCGAACGTTACCTGTCGATCTTATCTCTTTGAAAATACTTGCATTCGATGTGATTTTAAGGATTGATTGGTTAACCACTCATCATGCTAAAATTGATTGTTTTCGTAAGGTTGTTAGCTTTTATATTCCTAACCAACCTATTATGCAAATTCAAGCAACCAAACCATTAAAGTCAATTACTGTCATATCAAGCCATAAAGCTATTCGTTTATTGAAAAACGGATGTTAAGCTTTCTTAGCCCATGTCACAGATTTAAACAAAAAATACATCAGTCTTGAATAATATTTCTATTGTTAATAAATTTCCTGACGTATTCCCTGAAGAACTTCCTGGCCTACCCCCAGAGCGTGAAATTGAACTTTGTATCGACCTTGAACCCGGTACAAAACCTATTTCCAAAGCCCCATATCGAATGGCTCCTATTGAACTTCAAGAGTTAAAGACCCAACTGTAGGAATTGTTAGACATCGGTTTCATTCGTCCTAGTACGTCTCCTTGGGGTGCTCCTATTTTATTCGTGAAGAAGAAAGATGGGAGTATACGACTTTATATTTGTGAGACCCCAGATTTTATGAATAAAGATTTAAATTTCTCGAAATATTTTTTTTGAATATTATGGTGTGGATTTGATATAATGTTATAGTTGTGGGTAATATTTACAAAATTTGCAAAGTAAGCAAGTGGTTATATAATATTCGATTGGTCGGGGAATATTCATTTTAACAGGAATATTCAGTGATGGCACAATCATTGGTGGACCCTACAACTAAGTATTTTCAGTAGTAAGAAAACGATGTAATTATCTTTTATTAAAAATAACGGCAAAAGTGTTACCTTTAAAACTGTTGAACTACCCGGTAGTAAAAGTACAGTAATACGCATGGTTGCATAGTAGCACACGGTATTGGTTATTGATGCTTACGTGAGAAGTTACTCAGTTATACTCAATTATTGCTACAGTAATTATTGTATCATATCTCTCATATTATTGATTCGATTATTGTCACAGTATCATCTGCGTAATATGTTATATTATTAAATCAATAATTGAGACGACAAAGTTATTCATATTATTAAATTGCAATATTTATAATGTCTAGAAGTTCTGTCAAGGAGAGGTTTGGTCACCTAATTACGCGCCAATAGGGAGAAATCCTTATTGTAAAGCCCCCTCTTTCCTGGGAACGACCTGGTTGTTAAATATTGTGAGTTATAATATTAATGATGAATAAGTTCGTGTTGATTAAAGATGAAATTGATAGTTCCATTGTGTTGGAATTATTAGTGTTAGTGGTAATCGACATTTATTTCGATATTAATTGATGTCTGGAAGTTATACTGACCAGTTGGGTAATTAATCGGATAAATGAGCAATTAATTGCTATTAATTGACATGATTATAACTATTTGTTCACATGTGTGTACTATTGATTCACATTCTTGTACTATTAGGGGAGTTGGTGCAAGATTGATAATACTTGCATGACCAAGTTAAAATGGAGGTATAGATGGAGGTACTATACTGTAATTCGTATTTTCACATGATTATAACTATTGATTCACATGATTGAACTATTGATCCACATTATTTACTATTAGGGAAGGTGATGCAAGTTTGATAATACTTGTAAGACTAAATTAAAAATGAAGAAAAAAAGGAAGGTATTATACTGTAATATTTTGAGCCCCAAAACGTGCAATTATCGAAACTATATTTTCCTATAAATAGAAGCTCATTCTTCCTTCATTTATCACCAATTCACTAAAGCTTTAGAGCAATTATTATAGAGAGAAAGAAGAAGAGAAGTCTGCTACCTCATTATTCCAATATCCAGTTTCTTCTAAGGTAAGGGGTATTATTCTTTCGTATTCATGAAGAGAATTATTTTCATTCAATACTCGTAAGAGCTGTTATTCCATTCTTTATTATTATGTTAGAATAACCTGTATATGCGAAGTACCGCATACATGGTGAAATTCTTCTGTTATTCAATTCATTATTATTCTGTTGGAATAACCTGTCTGTGCGGTCTATCGCATGCCTGGTGAATTTAGTTGTTATTCCATTCTTTATTATTATATTGGAATATCCTATCTATGCGTATTATGCATGACCTGGTTCCACTATTTATTATTCTATTGGAATAACCTGTCTATGCGAAGTACCGCATACATAGTGAAATTCTTCTGTTATTCCATTCTTTATTATTCTGTTGGAATATCCTATATGTGCGTATTACGCATGACCTGGTTCCATTATTTATTATCTGTTAGAATAACCTGTCTGTGCGGTATATCGCATGCCTGGTGAATTCTGTTGTTATTCCATTCTTTATTATTCTGTTGGAATATCTTATGCGTGGTGGATTTCGCATGACTGGTTCCATTCTTTATTATTACATTTGGGAATAACTCGTATGCATGCGATCTATCACATGCATGGTGAATTCTTCTATTATTCCATTCTTTATTATTCTGTTGGAATAACCTGTCTATGTGGATTACCACATGCATGGTGAATGATCCTTTGTATTCATTCCTTATTAAATTGTGGAAATGATATGTCTACGTGGATTACCGCATGGCGGGCGAAAATCCATTTGCAGTTTCATATATTCTATTATACTCAGTTGGTTAAAGTTTTGGCTTCTATACTCCATAAATTTGTAGAATATCCTGGATATTTGCGCTTCATCCAGTATCTTTTCATGGAAATATTCTTCTGAGCATTCTTGAATTTTACTCCACAAAGCAGTATCATGTTGACAATTTGGACGTTTTTGAGTTCAGGATAAATTAACTTATAAATCTTTAAAATTTAATTCTTGAACTTGTTTTATTGAATTATTATGTCATTGTCATCATCCTCATGTTTATATTATGTTGAAAGTCATATGTGGCCTGTAGTGCATAGATGGACTTGGTATGATTATGACCAAGGATTATTCGGTATAGTCATGATCGTAATGTTACAAATGATGTGGTAAAAGTCCTCATTGGCCCGTAGTGTATTGATGGACAGTTGTTGGCATGATCATGATCATTGATGAAAACACGAATATCCTTGGCCCGTAGTGCATGGATAATTTGTGGTCGTGATACTAATGAATATCCTTGGCCATAGTGCAGGGATGATGTGGATTATTTATTAAGTTGAATCTCAGCGATAAAAGTGATAAAAAAACCTTTTAAATCATAGAAGATAGTAGATTTTATTCTCTACTTCACTCTTCTAATGGATTGCTTATTCCATTGCAGTTAAACTTGATGTCTATTTTATTTTATCAGTTTAACATTGTTGAAGACTAATGATAATTTATTCTGCATTATCTTAGTCATATTATTTCTTACTGGGCTAGTTGAGCTCACCCTTTCTTTCACTTTGTTCTCTTGAGAAATGAGAATATAATTTGGGACTTAGTCTGGGGGACAGAGTGTGGTCCAGATAATAGCATTAGTAGTCCTCACTATTCTGTTAAATAGTGTAATAATAAATGTAATGAGGACTCCATTAAATGTGGATATTGTCTAGATGACAATATCTGTATTAAAACTCATAGCATATGTTTTGTTGTATTTTACATGACAGTTGTATAATTAAGTTTTTATTTGTATTTTTTACCATGTATTTGGCGACTCAAGATGGCTGATGTATACCTATTTTGGGGGCATCACAGTTGGTATCAAAGCTTAGGGATATGATCCCTGGCTGAGACGTGAGACAAGAACTAGGAGGGGAGAGATGGGGAATTCCTTCGCTAGTATGACCTACCTAAGTTTATTTGGTATTTAATTGGTCGGTCAGAGTATAGGGATAATATGTGATATATTAATTAACCCTTGTTTTATGACAGTGTTTGAAAATGGCATCTAAAAATGTTGAGATCAGCAATAAAGCACATGAGACCGTTGAGTCACCAACGATCAATACCCAGGATAATGTGCAACAGAAAGACAATAATCCTCAAGTAAATAACAACACTGATCAAATGATGAACTATGGGATGTTCAGAGGCTTTATGCAATTCATGCAACATCAGGTAAGAGAGACTCATGTTCAAAATATAGGTGGAAATAATGGCAACCCACTATCGGTCATTGCTAAGCAGTTTAAGGAGCTGGGACCGCCGGAGTTTTTTGGAAAGCCAGAACCACTTAAGGCAGAGACGTGATTAAAGCAGATCACCAAGATATTTGATGTCTTGGAATGCTCAGAGGAGCAAAAGGTTCCCTTCGCCACCTTTATGTTGCGTGAAGAGGCAGATTATTGGTGGGAATCTGTAAAGCGTACCCAGCTTGACGCACCCAAGATGTCTTGGGAGAAGTTCCAAGAGTTATTCAATGACAAGTACTTTCCTGAAAGTATTCATCACATGAAGGAGGTGGAGTTTATCAAGTTGGAGCAAAATAATATGACCGTGTCGCAATACGAGGCTAAATTTGCGGAGTTATCCCGGTTTGCATTCCATTTGGTCGATAGTGAGGAGCGAATAACGCGAATGTTTCTAAGAGATTTGAAACCCGATATACGTCAATACCTCATTTCTCACAAACTTTGTTTATATTCAGATGTTGTGAATAGGGCTCAGTTATTGGAGTTAGATAATGAGTCCGGACAACCAAAAGGCAACGACCAACAACACGAAAATAATCGTACCGGTGGCAACGGCCATCGAAACAACGATAACCATCGTGGGGGAAATTATCATGCCAAGAATGGTAACCACTTCGGTGGTAATCATGGCCAAGATAATAGGAGTGGAAATTTCAAGAAGAGAAGGTTCAACAATGATTGAAAGACAACAGCACCAACACCCGTTTTCAAGGAAGGAGAACGACCACCAATTGCATGCTTCAAATGTGGAGGGGAGGGACATATCAGTCCAAACTGCGTGATGCAGTCCAAAGCATGTTACAATTATGGAAAAGAAGGTCACCTAGCCCAATTTTTTCGTGCACCAATGTCAAGTCCAGCTGGGACGGTGGCACTAAAGGCGGATACGGACAAAACAAAGTCGGTGGTTTCAGGAAGAGCGTTTTTCGTGACTTCTCAAAAAGCGAGTAACCCGAACGAAGTTAGCACGGGTTAGTTAATTATAAATTCTTACGAAGTCTATACCTTATTAGATACCGGTTCTTCCCATTCTTTTATCTCTCTTGCTTACACTCAACGTTTAAATTTGACCCCAGAGAAGTTAGACTTTGACTTATTTGTTGAAACTTCGTTAGTAGAAACCTTCGTTACCTCCACTGTTTATAAATCTTGTTAATTTAAATCGACACTTTCACGTTACCTGTCGATATTATCTCTTTGAAAATACATGCCCTTGATGTGATTTTAGGAATCGATTGGTTAACTACTCATCATGCTTTTCATAATGTTGTTAGCTTTCATATTCCTAACCAACCTGCTATGCGAATTCAAGCAACTAAACCACTAAAGTTAATCACTGTCATATAAAGCCATAAGTAAAGAGCCCCGAGCCTTTCGCTGGTGACTTCCAAGTCTTGGAATACACCGAAGCCAGAATATCCGTAGGGGACGTTGTGAATAACAGTGGCAAGTTGATAGGTATCAATGTGACGTGCTATCCAAGTCTTGGATGAGAGTCATAGTTTTTTTTTTCTATCGTTAATAAATTTCCTGACGTATTCTTGAAGACTTATTAGCTTACCCCTAGAGAGTGAAATCAAATTTTGTATTGACCCCAGTACAAAACCCATTTCTAAAACCCTCAAATATTTCTTTAACTAAAATGATAGTATAATTTGCCAAAGACGTTGGCTTCAGCTGTTGAAGATTACGATCATACCATTTAATATCATTGTGGAAGAGAGAACGTGGTAGCTGAAGCGTTGAGTAGAAGATCGTATGCGTTTACGAGTGCGATGTTGTTAACACAAAAAACCCATTTTGTATAACTTACAAATGATGAAGATAGAGTTAAAGACTCTAGGGACCCACGTGAAGATAGCAAATATACGATTAGAATTGACTTTAATCGATAAAGTTAAAGTCGCTCAAACTACACACCTGGAGCTGATGAATGTGAAGAAGAAGGTTCAAGAGGGCGTTATTCTAGAAGCAAGAATCGATGAAGAGAGGAAATCTCAACCCTCAATTTTATTGGCCCATTTGAAATCCTTGATCGAGTAGGAACTGTGGCCTATAGACTCGTTTTACCGCCAAGTATGTTGCGTGTTCATAACGTTTTTCACGTATCGTTATTAGTAAAAACTTAGTCTTGGGGGACTTTGGAGCCAAATTTTGGAATAATTAATGAATTTGAAAAATTATGAAATCATGGGAGTTTTATAGAGCATGTTACAAGCTTTCCATAGCCTCAAAAATGGACTAATTCTGATAACGGATGAAGAAGTTATGAAGATTTGAAGTATGTGTGTCAAAAGTTGCAAAATCTGGAAAATTGGAGTTAAGTGCCAAAGGTCGAGCGCCTAGGCACTAGGCTCGGCGCTTAGAATCTGTTCTTGGGTGCTTAGGCGCTTGCCCAAGGCCAAATTTGGGCGCCTAGGCGCTGGTCAAGTGTTAAGCCAAAATCTGTCCGAACGTCCTTTAGTAAATTGGGCATAACTTTTTCATACAAACTCCGATTGAGGTGATTCAGGATGATTCGGAAAGATAACGAGTAGACCTAAAACTTTCATTTATTATATTTTTAAAATTTGAGGTCGGTATCAAGGCCTAAAATGGCTATGTTAGGGACTAATGTGCATTCAGAGGCAATCGGAGGACATCGGGCATGCACGTCTGTAACATGTAATATTTTCGACGATAAAGGTATTCAAGGTATCCTCACCTCTTCGGCATACCAGGTAAGTACAAAAATTTTGAGGGAAAAATTTCATAAGGAGGGGAGATTGTGAGACCCCAGATTTTATGAATAAAGATTTAAATTTCTCAAAATATTTTTTTTGAATATTATGGTGTGGATTTGATATAATGTTATAGTTGTGGGTAATATTTACAAATTTTTCAAAGTAAGCAAGTGGTTATATAATATTCGATTGGTCGGAGAATATTAATTTTAACAGGGAATATTCGTATGACGACACAATCATTGGTGGACCCCACAACGAAAGTATTGTCGTAGTAAGAAAACAACAGAATTATCTTTTATTAAAAATAACAGCGAAAGTGTTACCGTTAAAATTATTGAACTACCCGATAGTAAAAGTACAGTAATACGTGTGGTTGCATAGTAGCATACGGTATTGGTTATTGATGCTTACGTGAGAAGTCACTAAGTTATACTCAATTATTACTATAGTAATTGCTGCATCATATCTCTCATATTATGGATTCGATTATTGTCACAGTATCATCTGCATAATATGTTATATTATTAAATCAATAATTGAGACGACAAAGTTATTCATATTAATAAACTGCAATATTTACAATGTCTATAAGTTCAGTCAATGAGAGGTTTGGTCACCTAATTGTGCGCCAATAGGGAGAAATCCTTATTGGAAAGCCCCTTTTTTTCTTGGGAACGACCTGGTTGTTAAATATTGTGAGTTATAATGTTAATGATGAATAAGTTTGTGTTGATTAAAGATGAAATTGATAGTTCCATTGTGTTGGAATTATTAGTGTTAGTGGAAATTGATATTTATTTCGATATTAATTGATGTTTGGAAGTTTTACTGACCAGTCGGGTAATTAATTGGATAAATGAGCAATTAATTGCTATTAATTCACATGATTATAACTATTTATTCACATGTGTGTACTATTGAATCACATTCTTATACTATTATGGGAGTTAGTGCAAGATTGATAATACTTGAATGACTAAGTTAAAAATGGAGGTATAGATGGAGGTACTATACTGTAATTCATATTCTGTTGTTATTCCATTCTTTATTATTCAGTTGGAATATCCTGTCTGTGCGGATTTCGCATGACCTGGTTCCATTCTTTATTATTTTTTTGGGAATAACCTGCCTGTGCGGTCTATCGCATGCATGGTGAATTCTTCTGTTATTCCATTCTTTATTATTCTGTTGGAATAACCTGTCTTTGTGGATTACCACATGCATGGTTAATGGTCCTTTGTATTTATTCCTTATTAAATTGTGGTAATGATGTGTCTAAGTGGATTACTGCATGGCGGGCGAAAATCAATTTGCAGTTTCATATATTCTATTATACTCTGTTGGTTAAAGTTTTGGCTTTTATACACCATGAAATTTTATAGAATATCCTGGATATTTGCACTTCATTCAGTATCTTTTCATGGAAATATTCTTCTGAGCATTCTTGAATTTTACTCCACAAAGCAGTATCATGTTGACAATTTGGACGTTTTTGAGTTCAGGATAAATTAACTTATAAAACTTTAAAATTTAATTCTTGAACTTGTTTTATTAAATTATTATGTCATTGTCACCATCCTCATGTTTATATTATGTTGAAAGTCATCTGTGGCCTGTAGTGCATAGATGGACTTGGTATGATTATGACCAAGGATTATTCGATACAGTCATGACCGTAATGTTACAAATGATGTGGTAAAAGTCCTCATTGGCCCGTAGTGCATTGATGGACAGTTGTTAGCATGATCATGACCATTGATGAAAATACAAATATCCTTGGCCCGTAGTGCGTGGATAATTTGTGGTCGTGATACTAAATAATATCCTTGGCCGTAGTGCAGGGATGATGTGGATTATTTATTAATCTGAGTCTCAGCGATAAAAGTGATGAAATGATATTATTTGTGGTCGTGATATTATGTCATTGTCATCATCCTCATGTTTATATTTATTGCTTATTTTGCTGCAGTTAAACTTGATGTCTATTGTATTTTATCAGTTTAACATTGTTGAAGACTAATGATAATTTATTCTGCATTATCTTAGTCATAATATTTCTTACTGGGCTAGTTGAGCTCACCCTTTCTTTCACTGTTCTCTTCAGGAAATGAGGATATAGTTGGGACGAGTCGGGGAACGGAGTGATGGTCCAGATGATAGCATTAGTAGTCCTCACTATTCTGTTAAATAGTGTGATAATAAATGTAATGAGGACTCCATTGAATGTGGATATTGTCTAGATGACAATATCTGTATTAAAACTCATAGCATATGTTTTGTTGTATTTCACATGACAGTTGTATAATTAAGTTTTTATTTATATTTTTTACCATGTATTTGGCGACTCAAGATGGGTGATGTATACATATTTTGGGGGCATCACAGTTGGTATCAAAGCTTAGGGATATGATCCCTGGCTGAGATGTGAGACGAGAACTAGGAGGGGAGAGACGGGGAATTCCTTCGCTAGTATGACCTACCTAAGTTTATTTGGTATTTAATTGGTCGGTCAGAGTATAGGGATAATATGTGATATGTTAATTAACCCTTGTTTTATAACAGTGTTTGAAAATGGCATCTAAAAATGTTGAGATCAGCAATGAAGCACATGAGACCGTTGAGTCACCAACGATCAATACCCAGGATAATGTGCAACAGGAAGACAATAATCCTCAAGTAAATAACAACACCGATCAAATGATGAACGATGGGATGTTCAGAGGCTTTATGCAATTCATGCAACATCAGGTAAGAGAGACTCATGTTCAAAATATAGGTGGAAATAATGGCAACCCACTGTCGGTCATCGCTAAGCAGTTCAAGGAGCTCGGACCGCCGGAGTTTTTGGGAAAGTCAGAACCACTTAAGGCGGAGATGTGGTTAAAGCAGATCACCAAGATATTTGATGTCTTGGGATGCTCAGAGGAGCAAAAGGTTCCCTTCGCCACCTTTATGTTGCGTTAAGAGGCAAATTATTGGTGGGAATCTGTAAAGCGTACCCAGCCTGACGCACTCAAGATGTCTTGGGAGAAGTTCCAAGAGTTGTTCAACGACAAGTACTTTCCTGAAAGTATTTGTCACATGAAGGAGGTGGAGTTTATCAAGTTGGAGCAAAATAATATGACCGTGTCACAATACGAGGCTAAATTTACGGAGTTATCCCGGTTTACATTCCACTTGGTCAATAATGAGGAACGAATGACGCAAATGTTTCTAAGAGGTTTGAAACCCGATATACGTCAATACCTAATTTCTCACAAACTTTGTTTATATTCAGATGTTGTGAATAAGGCTCATTTATTGGAGTGCGATAATGAGTCAGCACAACCAAAAGGCAATGACCAACAGCACGATAATAATCGTACTGGTGGCAACGACCATCGAAACAATGATAACCATCGTGGGGGAAATTATCATGCCAAGAGTGGTAACCACTTCAGTGGTAATCATGGCCAAGATGGGTGATGTGTACCTATTTTGGGGGAGTCACAATTTTTGTGTGGAATCTAATGATTAAGTCTAAGGTGAACATACCCTGAAATGGGGTTATACGATGGGTTGATCACCTACATATGGAAGAGGTAGTTTGCTTTCTTGGTGATTGTAAACTGATCGTGATAGAAGGGTTTATGGTGAAATGTTGTTAAACCTAGTAAGAGTTCATGGTCGATTTGACCCCTCAGCAAAAGTATGAAATGTTTTAAAGGAATCTTTATATTCCTATTTATTCCTTCTACTTCATAATTCTTGATAAGTTATGATGGTTAGGGAATGTGTGAAAGATAAGAAATTCTTTGAAGAGAAGTTGAGAAGAAGAGTAAGCTAAAATTTTGAGGATGAAATTCTGTGAAGAAGGGGTGAATGTGATGACCCAGGTACATGTGTGGTTTTAAGAAATTCCGAGGACGAAATTTTTATAAGGAGGGAAGAATGTGACAACCCAGAGAATTAGATTATCCAGAATTTAAGTTTAAAGATTTGACGATAATATGTCGTGAAAAGTTAAGTAAGCCGATTAAAGTTTTTCTTTAAAAATGTGCAGAAATCAGAAAAAATAAAAATAACGAAAAGTACTGTTATGTACTTTTCATTCATTTAGCTATGTTAGGGGAAAACGTGAAGGAAAACGCTTAACGTCAAAAAGTGTTTTTCAATTTTTCAAAGTTCTGAAGAATGCGTAAAAGTTAATCTCTAAGAAAAAGACAAAATATCCAAAAATAATTGGATTTCGAGAATCGCAGTTTTTAAAACTGTCGGACGAATTCCACAAGACGGAAGCACGAAGCTTCCAAGAGAAGCTTCGTGAATAGTAAGGAGCTGTGAATAGTAACTTTGGGGGTGAAATGACTATTTTGCCCCTAGCCTTGGTTTTCTATATAAAGAGAGCCTTAGCTCATTTGTTGGTGATTTTGAAAATCACAAACACTTGAGAGAGAGAGAGAGAGTTTAGATGAAGAGGAGAAGGAAGAGGAAAAGCTAGCCCGAGTGCAAACTTTGTCCAACGGAAGAAGATTAAAAAAGAAAGGTAATCCAAAACCTAGTTTAATATAAATGAGAATAGAAGTAAAAGATGTTAAGAATGATTTTCATATGGTTGAAATCATGAGAAAAAGAAGAAATAAGAATTAGAAGTTTAGTTTATAAATTTCTTAAGGAAGTATGAGTTTCGTAATGAATTTGAGTGATCCGAATGAATCATATGAACGATTCAGTGAAATAGGTAAGGAATGGTGTTTTATAAGACCGAATTCCAAGAAAAAGTGAAATCGTAATCAAAATATCGATTAAAAATAAAGAACGCGAAGAACACACGAAGAACGTTGTTGATGGACAAATTTAAAACCATCGTAGTATAATTTATTGTTGATGGACAAGTTTAAAACTATAGCATATAAGTAAGTTGCTTATTGCTTGGTTAGGAGTGATAGAAATGTTCATGAAGAACGAATTAAACTTAGCTATAACGAAGTTATGGTAAAAATTACGTAAAAGATGAACGAGAAGTAGAAAGTATATAAATGAACCCGAATATATAGGGTTTTATAAGAATGTAAGAGAACTTAGAAAACGTGAGTTGTGGACTCAAAAATGAACGAATTTTGAGTTCGGATGACCAAATTACGGATGAACAAACGAAGAACGTTAATAATATAAAATGAACGAGCAATGAAATTTAAGCCGATCGAATGGAATGTTAATGGATTCAGAATAAATTTATGTCCAAGGGAAGTTGAAGTACGTAAGATTAGAAAGAGAATGGCTTTGGAACGACCTCGTTCTGAGTTATAACGAATAAGTTATGAGATTATAAAGTAAGCCTCTCAAACCAGTTCAAGACTTAGAAAAAATTTACAAGTTCTAGGCCTGGTGCCACAGCGCCAGTTAAGCCTTGGGAGGCGGTGCCACATCGCCAACCCGGGCAATTAGCTACTGCTGAGTGGTGCTGCAGCGTGGGGAGAAAGGAAGGGGACCAGCGCCGCAGCACCGGTGTAGAGCAAGACCCAGTGATGAGCTTTTAATTGCTCAAATCCTGGGGGAAGTGTAAGGAAAGCTAATGAACGTGTAGTTAACATAATGTAACACTTAATCAAGTTACTTAAACCTTAAATGAAGGTTGAATAGAAAGATTGAATGGGATTAAAAGATAAAGAATGTAAACAAAAATTACAAAATTGATATCCGGGGACCGTAGTCGCGATAAAACGAATGTGGGGGATTGCTATAATTGTGATTCGTTAGACGTTGAGTGATGAGGGTAATGAATAACATTTTGATGTTATGTTATAGTAATGAGAGATAAGTGTAAAGCGTATAGACGCTGTGAACGCAACGCTGTTGGGATGAACGATCGGTCTTAGCATACAACGAATCATAAGGCTTCGACTTTAAGAAAGAATAATTAATGTGGGGTTCATATAATGGATAACGAATGAAAGCGATTAAAACCTTAGGTAAAGGTTGAATGGGAGTTTAAGAGACGAGCAACGTAAACGTTGAATACGTAAATGATTCTCGTGAATCGTATTCGCGTCGAGCGAACGTTTTGAGTATACATTGGTTGTATGACTTAAATGTTGACGAATTTAGTAAATAAGATATGAATTATCAAGAAAGCCATAACAAATGGTAATAAGATTAATGAAAGTCTGAATGTGAGTCAGATAGAGAATGTTAGAATGAGATGTAAGCTTTAAACACTTTAACCAACATGAGGGTTGAGTGTACGCAAATATTAAACGGGCAGAACCTACACCCCGTGTATGGTTTGACCGTAAGGTAATGAAGACCAATGATTAAACTTGTGAACGATGAAGAACTGAATTAAAGACAATGATGTATATCGTTAAGAAGCAGAATAATGATTAAAACTTGGATGACGTTCCAATTCGAGTGAACCAGACGTTGTAAGATAAGAATAAGGTAATGTAAAATGCTTAACGCTATGAATGCGTAGAATTAATATTGAATGATCATTTTGAGTATACAAAAGACTGTATGACTTAGACGATAAGGAATGAATCTTGAAGTATGGCATTTAGTTGCCAGAAAGTCATAAGGAATGAGAAGTCAACTTAACGAACGCTATAGTTTTAATGGTTCGGATAAGTTAAGATGAGTTTAGGTTGTAGTACATGTAATATCCCCAAACTCGGGTCCTAAATCACCACGGATCTGGCATACTAATTCTATAACTATTTCGGAAGATATAAACATAAATTGTTTATACAATACACTTTACGCATTAACCCAAGGTCGAAAACCTTCACATAATACCTGAATCAATATCCTATCTAACATACAAAGTTATTATCATACAATAATGTTACAAACTTTATCTGCACATGTAAACTAAAGATGGACTTGTCTTTGACCTTTCTTGTATCCGACGTATTCGCCTTAATCTGCAATGTTTATCATGATATAGCAAGGGTGAGCATAAGTTTGCCCAGCAAGTATAAGTTTATTTGAGGATATATCATGATTGAAAGAATTTGAATAATAAGCTGGATATAATTCAAAAATAAAGTTATGAATTAGCATGAACAAATTTTAAGACTGAACGGACATTAAACATGGACATATCAAATATATCTGGATCGAATGGTAATGAAGGTGATCAGCCTTTCATACCTGATACATGCAGTAGGCACAGAGTGCAATTTAATAATTCTTAAACATGGCAATCAGAAATGATTAACCACAAGTATATTTGAATGAAACAACTCGAGGTCGAGTTTAAGAAAAACTTGCCTGAACCGTTGATTACCGCTATGAAATCTAATAAGCTTTGACTAAAGACCTAATATATAAATAATATCGATATACAAATTAGAATAATATCAGTAATGTATAATACAATTATATATATATATATATATATATATATATTCTTAGAACAACCTAAACACATAACATATAACCCTATCAGTCTATACAGCACATAATGTGAGACCCCAAATTTTATGAATAAAGATTTAAATTTCTCAAAATATTTTTTTGAATATTATGGTGTGGATTTGATATAATGTTATAGTTGTGGGTAGAATTTATAAATTTTGCAAAGTGTGTAAGTTGTTATAAAATATTCGTTTGGTCAGGGAATATTCTTTTTGTCAGAAATATCCGTACGACGGCACAATCATTGGTGAACCTACAACAGAAGTATTATCGTAGTAAGAAAAACGACAGAATTATCATTTTATAAAAATAACGGTGGAAGTGCTACCGTTAAAACTATTGAACTACTCTATAGTAAAAGTACAGTAATACGCGTGGTTGTATAGTAGCACACGGTATTGGTTATTGATGCTTACGTGAGAAGTCACTCAGTTATACTCAATCATTGTTACAGTAATTGTTGCATCATATCTCTCATATTATTGATTCGATTATTGTCACAGTATCATCTGCATAATATGATGTATTATTAAATCAATAATTGAGACGACAAAGTTATTCATATTATTAAATTGCAATATTTACAATGTCTAGAAGTTCTGTCAAGGAGAGGTTTGGTATCTAATTGCGCGCCAATAGGGAGAAATCCTTATTGGAAAGCCCCCTCTTTCCTTGGAATGACCTGGTTGTTAAATATTATGAGTTATAATATTAATGATGAATAAGTTTATGTTGATTAAAGATGAATTTGATAGTTCTATTTGTGTTGGGATTATTCGTGTTAGTGGAATTCGACATCTATTCCGATGATAATTGATGTCTGGGGGTTATATTGATAAATCGGGTAATTAATCGGATAAATGAGCAATTAATTGCTACTAATTCACATGCTTATATAACTATTTGTTCACATGTGTGTACTATTGAATCACATTCTTGTACTATTAGGGGAGTTGGTGCAAGATTGATAATACTTGCATGACTAAGTTAAAAATGGAGGTACTATATTGTTATTCATATTTTCACATGATTATAACTATTGAATCACATGATTGAACTATTGATTCACATTATTTACTATTAGGGGAGGTGGTGCAAGTTTGATAATACTTGCAGGACTAAATTAAAAATGAAAGAAGAGTTGGATGTATTGTACTATAAATTTTCGAGCCCCAAAACATGCAATTATCGAAATTATATTTTCCTATAAATAGAAACTCATTCTTCCTTCATTTCTCACCAATTCACTAAAGCTATAGAGCAATTATTATAGAGAGAAATTATAGAGAGAAAGAAGAAGAGAAGTCTGCTACCTCTCTACTCCAGTATCCAGTTTCTTTCTATGGTAAGGGGTATTATTTCTTTCGTATTCATGAAGAGAGCTATTGATAATTCATTCCTTATTATTCTGTCGGAATAACCTGTATATGCGAAGTACCGCATACATGGTGAAATTCTTTTGTTCTTCCATTCTTCATTATTATGTTGGAACAACCTGTTTATGCGAAGTACCGCATACATGGTGAAATTCTTCTATTATTCCGCTCTTTATTATTCTGTCGGAATATCTTGTCTGTGTGTTTATGTCGGACCTGGTTCCATTATTTATTATTCTGTTGGAATAACCTGTCTGTGTGGATTACTGATGAGTAGGTTTTTAAACCATGAATTGTGCTCAGTTGGTGTGTTTTTATATTGGTTTTTATGCATTTTGTATGTTACTGTTGATGGGTTTTTCGTTTAATGTAGGAAAAGCAGAGGCGTCTTGCAGTTGGAAGCTTTTAAGGATGTGTGAAAAGTTGATGAGTTCATTGATGGTCCGGCCACGACAAAGACCATGGGGAGCTACTGAAAGTGCGTTGGAATTGGATTAGCTATTATTGCTATAATAATGATCGCTACTGGGTCAAGGCTGATCAAGCGCCAGTCAATTTTGCTTCATTGATGTATTGGCGCCGATCATAACAATGGAAGGCCATATTAATACCGATCGCATACCAAGCAAGTGAATTGTTTTCTTGAGGAGGAGTTAGATGGCAATAGTTGGGGAGAATTAGAATTGTTTTAAGTTGTTTTGGATAGGAAGTGGAATCAATCTAGGAGAGTATCTAGTCAAGAGATGGTCTACAAGTGAAAGAAAAATAGATATATCAAGATATACACAACTTTGCAAAAGAACGACATTGGAGATCAAGCTCGGAGGTCTAGAGAAGAAGGAATAACTTCACAAAAATTGCAGGAATTGAATTCAGAGAAGGGTGGTGTTTTATTATTCTTCCTTAATTTTTATTATCTGTAATTGGGATGTTGTCTCCTTTTATTTATTCATTAGTTAATTTATTTATTATGAATTAATTATCTTTTTAGGCGATTGATGGATCTTTGAGTGGAACAATGGTTTATTAGCTTTAATTCTCAGTTTAATAAAATATTCAACAGTTTATCTATATTAATTTGAGCTTGAAATTGTGAATTGCCTAATCAACAATTCTTTGTGGATTTGAATGGATTCGAGAGAAGATGTTTAAATCTAGACTTAATTGATATAGCATGTGTTCATGAATTTTGTGAATAGCAGAATTGTGATGAATGTTAAGGTAGAGATACGCTTAACGTCGCATGTAATCGTTAGAGAACTTAATCTTCAACTTCTTTTGATCTAATTTGCATAGAGATATTGTGAGTTAATTGATTGAAGTGTTTAGCTTAATTCTGTCTTAATTGTGGATTTGAGTTAATTTAGTATTCATGCACTGAGAGGTGGTTAATGCTATAATCGTGTTCTTGATTAATAAACTTGAATATTGAATTGAACAGAGATAGAAGTGAATTAATCTGAGTAAAGCTTAGAGTGAAATCATGAGCCTAATTCTCCAAGTATTGTTTGAAAATTGAGTTTTATCTTTGTGGGTTATTAGTGATAGTTATAGTATTAGTTGTTAAGATTTTCTCATCATTTATTCAAGTTAGTTTAATAAAATTTGGATTAGTTAAAAATTGATAGTTGTAAGCTTGATTTCTTGCTAGTTGTCTCTGTGGGAACGATACTTAACTTATCACTTTATTACTTGTTGACCACGTATACTTTCGTGTGTGCGTAATTAGATTTTACCCAACAAGTTTTTGGCGCCGTTCCACGACACCATGTGGGAAAACCTTTTTTTATGGTGAACGGTCCTGACCACCGTGATTTAAGTTTTCCTGGAAACAACCTTAGTTTAGAATTGAACAGCAACACAGCTTGACCTGGCATGAATGTTCGGTGATTGATTTTCTGATCGTGCCATTTTTTCACCTTTTCCTTATATAATTCTGCATTCTCGTAAGCTTGTAACCTGAATTCGTCAAGCTCATTTAGCTGTAGTAATCTCTTTTCCCCCACTGCTGCTTGATCGAAGTTCAGTTTTTGAATAGCCCAGTACGCCTTGTGTTGTAGCTCAACCGAAAGATGACATGCCTTTCCATACAATAACTGGTAAGGTGACATGCCAATTAGAGTCTTATATGCGATCCGGTATGCCCAAAGTGCATCATCTAATCGAAGCGACCAATCCTTACGATTTGGGTTGACTACTTTCTCCAATATTTTCTTGACTTCCCTATTTGACACTTCTGCTTGTCCATTGGTTTGGGGATGATAAGCCTTCGCTATTTTGTGGTTAACCCCATATTTTTCCAGCAGGGCTGTAAATGCTTTGTTGCAAAAATGACTTCCCTCATCACTTATTATGGCTCTCGGTGTTCCAAACCTTGTAAAGATATTTTTCTGTAAAAATCTTAAGACCACTTTGGCATCGTTCGATGGTAGTGCAGCGGCTTCTACCCATTTTGAGACGTAGTCCACCACAAGTAAAATATATTGATTGTTGAGAGAAGAGGGGAATGGTCCCATGAAGTCAATGCCCCATACGTCGAAGATTTCAACCTCTAAAATTACTTGTAACGGCATCTCATACCGATCACTTATTTGAAATTTGGTACCGATCAACTGGGTCAATTTTTGCTCATCGATGTATCATACCGATCACAACAAGTGAACCATATTATATTCATACCGATCGCTACTGAGGCGATGAATTGTTTTCTTGAGGAGGAGTTAGATGGCAGTAGTTGGGGAGAATTAGAATTGTTTGAAGTTGTTTTGGATAGGAAGTAGAATCAAGCTAGGAGAGTATCTAGTCAAGAGATGGTCTATAAGTGAAAGAAAAATAGATATATCAAGATATACACAACTTTGCAAAAGAAAGACATTGGAGATCAAGCTCGGAGGTCTAGAGAAGAAGGAATAACATCACGAAAATTGCAGGAATTGAATTCAGAGAAGGTGGTGTTTTATTATTCTTCCTTAATTTTTATTATCTGTAATTAGGATGTTGTCTCCTTTTATTTATTCATTAGTTAATTTATTTATTATGAATTAATTATCTTTTTAGGCGATTGATGGATCTTTGAGTGGAACAATGGTTTATTAGCTTTAATTCTCAGTTTAATAAAATATTCAACAGTTTATCTATATTGATTTGAGCTTGAAATTGTGAATTGTCTGATCAACAATTCTTTGTGGATTTGAATGGATTCGAGAGAAGATATTTAAATCTAGACTTAATTGATATAGCATGTGTTCATGAATTTTGTGAATAGCAGAATTGTTATGAATGTTAAGGTAGAGATACGCTTAACGTCGCATGTAATCGTTAGAGAACTTAATCTTCAACTTCTTTTGATCTAATTTGCATAGAGATATTGTGAGTTAATTGATTGAAGTGTTTGTCTTAATTCTGTCTTAATTGTGGATTTGAGTTAATTTGGTATTGGTGCACTGAGAGGTGGTTAATGCTATAATCGTGTTCTTGATTAATAAACTTGAATATTGAATTGAACTGAGATAAAAGTGAATTAATCTGAGTAAAGCTTAGAGTGAAATCATGAGCCTAATTCTCCAAGTATTGTTTGAAAATTGAGTTTTATCTTTGTGGGTTATTAGTGATAGTTATAGTATTAGTTGTTAAGATTTTCTCATCATTTATTCAATTTAGTTTAATAAAATTTGGATTAGTTAAAAATTGATAGTTGTAAGCTTGAGTTCTTGCTAGTTGTCTCTGTGGGAACGATACTTAACTTATCACTTTATTACTTGTTGACCACGTATACTTGCGTGTGTGCGTAATTAGATTTTACCCACCAATTACAACATGCATGGTGATTGATCCTTTGTATTCATTCCTTATTAAATTGTGGAAATGATCTCAGATATCGTGGATTACCGCGTACGTAGGTGAAAATCCATTCATAGCTTTCGTATATTCTATTATACTCAGTTGGTTAAAGTTTTGACTTCTATACTCCATGAAATTAGTAGAATATCCTGGATATTTGCGCTTCATCTAGTATCTTTTCATGAAAATATTTTTCTGAGCATTCTTGAATTTTACTCTACAAAGCAGTATCATGTTGACAATTTGGACGTTATTGAGTTCATGATAAATTAACTTATAAATCTTTAAAATCTATTCTTGAACTTATTTTATTGAATTATTATGTCATTGTCATGATGAGTTATGTTGCTTATTATGTGAAAACATGAAAGTTTCGTAGAAATCACAAATAGTTGAAAATTAGATTTTGGTGAAAATGGAACATGAAATTCAATTGACCATATCTCTTGTTATATTTCGAATTATTGAGTGTGGTCAACCTCTAGAGTTAGATCTATGAGTTTTCTAACTTATCCAAGTGGAATCACTGGAAAGGTATTATAGATTTTCGTGTGGAATGATTTTAGCGAAGGAGTCAAAAACTGCCAATTTTGAAAAAGCCATTGCCCAGATTTTTAAAAGGGCATTTTCGGCCACTTAATTTGTGAGAAAAATTCCGGCCTTTTGGGACATGGAAATATATGGTATAAAGTACCTCTTGTCCAAAAATAAGCTCATTCCGACTTAAATTGAGCAAGTTATGACTATTTCAATATTTAGGTTTTTCCGACGAAAAATGCTATGCTTAGGAGTTCTATAACTCAGATGACCATGAAATTTAAAAACGTAAGCTCACGTTAACATGTGTAAGATCCTGCCAAGATTTGGGAAGTTTTGGAGTTAAACTTGAGGTAGCTAATTTCTTAAGGAATTAATTAGAAATTAATTTTTGAAAAATAGTAAATGAATTTTAAAAATTTCGAGAAAAATATATGTTCATTATGGGACTATATTCTGCTAAATCCCAGAAAAGAAATATTTTTGGGACTGATTTGGTATTTTTCATGAAAATAATCTAGTTATGAGGAAATGAGTTAAATATGTTATGTGAAGTAACAAAATTGGAAAATAGGATTTTATGGCTTGGGAATCCTATATAGGGTGTATGCAGATTTTTGATAAGGGATTTGATCATTGGTGATGAAATCTTATGAGTATGGCATTTTTGAATGATTAAATGCATTATTTGGTAAAGTGTAAACAATAGAAATAAATTGTTTATAAGTTTAAGAAGTGATTAAAATATTGTTATAATATTAATAATATTAGATTATGAATTTATTATGTGATTGATAATATTTGGATAAATTTAAAGTCTTTAATATTTATCCTTGTTTTCATTTGATTAATGCTTATATCATTGTCATCATCCTCATGCTTATATGGTGATGAAAGTTATCTTTGGCTTACGTACAAAGATAGACTATTGATTATTGAATTGTATATCTTTGGCTTACGTGCAAAGATGGACTGTTGATTATTGGTTTTACAGTTGTATATCTTTGGCTTACATGCAGAGATGGATTTGGTATAATTATGACCAGGGATCATTCGGTATAATAATGACCTGTAATGTTATAAACGATGTGGTAAAAATCCTCAGTCGCCTGTAGTCCATTGATGGACAGTTTTTGGTATGATTATGATCAGGGATTATTCGGTATAGTCATGACCATTGATGATTTAATGAATATCCTTGGCCTGTAGTGCATGGATGATTCGATGATGTGGTTTATTTATTAAGTTGAGTCTCAATGATAAAGTTGATGAAAACCTTTTTAAATCATAGAAGATAGTAGATTTTATGCTCTACTTGACTCTTCTAATGGATTGCTTATTCCACTGCAGTTAAACTTGATGTCTATTATATTTTATCAGTTTAACATTGTTGAAGCCTAATGATAATTTATTCTGTATTATCTTAGTCATAATATTTCTTACTGGGCTAGTTGAGCTCATCCTTTCTTTCACTATTCTCTCCAGGAAATGAGAATATAGCTGGGACGAGTCGGGGAACGGATTGACGGTCCGAGATTGGTGTAATAGTAGTCCTCACTATTCTGTAAAATAGTGTGACAATAAATGTAATAAGATTGAATTTGAGTGTGGATATTGTCTAGATGACAATATTTGTATTAAAACTCACAGCATATGTTTTGTCGTATCTTACACGATAGATGTATAATTAAGTTGTATTTGAAGTTATGTACCATGTATCTGGCGATTCAAAATGGGTGATGTATACCTGTTTTGGGGGCATCACACATAAGACCTGGTATCTAGACAAACTATTTTAGTCTGAGTTGAAACCAACACAAATCTGACATCTTGACGGTCTATTCGGATAAATCCCGAGTCTAATGTCGTTAAGGCTCAGCCTAAATACTTAACAATTAACTTAAATAATTATATTATCAATCAAGATATTTTTCATAAGCTCGTACTAATTTTCAGATAATTATTACCCTTTATCATAATTTTTCAATCACTTACATCGTATTTATATAATATAAATACCACATTATTCTCTAATCATTAAAATTTATTTAATATTAAATATTAATGAAAATTATTACATAATATTATAATATATTTATAATATATCAAAGTATTTTTTAATACCTTAAAATCATATTTATATGATTTTAAACAATTAAATTCATTATCCAATAATTGCTACTAATATTAAAATATTAATATTTTCATGACAAAATATCAAAAGTTATATTTAATATATTCATTAAATAAATTAATCACCATTAATATAAATTTATTAATGAAATTCATCACAAAATGTTAAAAGTCATTAAAAATAACTTAATATTTTCTTATCCCATAATATAATTTTCATGATTTTTAAGTATAAAAATTATTTTTAAATAATTTATTTAATATTATAATTACCATTTATATTCCAAAAATATTAAATATTTATGAAATATACTCTAAATAATTAAAACTAATTTTTCGGAATATAAAATAATTTTTAGGAATTTATTATGTATTTTTAATAATTTAAAACTAATTTTCTCTAATTTTAAAAAAAAATATTAATTTTTTAAATAAATTATCGCTAAAAGAGGCTTTAGGCGACAAATCTGTCGCTAATGGTGTTCTTGGTGTTCTTGAGCCTAAACCCAAAAATTCTTGTCAGTTTGCAAGGTGGGTGGTTTGACTAGCCTTAGATTCATGATTATAAGGTTTCTAGGTTGGGTTAAGTGTTATGATTGTAGTATACGTGTAATACTACAACTATAAATCAAGTTCCTGGCCAACCCACAACATATCAGAGAGATCTAAGCTCGTTAATTCGTTGTCAGACTTGTTCTTCAATTTCTGGGTTTTCTAGAATTGAAGAACAGTCAAGATACCTACTTTCCAATCCTTATAACGTACATTCTGGTTCTGGTTTGTTTGATATAAAGGTTTAGACCTGTAGTCTTTGTGTCAGGGTACAACAACATGCTATCATTTCAGTCTAACATCATAACACATGCAAGATCCATGCTAGTCAAACCATGTTAGAAACATCGCTCATGAAGATTTCTGGGTTTTCCAGAAATTTGCAAAAACAGACGATCAACCCCACTTTGACCCATCCTATCTTTGATTCAGTGTATGATCTGGGGCTTCTAGATGCATAAATATGAAGCCTACATGTCAAACAACAACTGTAATACAACAACATGGCTAAAACACTTAACAGAAGCAAGATCAAAGCCTGCCAAAACGTTGTCAGACAACAATCTTGGTTATGGGTTTCCCATAAGCTCACTTTCGTGATCGCTCAACGATGTTTGACTGATCATAATATGCAATCTAGACACTATCCAACCCTGATTCAAGTTGCATAACAAAAAACACATGGCATACTACAGATCCATAACATAAAACACACATAACACTTAACACACACTGATATAGAAGCCCTGACATATGGTTGCCAGACAACTTTTCAACCTTTTTCCAGATTTTTGAAAACTTGATTTTTGAGCACTTTGATGTTATGGATCTGGGATCTAACAACCCAGATCACTAATTGTCACCCTCTAACATAACTTTAAACAACAAACAACATCAAACAACATGGATCACATGATTTTCAAAATTTAGGGTTTATACCTCCTTTAAAGCTTGATCTTGATTCTAATCTTGATGATCTAATCTTGTCAAGTTAAGGACTGATATTGGCTTATCTTTTACACACTCTCACTCTACATTTCCAAAATTTGTAGAGAGAAAAGGTCTTGGTTGTCTTTGAAAAGTAAAGTAAGTTACTTTTCTGGCTTTTTAACTTTTAATCTTGGTTCAATGAATTTGTATAACATAGCTGCTAATTTGCTTAGATTTAGAGCACATGGTTGATATATAGTTGGTGAACAACTCAAGATCTTGGCAAGATTTGCACTCCAACTTATAAAAATATAAAAAGGACACAAAAGTCATTTTGCTTCAAATTTTAATGCTAAAGTTGTCATTTGATCAAACCCTTAGGGTTTGGCCCTTAGGGTTAAAACCTAAGGTTTTTAAAATTAAATTTTAGGATTTCCAAATTAGGGTTTTCAAAATAGAAAAATAATATTTCTATATTATAATTAGGGTTTTCTAATTATATTAAAATTTTCCAATCATAATTCAAGCTTGCTAGTTAAGATTAATATTTCCTAATTAAAATTGCTAATTTAGCAATTAGATTTCATAATCATGCATTAGTGTGACGCCCCCAAAATAGGTATACATCACCCATTCTAAATCGCCAAATACATGGTACAGAAAACAACTACAACTTTATTATTACAATTGTCGTGCAAAATACGACAACACGTATTGTCAGTTTAAATACAAATATTGTCTTCTAGACAATATCCACACCCAAATAAAGTCCGCATTACAATTATTGATGCACTATTTTACAAAAATAGTGAGGACTACTAAAAAAACTATCTAGGACCATCACTCTATACACCGATTGGTTCCTGTTATATTCTCGCTTCCTGAGAAGAAAAATGGAATAAAAAGGAAAAGGGTGAGCTCAACTAGCCCAGTAAAGAATATTATGACTAAGATAATATACAATAAATTATCCTTAGTCTTCAACAGGGAAAAATCGATAGATTATAATAGACAACAAGTTTTAGATCAACAAACTGCAGCGGAAACAACAATTCATTAGAAGAGTTAAGTAGAGAATGAAATCTACTATCATCTATGAATTTAAAAGTCCATTATCAATATTTTATCTATGTAACATCAATTAATATACATCTTGAATCAAATATTCATCTTTGCACTACGGGCTAAAGATATTCATTTGTATCACCAGTTAGTCACGTTCATCTCAACACCTGTCCATCTTTGCACTACGGGCCAAAGATATTCATCAGGTAATCATTCATCTTTGCACTACAGGCCAAAGATATTCATCAAGTATCACCATTAAGGACTGAGGATGATGAAAAACATTTTAGAGAACGAATCCAGTGAGATAAAAGGACAAAGATTAAGGATTCGTACTTTAGATAATCCAAGTTCAAAAATACTATGGTGTGGATATAATATAATGTTATAGTTGTGGGTAATATTTACAAATTTTGCAAAGTAAGCAACCAGTTATATAATATTCGATTGGTCGGGGCACAACCATTGGTGGACCCCACAACGGAAGTATTGTCGTAGTTAGAAAACGACAAAATTATCATTTTATAAAAATAACGGCGAAAGTGTTATCGTTAAAATTGTTGAACTACCCGGTAGTAAAAGTACAGTAATATGTGTGATTGTATAGTAGCACACGGTATTAATTATTGATGCTTATATGAGAAGTCACTCAGTTATACTCAATTATTGCTACAATAATTGCTGCATTATATCTCTCATATTATTGATTCGATTATTGTCACGGTATCATCTGCATAATATGATATATTATTAAATCGATAATGAGACGACAAAGTTATTCATATTATTAAATTATAATATTTACAATGTCTAGAAGTTCTGTTAAGGAGAGGTTTGGTCATCTAATTGCGCGCCAATAAGGAGAAATCCTTATCGAAAAGCCCCCTCTTTCCTGGGAACGACCTGGTTGTTAAATATTGTGAGTTATAATATTAATTATGAATAAGTTCGTGTTGATTAAAGATGAAATTGATAGTTCCATTGTGTTGGAATTATTAGTGTTAGTGGAAATCAACATTTATTTTGATATTAATTGATGTCTGGAAATTATACTGACCAGTCGGGTAATTAATCGGATAAATGAGCAATTAATTGCTATTAATTCACATGATTATAACTATTTGTTCACATGTGTGTACTATTGATTCACATTCTTGTACTATTAGGGGAGTTAGTGCAAGATTGATAATACTTGCATGACTAAGTTAAAAATGGAGGTATAGATGGAGGTACTATACTGTAATTCGTATTTTCACATGATTATAACTATTGTTTCACATGATTGAACTATTGATTCACATTATTTACTATTAGGGGAGGTGGTGCAAGTTTGATAATACTTGCAGGACTAAATTAAAAATGAAAAAAAAGGAAGGTATTATATTGTAATATTTCGAGCCCCAAAACGTGCAATTATCGAAACTATATTTTCCTATAAATAGAAGCTCATTCTTCCTTCATTTCTCACCAATTCACTAAAGCTTTAGAGCAATTATTATAGAGAGAAAGAAGAAGAGAAGTCTACTACCTCACTATTCCAATATCCAGTTTCTTCTAAGGTAAAGGGTATTATTCTTTCGTATTCATGAAGAGAATTATTTTCTTTCAATACTGTAAAGAGTCGTTATTCCATTCTTTATTATTATATTTGAATATTTGCCTATGCTAAGTACCACATACATGATGAAATTCTTTCGTTATTCCATTCTTTATTATTCTATTGGAATAACTCATCGTGTGGTGGTATCGCATGCCTCGGTGAATTCTCGTTGTTATTCGATTCTTTATTATTCATTTGGAATATCATATGCGTATGCGGATTACGCATTACCGGGTTCCATTCTTTATTATTACATTTGGAATATCCTATCTCATGCGAATTACGCATGACCGGTTCCAGTTCCATTCTTGATTATTTTGTTGGAATATCTCTGTTTGTGCGGTTTACGCATGACCTAGTTCCATTTTTATTATTACGTTTGAATAACTCAGATAAAAGCGGATTACGCATCACCGGTGAATTCTTCGTTATTCCATTCTTTATTATTACGCTAAAATAACCTGCTCATGTGGATTATCAAGATGCATGGTGAATGATCCTTCGTATTCATTCCTTATTAAATTGTGGAAATGATCTCGCTCACGTGGATTACAGCATGGCGGGCAAAAATCCATTTGCAGTTTCATATATTCTATTATACTCAGTTGGTTAAAGTTTTGGCTTCTATACTCCATGAAATTAGTAGAATATCCTGGATATTTGCGCTTCAACCAGTATCTTTTGATGGAAATATTATTCTGAGCATTCTTGAATTTTACTCCACAAAGCAATATCATGTTGACAATTTGGACGTAATTGATTTCAGGATAAATTAACTTATAAATCTTTAAAATTTATTCTTGAACTTGTTTTATTGAATTATTATGTCATTGTCATCATCCTCATGCTTATATTGTGATGAAAGTCATCTTTGGCTTACGTTCATAGATGGACTTGGTATGATTATGACCATGGATCATTCGGTATAATCATGATCTCGTCAGAATGTTATAAATGATGTGGTAAAAGTCCTCGAGTGGCCTATAGTGCATTGATGGATGGATTTTTTTGGTATGATTATGACTGTGGATTATTCGGTATAGTCATGAACATTGATGATTTAATGAATATCCTTGGCCCGTAGTGCAGGGATGACTCGATGATGTGGTTTAATTATTAAGCTGAGCCTCAGTGATAAAAATTGATGAAAACATTTTAAATCATAGAAGATAGTAGATATCATGCTCTACTTGACTCTTCTAATGGATTGCTTATTCCGCTGTAGTTAAACTTGATGCCTATTGTATTTTATCAGTTTAACATTGTTGAAGACTAATGATAATTTATTCGCATTATCTTAGTCATAATATTTCTTCATTGGGCTAGTTGAGCTCACCCTTTTGCTTCCATTGTTTCTCTTGAAATGAGAACGAAAGTTTAGACTAGTCGGGGAGCGGAGTGATGGTCCGAGATGGTGTATTAGTAGTGCTCACTATTCTATAAAATAGTGTGACAATAAATGTAATGAGGACTCTATTTGAGAGTGGATATTGTCTAGAAGGCAACATTCCTGTTTAAACTCTCAGCTATGTTTTGTCGTATATTACACGACTGTTGTATAATTAAGTTTGTATTTGTATTATGTACCATGTATTTGGTGACTCAAGATGGGTGATGTATACCTATTTTGGGGGCGTCACACTAGGAGTTTTGAAAAACTTATGTCTTCACTAATAATCATTTGCTTAAACAGTCTATCTATTCCTATTATTCTCAATTCTTCTTTCACACAAAACTATACCCAGTTCGTCAAACTTACCACACTTATGAGTTCAGGAACTTTCCACAATCATATGAGTTTAAGAACTAGTCCTAGTCAGACCTTTGACGTCCATTCGTTGAGGGGTTCATAAACATTTCATATAATCATGAGTCACGAACGTACCATAAGTATGAGTTTTAAGAACTCATACTTAACCTTATATTCTCTACCTATAACCTATCTATCTGTTATACACATGAGAAAGGAATCACCCTCTTAACATGCATAAAGCAAATAGCGTAACACAAATATTTCAATGATTATCAATGTCAGAAACTAAATGGTTTTTACACCAAGTACAATTCCCCGCCCCCACCTAATCTTAACTCCCTTCTCAATATGAATTTCATTCAACTCGTATGCATAATCCTTTCCTGAATCTGTACGAATTCATAGTATAACTTTCATACAACATTATAGCCGTAAACTTTTCAATCATTAGATTGATTTGTTTTCATGCTACCACCTTATCAGATTACGGGGTGATCTCATTGTATATATTACGATTCATTTCTATAATATGATCATTTTGTTTTACGATCTCCTATCCCGATTCATTTAGTCTTTTAGACTCGATCTATTCGTCACTACTGTTCACCTTTATTGTCAGAGTTAGAGAACTCTGTATCTTTACAACTCGCTGAGATTCGTCTTTGAATCTTATCGACCAACTAACTCTATGTGAGTTTGATCTTATCCTAATCACTACGGTTATTGGTCTCAGGTATTCCTACCTAAGGTTCATAACCAACAGCTTTGATACCAACTGTAATATCCCCAAATCTGGGTCCTAAATCACCACGAATCTGGTATACTAATTCTATAACTATCATGAAGATATAAACATAAATTGTTTATACAATACACTTTACACATTAACCCAAGGTCGAAAACCTTCACATAATACCTGAATCAATATCCTATCTAACATACAAAGTTATTATCATACAATACTGTTACAAACTTTATCTGCACATGTAAACTAAAGTTGGACTTGTCTTTGACCTTTCCTTGTGTCCGACGTATTATTCTTTTTAATCGCAATGTTTATCATGATATAGAAAGGGTGAGCATAAGTTTTCCCATCAAGTATAAGTTTATTTGAGGATATATCATGATTGAAAGAATTTGAATAATAAACTGGCTATAATTCAACAATATAGTTGTGAATTAGCATGAACAAATTTTATGACTGAACGAACATTAAACATGGACATATCAAATATATCTAGACCGAATGGTAATGAAGGTGATCAGCCTTTCATACCTGATACATGCAGTAGGCACAGAGTGCAATTTAATAATTCTTAGACATGGCAATCAGAAATGATTAACCACAAGCATATTTGAATGAAACAACTCGAGGTCGAGTTTAAGGAAAACTTGCCTGAACCGTTGATTACCGCTATGCAATTTAATAAGCTTTGACTGAAGATCTAATATATAAATAATATCGATATACAAATTAGAATAATATCAGTACAGTATAATACTATATATATTCTTAGAACAACCTAAACACATAACACATAACCCTATCGGTCTATACAGCACATAAGACTTGGTATGAAGTCAAACTATTTCAGTTTGAGTTGAAACCAACACAAATCTGACATCCCGACTATCTATTCGGATAAATCCCGAGTCTAATGTCATTAAGACTCGGTCTTAACACTTAACAATTAACTTAAATAATTATATTATCAATCAAAATATTTTTCATAAGCTCGTAATAATTTTCAGATAATTATTACCCTTTATCATAATTTTTCAATCACTTATATCGTATTTATATAATATAAATACCACATTATTCTCTACTCATTAATATTTATTTAATATTAAATATTAATAAAAATTATAACATAATATTATAATATATTTATAATATATCAAAGTATTTTAATACCTTAAAATCATATTTATATGATTTTTAAACAATTAAATTCATGATCCGATAATTGCTATTAATATTAAAATATTAATATTTTCATGACAAAATATCAAAATTTATATTTTATAACTTAAAATATTTTTATAACACTTAAATCATTTTTATATGATTTTTAAATCATTAATTCTATTTTTCATAATTTATTTAATATATTCATTAAATAAATTAATCACCATTAATATAAATTTATTAATGAAATTCACTATAAAATATTAAAAGTCATTAAAAATAACTTAAAATATTTTCTTATCCCATAATATAATGTTTCATGATTTTTCAAGTATAAAATTATTTTTAAATAATTTATTTAATATTATAATTAAATAAATTAAATACCATTTATATTCTAAAAATATTAAATATTTATGAAATATACTCTAAATAATTAAAAACTAATTTTCGGACTTTGAAATAATTTTTAGGAATTTATTATGTATTTTTAATAATTTAAAACTAATTTTCTCTAATTTTTAAATAAAATTATTAATTTTTTAAATAAACTGTCGCTAAAAGAGGCTTTAGGCGACAGATCTGTCGCTAATGGTGTTCTTGAGCCTAAACCCAGAAATTCTTGTCAATTAGCAGGGTGGGTGGTTTGACTAGCCTTAGATTCATGATTATAAGGTTTCTGGGCTGGGTTAAGAGTTATGATTGTAGTATACGTGTAATACTACAACTATAAATCAAGTTCTTGGCCAACCCACAACATATCAGAGAGATCTAAGCTCGTCAATTCGCTGTCAGACCTGTTCTTCAACCCTACTTTGACCCATCCTATCTTTGATTTAGTGTATGATCTGGGGGTTCTAGATGCATAAATATGAATCCTACATGTCAGACAACAACTGTAATACAACAACATGGCTAAAACACTTAATAGAAGCAAGATCAAAGCCTGCCAAAACGCTGTCAGACAACAATCTGGGTTCTGGGTTGCCCATAAGCTCACTTTCGTGATCGGTCAACATTGTTTGACAGATCATAACATGCAATCTAGACACGATCCAACCCCGATTCAAGTTGCATAACAAAGAAAACATGGCATACTACAGATCCATAACATAAAACACACATAACACTTAACACACACTGATCTAGAAGCCCTGACATATGGCTGTCACACAACTTTTTAACCTTTTTCCAATTTTTGAAAACTTGATTTTTGAGCACTTTGATGTTATGGATCTGGGATCTAACAACCCAGATCACTAATTGGCACCCTCTAACATAACTTTAAACAACAAACAACATCAAACAACATGGATCACATGATATTCAAATTTTAGGGTTTATACCTCCTTTAAAGCTTGATCTTGATTCTGATCTTTTTGATCTGATCTTGTCAAGTTAAGGACTGATATTGGCTTATCTTTTACATACTCTCACTCTACATTTCCAAAATTTATAGAGAAAGAAGGTCTTGGTTGGCTTTGAAAAGTAAAGTAAGTTACTTTTCTCTCTTTTTAACTTTTAATCTTGGTTCAATGAATTTGTATAACATAGCTGCTGATTTGCTTAGATTTAGAGCACATGGATGATATATAGTTGGTGAACAAATCAAGATCTTGGCAAGATTTGCACTCCAACTTATAAAAATATAAAAAGGGCACAAAAGTCATTTTGCTTCAAATTTTAATGCCAAAGTTGTCATTTGATCAAACCCTTAGGGTTAAAACCTAAGGTTTTCAAAATTCAATTTTAGGATTTCCAAATTAGGGTTTTCAAAATAGAAAATTAATATTTCTACATTATAATTAGGGTTTTCTAATTATATTAAAATTTTCCAATCATAATTCAAGCTTGCTAATTAAGACTAATATTTCCTAATTAAACTTGCTAATTTAGCAATTAGGTTTCATAATCATACATTAGGGTTTATAACCCAAGAATTAGGATTTCCTATTTAGAATTAGGGATTCAAGTAAATCATTAGGGTTTTCCCTAATTAGTTATAATTAATAACGTTTAAACCTTATACTAGCATTTGAATTCCCAAATTAGTGTTTTCAATTTCCGAATTAGGGTTTTGGATTCCCGAAACTAAAATTAGGGTTTTCAGAACCGGTTTTAGGGTTTCTTATCAGTCGTTAGGGTTTTCTAACTGAATGTTGACGTTCTTAATATAATTCTAGGGTTTGACACTGATAAAAATTTATCTAGTCAACCCTTAACCACATTCTGAACTCATATAATACCATATACACAAAACATATACACTTATATACTTAATCCTAAATAATTCACCAAAAGATTTTGAAATACTTAAAATTCCTTCTCAAAAATGTCAAATCCATTCACTTATTTTCTGTCTAGGTTTATTATTCAATCTTTAATCCATCATTTAAGATTTTAATAAATTATCTAATTTCTCGGGTTATCACAGTACAATCGTAACCTTTGATGGTTGACATATGGGAGTTGGGCTAAACAATTTCTTCAGAGAGCGGAGGTATATACGAAACTGGTAAGCGATCTAACTCACTATGAAAAACAGTGTAGATGAGATGGGAACTTGTTTGTTGGTTGTTTGTGGGAAACCATTCAGAGTACCATTCTTTATTATTCTTTTGGAATAACCTGTCTGTGCGGATTACGCATGACCTGGTTCCATTCTTTATTATTCTGTTGGAATATCCTATCTGTGCGAATTACGCATGACCTGGTTCCATTCTTTATTATTCTGTTGGAATATCCTATTTGTGCGGTTTACGCATGACCTGGTTCCATTTTTTATTATTCTGTTGGAATAACCTGTATGTGCGGATTACGCACGCCTGGTGAATTCTTCTGTTATTCCATTCTTTATTATTCTGCTAAAATAACATGTCTATGTGGATTACCGCATGCATGGTGAATGATCCTTCATATTCATTCCTTATTAAATTGTGGAAATGATCTGTCTACGTGGATTACAGCATGGCGGGCAAAAATCCATTTGCAGTTTCATATATTCTATTATACTCAGTTGGTTAAAGTTTTGGCTTCTATACTCCATGAAATTAGTAGAATATCCTGGATATTTGCGCTTCAACCAGTATCTTTTGATGGAAATATTCTTACGAGCATTCTTGAATTTTACTCCACAAAGCAATATCATGTTGACAATTTGGGACGTAATTGATTTCGGGGATAAATTAACTTATAAATCTTTAAAATTTATTCTTGAACTTGTTTTATTGAATTATTATGTCATTGTCATCATCCTCATGCTTATATTGTGATGAAAGTCATCTTTGGCTTACGTGCATAGATGGACTTGGTATGATTATGACCATGGATCATTCGGTATAATCATGATCTCGTAATGTTATAAATGATGTGGTAAAAAAGTCCTCGGTGGCTATATAGTGCATTGATGGACAGCTTTTTGGTATGATTATGACCGGGATTATTCGGTATAGTCATGAACATTGATGATTTAATGAATATCCTTGGGCGTAGTGAAAGGTGGATGACTCGATGATGTGGTTTAATTATTAAACTGAGCCTCAGTGATAAAAATTGATGAAAACATTTTAAATCATAGAAGATAGTAGATATCATGCTCTACTTGACTCTTCTAATGGATTGCTTATTCCGCTACAGTTAAACTTGATGTCTATTGTATTTTATCAGTTTAACATTGTTGAAGACTAATGATAATTTATTCTGCATTATCTTAGTCATAATATTTCTTACTGGGCTAGTTGAGCTCACCCTTTTGCTTCCATTGTTCTCTTCAGAAATGAGAACGTAGCCGGGACTAGTCGGGAAACGGAGTGATAGTTCCAGATGGTGTATTAGTAGTCCTCACTATTCTATAAAATAGTGTGACAATAAATGTAATGAGGACTCTATTTAAGAGTGGATATTGTCTAGAAGGCAACATTCCTGTTTAAACTCTCAGCTATGTTTTGTCGTATATTACCCGACTGTTGTATAATTCAGTTTGTATTTGTATTTTGTACCATGTATTTGGCGACTCAAGATGGGTGATGTATACCTATTTTGGGGGCATCACAGTTACTATATTTTATCAGTTTAACATTGTTGAAGATAGATGATAATTTATTCTGCATTATCTTAGTCATAATATTTCTTACTGGGCTAGTTGAGCTCACCCTTTCTTTCACTATTCTCTTCAGGAAATGAGAACGTAGCTGGGACTAGCCGGGGAGCGGAGTGACGGGTCGAGGAAGATAGTATTAGTAGTCCTCACTATTCTATTAAATAGTGTGAAAATAAATGTATGAGGACTCTTTTGAGTGTGGATATTGTCTAGATGACAATATTCTTATTAAAACTCTCAGTTTACATTTTGTCGTATTTTACACGATAGCTATATTATTAAGTTGTATTTGAATTTTGTACCATGTATTTGGCGACTCAAGATGGGTGATGTATACCTATTTTCGGGGCGCCACAGTTGGTATCAAAGCTTAGGGATATGATCCCTGGCTGAGATGTGAGACAACAACTAGGAGGGGAGAGACGGGGAATTCCTTCGCTAGTATGACCTACCTAAGTTTATTTGGTATTTAATTGGTCGGTGAGGGTATAGGGATAATATGTGATATGATAATTAACCCTTGTTTTGTGGCAGTATTTGAAAATGACATCCGAAAATGTTGAGATAAGCAATGTAGCACATAAGACCGTTGAGTTACCACAGATTAATACCCAAGATAATGTGCAACAGGAACACAATAATCCTCAGGTAAACAACAATGATCAAATGATGAACGATGGGATGTTCTGAGGTTTTATGCAATTCATGCAACATCAAAGTAAGAAGGGCGCCTCTGTCCAAAATGCGGTGGAAACACCGATAACTCTCGAGCGGTCAACAATTAAGCGCTTCAAGGAGCTGGGACCACCGGAGTTTTTGGAGAGCCAAAACCACTTAAGGCGAGAGACGTGGATAAAGAAGATCAACAAGATATTTGATGTCTTGGGATGCTCTGAGGAGCAAAAGGTTCCCTTTGCCACCTTCATGTTGCGGAAAGAGGATTCTTTGGTGGGAATCAGTAAAGCGTACTCAACCTCGCCGCGACTCAAAATGTCTTGGGAGAAGTTCCAAGAGTCATTCAACGACAAGTACTTTCCCCGAAAGTATTCGTCACATGAAGGAGGTAGAGTTCATCAAGCTTGAGTAAAACAATATGACCGTGGCACAGTACGAATCTAAGTTTGCCGAGTTGTCTCGGTTTACGTCCCACTTGGTTAAAAATGAGGAGAAAATGACACGGATGTTTCGAAGAGGTTTGAAACCCGAGATATATTAATACCTTATCTCTCATAAACTGTGTTTGTATTCAGATGTTGTGAATAGGGCTCAGTTATTGGAGCGCGATAATGAGTCAACCCAACCAAAAGAGAGCAGCCAGCAAGTCGATAATACTAGTGGTAGCAGTCAACGAAGCGGTGACAACAAACGTGGAGGGAATCAACATGCCAGAAATGGTAATCACTTCAGTGGTAATCATGGCCATGACAATAAGAGTGGACATTTCAAGAAGAGGAGATTCAATAATGATGGAAAGATATCAGCACCAGCACCCGTTGTTAAGGAAGGAGAACGACCACCGGTCGTATGTTACAAATGTGGAGGGGAAGGACACATAAGTCCAAATTGCACGATGCAGTCCAAATCATGTTATAATTATGGAAAAGAAGGTCACCTAGCCCAATTTTGTCGTGCACCAAAGTAAAGTCCAGCTGGGATGGAGGCATCAAAGGGTGACCCAGACAAGACAAAATCGGTAGTTCAAGGGAGAGCGTTTATTGTAACCTCCCAAAAAGCGAGGAATCCGAACGAGGTGATCACGGGTAAGCTAATCATAAACTCTAGTGAAGTTTATACTTTATTTGATACCGGTTCTAACCATTCCTTTATTTCTCCTATTTGCGCTCAACGTTTAAATTTGACTCCGGAGAAATTAGACTTTGACTTATCTGTTGAAACTCCGTTGGGGGAAACCTTCATTACATCCACGGTTTATAAGTCTTGTTTGATTCAAATCGGTAACCGCACGTTACCTGTCAATCTTATTTCTTTGAAAATACTTGCATTTGATGTGATTTTAGGGATTGATTGGTTAACTACTCATCATGCTAAAATCGATTATTTTCGTAAGGTTGTTAGCTTTCATATTCCTAACCAACCTATTATGCGAATTCAAGCAACCAAACCACTAAAATCAATCACTGTCATATCAAGTCATAAAGCTATTCGTTTATTGAAAAATGGATGTCAAGCTTTCTTAGCCCATGTCACAGATTTAAATAAAAATACGTCAGATTTGAATGATATTTCTATTGTTAATAAATTTCCTGACGTATTCCTTGAAGAACTTCCTAGCCTACCCCCAGAGCGTGAAATTGAATTTTGTATCAACCTTAAAATCGGTACAAAACTCATTTCCAAAACCCCATATCGAATGGCTCCTATTGAACTACAGGAATTAAAAACCCAACTACAGGAATTGTTAGACATCGGTTTCATTCACCCTAGTACGTCTACTTGCGGTGCTATTGTTCTATTCGTGAAGAAGAAAGATGGAAGTATGCGACTTTGTATTGATTATCGGGAGTTGAATCATGTCACCATCAAAAATAGGTACCCGTTCGCATTGATGACCTGTTTGACCAGTTGCAAGGAGCCAAATTCTTTTCAAAGATTGATCTTCGTTCCGGATATCATCAGTTGAAGGTTAAAATTGATGACATTCCAAAGACTACTTTCAGAACTTGGTACGGGCATTATGAATTCCTAGTCATGTCTTTTGGATTGACTAATGCTCCTGCTGCCTTCATGGACATGATGAACCGAGTATTCAAGGAATATTTGGATCACTTTGTGGTCGTCTTTATTGATGACATCCTCATATACTCCAAAACCCATGAAGACCATGAGCAACACTTGAGGCTGATACTTCAAAAGCTTCGTGAAAACAAGTTATATGCTAAGTTAAAGAAATACGAGTTCTGGCTTGAAGAAGTTGCATTCCTTGGGCACGTGATATCAAATCATGGAATATCTGTTGACCCGACAAAGATTGAAGCAATTCAAAGCTGGGAGCAACCTAAGTTAGTGATCGAAGTACGTAGCTTTCTCGACTTAGCTGGTTATTTTCAGAGATTCGTGGAAGGATTTTCTCGAATCGCTACTCCATTAACTTAGCTGACTCGAAAAGATACAAAGTTCGGTTGGAGCGAGGAATGTGAAAAGAGTTTTCAAGAACTCAAGAGGAGACTCATTTCAGCACATGCTCTGACAATACCATCTGGCTCGGAGGGATTTGTCATCTACAGTGATGCTTCAGGCAAAGGGTTAGGATGTGTTCTCATGCAACATGGGAAAGTCATAGCCTATGCCTCACGACAACTCAAGGAATATGAGAGGAATTATCCTACTCATGATCTAGAGTTAGCAGCAGTCGTTTTTGCGCTTAAGATTTGAAGGCATTACCTGTATGGAGAGAAGGTGGAGATTTTTACGGATCATAAAAGCCTCAAATATTTCTTCACTCAAAAGGAACTCAACATGCGGCTACGACGATGGCTTGAGCTGTTGAAAGATTATGATCATACCATTCAATACCATCCTGGAAAAGCAAACGTGGTAGCCAACGCATTGAGTAGAAGATCATATGCGGGTACGAGTGCGATATTGTCAACTCAAAGGCCCATTTTGTATGACTTATAAAGGATGGAAGTAGAGTTAAAGACTTCAGGGACCCATATGATGATGGTGAATATAGGTGTAGAACCAATTTTATTGATAAAGTTAAAGCTGCTCAAGCTACAGACCTAGAGCTGATGCGTATGAGGAAGAAAGTACACAAAGGCGCTATTCCGGAAGAAAGAATCGATGAAGAAGGAATACTATGAGTCAACTCCAGACTTTGTGTTCCTAACGATTCTGACTTGAAGTATAAAATCATGATGGAGGCGCACAACACACCGTTTGCAATCCATCTTGGGAGTACCAAAATGTATCGTGATCTTCGACATACATTTTGGTGGAGCAATATGAAGAGAGAGATAGTGGGGTTTATCTCAAGGGGTATAACTTGTCAACGAGTCAAGGCGAAGCATCAAGTGCCAAAAGGTCCATTGCAACCACTTGAAATTCTAGAATGGAAGTGGGAGCACATTACCATGGATTTCGTTACTGGTCTTCCCAAGGTTTCTCAAGGCATAGATGTGATTTGGGTCATTGTTGATAGATTGACCAAGTCTGCTCATTTCTTACCAATACGAGAAACTTATACACTTGAACATCTTGTTAGTATGTAAATAAACAAGATTATAAGATTGCATGGTATGCCAATATCCATAGTTTTTTATTGAGACCCAAGATTCACTTCAAGATTTTGGGTTAGTTTGCAAAAAGCTATGGGCACGGATTTACGATTTAGTTTGGCATATCATCCTCAAACAGATGGGCAGTCAGAAAGGACTATTCAAACTCTTGAAGATTTATTAAGACTTTGTGTCCTTGACTTCAAGGGAAGTTGGGACAAGTTCTTACTATTGGTGGAGTTTTCCTACAACAACAGTTATCAAGCAAGTATTGGCATGGCTCCATTTGAGGCGTTGTATGGAAGAAAGTGTCGTTCTCTAGTATGCTGGGATGAGGTGGGTGAAGTAACATTGTTGGGACCGAATTTGGTATGTATGACTACGGAAAAGATTCAAACGATCCGACAACGTATAAAAACCTCACAAGATCGACAAAAGAGTTATGCTAATCTTCATCGAAAAGACGTGAAATTTAATATTGGAGATCATGTGTTGTTACGTGTTGCTCCATGTAAAGGAGTTACGAGATTTGGAAAGAGAGGAAAGCTCAATCCTTGATTCATTAGCCCATTTATAATCCTTGAACGAGTAGGAACTGTGGCCAACAGACTCGCCTTACCGCCAAGTATGTCTCATGTTCATAACGTTTTCCACATATCTATGTTACGTAAATATGTGAAAGACCCAAACCACATTATTGAATTAGAACTAGACGAGATAGAGGTAGATTTAACGTATGAAGAATTACCTGTTAAAATCTTGGATAAAAAGGATCATATTCTACGCTCCAAGGTTATACCTCAAGTCAAAGTTTTGTGGAGAAACCACGATGTGGAAGAAATGACCTTGGAGTTAGAATCTGAGATGAAGTCAAAATAACCTCACCTCTTCGATATACCAGGTACGTACCCTAATTTTGAGGACGAAATTTCATAAGAATGGGAGGTTGTAAGACCCCAATTTTTATGAATAAAGATCAATTTCTCTCGAAATATATTTTTTAATATTATGGTGTGCATATAATATAATGTTATAGTTGTGGGTAATATTTACAAATTTTGCAAAGTAAGCCAACAGTTATATAATATTCGATTGGTCGGGGAATATTCGTTTTAACAGAGAATATTCGTACGACAGCACAATCATTGGTGGACCCTACAACGGAAGTATTGTCATAGTTAGAAAATGACAGAATTATCATTTTATAAAAATAACGGTGAAAGTGTTACCGTTAAAACTTTTGAACTGCCCGGTAGTAAAAGTACAGTAATATGCGTGGTTGCATAGTAGAACACGGTATTAATTATTGATGCTTACATGAGAAGTCACTCAGTTATACTCAATTATTGCTACAATAATTGCTGCATTATATCTCTCATATTATTTATTCGATTATTGTCACGGTATCATCTGCATAATATGATATATTACTAAATCGATAATTGAGACGACAAAGTTATTCATATTATTAAATTATAATATTTACAATGTCTAGAAGTTCTGTCAAGGAGAGGTTTGGTCATCTAATTGCGCGCCAATAAGGAGAAATCCTTATCGAAAAGTCCCCTCTTTCCTGGGAACGACCTGGTTGTTAAATATTGTGAGTTATAATATTAATTATTAATACGTTCATGTTGATTAAAGATGAAATTGATAGTTCCATTGTGTTGGAATTATTAGTGTTAGTGGAAATCGACATTTATTTTGATATTAATTGATGTCTGGAAATTATACTGACCAGTCGGGTAATTAATCGGATAAATGAGCAATTAATTGCTATTAATTCACATGATTATAACTATTTGTTCATATGTGTGTACTATTGATTCACATTCTTGTATTATTAGGGGAGTTAGTGCAAGATTGATAATACTTGCATGACTAAGTTAAAAATGGAGGTATAGATGGAGGTACTATACTGTAATTCGTATTTTCACATGATTATAACTATTGATTCATATGATTGAACTATTGATTCACATTATTTACTATTAGGGGAGGTGGTGCAAGTTTGATAACACTTGCAGGACTAAATTAAAAATGAAGAAAAAAAGGAAGGTATTATATTGTAATATTTCGAGCCCCAAAACGTGCAATTATCGAAACTATATTTTCCTATAAATAGAAGCTCATTCTTTCTTCATTTCTCACCAATTCACTAAAGCTTTAGAGCAATTATTATTGAGAGAAAGAAGAAGAGAAGTCTGCTACCTCACTATTCCAATATCCAGTTTCTTCTAAGGTAAGGGGTATTATTCTTTCGTATTCATAAAGAGAATTATTTTCTTTCAATACTCGTAGAAGAGTTGTTATTCCATTCTTTATTATTATGTTGAATAACTTTGTACATCACAAGTACCACATACATGGTGAAATTCTTCTGTTATTCCATTCTTTATTATTCTATTGGAATAACCTGTCTATGTGGTCTATCGCATGCCTGGTGAATTCTGTTGTTATTCCATTCTTTATTATTCTGTTGGAATATCATGTTTGTGCAGATTACGCATGACCTGGTTCCATTCTTTATTATTTTGTTGGAATATCCTATCTGTGCGAATTACGCATGACCTGGTTCCATTCTTTATTATTCTGTTGGAATATCCTGTTTGTGCGGTTTACGCATGACCTGGTTCCATTTTTTATTATTCTTTTGGAATAACCTGTCTGTGCCGATTACGCACACCTGGTGAATTCTTCTGTTATTCTATTCTTTATTATTCTGCTAGAATAACCTGTCTATGTGGATTACCGCATGCATGGTGAATGATCCTTTGTATTCATTCCTTATTAAATTGTGGAAATGATCTGTCTACGTGGATTACAGCATGGCGGGCAAAAATCCATTTGCAGTTTCATATATTCTATTATACTCAGTTGGTTAAAGTTTTGGCTTCTATACTCCATGAAATTAGTAGAATATCCTGGATATTTGCGCTTCAACCAGTATCTTTTGATGGAAATATTCTTCTGAGCTTTCTTGAATTTTACTCCACAAAGCAATATCATGTTGACAATTTGGACGTAATTGATTTCAGGATAAATTAACTTATAAATCTTTAAAATTTATTCTTGAACTTGTTTTATTGAATTATTATGTCATTGTCATCATCCTCATGCTTATATTGTGATGAAAGTCATCTTTGGCTTACGTGCATAGATGGACTTGGTATGATTATGACCATGGATCATTCGGTATAATCATGATCTGTAATGTTATAAATGATGTGGTAAAAGTCCTCAGTGGCCTATAGTGCATTGATGGACAGTTTTTGGTATGATTATGACCAGGGATTATTCGGTATAGTCATGAACATTGATGATTTAATGAATATCCTTGGCCCGTAGTGCAGGGATGACTCGATGATGTGGTTTAATTATTAAACTGAGCCTCAGTGATAAAAATTGATGAAAACATTTTAAATCATAGAAGATAGTAGATATCATGCTCTACTTGACTCTTCTAATGGATTGCTTATTCCGCTGCAGTTAAACTTGATGTCTATTGTATTTTATCAGTTTAACATTGTTGAAGACTAATGATAATTTATTCTGCATTATCTTAGTCATAATATTTCTTCTTCGGGCTATTTGAGCTCACCTTTTGCTTCCATTGTTCTCTTGAGAAATGAGAACGAAAAGAGACTAGTCTGTGAAGCGGAGTGATAGTCCGAGATGGTGTATTAGTAGTCCTCACTATTCTATAAAATAGTGTGACAATAAATGTAATGAGGACTCTATTTGAGAGTGGATATTGTCTAGAAGGCAACATTCTGTTTAAACTCTCTCGCCTATGTTTTGTCGTATATTACACGACTGTTGTATAATTAAGTTTGTATTTGTATTATGTACCATGTATTTGGCGACTCAAGATGGGTGATGTATACCTATTTTGGGGTGTCACACTAGGAGTTTTGAAAAACTTATGTCTTCACTAATAATCATTTGCTTAAACAGTCTATCTATTCCTATTATTCTCAATTCTTCCTTCACACAAAACTATACCCAGTTCGTCAAACTTACCACACTTATGAATTCAGGAACTTTCCACAATCATATGAGTTTAAGAACTAGTCCTAGTCAGACCTTTGACGTCCATTCGTTGAGGGGTTCATAAACATTTCATATAATCATGAGTCACTTAACGCATTACCATAAGTATGAGTTTTAAGAACTCAGACTTAACCTTATATTCTCTACCTATAACCTATATATCTGTTATACACATGAGAAAGGAATCACCCTCTTAACATGCATAAAGCAAATAGCGTAACACAAACATTTCAATGATTATCAATGTCAGAAACTAAATGGTTTTTACACCAAGTACAATTCCCCGCCCCCACCTAATCTTAACTCCCTTCTCAATATGAATTTCATTCAACTCGTATGCATAATCCTTTTCCGAATGCATTTAATTCATAGTATAACTTTCATACAACATTATAGCCGTAAACTTTTCAATCATTAGATTGATTTGTTTTCATGCTACCACCTTATCAGATTACGGGGTGATCTCATTGTATATATTACGATTCATTTCTATAATATGATCATTTTATTTTACGATCTCCTATCCCGATTCATTTAGTCTTTTAGACTCGATCTATTCATCATCACTCTTTTCACCTTTATTGTCGAGTTAGAGAACTCGTATCTTTTTACAACTCGCTGAGATTCGTCTTTGAATCTTATCGACCAACTAACTCTATGTGAGTTTGATCTTATCCTAATCACTACGGTTATTGGTCTCAGGTATTCCTACCTAAGGTTCATAACCAACAGCTTTGATACCAACTGTAATATCCCCAAATCTGGGTCCTAAATCACCACGAATCTGGTATACTAATTCTATAACTATTGCGGAAGATATAAACATAAATTGTTTATACAATACACTTTACACATTAACCCAAGGTCGAAAACCTTCACATAATACCTGAATCAATATCCTATCTAACATACAAAGTTATTATCATACAATACTGTTACAAACTTTATCTGCACATGTAAACTAAAGTTGGACTTGTCTTTGACCTTTCCTTGTGTCCGACGTATTCGCCTTAATCTGCAATGTTTATCATGATATAGAAAGGGTGAGCATAAGTTTTCCCATCAAGTATAAGTTTATTTGAGGATATATCATGATTGAAAGAATTTGAATAATAAACTGGCTATAATTCAACAATATAGTTGTGAATTAGCATGAACAAATTTTATGACTGAACGAACATTAAACATGGACATATCAAATATATCTAGACCGAATGGTAATGAAGGTGATCAGCCTTTCATACCTGATACATGCAGTAGGCACAGAGTGCAATTTAATAATTCTTAGACATGGCAATCAGAAATGATTAACCACAAACATATTTGAATGAAACAACTCGAGGTCGAGTTTAAGGAAAACTTGCCTGAACCGTTGATTACCGCTATGCAATTTAATAAGCTTTGACTGAAGACCTAATATATAAATAATATCGATATACAAATTAGAATAATATCAGTACAGTATAATACTATATATATTCTTAGAACAACCTAAACACATAACACATAACCCTATCTGGATTCATACAAAGACATAAGACACCGGTATGAAGTCAAACTATTTAGGTTTGAGTTGAAACCAACACAAATCGACATCCCGACTATCTATTCCGGATAAATCCCGAGTCTAATGTCATTAAGACTCGGTCTTAACACTTAACAATTAACTTAAATAATTATATTATCAATCAAAATATTTTTCATAAGCTCGTAATAATTTTCGGATAATTATTACCCTTTATCATAATTTTTCAATCACTTATATCGTATTTATATAATATAAATACCACATTATTCTCTAATCATTAATATTTATTTAATATTAAATATTAATAAAATTATAACATAATATTATAATATATTTATAATATATCAAAGTATTTTTAATACCTTAAAATCATATTTATATGATTTTTAAACAATTAAATTCATGATCCGATAATTGCTATTAATATTAAAATATTAATATTTTCATGACAAAATATCAAAATTTATATTTTATAACTTAAAATATTTTTATAACACTTAAATCATTTTTATATGATTTTAAATCATTAATTCTATTTTTCATAATTTATTTAATATATTCATTAAATAAATTAATCACCATTAATATAAATTTATTAATGAAATTCACTACAAAATATTAAAAGTCATTAAAAATAACTTAAAATATTTTCTTATCCCATAATATAATGTTTCATGATTTTTCAAGTATAAAATTATTTTTAAATAATTTATTTAATATTATAATTAAATAAATTAAATACCATTTATATTCTAAAAATATTAAATATTTATGAAATATACTCTAAATAAGTAATAACTAATTTTCGGACTTTGAAATAATTTTTAGGAATTTATTATGTATTTTTAATAATTTAAAACTAATTTTCTCTAATTTTTAAATAAAATTATTAATATTTTAAATAAACTGTCGCTAAAAGAGGCTTTAGGCGACAGATCTGTCGCTAATGGTGTTCTTGGTGTTCTTGAGCCTAAACCCAGAAATTCTTGTCAATTAGCAGGGTGGGTGGTTTGACTAGCCTTAGATTCATGATTATAAGGTTTCTGGGCTGGGTTAAGAGTTATGATTGTAGTATACGTGTAATACTACAACTATAAATCAAGTTCTTGGCCAACCCACAACATATCAGAGAGATCTAAGCTCGTCAATTCGCTGTCAGACCTGTTCTTCAACCCTACTTTGACCCATCCTATCTTTGATTTAGTGTATGATCTGGGGGTTCTAGATGCATAAATATGAATCCTACATGTCAGACAACAACTGTAATACAACAACATGGCTAAAACACTTAATAGAAGCAAGATCAATGCTCGCAGCTTATTTGTTTAGACAACAACTGGGTTCGGGTTGCCCATAAGCTCACTTTTCGTGATCTAATTCAACGTTGTTTGACAGATCATAACATGCAATCTAGACATGATCCAACCCGATTCAAGTTGCATAACAAAGAAAACATGGCATACCTGGATCCATAACATAAAACACACATAACACTTAACACACAATCGATCTAGAAGCCACGACATACGGGTCGTCACACAACTTTTTAACCTTTTTCCACATTTTTGAAAACTTGATTTTCGAGCACTTTGATGTTATGGATCTGGGATCTAACAATCCAGATCACTAATTGGCACCCTCTAACATAACTTTAAACAACAAACAACATCAAACAACATGGATCACATGATTTTCAAATATTAGGGTTTATACCTCCTTTAAAGCTTGATCTTGATTCTGATCTTTTTGATCTGATCTTGTCAAGTTAAGGACTGATATTGGCTTATCTTTTACATACTCTCACTCTACATTTCCAAAATTTATAGAGAAAGAAGGTCTTGGTTGGCTTTGAAAAGTAAAGTAAGTTACTTTTCTCTCTTTTTAACTTTTAATCTTGGTTCAATGAATTTGTATAACATAGCTGCTGATTTGCTTAGATTTAGAGCACATGGATGATATATAATTGGTGAACAAATCAAGATCTTGGCAAGATTTGCACTCCAACTTATAAAAATATAAAAAGGGCACAAAAGTCATTTTGCTTCAAATTTTAATGCCAAAGTTGTCATTTGATCAAACCCTTAGGGTTAAAACCTAAGGTTCTCAAAATTCAATTTTAGGATTTCCAAATTAGGGTTTTCAAAATAGAAAATTAATATTTCTACATTATAATTAGGGTTTTCTAATTATATTAAAATTTTCCAATCATAATTCAAGCTTGCTAATTAAGACTAATATTTCCTAATTAAACTTGCTAATTTAGCAATTAGGTTTCATAATCATACATTAGGGTTTATAACCCAAGAATTAGGGTTTCCTATTTAGAATTAGGGATTCAAGTAAATCATTAGGGTTTTCCCTAATTAGTTATAATTAATAACGTTTAAACCTTATACTAGCATTTGAATTCCCAAATTAGTGTTTTCAATTTCCGAATTAGGGTTTTGGATTCCCGGAACTAAAATTAGGGTTTCCAGAACCGGTTTTAGGGTTTCTTATCTTTCGTTAGGGTTTTCTAACTGAATGTTGACGTTCTTAATATAATACTAGGGTTTGACACTGATAAAAATTTATCTGGTCAACCCTTAACCACATTCTGAACTCATATAATACCATATACACTTATATACTTAATCCTAAATAATTCACCAAAAGATTTTGAAATCCTTAAAATTCCTTCTCAAAAATGTCAAATCCATTCACTTATTTTCTGTCTAGGTTTATTATTCAATCTTTAATCCATCATTTAAGATTTTAATAAATTATCTAATTTCTCGGGTTATCACAGTACAATCGTAACCTTTGATGGTTGACATATGAGAGCTGGGCTAAACAATTTCTTCAGAGAGCGGAGGTATATACGAAACTGGTAAGCGATCTAACTCACTGTGAAAAATAGTGTAGATGAGATGGGAACTTGTTTGTTGGTTGTTTTTGGGAAACCACTCAGAGTACCATATGGACTACTAGCAGAGACACGATGTGTGCTGAGTCCTAAAAGAGTTATAAGAAGTAGATAAGGATGTAAATCATCAAAGATGATGGTCGTATGAGTAAGACATCTTTGTATGTCATGAAGCCGTAAACCGGTAGTAAAGGAAGTTAGTCGCATAAACTTAGATTACAAGAACGCGAACCCTAAGAAGTAAAGTTAAGTAAACCAATGCGAAAAGTCAAGTATATAACTAATTGGTGTATGTGATATTTCCTTATGTGTTATATAGGGATTGCGGTAAATAGTTCAGCGTAAACTATAAGTTGTAGCTGTGCGTAAGGCAAGTTTCCTAACTTTATTCATATTCTAAATGAATGCTAGTTTCTTAAACTTTCTCAGATGTTGAACTTGAGAATTTTTGTCTATGTGCAAATGTGTGATATTTGTACAAGGTGGTAGAATGTATGAGGCCTTGTGCCACAATTTTAACACTTCAGTATTTCTATGAGATGGACTGTTCTGCGATTGAACTGTTCAATATGAGAATGTTCTGTTTATACATGAACCGTTATTGTTAAGTCTGTGCTAATGATTCTAGTCAGACAGGATGTGTATGAAAAAGAGTAGAAGAATGAAAGTATTTCAAAGTGATTGTGATTAATGTTTTAAAATGATAGGAATCAGAATTATTCCTATTATTCAAGCCGCTTCATAACCTTTGTTCGGTTATCGGAGTTCTAAAGGAATGATTAAATTCTTGATGTTGTTTATTCAACTGCTATGACTTGCTGAGCAATTGAATGCTCACACTTGCTTTAAATAAAAACATTTTCAGCGAACGATGTTATAAAGAACTTAAGGATTCCGTAAAGATCAAGCTGACCGGTATCCAGAAGAAGTGTCATTCAGTATATGAATGTGCATGAAGATCAAGCCAAAACTTGTAATGCAGAATAGTTTAATTGAACTATAGATTAGTTTAATGAACTGTTATGTATCCTTGGTGGCGGATGAAAGTCACTCTTGTAAGATGTAAAGAATAATGTAATTATCATTATTTGTAATGAACGAGGTTATAAGGTATTAGAACCTGGGATTTGAGAATGTATGTTATATTTATCTATATAATGATGTATGTTTGGAAAGAAGTGGGACCGTGATGCATGGAATTCAGATGTGAAGATAGACTAGATTTTGGGGCATTACAATAGAGATATACCGAGGCATTGCATGTAATCTAATAAGAACTTGTATTTAAACCCTTTTTAATTATAATTCATATAGAGATACAGTGGGTTAGTTAATTAGGGTATTCAAATTGATTCTATCATTTGTGGATTTGATTTGATATGAGTATGGTGCATTGAGAGATGGGCATATTTTACTGTCATGTTCTTGATTAACAATCCAGTATAAGTAATTTGGTTTAACAGGAAGTGTGTTGATTTAAATAAAGTAATAGGTGAAATTGTAGTCTCAAGTCTTCAGTATCTTGTTTCATTCTAGGGATAGTTAGTAATAGTTTATTTAATTATTTTAAATTAAATTAATAAATCATTTGTTTAAATAAAATTAAATTGATTATAGGTTAGTACTTGGTAATTCTTGTTAAATAATTCTCTCTGGGAACGATACTCAACTTATCACTTTATTACTTGTTGACCACGTGCACTTGCGTGTAGAGCGTATATAGAATTCGACCAACATGCATCATACACACTCCCAACTAATCTCGAAGCTTCAGAAATGACTCCAACTTAAGCGGTTTAGTCATCATATCTGCCACTTGATCTTGAGAACCACAATGCACAAGCTCAACAACTTCATCTCGAGTTAAATCACGCAGAAAAAGAAATTGCACATCAATGTGCTTACTGTGTCCATGCATAACAGGGTTTTTTGAGAGCTTGATGGTTGAGCTATTATCACACATCACAATAGTGAAACCATCTTGTGCATGACTCAACTTCTCCAAAATTCTTCTCATCCATACTGCTTCACAAGCACAGGCTGCAGCTGCCACAAACTCGACTTCAGTTGTTGAAAGAGTGACTATAGGCTATTTCTTTGAAGACCAAGAAACAGTTCCTCCACTTAGTATAAAAACATAGTCAGATGTGCTCTTTCTTTCCTCTAAGTCTCTTACATAATCACTGTCAGTAAATGCAACCAACTTCTTGTTCCCACTTTTCTTGTAATATATTCCATAATCAACGGTGCCCTTCAAGTATCTCAGTGCTCTCTTAGCAGTCTGCAAATGAAGTTCTGTTGGTCTGGCCATAAACCTGCTTATAAAGCTTACAACAAACATCATATATGGCCTTGTAGCAGTGATATATATAAGACTGCCTACTATTTTCTTATAGTAGGTCTTATCAATTTTGTCACCTTCTCCATTTTTCCTAATTTTGAATCCAGGAACAATAGGATTCATCATTACATTACATTCTCCCATTCCAAAAAGTCTCAGAACCTCATGTGCATATTTTCTTTGACAGACATAAATCCCATCATCCTTCTGTAACACTTCTATACCCAAGAAAAACCTCATCTTTCCCAGATTAGTCATATCAAATACCTTCATCATTGACTCCTTAAATGATAACATCATTTTTTCATCATCTCCAGTAAAAAACAAGTCATCGATGTAAGACCTCAAATTTTATGAACGAATATTTAATTTTCTCGAAATATTTTTTTTAATATTACGGTGGGGATTTGATATAATTTCATAGTTGTGGGTAATATTTACAAATTTTGCAAAGTATGCAAGTTGTTATAAAATATTCGATTGCTCGAGGAATATTCATTTATCAGGGAATATTCGTACGAAGGCACAATCATTGGTGGACCCCCCTAATGTAATTGTTTGTTTGAGGAGAAAGCGGCGAAATATCTTTTTATAAAAATAACGGCGAAAGTTTTACCGTTAGACTGTTGAAATACCAGGTGGTAAAAGTACAGTAATACGCGTGGTTGCATAGTAGCACACGGTATTGATTATTGATGCTTACGTGAGAAGTCACTCAGTTTAGTCAATTATTGCCACAGTAATTACTGCATAGCATCTCTCATATTATGATTCAATTATTGTCACAGTATCATCTACATAATATTTTATATTATTAAATCAATAATTGAGACGACAAAGTTATTCATATTATTATTTGCATTATTGATGATGTCTAGAAAGTTCTGTCGAGGAAAGGGGTTTGGTCACCTAATTCATGGCGCCATGATAAGTGAAATCCTTATCAGAAAGCCCCCTCTTTTCTGGGAATGATCTGATTCTTAAATACGGTGAGTTATAATATTAATGATGAATAAGTTCGTATTGATTAAAGATGAAATTGATATTTCAATTGTGTTGGGATTATTAATGTTAGTGGAAATCGACATTTATTTCGATAATAATTGATTTCTAGATGTTCAATTGATCAAACAGGCAATTAATCAGATAAATGAGCAATTAATTGCTATTAGTTCACAAGCATATAACTATTTGTTCACATGAATGGAACTATTGATTCACATACATGTATTATTGATTCACATACATGTACTATTAGGGGAGGTGGTGCAAGTTTGATAATACTTATAGGACTAAATTAAAAATGGAGGTATAGATGAAGTTATTATACTGTAATAATTCGAGCCCTTAATAGTGAAATTATCGAAACTATATTTTCCTATAAATAAAAGCTCATTCTTCTTTCATTCTCACCAATTCACTAAGACTCACAAAAGAAATTATAGAGAGAGAAGCTGTAGAGAGAGAAGCTATAAAGATAAAGAAGAAGAGTGTTCTGCTACTTCACTGTTGCAGTATTCAGTCTTCTACTAAGGTAAGGGCTATTAATTATTTCATATTCTTAAGGGATATTATTTTTTTTCAATATCCGTATAAAATAATATTTTCTTCCATACTTTGTAGTATGTAAGTAATATTATTTCATTTCAGATTCTGAATTCTACACTCATTTTGTTAAAGTATTGCTTTTATACTCCGTGAAATTAGTAGAATATCCTTGAAATTTGTGCTTCATCTAGTATCGTTTCATAGGGATATTTTTCTGAACATTCTTCTTAAATTTTAAGCTTTTCATATCGGAGTACTATTTATGGGTACTATTTATTTATACGGTACTATTCATATGTACGATACTATTCACAAAGTACTATTCATGGGCACTATTCATAAAAATAGTACTATTCATAAATACGGTACTATTCACAAAGTACTATTCATAAAGTACTATTCATGGGGTACTATTCACAGGGTACTATTCAAAAAGTACTATTCACGAGGTACTATTCACCTAGGGTCTATTCATGACAAAAATTGATTTTTTTTCGGTCCAAATCATTTTTGATACAATATTATTCTTGAATTTTACTCCACAAAGCATTATCATGTTGACAATTTAGATATTATTGAATTCTGGATAAATTAAATTATAAAACTTTAAAATTTATCCTTGCTTTCATTTAATTGAATTCTTATATCATTGTCATCATCCTTATGTTTATATTGTGATGAAAGTCATCTATAGCTTATGTGCATAGATGGAGTGTTGATTGGTATGATTAGGACCAGGGATTATTCGGTATAATCATAACCGTAATGTTACAAATGATGTGGTAAAAGTCCTCATTGACTCGTAGTGCATTGATGGACAGATGTTGGTATGATCATAACCGTGCGTTCTCTTCGGCCAAGGGTGCAAAGATGAATTGTTGTTTGGCATGATCATGACCATTAGTGAAAACACGAATATCATTGTCCCGTAGTGCATGGATGATTCGTGGTCGTGATATTAATGAGTATCCTTGGCCCGTAGTGCAGTGATGTGGATTATTTATTAAGCTGAGTCTCAGTGATAAAATTGATGATAAACTTTTAAATCATAGAAGATAGTAGATATCATGCTCTACTTAACTCTTCTAATGGATTGCTTATTCTGCTACAGTTGTTGATCTAAAACTTGTTGTCTATTGTATTTTATCAGTTGTTATACTGTTGAAGGCTAACGATAATTTATTATGCTTTATCTTAATCATAATATTTCTTACTGGGCTAGTTGAGCTCACCATTTTCTTGCATTATTCTCTTCGGGAAATGAGAACGTAGCTGGGACTAGTCGGGGAACGGAGTGATGGTCCAGGATAAGTGGCTATAGTAGTCCTCATTATTCTATGAAATAGGTTGATAATAATTGTAATGAGAACTCCATTGAGTGTGGATATTGTCTAGAAGACAATATTCGTGTTAAAACTCTTAGCTTATGTTTTGTCGTATTGTACGCGATAGTTGTATAATTAATTTGTATTTATATTCTGTACCAAGTATTTGGCGACCCAAGATGGGTGATATATACCAATTTTGGGGGCGTCACAGTTAGTATCAAAGCTTAAGGATATGATCCCTAGTTGAGATGTGAGACTAGAACTAGGAGGGGAGAGACGGGTAATCCTTCGCTAGTATGACCTACCTAAGTTGTTTGTTATTTAATTGGTCGGTCAGAGTATAGGGATAATATGTGATATGTTAATTAACCCTTGTTTTGTGATAGTGTTTGAGAATGGCCTCTGAAAATGTTGAGATAAGCAATGAAGCACATGAGATCGTTGAGTCACCAATGATCAATAACCAAGATAACGTGCATCAGGAAGGCAATAATCCGCGTGTAAACAACAACACTGACCAAATGACGAACGATGGTACGTTTAAGAGTTTTCTAGAATTTATGCAAAACCAAACAAGAGAGACTCCTGTTCAAAATGCAGGTGGAAACACTGGCAACTCATGGCTGGTCTCCGCTAAGAAGTTCAAGGAGCTGGGACCACCGGAGTTTTTGGGAAAGCCAGAACCACTTAAGGCAGATACGTGGATAAAGCAGATCACCAAGATATTTGATGTCTTGTAATGCTCAGAGTAGCAAAAGGTTCCCTTTGCCACCTTTATGTTACGTGAAGAAGCAGATTACTGGTGGGAATTTGTAAAATGTACCCAGCCTGACGCACTCAAGATGTCTTGGGAGAAGTTCCAAGAATTTTTCAACGATAAGTACTTTCCCGAAAGTATTCATCACATGAAGGAGGTTGAATTCATCAAGCTGGAGCAAAACAATATGACCGTGTCGCAGTATGACGATAAGTTTGCGGAGTTATCCCGGTTTGCATCCCATTTGGTTGATAATGAGGAGCGAATGATGCGAATGTTTCTGCGAGGTTTGAAACCCGAAATACGTCAATACCTCATTTCTCACAAACTTTGTTTATATTCAGATGTTGTGAATAGGTCTCAGTTATTAGAACGCGATTATGAGTCAGCTCAACCAAAAGGCAACGACCAACAACACAATAATAATCGTACCGGTGGCAATGGCCATCGGAACAATGATAACCATCGTGGAGGAAATTATCATGCCAGAAATGGTAACCACTTTGGTGGAAATCATGACCAAGATAATAGGAAAGGTGAACTAAGTGAAAACAACTTCAAGAAGAGAAGGTTCAATAATGATGGAAAGACAGCAGCACCAGCACCCATTTCAAAGGAAGAATAACGACCACCGGTCGTATGTTTCAAATGCAGACAGGAGGGACACATCCGTCCAAACTGTACGCAGCAACCCAAAGCGTGTTTCAATTGTGGAAGAGAAGGTTATTTAGCTTGATTTTGTCATGTAGTGAAGTCAAGTCTAGTTGGGATGGTGATGCCAAAGGATGTCCCAGACAAGTCAAAGCTGGTAGTTTAAGTGAGAGTGTTTGTTGAGGAACCCGAACGAAGTTATCACAGGTAAGTTAATCATAAATTCTTGTGAAGTCTATACCTTATTCAATACCGGTTCTACCCATTCTTTTATTTCTCCTACTTGCGCTCAACGTTTTAATTTAACTTCGGAGAAATTAGACTTTGACTTATCTATTGAAACTCCGTTAGGAGAAACCTTCGTTACATCCACTGTTTATAAATCTTGTTGGATCCAAATTGGCACCCTCACATTACTTGTCAGTCTTATCTCTTTGAAAATACTTGCATTTGATGTGATTTTAGGAATTGACTGGTTAACTACTCATCATGCTAAAATTGATTATTTTTGTAAGGTTGTTAGCCTTCCTAACCAACCTGTTATGCAAATTCAAGTAACCAAACCACTAAAGTCAATCATTGTCATATTAAGCCATAAGTAAAGAGCCATGAACCTTTCAATGGTAACTTCCAAGTCTTGGAATGCAACGAAGCCAGACTCTCCATAGGAGACACCGTGAATAACGGTGGCAAGTTGATAGGTATCAATGTGACGTGTTATCCAAGTCTTGGATGAGAGTCACAGTTTTGAATGATATTTCTATCAATAATAAATTTCCTGACGTATTTCCTGAAGAACTTCTTAGCCTACCCCCAGAGCGTGAAATCGAATTTTGTATTGACCCCAGTACAAAACCCATTTCTAAAACCTCAAATATTTCTTTAACTAAAACAAACGTATTATGCACCAAAGACGTTGGCTCGAGCAGTTGAAAGATTACGATAATATCATTCAATACCATCCTTGAAAAGCGAAGGTGGTAGCTGACGCGTTGAGTAGAAGATCATATGCGGTTATGAGTGCGACGTCGTTAACACAAAGACCCATTTCATATGACTTACAAAAGATGGAGATAGAGTTGAAGACTCCAAGAACTTACGTGAAGATAGCGAATGTAAGATTAGAACCGACTTTAATCGATAAAGTTAAAGACGCTCAAACTACAGACTCAGAGCTGATGAATGTGAAGAATAAGGTGCAAGAAGACGTTATTCTAGAATCAATAATCGATGAAGAGAGGAAATCTCAACCCTCGATTTAATTGGTCTATTTGAAATCCTCGATCGAGTAGGAACTGTGGCCTATAGACTCGCCTTACCACCAAATATGTCGCGTGTTCATAATATTTTTCATGTATCAATGTTACAAAAATATGTGGAAGACTCAGACCACATTATTTAATTAGAACTAGACGAGATAGCAGAAGATTTAACGTATGAGGAGATATCTATTAAAATCTTGGATAAGAAGGATTATATTCTACGCTCAAAGGTTATACCTCAAGAGTTAGAATTTGACGAGGTGTCCTCACCTCTTCGATATACCAGGTACATACGTCAATTTTGAGGATGAAATTTCATAAGAAGGGGAGGTTGTAAGACCCCAAATTTTATGAATAAAGATTTAATTTTCTCGAAATATTTTTTTAATATTAAGGTAGCGATTTGATATAATTTCATAGTTATGGGTAATATTTACAAATTTTGCAAAGTATGCAAATTGTTATAAAATATTTGATTGGTCGGCGAATATTCGTTTTATCAAGAAATATTCGTACGATGACACAATCATTGGTGGACCCTACAACGGAATTACTGTTGGAGTAAAAAAATGACAGAAATATCTTTTTATAAAAATATCGGCAAAAGTTTTACCGTTAGACTGTTGAAATACCCGGTGGTAAAAGTATAGTAATACGCGTGGATGCATAGTAGCACACGGTATTGATTATTGATGATTACGTGAGAAGTCAGTCAGTTTTATTCAATTATTGCCACAGTAATTGCTGCATAGCATCTCTCATATTATTGATTCTATTATTGTCACAGTATCATCTACATAATATTTTATATTATTAAATTAATAATTGAGATGACAAAGTTATTCATATTATTATTTGCATTATTGATGATGTCTAGAAAGTTCTGTCTAGGAAAGGGGTTTTGTAACGCCCCAGAAATTTTGGATTTTTGAGAATTAAATTTTTATTTTTATTATGTGGATTAAATGAATTTAATCCATTATTTATGGGAGTAAGCTATTCGAGGGTCGTTCTATGACCTAGACATATCGAAATGTCGTAGTATTTTGGCTATGTGATAGAATTAAAGTGTTTGAATTTCCAAGACGAAAATAAAAACTTTCCGAGAAATTTTCTGAAAAACACTATTCACGCATTTCTGCTTGGGAATTATTTTTGAACTTCCGAGAAATACGCAATGATAGAATATCGAGGTGAGATGGAATATCCAATAATATTTCAGTTATGGCAAACGCAGTTTTTCGCCTGCGGACTTAAAACTTAACAGTTAGGGAAAGTTAGTTCCGAGAAGGAATTTAAATGTGTATAATGAATTAAAGCTATGATTGTATAATACGTAAGTATTGTACGAGGTAATGAATACAAGTATAATACGAGGTATTATACGAGTATATATGAATGATGGAATGTTGTATATTAAATAAGTATACAAGTTGGAATACGAGAATTATACGTAGATTATATGTTATAAGACTTTAAGCCAAAGGTATTGAATTTATTGAATTGTGTAGGAAATTGTAATGTCCAATTAGGATAACAATAAAGTTCAATGAGATATTAATAAGGCCCAAGTGTAGAGATGTGTAAGCCCAATGCAAGATAATGATAAAGCCCAAAGAATTGTTAATGCAACCCCAATGTATAAGTTAGGATTAATTAAACCTTAAGCCCAAGTAAGAATCCATTGGGTTAGGAGGATCCATGGAGCAAACCATGTTAATGTGGGTAGACTTGATGGGTAAGAACTTTATGTGGTGATCAAGTGTTGTGATGAGCAAGAAAGGGAAGTGGCCAGCAAGTTAACTTAGAGCCAAGGTTATGAATAGTAAGGAGGTGAAGTTGAGGAGGTTAGTTAAGGAGGTGGGATGTCCTAATGTCCATAATACCCTCACTTTGGATTGCCTATAAATAGAGAGCTCTCAATTCATTTGATTGCTTGATTAAAATTTCTCCCAACTCCTCTCAAGTTAAGCAACTTATTGGTTAGAGAGAATAAGCACTTATAAGTCAAACTTCCATTATGAGATTTTTAAGAAGCAAGAAGGAGATTAAAGCTTAGTTAAGTGATATTCAAGGGTAAGAACTTAAACCATGAATCTCTTTCTCTTCCATTGGTAGGGAGATGGGTAGTGGTAGAACATGTATGCTAAGGAATGATAGGAATGAGTAATCAAAGAGCTTAAGTCTTAATAAGCCGTATAAGTCATGAATAAGTAATTCAAACTTAATTAAGTTGTGAACTCATGAGGAACTTAGATGAACTTCTCATATGTTTACTTTAATAAGATTGTATGATAATAAGAAGCAAGGATGATGGTTAAAAGATTTAAGCTATGATAAGTCATGCAAAGTGAATTCATAAGTAGTTCATACTTTTACAAGTTATAGACTAATGAATAACAAGTAATAACTTATCATATCAATAAGTTAATGAAGTATGTATGTCAAGATGTTAGTATGTTGGATATGATATGAGAACATTGAGTAAAGGACTTAAATCAATAATAAGTCATAAGTAAATGAAATCATAAAAGTTATAAGTTGATAAGCCATAAACTTATGAAGAATAAGTCAAAACCTAATTTGAAAATAAGTTAATGTAATAAGTAGTTTGAAATGTTTATATGATGGTTAGAATCCATTTAGAACAATGATCAAATTGTTAGTAAAGAAGTTATGCCAGAATTCACACGATTGGACGTTAAGCTTCGAATTCGTGAAATTCTCGGAATGGAAGTCGTATTTTGTGTTTAAGCTTGGAAACATTGGTTTTCAATGGAGACAAGTCATATTTGGCATTATAGAGTTGCGGACTCGAAAATGACCGGATTCCGACTTAGAACGAAGAAACGAGTGTTGAACGTTCACGAACGTTTATTGTTTTCGTTAAAATGAACTAATAGGTGAAATTTTAGCAAACGAAGTCAAATAGATAAAATTCTTGCATGAACGTGTAGAGTATGTAATTTGTGAACTGTCGGCTTTTGAACGAGCCAATTTGGACTTATAACAAAGAAGTTATACGTCCAGGAAGTTCACAAAATTTAAAATCTGCAAAATTTTTCTAAGGCACAGAGTTGGCATCGCAGCGCCTTAATAGTGTCAAGGCATACTGCTAACTCATGCCATGGCGAGATGAAGAAAGCTAAGTGTGGTATGTGCTTATTCCAGGTCCAGTTTTGACAGACAAGAATGTTTACAAGTATTGAAGGAAAGATAACTCATTAGTAATGAACTAGGGTGTAAATATAACATTGTTAAAGCATTTTTAGACACTTAATGTATGATTATTAAAGGTTAATAATCAATTGAAGATGAATGTAATAAGAACAACGTAATATGCTAAGCCGGCTGTAGAAATTTATTGGTCAAGTTGATTATGAATCCAATGGTCTACAATACCAGTATGGGTTATGTAATTACTTAATGAACATGATAAGACCTTTCCTAAATCACTGTTATAGTGATGACTTTAGGAATTTAATGTTGTTTAATGAGTAGTTAAACGGCGAACGTAAAGTATAAAGAACGTAAACTGTATTCAATAATGATAAGACCTATAACGTTAAGAGTTACAACTAAAAGTTGTTAAGTAATACGTGAACGTAACCGGTATGCAATAAAGTGTACTTAACAAATGATGATCGAGTTTTGATTAATAACGGAAGGATGTTAGTAAACCGTGAGGAAGGATGATTAACTCGAAATGAGTTGGATTAATGAAGTAAATCTACATAAGACATAGAAGAGAAAGAAGTTGGTAAGAATAAAGTAAAAGAGAATGGTAAGTCGGAACCAATAATAACAAATCTAATATATGATTAGATTGAGAAGAAGGGTAAGATTCATTAGGAACCATGTATGTACATTCATGACCTAATGTGGTATGTTATGTGGTTATGTGTTGTAGAGACTGTAAAGACTCAAAGGAAAAGTTATTATACTGTAGCAGACGCTGAAGGTAAGTTTTTCTTAAAACGCTTGTCTAACCTTCGTGTTAGCCAGGTTTTCAGTGATTCATGTTATAATACGCATGAATTGTTTTACGAAAATGTCGAAGCCAGTTTTAACTCGGCTAGACTAATCTTGAAGATTGATTGATTGATTTACAAGTCTTTCAATATAGAATTGTTAACCCTATCCTACGCCAAATAAACAAATGTATTTTTCATCGATTATTCGATGGGCACGCAAGGTTGCCAAAACTTAAGCGTACATACGTTTAATGGATGTAGTGTTGATCAACATAGAGTACTATGGGCTGATCACCCAGAAGTGCTTGTAAGATATGCCGGACTTACGGACTTAGTGTCGGGTTGTCCTTTTCAAAGAATTTATGAAATGCTCATGGTATTGAGCCAGAATTAATGTTTTACTAAATATTGTTATTGTAAAACATTTTGAAGGAAAAGAAATGCTAGTTTGAATTATTGATATTACTTCATAACTATTATCCAGTTATTGAAGATATATGATTCCTATGTTTCAAGCATGTTGTTTAAAAGAAATTATTATACTTGCTGAGCTTGTTATGCTCATTCTTGCTTGAACCATATGAATGCAGCTAGGACCAAACAAACCAAGGGATCTGACAAGAATAAAGGCAAGACGAAGATGAACGATTAGTTACCTTGTAATAAACTAGTAAGTTGTATATATTATAGTATGATGAACAAAGAATGTAATGGTTTTAGAACCTGGGAACGGGATGTAATATTATTAATGTAATAAGAATGTCGTTGATACACACATTTTGATATCGTTTCAATAGAATGAATGTACAGTTATGAGTACCATGTAGCACCATCTGTCGGGTTGGAAGATACCCGGATTTGGGGGCGTCACAGGTTTGGTCACCTAATTACGCGCCAATAGGGAGAAATCCTTATCGGAAAGCCCCCTCTTTCCTGGGAATGATCTGGTTGTTAAATACTGTGTGTTATAATATTAATAATGAATAAGTTCGTGTTGATTAATGATGAAATTAATATTTCCATTGTGTTGGGATTATTAGTGTTAGTGGAAATCGACATTTATTTCGATAATAATTGATTTCTGGATGTTCAATTGATCAAACGGGTAATTAATCGGATAAACGAGCAATTAATTACTATTAGTTCACATGCATATAACTATTTGTTCACATGAATGGAACTATTGATTCACATGCATGTACTATTGATTCACATGTATGTACAATTAGGGGAGGTGGTACAAGTTTGATAATACTTGTAGGACTAAATTAAAAATGGAGGTATAGATGAAGGTATTATACTATAATAATTAGAGCCCGTAATTATGCAATTATCGAAACTATGTTTTCCTATAAATAGAAGCTCATTCTTCTTTCATTCTCACCAATTCACTAAGACTCACAAGAGCAATTATAGAGAGAGAAGCTATAGAGAGAAGCTGTAGAGAGAGAAACTATAGAGAGAAAGAAGAAGAGTGTTCTGCTACTTCACTATTGTAGTATTCAGTATTCTACTAAGGTAAGTGGTATTATTTATTTCATATTCGTAAGGGATATTATTTTTGTTCAATATCCATATGAAATAATGTTTTCTTCCATACTTTGTAGTATGTAAGTAATATTATTTCGTTTTAGATTCTGAATTATACCCTTATTTTGTTAAAAGTATTGTTTTTATACTCCATGAAATTAGTAGAATATCCTTGAAATTTTAAGTTTTTTATGTTGGAGTACTATTCATGGGTACTATTCATTTATACAACACTATTCATACGTACGGTACTATTCATAGAGTACTATTCATGGGCACTATTCATAAATACAGTACTATTCATAAATACGTTACTATTCATAAAGTACTATTCATGGGGTACTATTCACGAAGTACTATTCAAAAAGTATTATTCCCAAAATTATATTCATGAGATACTATTCACTCAGGTACTATTCACCCAAAGTACTATTCATGACAAAAATTAATATTTTTTCGGTCCAAATCATTTTTGATACAATATTATTCTTGAATTTTACTCCACAAAGCAGTATCATGTTGACAATTTGGATATTATTGAATTTTGGATAAATTAAATTATAAATCTTTAAAATTTATCCTTGCTTTTATTTAATTAAATTCTTATATTATTGTCATCATTCTCATGCTTATATTGTGATGAAAGTCATCTGTGGCTTACGTACATAGATGGACTTTTGATTGGTATGATTAGGACCAGGGATTATTCGGTATAATCATGACCGTAATGTTACAAATGATGTGGTAAAAGTCCTCTTTGGCCCGTAGTGCATTGATGGACAGATATTGGTATGATCATAACCATGCGTTCTCTTCGGTCAAGGGTGCAAAGATGAATTGTTGTTTGGCATGATCATGACCATTGGTGAAAACACGAATATCCTTGGCCCATAGTGCATGGATGATTCGTGGTCGTGATACTAATGAATATCCTTGGCCCGTAGTGCATGGATACTTCAGTGATGTGGATTATTTATTAAGCTGAGTCTCAACGATAAAATTGATGATAAACTTTTAAATCATAGAAGATAGTAGATATCATGCTCTACTTGAATCTTCTAATGGATTGCTTATTCCACTACAGTCGTTGATCTAAATCTTGTTGTCTATTGTATTTTATCAGTTGTTATACTGTTGAAGGCTAACGATAATTTATTCTGCATTATCTTAGTCATAATATTTCTTACTGGGCTAGTTGAGCTCACCCTTTTCTTGCATTTTTCTCTTTAGGAAATGAGAACGTAGCTGGGACTAGTCGGGGAATGGAGTGATGGTCCAGGATAAGTGGCTATACTAGTCCTCACTATTATATGAAATAGTGTGATAATAATTGTAATGAGGACTCCATTGAGTGTGGATATTGTCTAGAAGACAATATTCGTGTTAAAACTCTTAGCTTATGTTTTGTCGTATTGTAAACGACAGTTGTATAATTAAGTTATATTTGTATTCTTTACCCAGTATTTGGCGACCCAATATGGGTGATGTATACTTATTTTGGGAGCATCACAATTGACATAAATACTGATAATTAAAATTTTACCTCTACTGCTTTGTTTGACAAACAAGGTTTGCTCAGTGATACACCTCTCGAACCCTTCATAAGTAAAGTGAGCTTCAATGCAACTAAACCAAGCTCGAGGAGTCTATTTCAGTCCATACAAAGCCTTATGTAGCTTGTAAACCTTGTGCTCACTTTCCTTCTGCTCATAGCCTCTTAGTTTTTCCACGAACACATCCCCACTTAATTCTCCATGAAGAAAAGCATATTTAACATCGAGTTGATAGATAAGTCAACTTTTTTGTGCAGCTAAAGCAATGATCATGCTTACAGTGTCCATCATTACGACTAGGGCAAATACCTCTATATAGTTTACACCATGTTGTTGAGCATAACCCTTTGCAACTAATCGTGCATGTATCTCTCTTCTATAAATCGGATTGGCATCGTCTTCACTTGTTGTATTTGAGGAAGCATTTCCTGAACCTTCAGTATCATTCTCACTTGTCTCATTACCTTCACTGCCATTTTCTTCATCTTCATCAGTGTCGCTCTCTTATTCTCCCCATTCCAAATCCATTAGTATCTGCTCCATGTAACTTTTATCCCAGTCCCATTATTTCTCTTCTTCAAAAATTACATCCTTGCTAACCACAACTCTCTTTGCAACAGGGTCATACAATCTGTAACCTTTGGATTCTTCACTCACACCTAGCAGTACACAACAGAAGCTCTTATTTTCCAGTTTGGTTCTTCTTGCATCAGGCACATCGACATGTGCCATACATCCAAACACTCTAAAGTGTTCAACTGAGGGCTTCACTCCATTTCATGCTTCTTCTGGAGTCACATCTTTAACTGCAAGAATGGGACACCTATTCAACACATACATAGTCCAGTTCACTGCCTTAGCCCAAAAGGTTTTTGGAATCTTCTTGTCTAAAAGCATGGACCTCACCAAGTTCATCATTTTCCTATTCTTCTTCTCAGCTACTCCATTTTACTGAGGAGTGTAGTTTGTGGTGAGCTGCCTCTTGATTCCATTCTGCTTACAAAACTCATTGAATTCCATAGAGTTGAATTCACCACCTCTATCAGTTCTTAAACACTTAATAAACTGACCAGTTTCTTTTTTAACAAGCTTCTTAAAATACTTGAAAGACTGGAAAGCTTCTAATTTTTCTACCAAAAAATAAACCCATGCTTTTCTACTATAGTCATCAATAAAGCATAAGGAATACCTTTTATTGCTATTAGAGATTGGTGTGATTGGGCCACATATGTCAGCATGAATGAATTGTAGCCTCTGAGATGCTCTCCATTGGCTCTTCTTTGGGATGGGATCTCTATGCTGCTTACCAACTATACAAGCAGTACATATTGTAGTTGATCTCTATGCTCCTCGAACCATTTTCTTGTATTGTAAGGTTCTTAGTCCTTTATGACTAATATGGCCATACCTGCAAAGCCATAAATGTGAAAGGTCCTATGCAGGTGCATGGAAACAGGAAACTTCTTTGACTTGAGCCCTTGCCAACAGTACAAACATTCTATTAATTGTCATCTTGGTTTGAATAATCAAACTTCTCATAGGATGATAGATCTTTCACATACTTGTTTTGATTAGGATTGCTAGACCTTTTTCCTGTAAGGCTATAACTGTCCTACACTTAAAAGATTATTCTTCAATTCAGGTACATAAAACATATCTGTGATAACATGATGAACGCCATCCAAATATAACTTGACATTTCCCTTCCCGAGCACTGTCATCCTTGTGTTGTTTCCAAGTTTCACCAGCTGCCTAAACCCCTCATTCAGCTCACAGAACATAGCCTTGTCTCCACACATATTATTTGAGCACCCAGAATCCAAAAACCATGCATCCTCACGCCTAGCTTAATGTAACTCCACATAAGACATCAACAATATCTCTTCTTCCTCATCCAATTCAGCATAATTTGCCTCCTTGTTTAAATTAGGAAATTCATACTGGAAATGGCCAAGCTTATGGCACCGATAACACTCCACAGTGGTTTTGTCAAAAGCTTGACACCCTCTGCCTCTTCTATGACACCCCCAAATTCGGGTACTTCATTCCTAGAAGATATGGTGTTCACTGTCTAAACATTCATTTCTAACTACCCAAATATAATAAAATTTAAACAATAAACCTTCCCATTAAAGGGTTACATCATCAATAAAATCTCAGGTTGTCTAACCTTAAACATTCATCATATGTGGAAAAATAAATAATTACATCTCAATAATCAAACAAAGTCTGATATAAAAAAAATCAATAGATTACAAGTCTTCAACACTTGTTCATCTTTCCTTTTCCTTTACTGGTGGTAGGTTCATCGACCTTCTCAACTTTAGTTGTAATGGTTATATAAGCAATAGTGAGAAAAACAATTGCTCACTTCAAATGACAATGAATAATGATATCATAATAACTGCCAAATGAATAGGCTCAATAGAACTAAATAATATTCTCCATCAATGACAATCAAGATATGAAAATAGAATTTAAAATATATCTGAGGGTCACAAGACCATGAACTATGTCCAAGGTTATAAGTATTCTTTCAACTTAAACCTAAATAGTCATAAGACTATAGGGACTTCTCGTACTTAGGGGGATCAGCCTTTTGTACCATGTATTGTGCACAAACATCTAAATACATAGCGTACTTAATCCCCTGTAATAGGGTTGTTCTTCTCAGTATTTAGAATACAAGTCCGCACCAAAGTAAGTTTGGTCTAGATAAGCTTCAAGGGTAATTTGAAGTTTAACGATCATCAACTAAGGATTAGTTGAATCAAAAATGTATCACAATATGCTATGGAGTGGGTCATAAATGAACCAACATTGTATTTAAAAGTCATGCTTAGAAATAAACTAGAAAGCATACACATTGAATAACATAATAAACATTGCTTGAACAATATTAAGCTATGGCTAGAATTTTTATTTAATAAAAGGATTGAGTTATTGAATCATGCATAATTGTTAGCAAGTTGAACAATAAATCTTGCTCAATATATAGGTAAATGAGATAGAAAAACTTAAATAAAGGTTAGAGTTTGAAAATTTGCTCAATGTAAACTTAGGGTTAGAGAACTTGCATAAGTATAACATGACAACGAAATGTAAACCTAGCTGAATAATAAAGTAGCAAAGGTTAAGGAACTTGATCAATGTAAAGAAGTAAGGTTTAGGAACTTGCCTTGCGTGTAAGCTAAATCATATACTCGATTCTCAATACCTTATATTCATGTTATCATGACATAATTAGTTACTACATGTACTCAGTACACAATTAAGTATCTATTTCAAATACGACTTGTAGTCTTAGGTTCAACTATTTGTTTTAAACCGTAACTCTTCAATTCATCACATAATTTATTAATTGCTAACAATATTTTCATGCTTGGTACACCACAATATGACCAAATCACATTTTATCAGTCATAGCATTATTCTTTATCAACAATTACAAAATTATATAATTAAAAATAATTTTTCTCGACTAATTCGCTAATCAAGCGCCGCAATACCCAGCTTTTAATCGAATGGCGCTATGACGCTTAAGTCGCATCATTGACTGGTAGTCTTAGCGGTATTCTTGTCAGAAATCTGATTCTAGGCAAACAGTGTTCGTGAAGAACATAGAACAAAGCCAAATTGGCCTACAAGCTACTTTCTAACAACCAATTAAACATATATGAATTACATAAACCTCACAGAAACATAACTTAAGGTTTCTAACATGTTTTTAATCATTTAAACAACATAAACATCAACATTAAAACCTCTAAATTCATTATGTTTACTATTTCTTAACTTTTTGATATTCTTAGCGAAATTAATCACTGTGAATTCATTTTTCAACCAAAACAGTTAGTTTCAAATACTTTGTTTTCGTTTCTTCATGTATTTTTACAATCCATAATCAATTTATACTTTATACTATGAATTGAATATCAATTTTAACTCTAAATTAAGCCATATCAAACATACATCAATATAAATTTACTGTAAAATAATTTTCTTCATATATATCATATTACATGGATTAAATTAATCTAAATCATATACTAATCATATAAAACAGTTTATAATCATCTATTAACACATAATAACTACATAATAAACAATTAATCCTTCGCACAAATTTTACAGAGAATTTTCATGTAGATAAAAACTAGAACTTTGGGATTATACCTTTACTAGAAGATGAGTACTCTCCTTCTTGTTCTTGCAACTTCTTCTCACCAATCTCTCTCTCAATTTCTAAATAACACAGAGAATTTCTTCTCTTCTTTCTTCTCTATTTTCTCTCTTCTTTTCTTCTATCTCATTTCTTTCTTCTGTTCTTTTACGTAATATAAAATATAACTGATATATAATGTATAATATAATATGTATTAATATAATATAATATATATATATATATAACTGATGTCAGTTATAGTTTTTGAAAATCTAAAGTCATAAGGCTTATTTGGCTAAACTACTTTAAAAATTAAAGACTTAAAACCCTTAAGCCTTGTTTGACAAAAACTAAATTAAAAATAATAACTTTAAATCCTTATACCTTGTTTGGTAAACCCCATTTAAATCTCCTTTAATTTATTTTCATAACTCCTTTATAATATAATTTCTTTTCCCATTTTTCAAATATCCAAATTTAATAATATTAAAACTAACAACTACTTATTAAATCCATTTATCACATAAACACATTGCCACAAAATTATAATTTTTATTATAATTATAATTTTATTCAATAAATTAATGCATTATTTTAATTACTAAATTAAATTAAAGTAACATTATAACAACTCCTTTAATCCTTATTAATTCTCTAATTTAATTATTAAATAAAATTAGAATATTGTCTCATAAAATTAATTCCTCACTCTTTTATTTAATTAACTTCAAAATACCTAATTACCCATTATCACTTAATTAACAAATTAAGCTAATTTCCTCAACTCATAAATTATTTATTTAACAAATAAATAATCAAATCAAATCAAATTAAATTAAACAAATATTCATTCAACAATAAACACATCAATTAAAATATTTATTTAATTTAATAAATATTTGAAATTACAACTTAAAATTTTGGATTGTTACATCATTCCCTCCTTACGAGGATTCTATCCCCAGAATCATAACTCAAATAATTCATTCATCACATCCTTCCCTCCTTACAAGGATTCTGTACTTAGAATCGAAGACACAATTAAACAAATAACTCATGATAGTTCTTAATAATTTTATTTTCGAGTTCCCACGTAGCTTCTTTAGCATTGTGGTTCCTCCATATCACCTTCACGGAAGGTATCACTTTATTCCTGAGCACTTATTCTTTTATGTCAACTATCTGGATAGCAATTTCCTCATAAGACAAGTCCTTATCGAACTCTAACAGTTCATACTCTATCACATGCTTGTAATCGGGTTTATACGGTCGTAACACCGAAACATGAAAAATATTATGAACATGTTCTAACTCTAGAGGTAGAGCTACCTCTTAAGCTACTTCACTTACTCTTCGCAGCACCTCGAAGGGTCCAATAAACCTCGGGCTTAGCTTTCCCTTTTTACCAAAACGGATTTTCCCCTTCCAAGGAAAAATTTTTAGGAACACAAAATTTCCTACGTCGAACTCGCGATCTTGTCTGTGTTGATCAGCATACTTCTTTTGTCTGTCTTGAGCCGCTACCAATCTTACCCTGATGAGTTTGACAATCTCGGCAGTCTGCTGTACCAGTTCTGGTCCTAACAGTTGACGTTCACCAACTTCATCCCAGCACAGTGGAGTTCTGCACTTCCTGCCGTACAATACTTCATAAGGCGACATGCCAATGCTTACATGGTAACTGTTATTGTAGGCAAATTCTGCCAACGGTAGATGATCGTCCCAATTCCCTTTGAAGTTCATGATGCATGCTCTGAGCATATCTTTCAACGTTTGGATTGTTCATTCGCTTTGGTTGTCTGTTTGAGGATGGTATGCCATACTCATTCTCATTTGTGTTCCCATGCATTCTTGTAGTCTCTTCCAGAAGTTTGATGTGAATCATGGATCTCTGTCTGACACAATTGACACTGGAACTCGATGTCTCGAAATGATCTCCTTGACGTACAACTTTGCCAACTGATCAAGATTGAATCTAATCTTTATTGGCAAAAAGTGTGTTTATTTCGTTAATCTATCTACTATCACCCAAATTGCATTGTATCCTTTCTGAGTAGTTGGAAGACTTACCACAAAATCCATTGTGATATGCTCCCACTTCCATTCTGGTATTTCCAATGGTTGAAGTAATCTGCTTGGTCTCTGATGCTCGGCATTGACTCTCTGACATGTCAAGCATTTTGCGACACATTCTGTAACATCTCTTTTCATATTCAGCCACTAATAATGTCGTCGTAAATCTTGATACATCTTCGTACTTCCCGGATGAATTGAATATCTTGAGTTATGAGCTTTGGTCAAGATTTCGTCTTTAATATCTAGTACTGCTGGAACCCAAATTCTTCCATAGTCCTTCGGTATTGATCTTGTATTTCACTTCACTACCCTCAACCACTCTTTCTTTGATCTTTTTACATTCTTCATCTTGTAGTTGAGCATTCTTCATTTTGTTCACTAAAGTTGGACTAGCTTCCATCTGGAACAATCTTCCATTTGATTCTTTCAGAAGTTTTATTTCCAACTCTAGCCTTGCCATTGCTGAGATAAGTTCGTCCTGAGCCGTTAACAACATCAATTTCTCATGAACCTTTCTACTCAAGGTATCAGCAACCATAACCTTTCTACGCATGTTCAGATCTTTCTGTGTGAAAATATATTTTAGACTTTTATGCTCCGTATATATCTCACATTTCTCTCCATAGAGATAATGTCTCCATATCTTTAGAGCAAATACTACCGCAGCCAACTCTAAATCATGAGTCGGGTATCCTTTCTCATAATCCTTCAGTTCTCTTGATGCATACTGTAGACACTCAAAATTTTGCATTCTTATTATTAACATTGCAGCATAGCAGAATCATCTTTCAGAGATAACCCTGGAGGACAAATCAGCTCAATCCCAGAGACAACCCCGGGAGTTTCAGTTTTAACCTCGGAGACAACCCCGGGAATGCAGTTCCAGTTCCAGTGATAACACCGGAGGAGTCAATTCCATCTCGGAGACAACCCCGAGATACTTAGTTCAAGTCCCGGAGATAACCCCGGGAGTTTTAGTTTCAACCTCAGAGACAACCCCGAGGAATGCACTTACAGTTCCGGAGATAACCCCAGAAATGCATGTTTCAACCTCCAGCAGTCAGCTTCAACCTCGGAGATAACCCTGAGGTACTCATTTCCATTCCCAGAGACAACCCCGGGAGGTCAGGCACACCTCAGAGACAACCATGAGGACATTCAGCACTTACAGCAGCCTAATCTCAGAGATAACCCTGAGCAACGACTGCTACATCAGCTCAAACCGGAGATAACCCCAGTGAGGGGAAAAATCATCATTTTTCCACCTCGATCCCACATTGCGCCATCTCAACAACATTTCAATATACATATTACATAGAAGTGTCCTACAAGAACCATAGCTCAAATCCCGAGTGACTATTACATAAGACGGCACACCGAATGGAATTTGAAGACCCAAAGATCTAGGCATGGCCCTATCTTCCCAATTTTGTACAATCTCTTATCCCATGTCATTGTGTAGCTCTCGACAACAGCATTCTGGAAAGGTATTATACGCCTTAATCGGATGCCTGGATTGAAAGTTATGAATGTTCGAGCGGATAACGGTTTGTATACGTACACGTACTTCGAGACGGTGAGGCCCACGAAGACCAGGGGCACCCCAGGGAGCCGCAGGTGCGGCTCCCCCTCTATCAATAGAGGGCTTGTGGTGGCCATTTTACAAAGAGAAAAGGCGAGGAAGCCCTATCCATTTTGCTCTATACACACTATAAATTGAGTGCTTTCTCATTTTAAACACTTTTGAGCGTATACTTTGCTATATTTTACCGGTGAAAACCGAGTGTTCATTTAATTAAAGCCATTTGAAGTCTTCTTGGCAGCCCACTGTAACTTCTTACATTTCTTAAAGCCTTTCTCCACTTTCTGCACACACAGTTATTCACGTTGAGAGTCGTGTTGTGTGCGTATGCCCGGACTTCAGTCCGTGAATTTTTATTTCTTTTGTATATATATACTTATATATATTTATACTAACATCATCAAGTTATGCCTCGATTGAGCCTGGATTCACATTCGGAGCGTTTATTGCTTGCATATATATAGATATATATATAAACTGTTATCGAACTATGTTCGGTGAGCCTGTATTTATATCCGGAGCGTTTACTGCTTTTATATATATAAATACTTATATATATTATTATTATCAAACTTTGTTTGATTGAGCCTGGATATAATATCTGATGCGTTTACTGCTTTTATATATATAAATACTTATATATATTATTACCATCAAACTCTGTTTGATTGATCCTGAATATAATATCCGGTGCGTTTACCGCTTTTATATATATATATATATATATATATATATTTACATTTCTGTCAGACCTGGAGTTTACTTCGTGGCCTTTTACTATTTTATTTTACATTTAGTCCCGCCTGGAGTTTACTTCGTGGCGGTTGATTTTATATATATATATATATATATATATTTATATTTACAACTTTTATATATTTACATTTTTAATCCCCCATGGATTTTACTCCGTGGTGGTTGATCGTTTATATATATATATATATATATATATATATATATATATATATATATATATATATATATATATATATATATATATATATATGTATGACTTTTATATATATTTAACTGCTTACGGCTTTTATACAAACTACAACATTATGTGAGCCTAGGAATCATGTGATTACAGATTCAGTCTTCTGAATCTAGATTCGGTTCCCGTGATAGACATTTTCAGCTGTATCCAACTTATAAATTATTCACAGTGTTTTAATTTCCTTAGATGGCTTTCATGCCCATAAGGAATTCGGCACTGCTATGTATCTTATTTTCTCAAAGATGCCAAATCCAAAAAGGCCATGAGCCTACAGTCAATTATGTTATCATTAGACCAGACTGACCTTAATCCAGTTTTGCGGAAAGAATTTGACGGATTAAGTAAACAAATGGTCATGACCTTCATAGACATACAAGAAGCTCCTTTCTATGAAAGAGTTTTAGCTAGCATTGGTGAACCATTTTCTGAAATGATTAAACATGGGGAGATGGCTGAGATGGGATTGAAGTCCGGAAAATTCAAGACCTAGCTGCCCTTAAAGCTGTTGCTGAGCACATCTAATCCGGAAATTATGGAAACAACCCCCGGAGGGTCCATAAAAAGAAAGAGGAGGATGTTTCCTTGATACTACAAGGTCAACAAGGCAATCAGAACATGCCTATTCAAAAGAGAAATTTCACTCCCTTTCAAGCACAATCTTCAAACCCTCCATTACCAAAAAGTAGAGAAGTCAAACGCCCTCGAGTGTTCTCACCCGTAGGGGACTCGCTCGAGAACATTCTCACTCTTCTGACGGCTCAGAAGAAAATTACGCATCTTCTTCCACCAACCAACCCTAATGGGAGGGGTTTCAATGCTGCTCAAAAATGTGCTTATCATGCCGGGGCACCTGGACATGATACTCAAGATTTAATAGACAACGATGAGATCGTGGTCACCAAACCAGATCAACCTCACGTACAAGACAACCCTCTTCCTCAACATAAAGAGGAAGAGGTCAACACGATTAATCGGAGCAGTGGATAGAGTTCCAATTTTAACGGTGAATCATCCCAGATCATTAAAGACGGTGTTGACAAATGGGATTATGCAAAGTTCCAGTTCACGATGGAACGAAAGATGAAAGCTCTATTTAAGCCGAGAGAGTAATTGGCAGAACTGGTGACCTATCAACATCAAGTCACACGCCAATTAGTCAATCAGAAGCATGCTAGTCTACTCCCTTTTGTTGTAAATACTCCCTCGTCACCTTTAGAGAAAGAAACCCTAGAAGACAAAGTGACGAAGAGAGCAAGTGTCAAAGCCCGTAGGGATTTTTCCAATAGAAGAGAATTTACATACCTGGGCCAACCTATGGAGGAGATACTCCATATGCTGATCAATGAAGGAAGGATCACTTCCCTTCTGCCTCCAATCAATCTCCGTTCAGGATGGTTTAATTCTGATGGAGTATGGCAATATCACTCCCATTCTCGCGGTCACAGCACAGAAGAATGCTGAGCACTCCGCCACCTTATTCAGAACCTAATTGTGATATTGGTGTCTCAGAGTCATGATTTACGATAATAATGTGCTATTTGAGAGTGAGAATACTTGTCCTACTAAATAGAAGGGACTGGTAGCAGTTATATCTGCTGAAGCTGATGGGACTGTCAAACCTTTCACAATACAAGCAATTCAACTCAGAGGAATTGACAAACCTTTGAAAGTGGCTGCTCCCGAGCCAATCAACTTGTCATTCAGACCACAATATCTTGTTATCAGCTTACAACAAGTCCCATGGAATTATGGAGAAGCTAAAGGATCCACCTCTCATACAACTGCGACACTGTCGAAGGAAAATCTACTGTATCTTCCCCAACGGGTGATGAAGTCTACCATCAAATCAAAGGGGAAAATACCCATGGAGAAGATTGAAAAATTCCTCCGCACTATGGGTCATAATGAAGCCAAGGTGGTTTTAAGCTTAAGAGAAGCTCCACACCAAATTTCAATCCTGGACTTGGTTTTAACTTTCGAGGATCATAGGAAGATCTTGCTGAAGGTTTTGGAAGAAGCCTACTTGCCAACATCAGTGGATGTGGAAAAATTTCAACATTTGGTTGATCAAATTTTTAACATTAATGTGATATCTTTCACTGATGATGATATACCGCCCGAAGGGACCGGTCATTTCAAGCCATTACACATTGCGGTTTTGTCCTCCGGGTATATGATAGCTAGAGTCTTGATAGATGGAGGTTCTTCTCTGAATATCTGTCCTTATGCTACTTTGCTGAAGATGAACGTCAATGTCAAACGGATCCGAAGCAGCCATACGGTTATTAAAGCTTTCGACGAAGCCCGCCGAAATTCAGTCTGAAAGATTGAGCTACCAATCGAGATTGGTCCCCATACATTATGCGTATCTTTTCACGTGCTAAAAATAAATTCAGGATACAACCTACTATTTGGAAGACCGTGGATTCATATGGCTGGGGTCGTCCCCTCCACTCTTTATCAGCAATTGAAATACATCATTAATGACAACTTAGTCATAGTCAACGCTGAACCGGAATGTCCTAAATAAAGTGACATACCCCTCATCAGTGTCAATTCAGAAGTTGAGCCAGTCAGTTTTTATGCCCTTGAGGTGAGCAACACTCACTACCACCCTATTGGGGCTCCACCTCTCACACCCAAGATTGTTGCCGAAGTAATGTCGGCTACTCAAGAAATGATATTTTTGGGTCATCAGCCGGGACAAGGGCTGGGTAAAAGTCATCAGGGTATTAATCACCCGATTTCAGTGATCAGTAAAACTGGTAATCCACATAAGTATCATCAGATTCCTCCAGCTTCAGTTACACGACGATTGTTTCCACCTACAAAACATGAGTCCACACAACCTCCGGTAAAGGTGCCAGCCAGCGTAATGGCTATTTTATTTCCCAAGCCGATACTGGTAAAGGAGGAATGAAGAATTAAGCAAGACATCATCAAAATGATGTTAGGCATACGCATCATTGTCCATGATGAACATACAAACAGATACACCCCAGATGATGATTGCCCAGACTTAATGGTCATCATTTGGGAAAAGGAGGATGATGATAGCCCCTCCATCACTGCAGTCCACCAAGACTTTGCCCTCGACAATTAGAGCAGCACTCCTTACATTGGTCTACGAGGGTAAAATGGGCAGGAACTCTTCATGCCCTGTAGATATCATAACTGCTTACATTTCTATACAATATTAACAGTTGTTTTGGCAGTACATGCTCACACTGTGTATGATCAAACCATTTCATATATACTAAGTGAAAGCATATTTTGTTTCAGGATCCTAAATTTAGATGTGCATGTACTTGCTAATAAGATGCCTTTTGTCCACAAGGATTGTAACTTTGATGTAAAGTTGGATTTAGCCTTGATGGAAATACATGAGGACATTGAGGTGCCTCCGGAGATTAAAGAATGGGTCGAAGACAAACCAACCTTGATCAAACCACTTCGTTCAATCTTGGAACCTTGGAAAGCCCTAAGTTAATCCAGATTAGTTCATACCTTACCCCAAACTAGAGGAATGACATGTTTACGCTACTTACCTAATTCCAGGATGTGTTTGCATGGTCTCACAAGGACATGGTGGGTTTATCCACTCACATTATTCTTCATCGCCTTCTTATTAAAGAGGGATTCAAGCCAGTCTAGCAAAAGCTCAGGCGATTGAAACCTGAGTGGAGTTTAAAAGTACAAGAAGAAATTGTGAAACAATTTCAAGCTGGAATTATCATGGTGTCCACATATCCTGAATGGATATCCAACATTGTTCCCATGCCTAAGCCTGGAGGAAAGGTGTGAGTTTCCATGAATTATCGGGATCTGAACAAATCTTGCCTCAAAGATAGCTTTCCCGTGCCATTTATCCACATTCTCATTGACAATACTGCTCAATACGGCATATACTCCTTTGCGGATTACTTAGGAAGATCGTGAGAAAACTGCTTTCATCATGCCTTGGGGAACCTTTTGCTATATATGGTTGTCATTCAGCCTTATCAATGTCGGATCCACCTATCAACGAGCTATGATGGCTCTTTTCCACGACTTAATGCACAAAGAGATAGAGATCTATGTGGATGACATCATTGTCAAGTCTCGAAGGGAAGAAGACCACTTAAACCATCTCAGAAAGCTCTTCAACAGGTTGCGTAAGTACAACTTGAATTTGAATCTAGCCAAGTGTGCCTTTGGCGTTAAATCAGGAAAGTTGCTAGGATTCCTAGTCAGCCACAAAGGGATTGAGCTGGATCCCACCAAAATCCAGGGCATCACGAAAATTCCCATTCCTCAGACAGAGAAGGAAATACGGGGATTTTTGGGAAGAATCACCTTCATTAACAGGTTTATTTCTCAACTCACAACAACCTGTGAGCCTATCTTCAAACTGTTAAGGAAGAACTCCTCCATGAAATGGAACGATGAGTGTTAAAAGGCCTTCCTTACCAGAGCTCCTATTTTGGTACCACCCAGGGATGATGTTCCCTGTTCATGTACCTGTCCATAAGTGACAATGCCATGGGTTGTATGCTGGGATAGAAAGACGATAAAAGCCAAGAACGAGCTATATATTACCTCAGTAAAAGATTTGGCATCAGTGAACACAAGTACACTCTGATTGAGAAGACTTGTTATGCTTTAGCATGGGATTCCATGAGGTTACAGCATTACCTCCATGGTCAAACAACCCATCTCATATCCCCCGTGGATCCTCTCAAGTACGTGTTCAATAAACCAATGTTAAATTGTTGGCTGTCCAGATGGCAGTTGATCCTACAACAATTTGATATCGTCTACGTGACGCAAAACTCAATCAAAGGTCAAGGAATTGCGGTTCAACTGGCCGTCGCACCTGCAGGGGATTTAAAACCCTTGGAAACCTACTTCCTAGATGAAGGGGTAATGACAGTTCAGCAACATCATCGGTACGATACATGCCATACATGGAAAATGTATTTCGATGGAGCTATTAATATGGAAGGTCTTTGAGCCGGAGCATTCTAGTGTTGGTATGGGGAGCAAGATATCCGTCATTGCCTAATTGCGATTTGTCAGCACCAACAACACAGCTGAGTATGAATGCTGTCTCATGGGGATAAAACTTGGTCGTTCAATGGGCATCAGGTGGTTAACTATCTTTGGGGATTCAGAGTTGGTAATCAGACAATCCACAAGAATCTATCAAACTAAAGAGTTACATTTGCTACCTTACCATTGGCAAGTTTTACAGATTGCTTTGGAGTTCAAAGAAATCTCCTTTCTATATATTATTCATACTAGGAATAACATCGTAGACACGTTAGCAACTTTGGCCTCCTTGATTCATGTGCCAGACAAGGAACACAAGCCAAGCGTCACATTTGTCCTGCACAAGGCACCACCCTATGGGAATTATTTTGGAGAAGTATCGGATGAGCTACCTCCCATCTAACACCCTTGGTATCAGCATATCAAGGAGTACCTACGAGATGGATCTACACCCGCTGAGGCGAGCCCGACTAAGAAGAGGCGGATCCATCGACTTGCTATGAAATTCTACCTGAGCAGAGATGCACTCTACAAAAGAGATGTAGGACTAGGTCTCCTTAGATGTCTGGACCAGGACCAAGCTCAGAGGCTCATGGATGAGGTCCATGGTGGTATATGTGGCCCACACATGAGCGTCCCCTGCTTGTTAAGAAGATCCTCAGAACAGGACATTACTTGCTTACCCTCAAAGCTGATTGTGATGATCATGTCAAGAGGTGTTATCAATGCCAAATTCATGGAAATACCATCAACGCCTATCCAAGGGAACTCCACAATATGAGTTCACCTTGGCCCTTCTCAATGTGGGGAATGGACGTGATCGGACCCATCGATCCCAAAGCCAGTAATGGGCATTGCTTTATATTCACTATGATCGACTACTTCACCAAGTGGGTAGAAGCAGCCTCCTTCCCCAGGGTTACCAAAGAAGTCATCATTCCTTTCATCAGAAATAATGTCATTTGTTGATATGGACAACCAGAGGTAATTGTGTTAGACAATGCTAAAAACCTCAACAACAAAATGATGAAGGAGTTATGCAGTAAATTCCACATCAAACATCTTAACTCTATCATCTACCATCCAAAGATGAATGGTGCTGTTGAAGCCGCTAACAAAAACATCAAGAAGATCATGTAAAAGATGTTCGCCAACCATAAAGAATGGCCGGACTTATTGCCTCTTACTCTGATAGCCTACAGAACATCAATGCGCACTTCCACTGGGGCAACCCCCTACGCATTAACCTATGGGATGGAAGTAGTGCTCCCCATAGAAGTGGAAATGTAATCCCTCAGATTGTTGATAGACTCTTAGTTGGATGAAGACCAATGGGTACAAGACAGGTATCACCAATTGTCTCTAATAGACGAAAGGTGAACCGCGACTATCTTCCATGGTCAGTTATATCAACAAAGGATCGCCAGATCCTACAACAGAAAAGTCTGGCTATGGAAATTTAAGCAACATGACTTGGTTTTAAAGAAGATACTTGAAAACCAAGATCAGTCCAAAGGAAAATTCACCCCTAATTGGGAAGGCCCGTTTGTTGTCAAAGAGGTATTGACAGGAGGCGCTCTCAGATTATAGGAAATGGACAACGATGAATTTCCACAACTCATCAATTCAGACACCGTGAAATGGTTCTATGTCTAAAGTTACCATCAAGCAAACGTCCTAGTGTTGCATCATCAGATCACCAGTCATTCCGGTTCTTTAACCCTTCACTACATACAACCCTTTTTTACACTTTGCCCTTTAGGGAAACATTTATTCAAGCCAAATGACTGGTTTCATTACATTCATACAACTTTGTTATCCCCTGTGGATTTAACCTTTCACACCTGCAGTTTATCCTGAAGATGGGATTAAACTTTTCTACGCCTACAGTTTATCCTGAAGATGGGATTAAACTTTTCTACGCCTGCAGTTTATCCTGAAGACGGGATTAAACTTTTTTACGCTTGTAGTTTGTCCTGAAGACGGGATCAAACTTTTTCACACCTGTAGTTTCTCCCAATCATGGGATCAAACTTTCTTCTCCCCGCAGTATAGCCTGTACATGGGATTCATACTTCTATTCGGTTGCGAATCGTCATAGGAGGCAAACTACGTCGACCTGATCTCCTCTTCAGTAGGAGTACGTAGGCAACAATTTTACATGGCCCAGTTGCAATAAAACAAAAAACAACAAAAACATTTCTTACACCCTTCTCCTTACAAAAACAAAAACAACAAAAACATTCCTACACCATTCCTGCCACATCTAGCATTGAACCTCTTACACCAGGTTCGAACTACGCATACCTGATCTCCTCTTCAATAGGAGTACGTAGGCAGCCATTTATGGTTCGGTCTCACCCCCTACCAAAACACCAACACTTGTCAACGGTACTAGGATCAAACTTCAAACCATCACATTTCATTCGGCTTCAGACCAAAAGGATGGAATTACTTGAACTCCTCTTAAATAGGAGATTCGGCGACCATCTAAGTTGCGGTTGTACCTCAAAGAGCAACACCAATCCATGAGAGATGGAATTAACTAGGCTTCTCACAAATAGGAGTACTGGCGACCATCTGTGGTTCGGTCAATCTCAGATAGGAAAGACACACTCCTCTCCACATTTCCATACAGAAACCAGTCCCAAGACACCAAAGATGGTAGGGATCCACACAGATCAATGATCCATTCTGAACTATCCAATGACAACTCAGTGTCCATCCATCAAGGAGGAATTCAGAATACATCAAGATCACAAGCCCTGAAGTAGCAGGCAAAATATCAAGCAAGTATCCAAACATATATAAAAGGGAAGTGATCAAAAATATATTTCCCTGCTATATATATAATTTTTTTTGATATACACAATGTAAACTATACATATCAAAATGGCTAAGCTAGTCTGTGCAGGAAAATAAAAGGCCATCTACAAATCGGTGTATATGCGAGCTATCAAGCCCAACATGTTATCCCTCTCAGCAGAAGGAGGTAATGCTATGGTCTCATGTACAAGGGTATCCACACGGGCTAACAGATCTACAGCCATTTGCATGGTGACTCTATGCTCATAAATGTACGTGCTCATCTCTACAATCATGCCAGTGGTAAGGGACCTCACTATAGTTCCATCTGTAACGGCTACATCCCGGGAAGATATGGCGCTATCCCTATCAACTATCACGACATCTCTAGTACTGGGAGAATCTAAAGGAGATGCTGGCAACCTAGTAAACGGCTCATCCTTGATGTGAGAATCAATGTCCTCCATGGGCTCTCCATCGTCTGAATCACTACCCGACACTATGGATACTGCTGCAGCCGATGAAGTCTCTGTCTCCATCCAAGCAGAATACTCTGGCGAGCAGCCCAAATGGCTGATAGAGAAAGCAACTATCTCACGCTGATCCCAACATGCATACACCCGGGATCGGTCCTCTGCTAATAGATGGCGAGAAGCTAAACGCTGACCTAGCACCCCCTTAAAAGGATGGAAGTCCTGGAACGGGTCAAACTGCGACATCACGGCCAGCGGGTGATAGGTATTCATGCCCCTCAAAGCAGCCAGAGGGAGATAGTCCATGCCCGAAGCATGAGTAATGAAGTTGTAGGGTGAGCTAAGCCCTGTGTATGGAAGAATGCCAAATGGATCTCTAATATCCTCTAAGAACATCGACCAAGACATAGCGTCTATACACTCCGATGGCTGAAAGGAGTAAGACATAGCTATATCATGGGTGAAGCAATACCCGTTTCGGTGGAAGGTCCCAATTAGTCCCAAGTGTGACATAAACCACACGTACAACATAACCGAACTGCCTGTGTACACCCCTACAGGGTAAGTGCTACAAAACGTGACCGACCTCAACATCTACGCCACAATCATCGGAATAATGGTGTGACCCTCCCTAAGAGCTCTCACTACCATAATAACACTGATATCTAGCTCATCCATATATCGTGGCATATACACATACGCCACTATGCAAATCAAGAATGCATCCACTCTAGCTAAATGCCACTAGTCCTTTGGTATGGTGAAATCTCCAGAATGCCGAGCATAGATGTTCTCAGAGCCAAATCTGTTAAACAGAAAACGCTGGGATATCACGTGGCCGGATGTGATCTCTTCCCATACAACCCTACACCTCAATTCAGTGAGGGTCATGAACTGTCGACTCATGTCCCCGATAGCCAAATGCACGCAAGGTTTGTCAAGTGGCAGCATCGTCAAAAGTGCATACTCCTCCAGAGTCTAAGTCAACTTCTGGATCCCAAACCGAAAAACCTTCCTCTCCGGTACCCAGTGATCCAGCATACCCTCCACAAATCCAACGGGAATCTAAAATATCAAGAGGGTCATAGAATGCTGCAACATCTGATCTATAGTCACCCTGTCTGATGGTGACATACTATCATACCACGATCTAGGATGTGATGTAACTAATAATGGTGGGTTATGATCTATGCGGCTGACTGTCGAAAAAGACATCTATATGGGCAGTATCATAAGACCATCCAGGGGTCAATGCTGAATATCTCTGGACATACATACATATGCATAAAATTATACATGCATTACAGATAATAGATTTCAATATGATATAGGGAATGGAAAACTATACATACATTCCTAAGTATATCATCATCTTTGTACATCTAAAAATACAGGGAAATTGGGCACAGACGCCCTACTACTAACAGAGGCCTATCAAAAGATATAGCGAGAATGGGGCACAACCACCCAATATCTAATAGAGGCCTATCAAAAGAGATAAACGAGAATACACATCAAAAGAAGACAATGGTGTCAATATCTATATCATCAATCATGTCCACCTGATGCAACTCCTCCTGAGTCACTAGATCTCTATCAACAGGGATGTCAGGCCTATACAAAGGAGGATCTGCACCGGCAAAACCAAATGGGTCATCTGAGGGGCCAGCGCCTAAGCTGGAAGGATCAAACGAATCTGCCTCTGTCGGATCTCTGCCCAAATGTCGACTAAAAAAATGTGTTCGGTCCAGTCGTTGGGTCAAACTGTCAATCTGTGTTAAATGAGTCGGATCTCGAACACAGGCTAGCTAATCTGTCATCATCACGGATCCTGTAACCATATCCCCCATAAACTGAGTGGCGCGGGTCTGAGCTGCAATAGTACGAGGGGACCACCAACGCTGAAACATCTCCTGATTGCAGGGACCCTCTGACAGTGCAAAACCGTTTACCCCCAACAATAGGATTTCAATGATGAGTGACTGTGACACAGGCCAATAACACCTGGCAGGATGCATGATCGACATACGGATCTCTCCTGTGGTGCTCCTAATAGCACGCTCTCCTAAGTAGAGCTCCCATCCTCCATCAGTAAAGAGAGGAACCCTACGGGTTGAAATCACGTACTCAACACCAGTCGGGTACCCATCCTCAAAACCCATGGTCAAGTGCTCCCCAGAATAGGGAATCCATGTAATAATGTCAGCTGTTAATAACTCCAGTTGTAGGCAGTAATGAGTAAAACCCTAAGCTATAGGAACCTCTGCCAGTATGGAATGATGCCATTGCCTTCCTCGTGCATAGGTATCTAAACGTAACACACTCATATGACGCAAACATGGAAGCCTCTCATAGGCCCAAAACTACCAACACAAAGGCAAACATCTACAGTCAGTAAACACTCTTAACCTACATATTGGAAACTATAAGAGAAATACTCATCAGTAGAAATGGGTAGAATCCTAACCAATCCTCGGTCAATCCTTGGGAACGCATGCGCATGCTCCTGAGGAAATAGGTAAAGGTGTAGGAACCCCAATCATACTCTCCTATACGGTCCACATATCGCATGGCGCTAATCAAAGCGAATGACACCGTAAAAGAGTTATCTGCTATGAAGCAGCCCCTAATGATCATCAGGAACAATCATCGAAGAATGCGATCCCTGACTCGGAGACCATCTAGCATGGGCTCACTCAATAGCCCACTTGTAACATTTATGCTCAAAGGATCCGTATGGATGGTCCTGCCTTTGAGCGCCTCCGCGGGAACTCCTAGCAAGGATTTGACGGCAGTAGGGGTAATATCCCCAATGCAAGGCACTGGTGCCCCTCTAAACTCCATACATGTGATAAACCGCCAATCCATCGACATAATCATCACCTCACAGTCCAACAAATGGAGTGACTGAGTCTGGTGAAACCAGCACTCAGACATTTCCCTGAGGTAACCCCAGGGACATCGACGGGGTAGGATGGAGAAGAACACCCCAAATCCCCAATCACGCACAATCGCTCTATAGTCAGGATGTAGAGCCTGGTACATGGAGTGAATATTGAACCAGTTCCCTCAAGGTTGTGTAAAGTCAAGAACCTACATGAAATGCAGATAAACATCAAAGTCCTTTACTCTTCATCAGTAGGAAAAAAGGAAGATGAAGATCTAACGTTATACCTCGTTGGCATACAAATACATCGAGGGATGTCAACTTAAATTGCCCAGGAGCTCTGGGTTTGCCACCTGAATACTCGGTAGGTCCCTACAGGGAACATGTACAGTAGGAGCGGGGTCTGCAACCGGAACATCCTCCTCCTCATCCTCGACGTCCAGCATATCAACCTGGATTGGACGTATCACTGCCTCCACTAATCGACGAGACTATCTAACAAAACGGGGTCGAGGCACTTCAGAAGCCCTCCTCCGTACACCAGAAGTGGTCCTGCGGGAACTACTCGGCTGATCTGGATCCGTAATATTTAGACAAAAGTCTCCAAATCACCTCAGAAAGGGTGTGGTAATTTCTAACCTGGAGATGTCTTTGCAAAATGCATTTTATGATTACATGTATGCATGCATGCATTACTTTAACATATATGTACAGTAAAGTTAAAAATACATGACTATTCAATGCCTACATTTTGGAAAAATTTGCCATAGTGCACTTTGTAAATAGGACTATCCACATGCACATAGGCATGACTAGTTGGCCATTCAGTAGCGCACCTGCCCACAGTCATATACATACTATATGAATTAAAAGTCAAAGTCATAAATTCATAAGGGTAGTTTAATTACCAGGATTACTTTCCATTTTTACCTTTTGCTCCTTTGTCCTCAAATAGGATAAGAAATAGCAGAAAAAGGGACCAATTTGACTGTCTCAAAAGTCAAATTTTTTCACATCATTATGTTCAGCAAGGTTTAATACTAACATTTACTATGTTGAATATATTTTATCAAGTCATTTGAGCATGGATATTCACTACTATGTGTTTAGATGCATTTTATGTGATAAGTCATTTTCCAACGAATAAAAACTGGAAAAGAAGACATGCATACATTACCAGGACAGTGTAAAACACTTGTACGATGACAAAACTTGCAGAAAGACGTCTGAACTCAGTAGATCTGAAGAAGAGCTCTCATGTTGACTTGAGAAAGCAACCTGCAGCATTAATAACCATCCACGGCTGGTCACAGGTTCATCCGTGGCTGCTGCAGGTCTACCTACAAAACCCTTACCATGGCTGGCCGAAGGTCCATATGCGTTCGCATAGTTTGACCGAGGCTTGGTTAGGATTTTACTCATTTTTGCTGGTGAGTATTTCTATTTTTATTTCCCATGTACACGTTTAAGAGTGTTCACGAATAACAGATGTTTTGCATTTGTGTTGGCAGTTTTGGGCCATGAGAGGCTTCCATGTTTGCGTCATGTGAGTGTTTTAGGTTTAGATACCTATCTACGAGGACGACGATGGCATCACTCCATTTTGGCAGAGGTTCTTATAGCGGAGGGTTTCACCTATTGTCGACTACAGTTGGAGTTGTTGACAGCTGATGTCATCACATGGATTCCCTATTCTGGGGAGCACTTGGCCATTGGATTTCAGGATGGGTACCCCACTGGCGTCGAGCATGTGATATCCAACCGTAGGGTTCCTCTCTTCAAAGATGGTGGATGTGAGCTCTATTTAGGAGAGTGTGCTATTAGGAGCACCACATGAGAGATCCGTATACCTATCTTACTATTAGAGTTTTGCCCTAGAGGCCAATTATTTGATATAATTGCTTAACATTTTGATATTATATTTGATTGAATAAATAAATGATTTTATTATGGTTTTATTTACTGCGAAATATAATTATTAACATAATAAAATTCCTTAGAATAGTGATACACATTATATAGTTTCAAGTATGTGACTTGAACATGAGATTATATAATTACAATTAGTATCATTGTTCTTAAATGTCCGTAGTCAAGTATCATTATTGATGGGACAACAATGATGCATTGAGACTAGTATGTGGATTGACTGATGACCAAATCTCATTGGTCATAAATATATGAGATATTAAGTCAATCCATAGGTACATGTTAGAGAACGATGTACTGGACAGACCCACCATGAGAATTCTATGTGGAGCATTATGCGAAGTGTCATTAACAATTCTCATAGTGACAATGATGTAATGGTCCTCTGACCTGAAATCACTATATTACTACACGGGAATTTATGTACTTTGATATCATCAAATGTCACCTTTAATAGGGTGGACTATAAAGGTGATTATTGGGTACATTATGAATCGTGTGAGGAATATGAGTGATCTAGATGAAATTTAACCCTCCTATATATTAGGGATGATATCCATAGGCCTCTTGATTGAGTAGGACTATGAAATGCATGACCATGCTCAAATAGTGATTTGTTTCATATAGTCTACTCATTGATCAAGAAAACTCAGATTAAATTATGAAGAGTATGACACATTCCATGACTCGAGTTTAATCTAGGATATTAAGGTTAAAAGGATTAAATTACATTGAAACATTGGTCACGAAAAGGTTGCATCGAATCATCGATCTTATTATTACTTGGGTATCAGTGATACATTACTAAATGCCGCTCAATGTTTATAATTTTAGAATATGATTATAAAATTATTGTCAACGTAATAATAACCTATAGGGTCACACACATAGAACGTTATTAAAAGGGAATTAATTTAAATTGTAGGGATTTAAATATATCAATATGATTGATAGTATTTAAATCACGAATTTAAATTAAAAGGATGATTTGTATATGTATATATATTAATTAAGTAAGACTTACTTAAGATATAATATATATATATATATATATATAAATTTAGATTTTATTTTAATTAGATTAGGGTTTTGATTAATTCCTATTTATTGCTATATATATATGATATATCAACGTCTTTGGAAAGTTAATCAAAATAAAACCCTAGCCGCTCTTAGAGAGAGACTAGAGAAAAACAGAAAATCCATTCCTTTTCGTGGCTAGTACCGCATCTCCCTTTATTAGAGAATTGTGCGATGATTCACGGGCGTTCGTGTGGATAACGTAGAGGCGTAGTTCTTTCGGATTACGTTGGAGATTCGAAGCAATTTTAGAGTTTTCTATTATCGATATAAATTGTAAACCACTAAATTAAATTTGTTTCGCATAGATCCTGTGTTGGGTTTTGAAAATTGCTTAATAAAGTTTTATATTCCGCTGTGCGTTTCTCTACCGAATCCATTCACTTACCTCATGCCAGGCGTTATTGGCATGTGTTGCAGTCACTCGTTATTGATATCCCATTGTTGGGTGTTGATAATTTTGCACTATCAGAGGGTCCATGCACACATAAGATATTCTAGCATTGGTGGTCCCCTCGTACCATTAGAGCCCAGACCCGCGCCAGTCAGTTCATGGGGGATATGGTTCCAGGATCAGTGATGATGACGGATTGGCTAGCCTTTGTCCGAGATCCGACTCATTTGACACAGATTGACAGTTTGACCCAGCGACTGGACCGGGCACATTTCTTTATCTGGCATTTGGGCAGAGATCCGGCAGAGGTAGATACTTTTGATCCTTCAAGCTCAGGCACTGGCCCCTCTGATGACCCATTTGGCTTTGCCGGTGCAGATCCTCCTTTTTATAGGACTGACATTCTTGTTTATAGAGATCTAGTGACTCGGGAGGAGTTACATCAGGTGGACATGATTGATGATGTAGATATTGACACCATTGTCTTCTTCTGATGTGTATTCTCGTTATCTCTTTTGATAGGCCTCTGTTAAATATTGGGTGGTTGTGCCCCATTCTCGCTATATCTTTTGGTATTCTGGTATTATGAATATCAGTGATAGATATGCATGTATATGATGTTCTGTTAATTGTATCTTATATGGCGTAATAACAGTATACAACTTATGTTCTAATTGGATTAAAAGTATGCAGATTCGGTTTAATATGATTAATTGAAACTGGACATATATGATATGTACCAGGTGTATTATTATTATGACTGTTTTGGTGGATTAAATATATGATTCTGAAACTATTTCAGAGATTCATATGGAAAAATTCTTCAATACAGATTGTCATAGCGCACGATGGCCGTGATCCCAATATTTGATATATAGTTTTCTTTGATTATATATATTCTATTATGTGCTTATTGTGATATGCATGGTGCACAGTTATGGCCTTTTGACCCATAGGTTAGTGGCTTTTGGTTTTGAAATACAGCTTGCATGTCGTGTCTTTCTATAAATTCTAATGTAATATTCTTTTCTCATCTAAATCCCCTCGAATGTAACTCGGGGTTTCTTTATTTCATGCAATAATTTGTAATTGATGAAGATGTCAAGATGGAGAACACAATGGAAAGATGATGATGAAGATGAGGCACATGCTTGAGGAAGATCCAAGGAAGCTATTTATTTTAAGATCTTTTACCACCTTAGATTGACCTTCAATCATCCATTAGCTTGAAAAGATTGACAGTGGATTGGGCCATAACCGTGACACATTTATTTTTGCACTTTATTTATGCTTATATGCGATATGATATGATAAATAATGTGCATGCTTAATAAGATTAAAAATTGGTGAGATCTAAATTTATTTATAAAATCCCTCATTAAATTATTAAGTCTAAATCAGTTGCCTTCTAATGAATAACACTCATCAAGACCTTGATCAATAGATATAGGTTTGCCAAAGCAAAGTACCCTATTTATCTTGGGAAGATGCGATAAGATAATTGTGATATCCAAACTGTTAAAATCATTGGGCCCGACTTAACTAAGTTATCTCAATAGGATTGTGGACTTAGAGGCATAGAGTTTGGTAGGTACCATAAGATGGACTAGAAATAAATGTTGTTTACCAAACTATCCAAGAGTTATATATGATATAATTGACAAAAGGGTTGTCTACCAAAATAATTATGTTTTAAGAGATTAGCCAAAGCTAACTTAGGGCATAATAAAATATGGATCTTGGCTCACTAGAAAGATTTAATTGAAAAATGCTTTCCGAATTAATGGTGAGGGCTATTAATTTGAATAAAATAGTGGGAGGTATATTTTGAATGTACTATTATCAATTACATAATATCAACTCTGCAATTTGACTTATTATTTTTTTGCACTTATAAATTGTAGATATCAATGGCAAACAACAATAATACAAGTAGTCTTTCACTACGATCAGTCCTTGAGAAGGACAAGCTGAGTGGAATTAATTTCTTTGACTGGCATAGGAACTTGAGGATTGTCCTCAAACAAGAGCGCAACCTATATGTCATTTAAAAGCCCATTCCAAAGAAGACCCGGTGACATCGCACTACGTATGAGCATAATGCTTACAAGAAGCATCAAGATGATGCTCTAGAAGTGAGTTGTCTCATGCTAGCAACCATGAACGCTGAGCTTCAGAAGCAACATGAGTTGATGAATGCTTATGAGATGATTGAGCATCTCAAGAAATTGTTCGAAGGGCATGCTCGACAGGAGAGGTATGATACAAGCAAGGCGCTGTATCACTGTAAGATGGGTGAACGTGATGCAGTTGGTCCACATGTGTTGAAAATGATTGGGTATATTGAGTACCTTGATAGGTTGGGTTTTCCAATCACCCGGAGGCCCAAACAGATCTTGTTTTGCAATCCCTGAACAACATCTATTCTCAGTTTGTCATGAATTATCTTATGAATGAAATTGTGAAACCCCTTACTGAGTTGTTGAGCATGTTAAGAACTGTCGAGAACAACATGAAAAAGGCAGGACCCGCTCCCATAATGATGGTGCAAAAGGGGAATGCTAAAGGAAATTGGAAAGGCAAGAAGAAGATAGGATCTAAATCTGGTGCCAAACCCAATTCCAAAACCAAACAGGCTTTAAAACCTAAAGGTGGGGTGGCTAAAGAAGGTGATTGCCACTTCTGTGGAAAACCTGGACACTGGAAAAGGAATTGTCATGCTTATTTGGAAGAAGTGAAGAAAAGGAAAGGAAGTATGACTTTTGATTCATGTATATATGTTATAGAAGTCAACTTGTCTACTTCTACATCATGGGTATTATATATTGGATGTGGTTCTCACATTTATGTTAATGTGCAGGAACTCCGAAGGAGTAGGACTTTGGCAAAAGGAGAGGTTGACCTACGTGTTGGGAATGGAGAAAAGTGTCTTTGACCGGCCGTAGGAACTTATCATTTATCTTTTCCCTCTAGGCTAGTTTTAGAATTAGAAGATTGTTATTTTGTGCCTGCTATAAGCAAAAACATTATTTTTGTTTCTTGTTTGGATAAAAAAGGTTTTTCATTTATAATAAAGAACAACCATTGTTCGTTTTACTTAAATGATATATGCTATGGTGTTGTACAATTGTTTAATGGTCTTTATATTCTTGATTTAGAAATGCCTATCTATAAAATAAGTACAAAATGATTTAAATCAAATGATTCAAATCTGACATATCTCTGGCACTATTGCTTAGACCATATAAATGAGAAACGTATATCCAAACTCCATAAAGATGGGGTTTTGGATTCATTTGATTTTGAATCATATGAGAGATGCGAGTCTTGTTTATTAGGCAAGATGACTAAATCCCCTTTCACTGGACACAATGAACGGGCTAGCAATGTATTGGGACTTATATATAGCGATGTATGTGGACCCATGAGTTCGTTAGCATGAGGTAGGATTTATTGCTTCATTACATTTACTGACGACTTCAGTAGATATGGATATGTGTATCTAATGAGACAAAAATTCGAATCCTTTGAAAAGTTCAAGGAATTCACGAATGAAGTTCAAAACAAATTTGACAAAAGCATAAAAGCCCTTCGATCTAATCGAGGAGGTGAATACTTAAGCCAAGACTTTGATGACCTTCTAAAGGAGTGTGGTATTATATCACAGCTCACTCCAGCTAGAACACCACAATGGAATGGTGTATCTGAGAGGAGGAATCGCACCTTGTTGGACATGGTACGATCAATGATGAATCATGCAGATCTTCCAATAAGCTTCTGGAGTCATGCCCTAGAGACAGCTGCATTCACACTTAACCGTGCTCCTAAAAAAATGATTCAGAAGACACCATATAAGATGTGGACTGAGAAACATCCTAGTATGTCGTTCATGAAGATTTGGGGTTGCGAGGCATTTGTAAAACGTTTGGATTCTGACAAGCTCGGACCCAAATCTGACAAATGTAATTTTGTTGGATACCCAAAGGAAACAAAAGGGTATTATTTCTACAAACCTTCTGAGAACAAAGTGTTTGTTGCTCGAACTAGTATTTTTCTAGAAAGAGAATTTGTATCTAAAGGAAACAGTAGGAGGAAAGTAGAACTCGAAGAAATTCGAGAACCACAGAATATCATTGAACCTGAGTTGGAACGTGAGCAGGAACCACAAGATGTTGTGGAAAGTGAACCTGCTCAAATTACACAAGGAATTCATAGATCTAGTAGGACACGCCAAGAACCCGAGAAATATTATGGATATCTTATAACTCAAAACGGCGATGTGATGCTCATAGATCAGGATGAGCCTGCTTCCTATCAAGAAGCTATGAATGGACCAGATTCTGAGAGATGGCTTGAAGCCATGAGATCTAAAATGGACTCCATGTATACTAACCAAGTATGGACTGTGGTTGATCCACCCGAAGGGGTAAAACCAATCGGGTGCAAGTGGGTTTTCAAGAAGAAAACCGATATGGATGGTAATGTACAAACCTACAAAGGTCGACTGGTAGGAAAAGGTTACAAATAAGTTCAAGGTGTTGACTATGATGAAACCTTCTCTCCAGTGGCAATGATTAAATCCATCAGGATCTTACTTGCTATTGCAGCCTTTTACGATTACGAAATCTAGCAGATGGGTGTCAAAATTGTTTTCCTTAACGAAAATCTCCTTAAGGATGTGTACATGACACAACCTGAGGGATTTGTCAATCCAAAGGATGCTGGAAAGGTATGTAAGTTGTAGCGATCCATTTATGGATTGAAGCAAGCCTCTCGGAGTTGGAATCCTCGATTTGATGAACCTTGTGTATATAAGAAGGTTAGTGGGAGTAATATTGTATTCCTGATATTATATGTTGACGACATATTAATTATTGGGAATGACATTTCTTCATACAAGCTGTAAAAACATGGTTAGGAAAATGTTTCTTTATGAAAGATTTAAGCGATGCAACCTACATTTTAGGTATCAAGATCTATCGAGATAGATCGAGGAAAATGCTCGGCCTAAGTCAGAGTACATATATTGATAAAGTGATGAAACGGTTCAGCATGCAAGAGGGAAAAAGAGGACACTTTCCGATGACTCACGGTGTAAAGATCTCTAAGGCCCAATGTCCTAAATCACAAGATGATGAGGAGCGTATGAGAAAGATCCCTTATGCTTCGGCAATTGGATCTATCATGTATGTAATGTTATGTACTCGTCCGGATGTCTCGTATGCTTTGAGCATGACGAGCAGATACCAGTCAAATCTAAGTGAAGGTCACTCGACAGCAGTCAAGAATATCCTCAAGTATCTAAAAAGGACTAAGGATTCATTCTTGGTATACAGAGGTGAAGATGAACTAGCAGTAAAGGGTTACACAGATGCTAGTTTCCAGACTGACAATGATGACTATAAGTCTCAGTCAAGTTTTATGTTTTGCCTTAATGGTGGTGCTGTTAGCTGGAAGAGTTCAAAGCAATGAGCGATGAGCCGATTCTACAATGAGGTCGAGTATATTGTCGCTTTAAGTGCTTGACCAAGGAGGTCAGATGGATTAAAAAGTTCATCACTGAACTAGGTGTTGTTCCAACCATTGTTGATCCGGTTAAGCTATACTGTGATATAAATGGAGCCATTGCATAGGCTAAGTAATCCAGATCTCACCAACAATCCAAGCATATACTTAGGCGGTACCATCTCATCCGTGAAATCATTGATAGAGGAGATGTACATATACGAAGAGTGCCAACTGATGATAATGTTGCAAATCCAGTGACCAAGGCTTTGTCGCAGTAGAAGCACGAAGGTCACACTAGTTCCATGGGTATTAGATACATGAGTGATTGGCTCTAGTGCAAGTGAGAGACTGTTAGAGTTTGTGCCCTAGAGGCCAATTATTTGATATAATTGCTTAACATTTTGATATTATATTTGATTGAATAAATAAATGATTTTATTATGGTTTTATTTATTGCGTAATATAATTGTTAACATAATAAAATTCCTTAGAATAGTGATACTAATTGTAATATGTAAGCTGCAGCGATCCATTTATGGTTTGAAGCAAGCCTCTCGGAGTTGGAATCTTCGATTTGATGAAGCAGTCAAAGAGTTTGGCTTTATTAAAAGTGAAGATGAACCTTGTGTATATAAGAAGGTTAGTGGGAGTCATATTGTATTCCTGATATTATATGTTGATGACATATTAATTATTGGGAATGACATTCCTTCATTACAAGCTATAAAAACATGGTTAGGAAAATGTTTCTCCATGAAAAAATTAGGCGATATGATGCAGCCAACATTTTAGGTATCAAGATCTATCGAGATATATCGAGGAAAATGCTCAGCCTAAGTCAGGGTACACATATTGATAAAGTGCTGAAACGGTTCAATATACAAGAAGAAAAAAGAGGACACTTACCCATGACTCATGGTGTAAAGATCTCTAAGGCCCAATGTCCTCAATCACAAGATGATGAGGAGAGTGTGAGAAAGATCCCTTATGCTTCGGCAATTGGATCTATCATGTATGCAATGATATGTACTCGTCCGGGATGTCTCAGATGCTTTGAGCATGACGAAAGCAGATATTTAATCGAATCCAAATTGAAGGTCATTGGATAACAATCAAGAATATCCTCAAGTACCTAAAAAGGACTAAGGATTCATTCTTGGTATATGGAGGTGAAGACGAGCTGGCAAAGAAAGGGTTACACAGATGTTAGTTTCCATCGACAATGATGACTATAAGTCTCGATCCAGTTTTGTGATTTGCCTTAATGGTTGTGTTTGTTAGCTAGAAGAGTTCGTGAGCAAGAGAGACAAGAGCCAATTCTACAACAGAGGCTAAGTATATTGTCGCTTCTAAAAAAGTGCCAAGGAGGTCAGACGGATTAAAAAGTTCATCACTGAACTAGGTGTTGTTCCAACCATTGTTGATTCGGTTAAGCTATACTGTGATAATAATGGAGCCATTGCACATGCTAAGGAATCCAGATCTCACCAACGATCCAAGCATATACTTAGGCGGTACCATCTCATCCGTGAAATCATTGATAGAGGAGATGTACATATAGGAAGAGTGCCAACTGATGATAATGTTGCAGATCCACTGACCAAGGCTTTGTCGCAGTAGAAGCACGAAGGTCGCACTAGTTCCATGGGTATTAGATACATGAGTGATTGGCTCTAGTACAAGTGGGAGACTGTTAGAGTTTGTGCCCTAGAGGCCAATTATTTGATATAATTGCTTAACATTTTGATATTATATTTGATTGAATAAATAAATGATTTTATTATAGTTTTATTTACTTCGTAATATAATTGTTAATATAATAAAATTCCTTAGAATAGTGATACAAATTATATAGTTTCAAGTATTTGACTTGAACATGAGATTATATAATTACAATTGGTATCATTGTTCTTAAATGTCCTTAGTCAAGTATCATTGTTGATGGGACAACAATGATGCATTGAGACTAGTATGTGGATTGACTGATGACCAAATCTCATTGGTCATAAATATATGAGATATTAAGTCAATGCATAGGTACATGTTAGAGAACGATGTACTGGACAGACCCACCATGAGAATTCTATGTGGAGCATTATACGAAGTGTCATTAGCAATTCTCATAGTGACAATGATGTAATGGTCCTCTGACCTGAAATCACTATATTATTACACGGGAATTTATGTACTTTGATATCATCAAATGTCACCTTTAATAGGGTGGACTATAAAGGTGATTATTGGGTACATCATGAATCGTGTGAGGAATATGAGTGATCTAGATGGAATTTAACCCTCCTATATATTAGGGATGATATCCATAGGCCTCTTGATTGAGTAGGACTATAAAATGCATAGCCATGCTCAAATAGTGATTTGTTTCATATAGTCTACTAATTGATCAAAAAAACTCAGATTAAATTATGAAGAGTATGACACATTCCATGACTCGAGTTTAATCTAGGATATTAAGGTTAAAAGGATTAAATTACATTGAAACATTGGTCACGAAAAGGTTGCATCGAATCATTGATCTTATTATTACTTGGGTAGCAGTGATGCATTACTAGATGTCGCTCATTGTTTATAATTTTATAATATGATTTTAAAAGTATTGCCAACGGAATAATAACCTATAGGGTCACACACATAGAACGTTATTAAAAGGGAATTAATTTAAATTGTAAGGATTTAAATATATCAATATGATTGATTGTATTTAAATCACAAATTTAAATTAAAAGGATGATTTGTATATGTATATATATTAATTAAGTAAGACTTAATTAAGATATAATATATATATATATATATAAATTCATATTTAATTATAATTAGATTAGGTTTTTGATTAATTCTGATTTATTGCTATATATATGATATATCAGCGTCTTTGGAAAGTTATTCAAAACAAAACCATAGCCGCTCTTAGAGAGAGACTAGAGAAAAATAGAAAATCCATTCCTTTTAGTGGCTAGTACCGCAGCTCCCTTTATTAGAGAATAGTGCGACAATTCACGGGCGTTCGTGTGGATACCGTACAGGCGTAGTTCTTTCGGATTACGTTGGAGATTCGAAGCAATTTCAGAGTTTTCTATTATCGGTATAAATTCTAAACCACTGAATTAAATTTGTTTCGCATGGATCCTGTGTTGGGTTTCAGAAATTGCTTTATAAAGTTTTATATTTCGCTGTGCGTTTCTCTACCGAATCCCTTTACTTACCTCCTGCCAGGCGTTATTGGCCTGTGTTGCAGTCACTCGTCATTGATATCCCATTGTTGGGTGTTGACAGTTTTGCACTGTCAGACGGTCCATGCACTCATAAGATATTCCAGTATTGGTGGTCCCCTCGTACCATTAGAGCCCAGACCCGCGCCACTCAGTTCATGGGGGATATGGTTCCAGGATCCGTGATGATGACGGATTGGCTAGCCTGTGTCCGTGAGCCAACTCATTTGACACAAATTGACAGTTTGACCAAGCGACTGGACCGGGCACATTTCTTTACCCGGCATTTGAGTAGAGATCTGGCAGAGATAGATATTGTTGATCCTTCAAGCTCAGGCGCTGGTCCCTCAGATGACCCAATTGGCTTTGCCAGTGCAGATCCTCCTTTGTATAGGCCTGACATCCTTGTTTATAGAGATCCAGTGACTCGGGAGGAGTTACATCAGGTTGACATGAATGATGATATAGATATTGACACCATTGTCTTCTTCTGATGTGTATTCTTGTTATCTCTTTTGATAGGCCTCTGTTATATATTGGGTGGTTGTGCCCCATTCTCGCTATATCTTTTGATAGGCCTCTATTAATAGTAGGGCGTCTGTGCCCCATTTCCCTATATTTTTAGCTGTACAGAGATGATGTATTAGATGATGATATACTTAGGAATGTGTGTACAATTTTTCATTCCCTATATCATATTGCCATCTATTATCTGTAATGCATACATATGTATGTATGTCCAGAGATATTCAGCATTGACCCCTAGATGGTCTTATGATACGGCCTACATAGATGTCCTCTTCGATAGTTAGCCGCATAGATCACACCCCACCAGACTTAGTAGCATCCCGTTTGAGGTCGTGGTATGATAGTATCTCACCTCTAGATAGGGTGACTGTAGATCTACTACTACAGCATTCCGTGACCCTCTTGATGTTTCAGGTTCCTGCAGGTTTTGTGGAGGGTATGCTGGAGCATTAGATACCAGAGAGACAGGTTGGAGGAGTATGAGTGGTTGACAACTTTGCCCTTCTACAGACCTTGGGCTCATATGGCTATCGGAGATATGAGCTGGCAGTTCATGACTCTCACCGGGTTACGGCGTAGAGTAGTAGAGGAGGAGATTACATTTGGTCATGTACTATCCCATCGTTTCCTGATAAATAGGTTTGGCTCATTGGACAACTATGTACGTCATTCTAGGGATTTCACCACACCAGAGGATCAGTGGCATTTGGCTAGAGTTGATGTATTTATGATGTGCACAGTGGCGTATGTATACATGCCACGGTATATGGATGAGCTGGACATTGGTGTTATCATGGCAGTGAGAGCTCTCAAGGAGGGTCATACCATCATTTCGATGATTGTGGCAGAGACGTTGAGGTCGGCCATGTTTTGCAGGACCTACCCTATAGGGGTATTCACAGGCAGTTCAGTCATGTTGTATGTGTGGTTTATGTCACACTTGAGACCGATGGGCACTTTTTGCCGACACGGGTACTGCTTTACCCATGATATAGCTATGTCTTACTCTTTTCAGCCATCGGAGTGTACAGACGCTATGTCTTGGTCGATATTCTTGGCGGAGATCATAGATCCGTTTGGCATCCTGCTGTGTACAAGGCTCAACTCACCTTATAGCTTTATTACTCATGCTCTGGGCATAGATTATCTCCCTCTAGCTGGTTTGAGGGGTATGACTACCTATCACCCACTGGTCGTGATGTCACATTTTGACCAGTTCTAAGACTTCCATCCTTTTGAGGGGGCGTTAGGTTAGCGTTCAGCTTCCTACCATCTATCAGCAGAGGACCGATCCCGGGTGTATGCATGTTTGGATCAGCGCGAGATAGATGATTTTTTTCTGTTAGCCATCCGGGCTGTTCTCCAGAGTATTCTGCATGGATAGAGACAGAGACTTCATCGACTGCGATATTATGCACAGTGCTGGGTATTGATTCAGATGGTGGAGAGTCCATGGAGGACATTGATTCACTTACCAAGGAGGAGCCATCCACTAGGTTGCCGGTATCTCTTTTAGATTCTCCCGAAGATTAGCTAATCGTTGTGATCCAAAGATTCATCGCAAAGATTTGAATGTAATCTTCATCTGATGACCTTCGAGAGAGATCAGGCTAGAACCTTCATGTTGACAGCTCTTGATGGGAGAGACATAGCTCTATTAGAGAGAGATGATGCATTAGCTCGTAGAGATGCCGCGGTTATTGGGCGGGATGAGGCCAGATCAGCCAGAGATGTTGTGACAGTTGAGAGGGATAGCAACATATCTGCCTGGGATGTAGCCGTCACAGATAGTACTACAGTGAGGTCCCTTACCATTGGCATGATTACAGAGATGAGCACGTACATTGATGAGTATAGAGTCACCATGCAGATGGCCGTAGATCTGTTAGCTCGTGTGGATACCCTTATATAGGAGACCACATCATTACTTTCTTCTGCTGAGAGGGATGTCATGTTAGGCTTGATAGCTCGCATATACACTGCTTTGTAGATGGGCTTGTATTTTACTGCACAGACTACCTTAGCCATTTTGTCATGTACAGTTCATATTGTATATATCAAACATCATTGTATATAGTAGGGAAATATATTCTTAATCACTTCCCTTCTAGTTATGCCTAGATACTTGCTTGATATTTTGCCTGGTTCTTCAGGGTTTGTGATCTTGATGTATTCTGAATTCCTCCTTGATGGATGGACATTGAGTTGCCACTGGAGAGTTCAGAATGGATCGTTGATCTGTGTGTATCCCCTACCATCTTTTTGGTGTCTTGGGACTGGTTTCTGTATGGAAATGTGGAGAGGAGTATGGCTTTTCCTCTCTGAGATTGACCACACCACAGATGGTCGCCAGTAATCCTATTTAGGAGAAGCCTAGTTAATTCCATCTCTTATGGATTGGTATTGCTCTTCGAGGCACAATCACAGCTTAGATGGTCGCCGAATCTCCTATTTAAGAGGAGGTCAGGTAATTCCATCCCTTTGGTCTGAAGCCGATGAAATGTATTAGATTGAAGCTTGATCTCAGTACCATACGACAAGTCTTTATGTTTTGGTAGGGGGTGAGATCGAACCATGAATGGCTACCTACGTACTCCTATTGAAGAGGAGATCAGGTCTGTGTAGTTCAAAACTGGTGTAAGAGGTTCAATGTTGTATGTGGAAAAAAGGGTGTAGGAATGTTTTTGTTATTTTTTCTTTTTGCAATGAAAAGGGTGTAGAAATGTTTTTGTTGTTTTTGTTTTATTAAGATCGGGTCATATAAAATGGTTGCCTACGTACTCTCGGGTATCAGGGAGATCAGGTCGATGTAGTTCGCCCCTCAGGACGATTTGTAGCCGACGAAAAGTTTGATCCCATGTGTAGGACAAACTGTGGGGGAAAAGAAAGTTTGATCCTAAGTTCAGGATAAAATGCAGGTGTAAAAAGTTTGATCCCATGTTTGGGACAAAACTGCAAGTGTGAAAGGTTTAATCCCTAGTGGGATAATCGAAGTTGTATGAATGGAGTGAAGCCAGGCTGCTAGCTTGAAGAGTATGTTTCCCAGAGGGGCAAAGTCTGAAAAAGAGTTGTATGTAGTGAAGGGTTAAAGAACTGGAATGACTGGTTATTTGATGATCCAAAACCAGGTTGTTTACTTAATGGTAACCTCAGACATAGTACCGTTTCACGATGTCCGAGTTGATGAGTTGTGGAAATCCATCGCTGTCCATTTCTTGTAATCTGAGAGCGCCTTCTGTCAATACCTCCTTGACAACAAATGGGCCTTCCCAGTTTGGAGCGAATTTTCCCTTGGACTAATCTTGGTTGTTAATGATCTTCTTTAAATCGAAGTCATGTTGTTTAAACTGTCATAGCCGGACTTTTCTGTTGTAGGATCTGGCGATCCTTTGTTGATATAACTGACCAGGGAAGATAGTCGTGGTTCATTTTTCGTCTATTAGAGACAATTGGTGATACATGTTTTGTACCCATTGGTCTTCATCCAACTGAGCGTCTATCAACACTCTGAGGGATTCCGTTTCCACCTCTACGGGTAGCACTGCTTCCATCCCATAGGTTAATACATAGGGGGTTGCCCCAGTGGAAGTGCGTATTGATGTTCTGTAGGCTAACAGAGTAAGAGGAAATAGGTTAGGCCATCCTTTGTGGTTGGCGGACATCTTTTGCATGATCTTCTTGATGTTTTTGTTTGCCACTTCAACAACACCATTCATCTTTGGACGGTAGATGATGGAGTGAATGTGTTTGATGTGGAATTTTCTGCACAACTCCTCCAGCATTTTGTTGTTAAGGTTCTTAGCATTATCTGACATAATTACCTCTGGTTTTCCATATCGACAGATGACATTGTTTTTAATGAAAGTAATGATGACTTCTTTGGTAACCCTAGGGAAAGAGGCTTCTTCTACCCATTTGGTGAATATAAAGCCATGCCCATTACTGGATTTGGGCTCGATGGGCCCGATCATGTCCATTCCCCACATTTAGAAGGGCAAGGGCGAACTCATATTGTGGAGTTCCCTTAGAGGGGTGTGGATGGCATTTCCATGAATTTGGCATTGATATCACCTCTTGACGTGATCATCACAATCAGCCTTGAGGGTAAGCCAGTAATGTCCAGTCCTGAGGATCTTCTTAACAAGTCGGGGGTCGCTCATGTATGGGCCACATACTCCACCATGGACCTCATCCTTGAGTCTTTGAGCTTGGTCCTTGTCCAGACATTTGAGGAGACCTAGTCCTGTATCTCTTTTATAGAGTGCATCTCCGCTCAGGTAGAATTTCATAGCAAGTCGATGGAACTGCTTGCAATAATGTGATTAACCAAATGTGTCCAGACATTTCTAACAATAATGTGCAATGGCTTGCAATGACCGGTCCCTTCGGGCGGTATGTCATCATCAGTGAAAGATATCACATTGTTGTTAAAAATATGATCAACTAAATGTTAAAATTTTTCCACATCCACTGATTTCAGCAAGTAGGCTTCTTCCAAAACCTTCGGTAAGATCTTCCTGTGATCCTCGGAAGAAAAAACCAAGTCCAGTAATAAAATTTGATGGGGAGCTTCTCTTAAGCTTAAAACCACCATGGCTTCATTATGGCCCATGGATAAGAGGAATTTTTCAATTTTCTCCATGGGAATTTTCCCCTTTGATTTGATGATAGGTTTTATCACCCGTTGGGGAAGATACAATGGATTCTCCTTCGACATTGCAGTAGTTGTATGAGAGGTGGATCCTTTAGCATCTCCATAATTCCATGGGACTTTTTGTAAGTTGATAAAAGGATACTGTGATCTGAATGGTAAGCTAATTGGCTCTAGTGCAGCCACTTTCAAAGGATTGTTAACTCCTTTAAGTTGAATTGCTTGTATTGTGAATGGTTTGACAGTCCCATCAGCCTCAGCAGATATAACTGCTACCAATCCCTTCCATTTAGTAGGACAAGTATTCTCACTCTCACATAGCACAGTATCATCGTCTGCTAGTTGCAGGACACCACTGTCAATTAGATTCTGAATAAGGTGGCGGAGTGCCCAACATTCTTATATGCTGTGACCGCGAGAATGGGAGTGATATTGACATACTCCATTAGAATTGAAACGTCCTGAACGGGGATTAATCAGAGGTAGAAGGGAGGTGATCATTCCTTCATTTATAAGCATCTGAAATATCTCCTCCATAGGTTGGCCCAGGTATGTAATTTCCCTTCTATTGGAAAAATCCCGATGGGCTTTGGCATTTGCTCTCTTTACAACTTTGTCCTCCATTGTTTCAATTTCTGAAGGCGGTGACGGAGTATTCATAACAAAAGGGAGGAGACTAGCATGCTCCTGGCTGACTAATTGGCGTGTGACTTGATACTGATAGGTCACCAGTTCTGCCCTTTGCTCAATTTGCTTACATAGAGCTTTCATCTTTCATTCCATCACAAACTGGAACTTTATATAATCCCATTTGTCAACACCGTCTTTGATGGTGTGGGATGATTCCCCATTAAAATTGGAACTCTGTCCACTACATTAATTAATCATATTGACTTCTTCCTCTTTGCGTTGAGGAAGAGGGTTGTCTTGTACATGAGGTTGGTCTGGTTTGGTGACCACAATCTCGCCATTGTCTATTAAATCTTGGATCTTGTGTTTCAAGGCCCAACAATCCTGAGTATCATGTCTAGGTGCCCCGGCATGATAAGAACACTTCCGAGTAGCATTAAAACCCCTCCCATTCAGGTTGGCTGGTGGAAGAAGATGTGTGATTTTCTTCTAAGTCATCAGAAGATTGAGAATGTTCTCGAGTGAGTCCCCTAAGGGTGTGAACACTCGAGGTCGTTTGATTTCTCCACCTTTAGGCAATGGAGGGTTTAAAGGCTGAGCTTGAAAATGGGAGTAATTTCTCCTCTGGGTAGGCATATTCTGATTGCCTTTCTGACCTTATAGTATCAAGGAAACATCCTCATCTTTCTTTTTATGAACCCTTCGGGGTTTGTTTCCATAATTTCCGGACTAGATGTGCTCAGCAACAGCTTTAAGGGTAGCTAGGTCTTGAATCATTCCTGACTTCAATCTAATCTCAGCTATCTGCCCATGTTTAATCATTTCAGAGAATGATTTACCAATGCCATCTAAGATTCTCTCATAGAAAGGAGCTTCTTGTATGTCTATGAAGGTCATAACCATTTCTGACTCTGTCATAAAAGGAATAACTTGAGCAGCAAGGCGACTTCACCTTTGAGCATACTCATTGGACTGTTTCTTGACCTTGGTAATCTGGTACCGGTCAGGAGCCATCTAATACTGGAAGCTGTATTGGGTGAGGAAGGCATGAGCTAGTTCTTCCCAACTATGGATCTTTGAGTTATCTAATCTGGTATACCATGAAATGGCTTCTCCAGTCAGACTCTTTTGGAACAGCTGCATTCTGAGCTTCTCGTCCTCTGCATGAGATCCAAGTTCTCCAATGAACACCTTCAAATGTGTGTAAGGATCTCCTAACCCGTCATACTATTCGAAGTTAGGAGTTTTGAACTTTTCTGGATAATGAACCCCATGGAATATACAAAGGTCATCATACGAGATACTCACGTGTACTCTAATTCCTTTGATAGAACTAAGGGTTTCTTCCATTTGAAGGACCTTTTTCCTGATGTCACCGGTGTCTAGATCTCCTTTGAGATGGGTGTTTTCAGGGTTTTTGTCTGTAATCAACTGAAATTTTGGATTTGTTTTATCCAAACCTTGGGTTCCTCCCTGTGTAGAGGATTCTGTATGTGTGGGCATTTTTGGGCCCTGAGTAGACTGATGTAGTTCTTTAAGCAGAATAGCCAAATCTGTAATCTGTTTACTTAATCCGTCGAATTCTTCACAGGAAACAGGATTAGACTAGTCAGATGAAGACATGATTGGTTGTAGGCTCGTGGCCTTTTTGGACTTTGAACGAGTAATAGGTCTGATTGTTTCCCTGTGAAATACTTGCATAGTTTAGTCTTAGGGAATGTGTAAATGTTTACATGATATGTAATGTATCTGTTTTAGGAATATTATCCTGCAAAATGGCTGTTAGCTGTTTGTGACACAGGATAGCATGTGAATGTATACATATTTCTTCATATTTCCCATTACATGGAGATGAATATAGAATGAAATTACAAGTAATTGACTTTACTAGTAATTTGAAATGAGAAAGTATGAAGAGACTTTCCTCCGCGTTTGGTTTATCAGAGGTTGACCTATCTTAGGTTACTCTCGCAGCTTTTTGGCACGACGGTTCCCAGATCATCGCAATCTACTTGACGGGAAGTTAATCCGGTCTTTCAACTGAAGGGAATCTGGGTGGTGCCTTTCTTGAGCCTCGTTGGAATTAGTCTCCCTACGAGTCCAACAATCAAACACCGACAGGATAACCTCCTTATGGAGGAACCACACAACATACATTCACATACAACGTGTCTCATCGTTTATGAAAATGATGGAATGTGCGAAGCACTAATATCACAAGCAGATATAGTGTAAAGCATTAAGTGTAGTAAATATATGCATTCGTACACATTCATCATAAATGTAAATGCAACATCTACACATAAGCATATAATAGTCTTGAAAAGATTGTAATAACAGCTTAAGCCCTCTTACTGGTAGCCCCCAACAGAGTCGCCACCTATCGACGTCGGGATTTTTATTTGTCCCTTTTCTATTCTTGTTATTTGGTGTTCTCATGTTAGGTGAGATTTGTTTGAAAAAACAAGTTGTGAAAAGTTCCGACATATATATGTCGACGATTTGATTGTAAGAGTCGTCAGTTGGTTTTTTATATGGTTGTACCAACACAACCGAGAAAAAGTTTGCACATTGACCCAGTGATGTGACACTACTGAATGGGTCTGTGAAACCGGGATTTATTAGGGTCTAGGGGCTTGATTATGTAGAGGGAAGGTGTTAGGCACCCCCCCCCCCCCCCGACATTTGTATTGCCACGGTGACCGCCACTTTTCAAGAAATTGTTATATGAATGTGTGTGTGTGTGGGTCAATTTGTTATTTATATGGAAGTGGTACGAGGCCTCGTTCGCACCTATATACAGAGGGTTTGAATTTATGCCAAAATTCAGTTTTAAACAAGATATGGCACTAATGTTTTGTAAAAAAAGGTTTTTCAAACCCTTATGCTCAATAGTAACTGAGGCCTTTTACACTTCCATTTTTTATTACGTGATCGGCTTAATTGCTTTTAATTTTCGAGATGCGAAGCATCTTAGAGAAAATAATGTACAAAGCAGAGCCGAACTCCCTGTAGGCATGAAAACCAATCTGAGGAAATCCAAACACCGTGAATAAATTTATAAGCTGCTTATAGCTGAAAATATCCATCACGGGAAACGAATCTAGATCCAGTAGACTGAATCTGTGATCACATGATTCCTAGGCTCACATGATGCCGCAATTTAAATGAAAGCAGTAAGCAATTGTATATATAAAAGCTGTAAATATATATATATATATATATATATATATATATATATACACATATATACATACATGATTAGCCACCACGAAGGACCTCCATGGGGGATCGAAAATATAAATAAAGCTGTAAAAGCAATCAACCGCCACGAAGTAAACTCCAGGCGGGACGAAAGGTAAATATATATGTAAGACCCCAACTTTTATGAATAAAGATTAATTTTTCTTGAAATATATTTTTGAATATTATGGTGTGGATTTGAGATAATGTTCTAGTTATGGGTAATATTTACAAATTTTGCAAAGTAAGCAGGTGGTTATAAAATATTCGATTGGTCGGGAAATATTCGTTTTAACAAGGATTATGCGTACTACGACATAATCATTGGTGGACCCCACAAACGGAATTATTGTCGGAGTAAGAAAATGACATAATTATCTTTTTATAAAATTAACAGCGAAAGTTTTTCCGTTAAACTATTGAACTACCCGGTGGTAAAAGTACAGTAATACGTGTGGTTTCATAGTAGCACACAGTATTAATTATTGATGCTTACGTGAGAAGTCACTCAGTTATACTCAATTATTGCTACAGTAATTGCTGCATAATATCTCCCATATTATTGATTCAATATTATCACAGTATCATTTGCATAATATTTATTATTATTAAATCAATAATTGGGACGACAATGTTATTCATATTATTATTTGCAATATTGACAATGTCTAGAAAGTTCTATCAAGGAGAGGTTTGGTCACCTAATTGCGCACCAATAGGGAGAAATCCTTATCGGAAAGCCTCCTCTTTCCTGAAAACTATTTGGTTGTTAAATATTGTGAGTTAAAATATTAATGATGAATAAGTTCGTGTTGATTAAAGATGATATTGATATTTTCATTGTGTTGGGATTATTAGTGTTAATGGAAATCGACATCTATTTCGATAATAATTGATGTCTAGAGATTTACCAATCAGGTAATTAATATGATAAATGAGCAATTAATTGCTATTAATTCACATGCTTATAACTATTTATTCGCATGTGTGTACTATTGATTCACATGCATGTACTATTAGGGGAGGTGGTGCAAGATTGATAATACTTGCATGACTAAATTAAAAATTGAGGTATAGATGAAGGTACTATACTGTAATTATTTTTTTAACATGTATAGAACTATTGATTCAGATGATGTACTATTAGGGGAGGTGGTGCAAGTTTGATAATACTTGCAGGACTAAATTAAAAATGAAGGAAAAGATGAAAGTATTATACTGTAATATTTCGAGCCCCAAAATGTGCAATTATTGAAACTAGATTTTCCTATAAATAGAAGCTCATTCTTCCTTCATTCTCACCAATTCACTAAGACTCACAAGAGCAATCATAGAGAGAGAAGCTATAGATAAAAAGAAGAAGAGAAGTCTGCTACCTCACTATTCCAGTATCTAGTCTTCTTTTGAGGTAAGGGATATTATTTTTTTAAGTATTCATAAGGAATAATATTTTCTTCCATACTCTGTAGTATGTGAGTAATATTATTTTGTCTCGTATTCCTGATTATACCCTCAATTTGTTAAAGTATTGCTTCTATACTCCGTGAAATTAGTGGAATATCCTTGAAATTTGCACTTCATTTAGTATCGTTTCACAAGGATATTTTTTGCACATTCTTGTTAAATTTTAAGCTTTTCATGTTGGAGTACTATCCATGAGTACTATTCATTTATACGATACTATTCACAAAGTACTATTCACAGGGTACTATTTATAAAGTACTATTCACTGGTACTATTCATAAAGTACTATTGACGGGGTACTATTCCTGAAGTACTATTCACGGGGTACTATCCACTCGGGTACTATTCACCCGGGGAATTATTCATGACAAAAATTGATTTCTTTGCTGTCCAAATCATTTTTTATATAATATTATTCTTGAATTTTACTCCACAAAACAATATCATGTTGACAATTTGGACAATATTGAATTCTAGATAAATAAAATTATAAATCTTTAAATATTTATCCTTTGCTTTATTTTAATTGAATTATTATATATTGTCATCATCCTTATACTTATATTGTGATAAAAGTCATTTGTGGCTTACGTGCATAGATGTACTATTGATTGGTATGATTAGGACCAGGGATTATTCGGTATAATCATGACCGTAATGCTACAAATGATGTGGCAAAAGTCCTCATTGGCCCGTAGTGCATTGATGGATAGTTGTTTGTATGATCATGCCCATTGATGATTACATGAATATCCTTAGCTCGTAGCACAGGGATAATTCGATGATGTGGTTTATTTATTAAGCTAATTCTCAGCGATAAAGTTGATGAAACACTTTTTAAATCATAGAAGATAGTAGATATCATGCTCTACTTGACTCTTCTAATGGATTGCTTGTTCCGCTGCAGATAAACTTTATGTTTATTGTATTTTATCAGTGTTACATTGTCGAAGGCTAATGATAATTTATTCTGCATTATCTTAGTCATAATATTTTTTACTGGGCTAGTTGAGCTCACCCCTTTTCTTTCATTGTTCTCTTCAGGAAATGAAAATATAGCTGGGACTAGTCGAGGAACGGAGTGACAGTCCAAGTGTTTGCATTAGTAGTCCTCACTATTTTATGAAATAGTGTGATAATAAATGTAATGAGGACTTCATTTGAGTTTGAATACTGTCTATGAGACAATATTCGTGTAAAAACTCTAAGCTACGTTGTTGTCGTATTGTATAAAAGAAGTTTTTATTTGATTTATGTACCATGTATTTGGCAACTCAGAATGGGTGATGTATACATATTTTGGGGACGTCACAATATATATATATATATATATATATATATATATATATATATTAAAGCAGTAAACGCACCGGATGTAAAATCTAGGCTCATCGAACAGAGTTCAACACACAGTTCATATATATATAAGTATATATATATATATATATATATATATATATACGAAAGAAAATAAATGCTCCAGACGTAATTCTAGGCTCATCGAACAGAGTTCGACACACAGTTCATATATACAAGTATATATATATATACGAAAGCAAATAAATGCTCCAGATATAAGTATAGGCTCAATCGAGGCATAACTCGATAATGTTACTCCATATATAAATATATGTATATATATACGTTTATACAAACTGAAATGAAACCACGGACTGAAGTTCGGGCATACACACGCAACACGACTCTCAACAAGAAAAATGGTGTGTGCAAAGTGAAGAGAAGGGCGTTAAAGTGTGTAAGAAGGCTTATAATGGACTGCCAAAGAAGACTTCTATAACTCTAAGTGGATGAACACTCGGCTCCCGCCGGTAAAAATAGTAGCTATATGTGAGCTCACAAGTGTTTAAAATGAGAAAGCACTCAGTTTAGGGTGTGTACAGAGCAAATTTGATAAGGCTTCCTCGCCTTTTCTCTTTATAAAATGGCCACCCCAAGCCCTCTATTTATAGAGGGGGGAACCGCAGGTGTACCTGCGGCTGCCCGAGGTGCCCCAGGCTCAGCGGGTCTCGCCGTCTCAAAGTACGTGCATGCGTGCACTGTGATGTCCGCTCGAACTTTCAGAACTGCAATCTGGGCATCCGATTGTGGTGTATAAGACCTATTTTGGACCATCGTTGTTGAGAGCTACGCCATGACATGGGATTAGAGGTTGTACGAAGTCAAGAAGATGGGACCATGCCCTCGGTCTTCAAGCTTCAAATTTTATCCGCTGTGCTACCTTGCGTAGTCGTCACTCGGGATTAGACCTCCTTGGTTCTTGTTGGACATTGCTGGTGTGGCGCCCCCAAAATAGGTATACATCACCCATCTTGAGTAGCCAAAGACATGGTACAAAATTCAAATATAACTTAATAATACATCTGTCGTGTAAAATACGACAAAACGTAAACTGAGAGTTTTAATAAGAATATTGTCATCTAGACAATATCCACACTCAAAAGAGTCCTCATTACATTTATTTTCACACTATTTAACAGAATAGTGATGACTACTAATACTATCTTCTGGATCGTCACTCAGTTCCCCGACTAATCCCAGCTACGTTCTCATTTCCTGAAGAGAACAATGAAAGAAAGGGTGAGCTCAACTAGCCCAGTAAGAAATATTATGACTAAGATAATGCAGAATAAATTATCATTAGTCTTCAACAATGTTAAACTGATAAAATATAGTAGACATCAAGTTTAACTGCAGCGGAACAAGCAATCCATTAAAAGAGTCAAGTAGAGAATAAAATCTAATATCTTTTATGATTTAAAAGGTTTTTCATCACTTTTATCACTGGGACTCAGCTTAGTAAATAATCCACATCATCCCTGCACTACGGCCAAGGATATTCATTAGTATCACGACCACAAATTATCCATGCACTTCGGGCCAAGGATATTTGTGTATTCACCAATGGTTATGATCATGCCAACAACTGTCCATCAATTCACTACGGGCCAATGAGGACTTTTACCACATCATTTGTAACATTACGGTCATGATTACCGAATAATCCCTGGTCATAATCATACCAAGTCCATCTATGCACTCTGTGCCACAGATGACTTTCAAAAAAATATAAACATGAGGATGATGACAATGATATAAGAATTCAATAACACAAGTTCACGAATTAATTTATTCAGGAACTAATAACGTCCAAATTGTCAACATGATACTTCTTTGTAGAGTAAAATTCAAGAATGCTCAGAAGAATATTTCCATGAAAAGATACTGGATGAAGCGCAAATATCAAGGATATTCCACTAATTTCATGGAGTATAGAAGTCAAAACTTTAACTAACTTAGTATAATAAAGAATGGAATAACAAAAGAAATCACCATGCATGCGGTGCCGCATAGAGCGAGTTATTCAACGAGAATACTAAATAACGAGAACTAGGTCTCAGCGAAATTGCACCAAGCGAGGATGTTCCAACAAAATAATAAAGAGCGGAACCGGTCCGGCGTAAAATGCATGAGACAAGATATTCCAGCAGAATAATAAAGAGCGGAACTCAGTCCAAGCGTAAAAGCGCATGCAGTGAGGATATTCAAAGAATAATAAAGAATGGAATAACAAAAGAATTTCAACAAGTATAGGGTAGCCCGCGTATACAGGTTATTCCAACAGAATAATAAAGAATGGAATAACATAAGAGTACTGGATATAGGAGTAGTGAAGTAGCAGAACACTTTTCTTCTTTCTCTCTATAGAGTTTTAGTGAATTCGTAAGAAATAATGAAGGAATGAGCTTCTACTTATAGAAGAATGGAAAGGCACTGTGTTAGGACTCAATAATTATGCAAATTCTCAGATGAAAACTTTGATAACCCAAGATGCCAATTTTCAAACCTCCAACCAATAAGAACAAGGCAAGGAATTATAATACATATATATATAAACCACACATGTTTTTTTAAAAAAAACAATCAACCACCCGAACAACTTGCTAGATTCCTTTCCTCCAAATTCTTTTTCAACACCCGTGCGCCCCACGTGTTCCCCTCCCACCAACATCTCATAATCACATGAGGGTCCCATTATATATATACTAAACAACTTTCTACCGATTATTTTAAAAATGGGCAAATGGGGGTCCATAAAATAAGCAAAACTTCATAAAAAACACTTTAATAATTTTAACAACATTTATCACCTTTATTATAATTCACAATATTAATCGACCAGGTCGTTCCCAGGAAAGAGGGGGCTTTCCAATAAGGATTTCTCCCTATTGGCACGCAATTAGGTGACCAAACCTCTCTTTGACAGAACTTCTAGACATCGTTAATATTGAAAATAATAATATTAATAACTTTGTTGTCTCAATTATTGATTTAATAATATATAAAATATCGACAATAATTGAATCAAATAACGTGAGATACTATGCAACAATTACTATAGCAATATTTGAACAAAACTGAGTGACTTCTCACGTAAGCATCAATAATCAATACCGTGTGCTACTATGCAACCACACGTATTACTATACTTTTACTACCGAGTAGTTCAACAGTTTTAACTGTAAAACTTCCGCCGTTATCATAAAAATATTTTTGTCGTTTTCTCAATTCGACAATAATTTCGTTGTGGGGTCCACTAATGATTGTGCCGTTGTACGAATATTCCCTATTAAAACGAATATTCCCTGACCAATCGAATATTATATAACAACTTGCGTACTTTGCAAAATTTATAAATATTACCCATAACTATAACATTATATTAAATTCATTCCATAATATTAAAAATGATATTTATAGAAAATTCATTTTTATTCATAAAAGTTGGGGTCTTACAATTTCCCCTTCCTATGAAATTTCGCCTTCGAAATTAGGGTACGTACCTGGTATGTCAAAGAGGTAAGGATACCTTGATTTCATTTCAGATTCTTACTCCCAGGTTATTTCCTCAACATCTTGGTTCCTCCATAAAACTTTGACTTGAGGTATAATCTTGGAGCGTAGAATATGTTCCTTCTTATCCAAGATTTGAACAGAAACCTCTTTATACGTTAAATCTTCTGCTATTTCGTCCGGTTCTAACTCAATAATGTGGTTCGGGTCTTTCACATATTTACGTAACATGGATATATGAAAAACATTATGAACACGAGACATACTTGGCGGTAAAACAAGTCTATAGGCTAGAGTCCCTACTCGATCGAGGATTAAAAATGGACCAATGAATCGAGGATTGAGCTTTCCTCTCTTTCCAAATCTTGTAACTCCTTTCCATGGAGCAACACGTAACAACACATGATCTCCAATATCGAATTCCACGTCCTTTCGATAAAGATCAGCATAACTCTTTTGTCGATCTTGTGAGGTTTTTATACGTTGTCGGATCATTTGAATCCTTTCCGTAGTCATACGTACCAACTCCGGTCCCAACAACGTTGTTTCACCGACCTCATCCTAGCATACTGGAGAACGAAACTTTCTTCCATACAACGCCTCGAATGGAGCCATGCCAATACTTGTTTGATAACTATTGTTGTAGGAAAACTCCACCAATGGTAAGAACTTGTCCCAACTTCCCTTGAAGTCAAGGACACAGAGTCTTAATAAATCTTCAAGAGTTTGAATAGTCCTCTCTGATTGTCCGTCCGTTTGAGGATGATATGCCGAACTAAATTGTAAATCCGTGCCCATAGCTTTTTGTAAACTAACCCAAAATCGTGAAGTGAACCTTGGGTCTCGATCAGAAACTATGGATACTGGCATACCATGCAATCTTACAACCTCGTTTATGTATATACGAGCAAGACGTTCAAGTGTATAAGTTTCTCGTATAGGTAAAAAATGAGCAGATTTGGTCAATCTATCAATAATGACCCAAATTGCATCTATGCCTTAAGAAACCTTGGGAAGACTAGTAACGAAATCCATAGTAATGTGCTCCCACTTTCATTCTAGAATTTTAAGTGGTTGCAATGGACCTTTTAGTACTTAATGCTCTGCCTTGACTCGTTGACAAGTTAAACACCTTGAGATAAACAGAACTATCTCCCTCTTCATATTGCCCCACCAAAATGTATGTCGAAGATCAAGATACATTTTGGTACTCCCAAGATGGATTGCAAACAGTGTGTTGTGCGCCTCCATCATGATTTTATACTTTAACTCAGGGTTGTTAGGAACACAAAGTCTGGAGTTGACTCGAAGTATTCCTTCTTCATCGATTCTTCCTTCCGGCATAGCACCTTCTTGTACTTTCTTCCTCATATGCATCAGCTCCAGGTCTGTAGCTTGAACAACTTTAACTTTATCAATTAAAGTTGGTTCTACTCGTATATTCGCCATCATCACATGGGTCCCTGATGTCTTTAACTCTATCTCCATCCTTTGTAAGTCATACAAAATGGGCCTTTGCGTTGACAATATCGCACTCGTACCCGCATATAATCTTTTACTCAATACGTCAGCTACCACGTTTGCTTTTCCAGGATGGTATGATCATAATCTTTCAACAGTTCAAGCCAACGTCGCTGTCGCATGTTGAGTTCCTTTTGAGTGAAGAAATATTTGAGGCTTTTATGATCAAGTAAAGATCTCCACTTTTTCCCCATACAAGTAATGCCTCCAAATCTTTAGTGCAAAAAGCGATCGATGCCAACTCTAGATCATGAGTAGGATAATTCCTCTCATATTCTTGAGTTTTCGAGAGGCATAGGCTATAACTTTCCCATGTTTCATGAGAACACATCTAACCCCTTTGCCCGAAGCATCATTGTAGATGACAAATCCCTCGAGAGCCGGATGGTATTGTCGAGCAGGTCTTTGAAATGAGTCTCCTCTTGAGTTCTTGAAAACTCTTCTCACATTCCTCGTTCCAACCGAATTTTGTATCTTTCTGGGTCAGCTGAGTTAATGGAGTAGCAATTCGAGAAAACCCTTCTACGAATCTCCGATAATAACTAGCTAAGCCGAGAAAGCTACATATTTTGGTCACTGATTTAGGTTGCTCTCAGCTTTGAATAGCTTCAATCTTTGCTGGGTCAATAGATATTCCATGACTTGATACTACATGCCCAAGGAATGCTACTTCCTCAAGCCAGAACTCGCATTTCTTCAACTTGGCATAAAGATTATATTCTTGAAGCTTTTGGAGTATCAGCCTCAAGTGTTGCTCATGATCTTCACGGCTTTTGGAATAAATAAGGATGTCATCAATAAAGACGACCACAAAGTGATCTAAATATTCCTTGAATACTCTATTCATCATATCCATGAAGGCAGCAAGAGCATTAGTCAATCCAAAAGACATGACTAGGAATTCATAATGCCCGTACCGAGTTCTGAAAGTCGTCTTTGGAATGTTATCGGTTCTAATCTTTAATTGGTGATATTCGGAACGAAGATCAATCTTTGAAAAGAATTTGGTGCCTTACAACTGGTCAAACAGGTCATCAATACGTGGTAATGGGTACCTATTTTTGATGGTGACATGATTCAACTCCCGATAATCAATACAAAGTCGCATACTCCCATCTTTTTTCTTCACGAATAGAACAGGAGCACCCCAAGGAGAAATACTAGGACGAATAAAGCCAATGTCTAACAATTCCTGTAGTTGGGTCTTTAACTCCTGAAGTTCAATAGGAGCCAGTGAGATGACAGTGATTGATTTTAATGGTTTGGTTTCTTGATTTCGCATAATAGGTTGATTAGGAATATGAAAGTTAACATCCTTATGAAAACAATCAATTTTTGCATGATAAGTAGTTAACCAATCAATCCCTAGAATCACATCAAATGCAAGTATTTTCAATGAAATAAGATCGATAGGTAATGTGAGTGTACCGATTTATACCAAACAAGACTTATAAATAGTGGATGTAATGAAGGTTTCTCCCAATGGAGTTTCAACAGATAAGTCAAAGTCCAATTTCTCCGAAGTCAAATTTAAACGTTGAGTGCAAGTAGGAAAAATAAAAGAATGGGTAGAACCGGTATCAAATAAGGTATAAACTTCGCTAGAGTTTATGATAAGCTTACCCGTGATGACCTCGTTCAAGTTCCTTGCTTTCTGGGAGGTCACAACAAATGTTCTCCCTTGCATTACTGGCTTTGTCTTTTCTGGGGCATCCTTTGGTGCCTCCATCCTAGCTAAACTTGTCTTCGGTGAATGACAAAATCGGGCTAGGTGACCTTCTCTTCCATAATTATTACATACTTTGGACAGCATTGCGCAGTTTGGACTGATGTGTCCCTCCCCTCCGCATTTGAAGCATATGATAGGTGGTCGTTCTCCTTCCTTAACAACGGGTGTTGGTGCTGATGTCTTTCCATCATTGTTGAATCTCCTCTTCTTGAAATGTCCATTCTTATTAATTTGGCCATGATTACCACTGAAGTGGGTTACCATTTCGGGTATGTTGATTCCCTCCACGCTTATTGTCACCGCTTCGATGACTGCTCTCACTAGGATTATCATTTTGCCGGCTGCTCTCTTTTGGTTGGGTTGACTCATTATTATGCTCTAATAACTGAGCCCTATTAACAACATTTGAATACAAACACAATTTATAAGAGATAAGATATTGACGTATCTCGGGTTTCAAACCTCTTAGAAACATTCGCGTCATTCTCTCCTCATTATCAACCAAATGGGACGCAAACTGGGACAACTCGACAAACTTGGCTTCGTACTGCGACACGGTCATGTTGTTTTGCTCCAGCTTGATGACCTCTACCTCTTTCATGTGACGAATACTTTCGGGAAAGTACTTGTCATTGAATAATTCTTGGAACTTATCCCAAGTCATCTTGGTCGGCGGAGTTGAGTACGTTTCTGATTCCCCACGGTAATCTACCTCTGCACGCAACATGAAGGTGGCAAAGGGAACCTTTTGCTCCTTGGAGCATCCCAAGACATCAAATATCTTGCAGATCTACTTTATCCACGTCTTCGCCATAAGTGGTTTTGGCTCTCCTTGAACTGCTTAGCGGTGACCGTTCGAGAGTTGCCAGTGTTTCCACCTGCATTTTGTACAGGATCCGCTCTTGCCTGATGTTGCATGAATTGCATAAATCCTCTCAACATTCCATCGTTCATCATCTGGTCTGTGTTGTTGTTTTAATGAGGATTGTCGCCTTCCTGATGCACATTATCCTGATTATTGATCTGTGGAGACTCAACGGTCTTCTGTGTTCCATTAATGTTCTCAACATTCTCGGATGCCATTTTCAAACACTGCCACAAAACAAGGGTTAATTAACATATCACATATTATCCATATTCTATGACCGACCAATTAAATATCAAATAAACGTAGGTAGGTCATACTAGCGAAGGAATTCCCCGTCTCTCCCTCCTAGTTCTTGTCTCACATCTCGTAAATGGGGATCATATCCTAAGCTTTGATATTAACCTGTGGCGCCCCAAAATAGGTATACATCACCCATCTTGAGTCGCCAAATACATGGTACAAAATTCAAATACAACTTAATAATATAGCTATCGTGTAAAATACGACAAAATGTAAACTGAGAGTTTTAATAAGAATATTGTCATCTAGACAATATCCACACTCAAAAGAGTCCTCATACATTTATTTTCACACTATTTAATAGAATAGTGAGGACTACTAATACTATCTTCTGGACCGTCACTCCGCTCCCCGGCTAGTCCCAGCTACGTTCTCATTTCCTGAAGAGAATAGTGAAAGAAAGGGTGAGCTCAACTAGCCCAGTAAGAAATATTATGACTAAGATAATGCAGAATAAATTATCATCTATCTTCAACAATGTTAAACTGATAAAATATAGTAGACCTCAAGTTTAACTACAGCAGAACAAGCAATCCATTAAAAGAGTCAAGTAGAGAATAAAATCTACTATCTTTTATGATTTAAAAAGTTTTTCATCACTTTAATCACTGGACTCAGCTTAATAAATAATTCACATCATCCCTGCACTATGGCCAAGGATATTCATTAGTATCACGAGCACAAATTATCCATGCACTACGGGCCAAGGATATTCGTGTATTCATCAATGGTCATGATCATGCCAACAATTGTCCATCAATGCACTACGGGCCAATGAGGACTTTTACCACATCATTTATAACATTACGGTCATGATTACACCGAATAATCCCTGGTCATAATCATACCAAGTCCATCTATGCACTACAGGCCACAGATGACTTTCAAAAAAATATAAACATGCGGATGATGAAAATTCTAGGATGAAAAATTTGATAACCCAAGATGCCAATTTTCAAACCTCCAACCAATAAGAACAAGGCAAGGAATTATAATACATATATATATATAAACCACACATGTTTTTTTAAAAAAAACAATCAACCACTCGAACAACTTGCTAGATTCCTTTCATCCAAATTCATTTTCAACACCCGTGGGCCCCACGTGTTCCCCTCCCACCAACATCTCATAATCACATGAGGGTCCCATTATATATATACTAAACAACTTTCTACCGATTATTTTAAAAATGGGCAAATGGGGTCCACAAAATAAGCAAAACTTCATAAAAAAAAATACTTTAATAATTTTAACAACATTTATCACCTTTATTATAATTCACAATATTAATCGACCAGGTCATTCCCAAGAAAGAGGGGGCTTTCCAATAAGGATTTCTCCATATTGGTGAGCAATTAGGTGACCAAACCTCTCCTTGACAGAACTTCTAGCCATCGTTAATATTGTAAATAATAATATTAATAACTTTGTCGTCTCAATTATTGATTTAATAATATATAAAATATCGAAAATAATTGAATCAAATAACGTGAGATATTATGCAACAATTACTATAGCAATAATTGAACAAAACTGAGTGACTTCTCACGTAAGCATCAATAATCAATACCGTGTGCTACTATACAACCACGCGTATTACTGTACTTTTACTACCGAGTAGTTCAATAGTTTTAATTGTAAAACTTCCGCCGTTATTTTCATAAAAATATTTGTCATTTTCTCAATCCGACAATAATTCTGTTGTGGGGTCCACCAATGATTGTGCCATCGTACGAATATTCCCTGTTAAAACGAATATTCCCTGACCAATCGAATATTATATAACAACTTGCGTACTTTGTAAAATTTATAAATATTACCCACAACTATAACATTATATTAAATTCATTCCATAATATTAAAAATGATATTTATTGAAAATTCATTTTTATTCATAAAAGTTGGGGTCTTACAGCTGGGTAGAAATGTATGTATGTTGTTGTTGAGTTGGCGCGGTGTAAGATCGAGGTGGCAAAATGACGATTTTACCCCTCACCGGGGTTATCTCGATTTCGATTTGATTAAGCGAGGCGTTGCTCGGGGTTATCTCGAGATTGAATTGCCGCAAATCAAGGTCCTCAAGGTTATCTCCGAGGTGTGCCTGTCTTCCCGGTGTTACCTCCGGGTCTTGTACTGAGTGCCTCGATGTGAGTTCCGAGGTTGAAGCTGATTGCATGCACTTGAAACAAGCATTTTCGGGTTTATCCTCGGAACTGCAACTGCACTTCTTGGGGTTATCTCCAAGGTTAGCACTGCTATTCCTGGTGTTATTTTCGGGACTGGAACTGAGCATCTCGGGGTTATCTTCGAGACAGAACTGTCCTCTTCGGTGGAATTTCTGGTATTTGAACTACATCATCTCCCAAGGTTATCTTCGAATCTGCCCTCCTGCAATGTTAGTGACAGGTGTGCAGAAAATTTTGAGTGTCTACACATATATTGGGAATGTGAGGTGTAATGGTTAATTTAATTATTGAGAAAATTAAATGAAAATGTTATGAAAAGGAAATTAATTGAATAATATTAGTTAATTTAATTAGGTTAAAAATTATATTATGGAATAATATTTCAGTATTATGCCTTGTGGCAATGAATTTATTATGAATTAAATCTCATAAATAATATGAGTAATTAATTAAAATAGTGAATTAATGTAAAATAATTAAAATAAGAATTTAATGGATAAAATTCTTGTTATAATGTGTTTTAATAAAATGAGAAAGTAATATATATTATATATAAATGTAACGTGTTAATGTATTATGATAGTGAATTTATTAAATTGTAAAATATTTATTAAATGAAATAAATATTTTAGTTGAAATATTTATGGAATAAAATGAATTTTCGATGAACATTATTAGAGAATAATTTATTTAAATACGATAATATTGATTAAATAATTTTATAAACAAAGGCATACTTTATTACGTTAATGGAATGGAAATATTCTAATTTAATTAAATAATTAAATTAGAGGATTAATGATTTGTTAAACAAATCATAACTATATTAGCTAATTAAATATTGTGTTGGCTAAATAAAGATTATAATTTAATTGGGTAATGTGTTACATGAGTACTATAGGATAAGAGAATTATAAAAATAAAATAAAAAGGGTTTTAAAGTGTGTCAACCAAATAAGGTCTTATGACCTTTGGTATATTGTAACTGCTGAGACCCTTAATTTATTTGAGCGTAAACCGTTTTTCAGTTTTTATGTTACGCATTATTTTGCTAAGTCTAAATAATAGAGAGAAAGGGGAGCCTTATAGAGGGTTTGAGAAATAAAGAAATTTTCTGTGGATTAAGAAGAGAAATCCTATGAATCAAGAGGGAAGAAGATGTGTAATCAAGGTTTCCTAATCATCTTCTAACCAATCTAAAGAAGAAATCAAAGGTAACAACTTGGTTGAAAAATCTATTTTTGTTTTCTTGTATATACTTCTCTTTAAATGGATTTTGGTAGAAGGTTTGCTAAGAATTGATGATATACTTGTTAATAGATGTGTATAATCTGGTATATAACCTCTGTAATGGGTTTTGTAGTAATTAGATTTGTGTAAATATGTTAAGAGATAAAGAATTTGAGTTTTGGCATAATATGTACAAGACAGTTTATTTTAGACCCGAAATTAATGATTAAATCATGTGATAAACTGTAAATAGATGGTAGTTTGTATTAATACATTGAGAAACAAAAAGAATGCAAGTTGAATGAATCAATTTCGTTGTGAAACGAATTCGTAGTGAATGAATTCGCTAAACATGTTAAAATAAGAAAATAGAATATGAACATGAGTTTTGGGTCAAGATTTAGGTTGGTTAATGTTTCTATAAATTGTTATAATTCTATTATGTTGAAGTTCTATGAATTACAAATCCATAGAATCAAAAACGGACAAATTTGGAACTGTATAACTCATGTTATGAAGATTAGTAGGAGAAAATAGTTTAAAAATTGCAAGAATAGTAAACTGTAAGCCCCGATTATGCTAACGGGCGTAGCTGCACTATGACCCAAGCCTTGTGGAGCACAATTTGGCCTCTAAAAGCAAAATTTACTGCGTGTGCCTAAAACTTAATTAGTATGCAATCATGGTCTAGGTTTGGTTCGGTGTGATTATTTTAACCTCCTGTAGTAAAACAACCATAACGTTTACATACAAACTCCGATTGAGAAGATTAAAGATGATCCGGAACGAGAAAGAATAGACCTACAACTTTCATTCTATAAGGTTTTCAATTTAAGGTAGGGAACAGGGGTCAAAATGGCCATGTTTGGGATTGTTGTGTTTTTAGAGGCCATCGGAGGGCGTCGGGCATGCAGGTATGCAAGTGTAGTTCTTCTGAAGATAAAGGATGTTATCCTAAGTTATAAAACATGAATGTTAGTAAATATAATGATGCATAACATTAATAAATGATATATTAGATAAGTTGTATAAGCATACTAAGCACACACAAGAGAGACAAATCTGGCGTGTCACGAATGAACGTCGAAACGCCGTGACAAGTGTTAATGACCATAAAAAGTGTTTTAAATCAAATGAAATGAATATTATAAGATATTGAATGGGGTTAATATAAAACCAATAAGTAGTCCTAATAAGACTTAAAAACTTGAATGAACTTCGAGTATGACCTAAGAAGTAATAAGGTGAGATGTAAGTCAAAAGTTAACACAATCAAATTGAACATTGTGTATTGATGAGAGAAATTGTTATCAGATATAAAGTAAAGTTTAAATTACAACTACTATGCATTATTATTTGACTAGTAGTTAATGTGAATTATTATATAATTGTATAGGGCACGTGAAGTGCAGATAGCTATAAGCTGTAAAACTATTATTGGCAAACAACGATCAAGGCAAGTCTTTCAGTTCCTATTTGCTATGTGAACTTGATGATGAACTGTTTTAAATCTTTGTTGCAAAGAGCATGATGTGTTATCTATATTAAAAGTATGAAACGCTAAAGTCAAATTATGACTACGTTGATTGAATAATAAATGTTGATTGAGTAAAGAACTCAATCTTTACACTTGTTATATGAACTGCATCATATATGTTATGTTAGTCCAATGTTTATGAGATGTATGTTGAACATGTTGTTATGTGCTATTTGATTCATGAAAACTATTAAATTTTGATGGGATGTCGAGCTCAACCTTGCAAATAACCGCTTTTGCAGGTTAAAGATTCAAGGTAAAATTATGTGATACTTGAAAGACATGAATCAAATGTGATACTTGAAGATTTATATTCTTTGGCTGAGTTATTATTATTTGAACCATGTTTAAGGTTCCGAATAATTTATTAATGTTGAATTACAATATCGTTTTGTGATGTAAACACTTGTAGTATTAAAATGATTCTGAAATATTTAGATGTAAAGGTTGAAAGTTTTGGGAACGAGAATAGTTTGTAATAGAAAATTTAATTATTCTACAAATTTCAATGGTTGTATTATCATTTAATGATGTAAAATTAGAGGTTGAATGTATTGTTAACAATCAAAGTCGAGAATTAAATTGTTTAAATTTTGGGGTCGTTACAGGATGTGCTCAGCTACATCTTTCAGATCGGCAAGGTCTTAAATCTTTCCTTACTTCAATCCCATCTCAGCCATTTCTCTGTGTTTGATCATTTCTGAGAATGGTTTGCCAATGCCAGCTAAAACTCTCTCTAAGAAGGGAGCTTCTTGAATATCTATAAAGGTCATCACCATTTCAGACTCAGATATAGAGGGAATAACTTGAGCAGCCAGATGCCTCCATCTTTGGGCATACTATCTAAAGGACTCATTGGCTTGTTTCCTGACCTTGGTAATTTGGTATCGATCTGGAGCCATCTGAGTTTGGAAATTATACTGACTAAGGAAAGCATGAGCTAGCTCCTCCCAACTATGAATCTTGGAGTTGTCTAATCTGGTGTACCACACTCTGGCTTTTCCAATCAAACTTTTCTGAAATAGCTGCATTCTGAGCTTTTCATCCTCGACATAAGATCCGAGCTCTCCAATGAATACCTTCAAATGTGTGTACAGATCCCAATCCATCATACTTTTTAAAATCGGGAGTTTTGAACTTTTCTGGATAATGAACCCCACGAAAGATGCAAAGGTCTGAATATGAAACACTTCCGTGTGCTCCAATCCCTTTGATAGACCGAATGGTCTCTTCCATTTGTAGGACTTTATTCTTGATATCACCGGTGTCTCGATATTCTTTGAGATGGGTGTTTTCAGGGGTTTTGTCCAACTCAGGTGCGATAATTTCTTTATCTAGACCCTGGGTTCCTCCATGTGCAAAGGATTCTATATGTATAGGTATTTGTGGACCTTGAGTGGACTTGTGTAGTTCATTAAGTCGAACTGTCAACTCTTTAATTTGGTTACTTAATCCTTCGAACTCCTCATCAGAGACATGAGTAGGATTAGACTGACTAGATGTAGCCATGCTTGGCTGCAGGCTTGTTGCCTTTTTGGACTTTTAACGGGTAACATGACCAATTGTTTCCCTACAAAAAGACTTATGTAGTTTAGTCTTAGGGAATGTAGAAATGTTACATGCTATGTAATGTGTCCGTTTAGGAGTATTATCCTGCCAAAAAGATGTCAGTTGACAAGATAACATGACAGGTTTTGATAAGAAAGGAAATGCATGTATACATATTCCTTTGTATTTTCCATTACATTGAGATTGACATAGAAATAAAATTACAAGTAAATAAATTTACAAGTAATTTGAAATGGGAAAGTATGAAGGGACTTCCCTTTGCATTTGATTTATCAGAGGCTGACCTATCTTTAGCTACTCTCGCGGCTTTTTGGCATGAAGATTCCGATATCATCGCAATTTACTTGACAGGAAGTTAATCTTTCTTTCAACTGGAGTGAATATGGGTGGTGCCTTTCCTGAGCCTCATTAGAATTAGTCTCCCTACGAGTCCAGTAATCAAACATCGATAGGATATCCTCTTGGTGGAGTGACCACACAACATACATTCACATACAACGTGTGTGACGCCCCCAAAATAGGTATACATCACCCGTTCTAAGTCACCAAATACATGGTATATAATAAAAATACAAACTTCCTTATACAATAGGACAAAAAATGTAGCTGAGAGTTTTTACACGAATATTGTCTAATAGATAGTATTCAAACTCAAAAAGGAGTCCTCATTATAATTGAAACAACCCGGGTCAAATCCCGAGTTCGGAACAAATCTTGGGTCAAATCCCAAGTCTGAATCGAATCAAATCCATCCAAATAAGGCCTCAAACCACTGGCACAATAGTATCTTCTTGGGTCATCTAGCCCACCACAGGCTCCCAAAAGGTCATGACTTGAAGGTACTATTGGTAGTAACTTATTTCCTTATATGCAGACAAATTTTTCCCCTATCTTTCGATGTGGGACTGGGGTGTTACAAACTCCCCCACTTAAATTTCGACGTCCCGTCGAGCAGATCTACACACGGCCCAAAGATCTTTGCCTCTCTAGCCATTGTGGGATAATACCTACTGCAACCGTGTCCCCACCTCCAGGACCTTCATCTCTCCATTCAGGATAATACCACCAACCTTCGTGTCCCCACCTCCCAGTAACTCGATCGGATGACCCGGACCGAGCTTTGAGAGTCGGCTCGATACCATATGAAACAACCCGGGTCAAATCCAGAAGTTGGAACAAATCTTGGGTCAAATCCCAAGTCCGAATTGAATCAAATCCATCCAAATAAGGCCTCAAACCACTGGCCCAATAGTATCTTCTTGGGTCATCTAGCCCACCACAGGCTCCCAAAAGGTCATGACTTGAAGGTACAATTGGTAGTAACTTATTTCCTTATATACAGACAAATTTTTCCCCTATCTTTCGATGTGGTACTGGGGTGTTACAATAATTATTATCACACTATTTTATCAAATAGTGAGGACTACTATAGCCACCATCTCGGACCATCACTCTGTTCCCCGACTAGTCCTGGCTACATTCTCATTTCCTTAAGAGAACAATGAAAGAAAAAGGGTGAGCTCAACTAGCCCAGTAAGAAATATTATGACTAAGATAATGCAGAATAAATTATCATTAGCCTTCAACAGTGTTAAACTGATAATAAAAAACAAGTTTAACTGCAGCGGAACAAGCAATCCATTAGAAGAGTCAAGTAGAGCATGATATCTACTATCTTCTATGATTTAAAAAGTTTATCATCAACTTTATCGCTGAGACTCAACTTAATAAATAATCCACATTACTGAATTATCCATGCACTACGGGCCAAGGATATTCGTGTTTTCACCAATGGTCATGATCACCTACCAACAACTGTCCATCAATGCACTACGGGCCAATGAGGACTTTTACCACATCATTTGTAACATTACGGGTCATAATAATAATAAATAATCCATGATCATAATCATACCAATCAATAGTCCATCTATGCATGTAAGCCAAAGATGACTTTTCATCACAATATAAGCATGAGGATGATGATAATGATATAAGAATTCAATTAAAAGAAAGTAAAGGATAAATTTTTAAAGATTTATAATTTAATTTATCTAGAATTCAATAATGTCCAAATTGTCAACATGAGTAGCTTTGTGGAGTAAAATTCAAAAATTATATTCTATCAAAAAATATTTTGGACAGAAAAGAAATCAATTTTTGTCATCAATAGTACCATGGGTTAATAGTACCCCATGAATAGTACTTCAGGAATAGTACCCCATGAATAGTACCCGTGAATAATACTTCGTGAATAGTACCCCATGAATAGTACTTTGTGAATAGTACCCCATGAACAGTACTCTGATATAAAAAGCTTAAAACTTAACAAGAATGTTCAGAAAAATATCCTTGTGAAACGATACTAGATGAAGCGCAAATTTCTAGGATATTCTACTAATTTCACAGAATATAGAAGTAATACCTTAATAAAATGAGTGAAGAACTCAGAATTTGAAACGAAATAATATTACTTACATACTACAGAGTATGGAAGAAAATATTATTTTTTATGAATACTGAACAAAAATAATAACCCTTACCTTAGAAGAAGACTGGATACTGGAATAGTGAAGTAGCAGAATACTCTTCTTTTTTCTCTCTATAGCTTCTCTCTCTATAATTGCTCTTATGAGTCTTGGTGAATTGGTGAGAATGAATGAAGAATGAGCTTCTATTTATAGGAAAACATAGTTTCAATAATTGCACGATTAGGTGCTTGAATTATTATAATATAGTTCCTTCATCTATACCTCCATTTTTAATTTAGTCCTTCAAGTATTATCAATCTTGAACCACCTCCCCTAATAGTACGTACATGTGAATCAATAGTTTTATACATGTGAACCAACAGTAATTTACATGTGAACTAATAGCAATTAATTGCTCATTTATCCGATTAATTGCCTGTTTGGTCAATTTAACATCCAAAAATCAATTATTATTGAAATAAATGTCGATTTCCATTAACACAAATAATCCCAACATAATGTAAATATTTTTATCAACAATTTCATCTTTAATCAACACGAACTTATTCATTATTAATAGTATAACTCACAATATTTAACAACCAGATCTTTCCCAGGAAAGAGGGGGCTTTCCGATAAGGATTTCTCCCTATTGGCGCGTAATTAGATGATCAAACCCCTTTCCTAGATAGAACTTTCTAGACATCGTCAATAATGTAAATAATAATATAAATAAGTTTGTCGTCTCAATTATTGATTTAATAATATTAAAATATTATGTAGATGATACTATGTCAATAATTGAATCAATAATATGAGAGATATTATGCAGCAATTACTGTAATAATAATTGAGTATAACTGAGTGACTTCTCACATGAGCATCAATAATCAATATCGTGTGTTACTATACAACCACGCGTATTACTGTACTTTTACCACTGCGTAGTTCAACAGTTTAACGGTAAAACTTTCACCGTTATTTTTATAAAAAAAATATTTCTGTCATTTTCTAACACCGAAAATAATTCTGTTGTGGGGTCCACCAATGTTTGTGTCGTCGTACAAATATTCCCTGGTAAAACAAATATTCCACGACAAATCTAATATTTTATAACAACTTGTTTACTTTGCAAAATTTGTAAATATTACCCACAACTATAACATTATATCAAATCCACACCATAAAATTCAAAAATATATTTTGAGAAAAAATTAATCTTTATTCATAAAAGTTGGGGTCTTACAACGCGTCTCACCGCATGGAAATGATGACATGTACGAAACACTAATATCACAGGCGGATATAGTGCGAAGTACTAAGTGCAGTAAGTAAATGCATTAGTACACATTCATTCAAATGTAAATGCAACATCCAAACACAAGCAGATAAACGTTTTTAAAAAGCTTTAATAGAGCCTTAAGCCCTCATACTGGATGTCCCCAGCAGAGTCGCCACCTGTCGACATCGGGATTTTTATTTATCCCTTTTCTGTTCTTATCTTTTGGTGTTCTCATGTTAGGTGAGATTTGTTTGAAAAAATAAGTTGTGAAAAGGTCTGACATATATATATCGACGATTGGGACTGTAAGAGTCCCAGTTGGTATTTTTAAATGATTGCACCAACTCAACCGAAAAAAGGTTTGCACATAGACCAAGTGATGTGACACTGCATAGCTGGTCTGTGAAACCGAGATTCGTTAGGGTGCGGGGGCTTGATTATGTGAGGGGAATGTGTTAGGCACCCCCTGACATCCGTGGTAACACGGTGATCTTTACTTTTCATTTTAAACATTTATCTGAATGTGTGTGTGTGTGACGCCCCCAAAATAGGTATACATCACCTATTTTGAGTCACCAAATACATGGTACAGAATACAAATACAAACTTAAATACACAACATGAGCTGTAAGTTTCAATACAAATATTGTCGTCTAGACAGTATTCAAACTCAAAATAAGTCCTCATTACATTTATTATCACACTATTTCATAGAATAGTGAGGACAACTAATGCAAACATCTGGACCGTCACTCCGTTCCCTTACTAGTCCCAGCTATATTCTCATTTCCTGAAGAGAACAATGAAAGAAAAGGGTGAGCTCTACTAGCCCAGTAAGAAATATTATGACTAAGATAACGCAGAATAAATTATCGTTAGCCTTCAACAATGTTAAACTGATAAAATATAATAACATCAAGTTTAACTGCAGCAGAACAAGCAATCCATTAGAAGAGTCAAGTAGAGCATGATATCTACTATCTTCTATGATTTAAAAAAATTTATCATCAATTTTATCGATGAGACTCAGCATAATAAATAATCCACATCATCGAATCATCCCTGCACAACGGCTAAGGATATTTATTAGTATCACGACCACAAATTATCGATGCACTACGGGCCAAGGATATTCGTGTTTTCTCCAATGGTCATGATCATGCCAACAACTGTCCATCAATGCACTTCGGGCCAATGAGGACTTTTACCACATCATTTGTAATATTACGGTCTTGATTATACCGAATAATCCCTTGTCATAATCATACCAAGTCCATCTATGCACTATGGGCCAAAGATGACTTTCATAACAATATAAGCATGAGGATGATAACAATGATATAAGAATTCAATTAAACGAAAACAAGGATAAATTTTTAAATATTTATAATTTAATTTATCTGGAATTCAATAATGTCCAAATTGTCAACATGATACTGCATTATGGAGTAAAATTCAAGAATAATATTGTATCAAAATGATTTGGACTGAAAAAAATCAATTTTCGTCATGAGTAGTACCCCGTGAATAGTACTTTAGGAATAGTATTTCCATGAAAAGATGTTGGATGAAGCGTAAATATCAAGGATATTCTACTAATTTCATGGAGTATAGAGGTCAAAACTTTAATAAAATGAGTGTAAAATTCAAAATCTGAAACGAAATAATATTACTTACATACTATAGAGTATGGAAGAAAATATTATTTCATATGAATACTGAACAAAAATAATATCACTTACCTTAAAAAAAGTGTATTTTGACTGGTAGGGCGGGGATATTCTTGAAGAAAACTTTCACTATTTTCTACGCTCAAAGCTTCTCAAAACTCTAAAGAAATACGCTCAATATTATAGAAGAAGAATTCTCTGATTCTGGTGTGATTTTCAATTCTAACTAAGCATCCTATTTATAGGAGAATGGAAGGATACTATTTGGAAATAATCACGGTCGCACAATACTAACAATTCACGGGCGCAATTCGAATGGTCTGTTAATTTTAATTTTTTTTACTATGCAAACACTATGTAGGCACAATGCAAACACTATGCATAATAAAATATAATATATTCTATTTTTCATAAAAAATAAAACTTAAAAAAACAAAACATCATCATCACTGTATTAACCCGTGAATCCTCCCCCATAATTTCATTTTTTAACACATGTGGGCCCCACATGTCATCATCACATGTAGGCTCCACCTCTTATAAAAAAAAACTTTCTACCGATTATTTTAAAAAATGGGTAAATATGAGTCCATATAGTACGCCAAAATCTAAAACAAATACTTTATAAAATCCCTTCAATATTTTTAACAACATTTATCATCATTATTATAATTCGCAATATTTAACAACCAGATCATTCCTAGGAAAGAGGGGACTTTCCGATAAAGATTTCTCCCTATTGGCATGCAATTAGGTGATCAAACCTCTCCTCGACATAACTTTCTAGACATCATCAATATTGCAAATAATAATATAAAGAACTTTGTCATCTCAATTATTAATTTAATAATATTTTACTATGCAGTAATTACTGTAATAATAATTGAACAAAACTGAGTGACTTTTCACGTAAGCAACAATAATCAATATCATGTGCTACTATGCAACCACGCATATTACTATACTTTTATCACCAGGTATTTCAATAGTTAACGATAAAATATCTGTCGTTATTTTTATAAAAAGATATTTCTATCGTTTTCTCTTTCCGACAATAATTACGTTGTGGGGTCCACCAATGATTTTGCCGTCATACGAATATTCCCTGTAAAAACAAATATTCTCCGACCAATCAAATATTATATAAAAACTTGCTTGCTTTGGAAAATTTATAAATATTACCCACAACTATAACATTATAACAAAATCACACCTTAATATTCAAAAATGATATTTATAGAAAAATTCATCTTTATTCATAAAAGTTGGGGTCTTATAGTGTGTGTGTGTGTGTAGGTCTATATGCAGTTATCTGGAAGTAGTGTTATGCCTCGTTTGCACCTATATATAGAGGGTTTGAATTTTGTATAAAAGTTTAGTTTTAACAAGATATAGCAGTGAGGTTTTATAAAAGAGGCTTTTTAAACCCTTATGCTCAATAGTAATTGAGGCTTTTGATACTTCCATTTTATTATGTGTTCGGCTGAATTGTTTTTATTTTTGAGATGCGAAGTATCTTCGAGAAAATAAGATACGTAGCAGTGTCGAACTCCTTGTGGGCATGAGAGCCGTCTAAGAAAATTCAAACATCGTGAAAAATTTACAAGCTGGTCATAGCTGAAAATGTCCATCACGGGAACCGAATCTTGATTCAGGAACTAAATCTGTGATCACATGATTCCTAGGCTCACATGATGATCCGGTTTGTATGAATGTTGTAAGTAGTTATATATATAAAAGCTATATATATATATATATATATATATATATATATATATATATATATATATATATATATATATATATATATATATATGATCGATCAACGCCATGAAGTAAACTCCAAAGGGACTAAATGTAATATATAAAAGATGTAAGCAAGCGGATATATATCTATCTGGACTCAGTTCGTTAATTGAGTTCGAGGATATATATATATATATATATATATATATATATATATATATATATATATATATATATATATATATATAGCAAGGATCAAAGCATTCCTCTTAAATAGCATTCCTCCTTAAATAACACTCCTTTATTAAAACTACTAGGACCACACTATTTTAAGTCACTCCAAAACAACGTAGTTTTAATAAAAGAGTGCTATTTAAGGAGGAATGCTATTTAAGAGGAATGCTCTTGATCCTTGCTATCTCTCTCTCTCTCTCTATATATATATATATATATATATATTATCGAGTTATCTCGATTGAGCCTGAATATAATATTCGGTGCATGTGTATGTGTGTGTGTGTGAATATATTCGGTGCATATTCGGTGCCTGAATATATATATATATATATATATATGTGTGTGTGTGTGTGTGTGTGTATAAATATATATATATATAGAAAAGCAATAAAAGCCATGGACCGACGGTCCGGGCATACGCATACAACACGACTCTCAACGTGAATAAATGTGGAGAAAGGCTTTAAGAAATGTGAGAAGGCTTACAGTGGGCTGCAAAGAAGACTTCAAATAGTTTTAAATGAAAAACACTTGATGAGAAAGCACTCAGTTTATAGTGTCTATAGAGAAAAATGGACAGGGCTTTCTCGCCTTTTCCGTTTTTAAAATGGCCACCCTAATCCCTTTATTTATAGAGGGGGGAGCCGCAGGTGTACCTGGGGCATCCCCAGATAAACCTGTGGCTACCCGGGGTGCCCCGGGCTCTGTGGTCCCCATTATCTTGAAGTACGTGCACTCGTGCAAAGCGTTATCCGCTCGAACCTTCATAACCTTTAATAGAGGCATCCGATTAAGGCGTATAATACATTTCTGGATTGCTGTTATCGAGAGCTACACAATGACATGGGATAAGAGCTTGTACGAAGCTTGGAAGATGGGTCCATGCCCAAATCTTCAAGTCCTCAAGTTATATCTGGTGTGCTGTCTTGTGCAGTAGTCACTCGGGATTGGAGCTATGGTTCTTGTAGGACACTTCTGTGAAGCATGTGGGTTGAAATGTTGTTGAGATAGTGTGAATGTGGGATCGATGTGGCTAGATGATGATTTCGCCCCTTACCAGGGTTATCTCTGGTTCTGGGCTGATTTAGCAATCGTTGCTCAGGGTTATCTCTGAGATTAGGCTGTTGTACGTGCTGAATGTCCTCAGCGATATCTCTGAGGTGTGCCTGAACTCCCGGGGTTATCTTCGGGGTTGCGACTGAGTGCCTCGGGATTATCTCTGAGGTTGAAGCTGACTTCTGGGATTTAAAACGAGTTTTATAGGGTTGTCTCAGGAACTACAACTGCATTCCTCGGGGTTGTCTCTGAGGTTTGAACTGTATCTCCCGGGGTTGTCTCTGGGACTGGAGCTGAATATCTCGGGGTTATCTCTGAGATGGTAAACTGAGTATTATGGGGTTGTCTTTGGGACCATACTGAATTGACTTCTTGGGTTATCTCTGGAAGAGGATTTTGCCCTCCTACAAGGTTAGTAACAAGAATGCTAAATTTTGAGTGTCTACATAACTTATTCGCGATGGTTTTAAACTTGTCCATCAATAACAAGTTATACTATGATGGTTTTAAATTTGTCCATCAAAAAATGTTATTCGTGTTCTTCGCGTGTTCTTCGTTCGTTCTTCATTTTTAATCGATATTTTGATTACGATTTAACTTTTTTATTAGAATTTGGTGATTTAAAACACTATTCCTTACTTATTTCACCAAATCGTTCATATGATTCATTCAGATCGTTCAAATTCATTACGAAATCCATACTTCTTTAACAAATTTATAAACTAAACTTATAATTCTTATTTCTTCACTTTCTTATGATTTCAACCATATGAAAATCATTATTAACATCTTTTACTTCTAGTCTCATTAAGCTATGTTTTTAACATATGAAACTTTAAGAAAATTAACTCAGAAGTTAGGTTTTCAATACCTTTCTTCTTTAATCTTCTTCCGTTGGACAAAGTTTGCACTCAGGCTAGCTTTTCCTCTTCCTTTTCCTCCTCATCCGAACTCTCTCTCTCAATTGTTGGTGATTTTCAAAATCACCAACAAATGAGCTAAGGCTCTCTTATACAGAAAACCAAGGCTAGGGGTATTTTAGTCATTTGGAAAACTACCTTACTATTCACACCTCCTTACGATTCACAAAGCTTCTCTTAGAAGCTTCATGGTTCTGTCTTTCGGGATTTGTCTGGCAGTTCAAAAAACTGCGATTCTCGAAATCCAAATATTTTTGGATATTTCGTCTTTCCTTCACTTTTATGCATTCTTCAGAACATTAAAAAATTGAAAAACACTTTTTGATGATAAGCGTTTTCCTCCACGTTTTCCCATAACGTAGTTAAACGAATGAAAAGTACATAACAATACTTTTCGTCATTTTTATTTCATCCGATTTCTGCATGTTTTTCGAGAAAAACTTTTATCGGCTTACTTAACTTTTCACGATATATTATTGTCAAATCTTTCGACGGAATGTAATTTTGACATACCAAACTCTCAAAAGGCTTAAGTTATTCAAACCCTAACCCGTAGGATTTTGTTGGGTGAATAGTGCATATTTCGTCTTTTTCTTCAAAAATATTTTTGTTCCCAAAAATATTTTATTTTTGTCTTGAAAATTCTTACTCGTTCAATCTAGCTCGTACCCAGAATCCTCCCATTTTATAATCATCCTAGGTTCTAGAATGATTAATAAACACATAACACAGAATATTATTAATAAAATTTTATTTTATTAATAAATAATTCTTTAAACTTAAATTCTGGATAATCCAATTTTTCGGGTTGTCACATTTTCCCCCCCTTATAAAAATTTTGTCCTTAAAATTTCTTAAAACCACACCCATACCCGGGTGATTTATTCCTACAACCTTTAGCAAAGGTTTAATCTCAATTCGTCCTTCTCACAAGGATCATCTGTTGATATATTTGTCATTAGTTAATCCTCACGTCTAACTATGCTTTCAATCTCTCGGGTCATCACATTCACCCCTTCTTCAAAGAATTTCGTCCTCAAAATTTTACCTTACTCTTCTTCTCAACTTCTCTTCAAAGAAGTTCTTATCTTTCAAACATTCCCTAACCTTCATAACTTATGAAGAATAATGAAGTAGAATGAATAAAGAGGAACGTAAGAATTCTTTTAAAACATTTCATACTTTTGTTGAGGGGTTAAATCGACCATGAACTCTTACTAGGTTTAACAACATTTCACCCTAAACCATTCTATCACGGTCAGTTTACAATCACCAAGAAAGTAAACTACCTCTTCCTTACGTAGGTGATCAACCCATCGTATAGCCCCATTTTGGGGTGTGTTCACCTCACTCTTAATCATTAGATTCTGCACCAAAACAATTTGGTTCGGCATAACTTGTTCAAAGAAAGCTCGATTTTAATTTAAACACGACATACCATTTGGCTTAGCTAAATCAAATAGCTTAGACCATACTAATAAATTGGACATCAACTTCAAACATTCGTCTAGTCAAATCAATTGACATCAACTACTTCTTTAAATTCTTTCACAATACATCAAAACATTTTATGACGTCATGATACCGTACTTTTCACAGTATGTTGAGGACTTCGTCAGTTTATAACTTCATCATTATACATAATACCATAGTGGGTTGTTGAGCATAAGATCGCATCCAACACTAGGTTCAATTGCATTAATAACTCCATCCTTTTAACGATCCTTACATCAAATCCACTGATGATATAAAATTCATTTTGATATTTCAAATCAATTTATGTCTAGCCAAAACATTAGCATAGACTTACCAATAATAGTTCTTTTAAAATCCATTGGTTCTAAAAGTTAAACCAATTCTTTCATTTTCAAAACGGGCACATATAAGCACGATTTCAATAAATTTTGAAATCTAGCATAGCTAGATGACTTGGAATATCCTTTTTCTCCATCTTCCTTCATTGTCTTACTTGCGACAATTCTTAATCTTCTCTAGCACCTTCACTGCTAAGCATATTAAAAATACTTGTTTTCAGTCTAAACATTCCTATACCTTAGTATAGTCCGTCAACTTACCACACTTTATATGTTTAGGAACTTTTCACAGCCATATGTGTTTAAGAACTTATCTTCACAATATGTAATCCAAGAACAAATCAAGGACTATCCATATGCTCAGGGCTCAGAAACATAGCATATAACTATGAGTCACAAACTTTTCATAAGTTTGAGTTTCAAGAACTCGGACCTATCTTAACATTCTCTACCTATCACACATATACATGAGAAAAGATTCACCTTCTCGTCATATACATATTGATAGCGCAACATTACTATTCTTAATTAATACAAATATTCTTTAATTCGTATTTCATCCTCTACAACTCTTCTGAGTTCTTCTTCCCGTATTACTTCATAGTACCATTCATTTATAGCATTAGCTATAAATCATCCATCATTTAACAGAACATCTGTTATTACGATTCAATATGATCACGTAGTGATCTTCTTCCTTAATCGTTTAACTCAATGATCTACTTATCATTCTCTCTACGATTAGAGTCTCAGGTACTCATACCTATGATTTATAACCTATTAGCTCTGATACCACTCTGTAACACCCCAAAATATGGTCTATCTTCACACCCGGATTTCGTACGTCACGATTCTATCTTCTTCCCAAACATACATCATTATATAGTGAAATATAACTACATACATTCTCAAATACTAGGTTCTAATACCTTATAACCTCATTCATTACAAATAATGATAATTATATTATTCTTTAAATCTTACAAGAGTCACTTTTATCCGCCACCAAAGATACATAACAGTTCATTAAACTAATCTATAGTTCAATTAAACTATTCTACATTATAAGTCTTGGCTTGATCTTCACGCTCATTCACATACTGAATGGCACTTCATCTGGATACCAGTTAGCTTAATCTTTACAGGATCCTTAAGTTCTTCTACTCGTATGCTGAAACTTTTTTTCATTTAAAGAAAGTGTGAACATTCAATTGCTCAGCAAGTTATAGAATTTGAATAAACAACTTCAAGAATTTAATCATTCTTTTAAGACTTTAATAACCGAATAAAGGTTATGAAGTAGCTTAAATAATAGGAATAATCTCGATTCCTATCTTAAAACATTAGTTAAATACACTTTGAAATACTTTCTTTCTTCTACCTTTTCCATACACATCCTGTCCGGCTAGAATCAGTAGCACATACTTAATAATAACAGTTCTTATATAAACAGAACATTTTCATATTTAACAGTTCAATCACAGAACAGTTCATCTCATAGAAACACAGAAGTGTTCAAATTTTAGCACAATGCCTCATACATTCTACCACATTATACAAATATCACACATTTGCACATAAGTAAAACTTCTCATGTTCAACATCTGAGAAGTTTAAGAAACTAGCATTCATTTAAAATATGAATGAAGTTAGGAAACTTGCCTTACGCACAACTATAACTTAAAGTTTATGTTGAACTGCTCAATCCAAACCCTATATAACACATAAGGAAATAACACATACACTAATTAGTCAAGTATATTTGACTTACGCATTGGTTTACTTAACTTTACTTCTTAGGGTTCACGTTCTTGCAATCTAAGTTTACGCGACCAACTTTTTTTACCGGTTTACGACGTTATGATATACGGAGATGTCTTAACTAATACGATCATCATCTTTGATGATTTACATTCTTATCTTCTTTTTATAACCTTTTTAGGAATTAGTACACATCGAAACTCTACTAATATTCCATATGGTACTCTGAGTGGTTTCCCACAAACAACCAACAAACTAGTTTCCCGTCTCGTCTATAATATCTTTCACAGTGAGTTAGATCGGTTGCCAGTTTCGTATATACCTCCGCTCTCTGAAGGAATTGTTTAGCCCAGCTCCTATATGTAAATCATTAAATATTACGATTGTACCACAACCTAAACTTAGCATAACTTATTCGAACCATTAAACAATAATGTTCGTTAATTCAATTTCTCATTCCATATGGCTTTCTGGTAACTAAATGTCATACCTCAGTATTCATTCTTTATCGTCTAAGTCATACAGTCATTTGTATACTCAGAACGGTTATTCAATGCTAATATTATTCTTACATAGTGTTAAGCATTTTACATTATCTTATTTATATCTTATAACATCCGGTTCATTCGACTCAGAATATCATCCAAGTTATAATCATTACTCGGCTTCTTCACATTATACGTCATTGTCTTTAATTCAATTTCTTCACCATTCACAGGTTTAATCACTGGTCTTCATTATTTTACGGTCAAATAATACACGACGTGTAGGTTATACACATTTAATATTCATGTACACTCAACCTTTACGTCGGCTAAATTGTTTAAGGTTTACATTTCATTATAACATTCTCTATACGACTCACATTTGGACTTTCCTTAATCTTGTTACCGTTCATTACGGCTTTCTTGATAATTCATATCTTACTTACTACTTTCATCAACGTCTAAGTCATACAACCAATGTATACTTAGAACCTTTCCCCGACGCGAATACTGTGAGACCCCGAATTTTATGAATTGAAAGTATTCAATTTTCTTATTATTATTTTATTTAGTAAATGGTTAAATTGAGAAAGGGTTAAAGTTAAGGGTGATATTTGAAAATTTTACAAAGTAAGCAAGTTATTATTCGTTTGGTCGAGGAATATTCTTTTTATCAGGGAATATCCGTACGACGGCACAATCATTGGTGGGCCCACATTGGAAGTACTGTCATAGTAAGAAAAAGACCGAATTATCATTTTATAAAAATAACGGCGACAGAGTTACCATTAAAACTGTTGAACTACCGTTAGTAAAGAACAAAGATGTCTGGCGTGGTTGCATAGTAGCACACGGTATTGATTATTGATGCTCACGTAAGAAATCACTCAGTTATACTCAATCATTGCTACTGTAATTGCTGCATCATAACTCTCATATTATTGGTTCAATTATTGTCACAGTATCATCTGCATAATATGTTATATTATTAAATAAATAATTGAGATGGCAAAGTTATTCATATTATTATTTGCAATATTGGCAATGTCTAGAAGTTCTGTCAAGGAGAGGTTTGGTCACCTAATTGTGCGCCAATAAGTAGAAATCCTTATCAGAAAGCCCTCTCTTTCCTGGGAACGACCTGGTTGTTAAATATTAAGAATTATAATATTAATGATGAATAAGTTCGTGTTGATTAAAGATGAAATTGATAGTTCCATTGTGTTGGAATTATTAGTGTTAGTGAAAATCGACATTTATTTAGATAATAATTGATGTATGGAGGTTATATTGACCAATCGGGTAATTAATCGGATAAATGAGCAATTAATTGTTATTAATTCACATGCTTATAACTATGTGTTCACATGTGTGTACTATTGATTCACATGATTTACTATTAGGGGAATTGGTGCAAGATTGATAATACATGCATGACTAAGTTAAAAATAGAGGTATAGATGAAGGTACTATACTATAATTAATTTTTTCACATGTTTAGAACTATTGAGTCACATGATTTACTATTGATTCACATGATTTACTATTAGGGGAGGTGGTGCAAGTTTGATAATACTTGCATGACTAAATTAAAAGTGAATGAAAAGACGAGGGTATGATACTATAATATTTTGAGCTCCAAAATGTGCAATTATGGAAACTATATTTTCCTATAAATAGAAGCTCATTCCTTCATTATTTTTCAGCAATTCACTAAATCTCACAAGAGCAATTACTATAGAGAAATTATAGAGAGAGAAGCTATAGAGAGAAAGAAGAAGCGAAGTCTGTTACTTCACTATTCCAGTATCCAGTCTTCTTCTAAGGTAAGAGATATCATTATTGTGTAAGGGGTGTTATTCTTTCATATTCATGAAGAGAGTTATTTTCTTTTAATACTCGTAAGGGTTGTTATTCCATTCTTTATTATTATGTTGGAATAACCTGTCTATGCGAAGTACCACATACATGGTGAAATTCTTCTATTATTCCATTCTTTATTATTCTGTTGGAATAACCTGTCTGTGCGGTCTATCACATGCCTGGTGAATTCTGTTATTATTCAATTCTTTATTATTCTATTGGAATATCCCGTCTATGCGGATTACACATGACCTGGTTCCATTCTTTGTTATTCATTGGATATCCACATGCATGCATGGATTACTCGTGACCGTGTTCCATTCTTTATTATTTTGTTGGGAATAACCTTGGAAGTGCATGCGATCTCATCGCATGCATGGTTAATTCTTCTATTATTCCATTCTTTATTATTCTGTTGGAATAACATGTCTATGTTGATTACCGCATGCATGGTGAATGATCCTTTATATTCATTATTTATTAAATTGTGGAAATGATCTGTCTACGTGGATTACCACATGGCGGGTGAAAATCCATTTGCAGTTTTGTATATTCTATTATACTCATCTGGGAAATCATTTCTTTTGTACTCGTTATGAAATATTTTTTTCTTTGGTATTTTTCTGTTACGAGTTACTATTCACCCGGTTACTATTCACTCTAGTATTATTCACTTGGGTATTCGGGGCACTTTTCGTGCCAGAGTACTATTCATGAGTTACTATTCACGAGTTACTATTCACTCTAGTATCATTCACTCGGGTATTTGGGGTACTTTTCATGCCGGTGTAGTATTCATAAGGTACTATTCCCGAAGTACTATTCACAGGGTACTATTCACTGGATACTATTTACCTGAAAAAATATATTTCTTTTCTGTCCAAATTATTTTTAGTACATGAATATTATTCTTGAATTTTACTCCACAAAGCAGTATCATGTTGACAATTTAGATATTTTTAAACTCTGGATAAATTTAAAGTCTTTAATATTTATCCTTGATTTCGGTTTGATTAATGCTAATATCATTGTCATCATCCTCATGCTTATATTATGATGAAAGTCATCTTTGGCTTATGTGCAAAGATAGTTTATTTTATTATTAGTTTTCTGAGTTGTATATCTTTGGCTTACGTGCAAAGATGGATCATTAATTATTGGTTTTACAGTTGTATATCTTTGGCTTACGTGCAAAGATGAACTATTAATTGATTAGTATATTTGGTTTATGTGCACAGATGAACTGTTTATTGGTATGATTATGACCAGGGATCATTCGGTATAATCATGACCAGTAATATTATAGATGATGTGGTAAAAGTCCTCATTGGCCCGTAGTGCATTGATGGACAGTTATTGATATGATTATATGACCAGGGATTATTCGGTATAATCATGACCATTGATGATTACATGAATATCCTTGGTCGTAGTGTAGGGATGATTTGATGATGTGGATTAATTATTAAGCTGAGTCTTAGCGATAAAATATTGGTTATACACTTTTAATTCATAAAAGATAGTAGATATCATGCTCTACTTGACTCTTCTAAAATATAGTTGTATGTCATTGGCCCGTAGTACAAAGATGAATTGTTAATGAATATCTTTGGTCGTAGTGCAAAGATGAATTTATTAGTATGATTATAAGCAGGAATTGTGATTTGGTATAACCATGATTTTTGATGTTTCAGGTGAAGATAGGTGATGAAAATTATCTTCGTCCTGGGTGCGAAGAGGAATTTAGAATCACAATTATGATTATTAGTTATTCATATGGTTGTGGACAGGAATTTTTGATTGATGTTACACGGATAAAACATTATTGGTGGACTTTTAACATAGAGAAGATAATAGACCTGATGGTCTATTTGTCTCTTCTAATGGATTGCTCGTTCCGCTGCAACTATGGTTGAAAAGTTTTATCATCTACCATATGTTCTAAATCTCTGATTTATTACTGATGAAGGCTATTGATAATTTAATTATCTTTAGTCATAATATTCTTTACTTAGCTAGTTGTGGTCACCCTTTTTGCTTCACAATTCCTTTTTGATAATAAGAGTGTTGCCGGGTCGAGCGGGGATAACAGGGGAACAGAACGGTGGACTAGAGCTGTTGAGGTTCTCCCTAAATAATATGGAAATAATTTTATTGAGAACTTTAGATAAGTTTGTCGTATTGTATACATCATTTGATATTTAATTTTGGTGAACCGAATAGGGTGAGGTGAACCTAACTTTGTAAGGGTGTTTTGCCACTATCATACAAGATGTCTAATGACATACAACCTCGTGTTATCATAAGACAGGGTTGTGCACATCCACTTGCTGAGTATATCTACGAGCACTACTTATATGATCTTGGAGTTTGTTTGAAATATAATTCTCAATTGGAGAAAACAGAGATAATTATATGTCAAGAGAAGACTCACCATTGGAAAGAACATGATAGTAATCTTCTCTTTTATCTTTGGGGTCTATTAGGTTAACCAAGGATAATTCTGTGGACATATGATATCTATCATAACCTAGACACATGGCCTCCCATGTACGAAAGTTTCCTTGAGCACTTCCCAAAGATTTTAATTTCTAAAAATTTTTTTTACTGTACTTTTATGTAAAGTACCATTGTAAGGTTGTGGTCGAGGCACCATGAGAGTTACATACATTTTTATTAAAACTCACAGTTTAACTATGGTCGTATTCTGCATGACAGTTCAACAGTTGTATAAATGAAGTTTGTATTTGATTTTTATAGTGTGATATCTGGTGACTTAGAATGGGTCGTGTGGACCTATTTTGGGGGCGTCACAAATTGTATCAGAGCTTAGGGATATGGTCGCTGGCGGAGATAAGAGTCTAGAACTAGGAGGGGAGAGACGAGTTATATACTTCGCTAGTGTGTGACTTACCTAAGCTAAAATTGTTTACTTGATAAGTTGACAAATTGTGATATGTCAATTAACCTTTGTTTTGAAGATATATTCTAGAATGATATCTGAAATACATGAGATGAGCAATGGGAAAATTATGATACAGAGGAAATATCCGGGAAGGTACAATCCGAAAAGAAAGCAATGTATTCTCATCTCTTCGAACTACCAGGTACGTAAATTTCGAGGGCAAAATTTCAGAATGAGGGGAGATTATGAGACCCCGAATTTTATGAAATGAAAGTATTCAATTTTCTTATTATTATTTTATTTAGTAAATGGTTAAATTGAGAAAAGGTAAAAGTTAAGGGTGATATTTGAAAATTTTACAAACTAAGCAAATTGTTATTCATTTGGTCGGGGAATATCCGTCTGACGGCACAATCATTGGTGGACCCCACAATGGAAGTATTGTTGTAGTAAGAAAACGAAAGAATTATCATTTTATAAAAATAACGACGAAAGTGCTACCCAGTAGTAAAAGTACAGTAATACGCGTGGTTGCATAGTAGCACACGGTATTGATTATTGATGCCTACGTAAGAAATCACTCAATTATAATCAATTATTGTTGTGATGCCCCCAAATCTGGGTATCTTCCAACCCGACAGATGGTGTTGCATGGTACTCATAACTGTACATTCATTCTATTGAAACGACCTCAAAATGTGCGTCTCAAAGACATTCTTATTACATTAATAATATTACATCATGTTCCCAGGTTCTACAACCATTACATTCTTTGTTCATCATGCTATAATATATACAACTTACTAGTTTATTACAAGGTAAACTAATCGTTCAACTTCGTCTTGCCTCTATCCTTGTCAGATCCCTCAGTTCGTTCGGTCCTAGCTACATTCATATGGTTCAAGCAAGAGTGAGCATAACAAGCTCAGTAAGTACAAAAATTTCTTTTAAACAACATGCTTGAAACATAGGAATCGTATATCTTTAGTAACTGAACAATAGTTATGAAGTACTATCAATAATTCAAAATAGCACTTCTTTTCCTTCAAAATGTTTTATAATAACAATATTAAGTAAAACATCAATTCTGGTCAAAGACCATGAGCATTTCATAATTTCTTTGAAAAGGATAACCCGACACTAAGTCCATAAGTCCGATATATCTTACAAGCACTTCTGGGTGATCAGCCCATAGTACTATATGTTGATCAACACTACATTCATTAAATGTATGTACGTTTAAGTTTTGGCAACCTCGCATGCCCATCGAATAATCGATGAAAAATACATTTGTTTATTCATACTCAGGCTTACCTTGAATCCGTACCAAACAATTAGCGTAGGATAGCGTTAGCAATTCTATATTGAAAGACTTGTAAATAAATCAATCAACTTTTCAAGATTAGTCTAGCCGAGATAAAACTGGCATCGACCCTTTTGTAAAACACTTCATACTTCTCATAACATGAATCACAAAAAACATGACTAACACAAAGGTTAGACAAGTGTTTAAGAAAAACTTGCCTTCAGCATCTGCTACAGTATAATAACTTTTCCTTTAAGTCTTTACGGTCTCTACAACATATAACCATATAACATACCACATTAGGTCATGAATGAACATACATGGTTCCTAATGAATCATACCGTTCATCTCAATCTAATAATATATTAGATTTGTTACTATTGGTTCCGGCTTGCCATTATATTTTATATTATTCTTACCAACTTCTTTCTCTTCTATGTCTTACGTAGATTTACTTCATTAATAAAACTCGTTTCGAGTAAATCTTCCTTCATCACGGCTTACTAACATCCTTACATTATTAATCGAAACTCGATCGTCATTTGTTAAGTACACTTTATTGCATACCGTTTACGTTAACAACTTTTAGTTGTAACTCTTAACGTTATAGGCCTTATCACTATTTTATATAGTTCACGTTCCTTATACTTTACGTTCATCGTTTAACTACTCATTAAATAACATTAAATTCCTAAAGTCATCGCTATAACAGTGATTTAGGAAAGGTCTTATCATGTTCATTAAGTAATTACATAACCCATACTGGTATTGCAAACCATTGGATTCATAATCAACTTGGTCGACAAATTTCTACAGCCGGCTTAGCACATTACGTTGTTCTCATTACGTTCATCTTCAATTGATCATTAACTTTTAATCATCTACATTAAGTGTCTAACAATGCCTTAACAATGTTATATTAACACCTTATTTCATTACTAACGAGTTATCTTTCCTTCTATACTTGTAAACATTCCTGTCTGTGAAAACTCTGGGACTGGCGCCGCGGCGCCACACTTAGCTCTTCATCTCGTGTCGCGGCGCGAGTTAGCAGTAGCCAGGACTCGGCTTTGGCACCGCTGCACCATCTTTTTGCCTTGGGTTGGCGACGCGGCGCCAACTCTGTGCCTCAGCTAGTTTGTAAAATTTGAAAATTTTACGAAACTCCCGGACTCATAACTTCTTCGTTATAAGTCCGAATTGGCTCGTTCAAAATCCTAAGGTTCAAAAATTATATACTCTACACGTTCATGCAATAATTTTATCTATTTGACCCCTTTTAATAAAAATTCACCTATTAGTTCATTTTTAACGAAAACGATAAACGTTCGTGAACATTCAACGCTCGTTTCTTCGTTCTAAGTCGGAATCTGATCATTTTCGAGGCCGAAACTCTATAATGCCAAATATGACTTGTCTCCATTGAAAACTAATTTTTCCAAACTCAATATCAAAATTCGACTTCCATTCCGAGATTTTCACGAATTAGACGATTATCGTCCAAACTCGTGAATTCCGCCTTAACTTCATTTCTTATGATTTGTTCATCGTTTCAAATGGATTCAATCCATCATACTAACATCTTGACATACATACTTCATTAACTAATAAACATGATAAGTTATTACTTGTTTCTTGTGAGTTTATAACTTATAAAAGTATGAACTACTTATGAATTCACTTTGCATGACTTATCATAGATTAAATCTTTTTACCATCATCCTTACTTCTTATTATCATACAACCATATTATTTCAACATAAAACAAATTCTTACAAGTTCTTCCTTGTTTCATAACTTATATGATTACGAATAGCTTATTCATGACTTATACGGCTTATTAAGACTTAAGCTCTTTGATTACTCATTCCTATCATTCCTTAGCATACATGTTCTACCACTACCCATCTCCCTACCAATGGAAGAGAAAGAGTTTTATGGTTTAAGTCCTTACCTATGAAGATCACTTGATTAATCCTTGTTCTCTTTCTAGCTTTTCTAACTTATTCTCACTTATTCTCTCTAACCAATAAGCTCTCAACTTGTTGGTGTTTTTGAACAAGGAATAAATGAAATCCAAAGCTTGCTAGTTATATGACTTGCTAGGTTAGGGTAGTTTGGTCATTAATCCAATCCACCTCCTTAATCACCTCTTTAATATTCATTACCTAGACATTAAGTTAACTTTTTCCTCACTTGAATTACTTGGTCACCACAACACTTAGTCATTAAGTTAACTTGGCCACCACCTTATTTGCTTGCTCATCACATAAGCACTTTACTTAGCTTTTAAGTTTGCTTGGTCATTACATAACTTATCTCTTGCTTAGCCCTTAAGTCTTCTTGCTCATGACACAAAGTTCTTGATCACCAATTCACTCATATGATCATGGGTTGCCCCATGCATCCTCCTAATCCATTGGATTCTTACTTTGGGCTTAAGGTTTAATTAATCCTAACTTATACATTGGGCTTGCATTAACAATTCTTTGGGCTTTATCATTAGCTTGCATTGGGCTTACACATCTCTACACTTGGGCATTATCAATATCTCATTGGACTTTACAATTTCTTACTCAATCCTACAAGTCCATTACATTTGACTTAAAGCCTTATAACGTATAATTTACGTATTAATCTCGTATTCTAACTCGTATACTTATTTAATATACGACATTTCATCATTCATACATGCTAGTATAATTCCTTATATTATACTTGTATTCATTACTTCGTACAATACCTACGTATTATACAATCATTACTTTAATTCATTACACGCATTAAAATTCCTTCTCAGAATTCATTTTCCTTAATCGTTAGGTTTTAAGTCCGCAGGCGAAAAACTGCATTTGCCATAACTGAAATATTATTTGATATTCTATCTTGCCTCGATATTTTATCATTACATATTTCTCAGAAATTCAAAAATAATTCCCGAGCAGAAATGCGGGAATAGTACTTTTCAAAAAATTTCTCGGAAAGTTTTTATTTTTGTCTTGGAAATTCAAACACTTTAATTCTATCATGTAGCCAAAATACTACGACATTCCGATATGTCTAGGTCATAGAACGACCCTCAAATAGCTTACTCCCTTAAATAATGGATTAAATTCATTTAATCCACATAATAAAAATAAAAATTTAATTCTCGAAAATCAAAATTTTCTGGGGCATTACATTCTTCCCCCCTTATAAGGATTCTGTCCCCAGAATCTCGCTAATAATACATACACCATTTAGGAAACATTTTCCTTTATTTTAATCTCAAGTTCCCACAATGTTTCTTCGACATTGTGGTTCTTTCATTTCACCTTCACCGAAGGTATTATCCTAATTCACATGACTTGTCACTTCCTATCAATACTCTGAGTTAGAAGCTAAACCTTTACTCACACATTACGCTATCTTCCTTTTATTAGTCCTTCTTTTAATACCAAATTATATGAAACTCAAATTCCTCCTTCAAAACAAGATTATACATGATCTTCTCTTTATCCTGCATCTTCCTCTTCACTCGCTTACACTCCTCGTTACCTAGTGGTATTTAATTAACTCGTTCCATTAACATGGATTAAGTCTACGTTGTGAATAACATTTCTACCTCTTCATTCCGTAATTTAACTTCTAGCTCCGTTCTTGCCATATCCGTTAGTAACTCATTCTGAGTCGTTTAACATCGATAGCTTTTCCCTACCCTTCCTACTTAACGCGTTGGCTTCTACGTTTACCTTCCATGTATGATATAACCTATCACAGTTGTAACCTCTTATCCATTCTAATCACCTTCTCTACTCCATATTCACTCCTTCTGTGTGAAGATATATTTCAGACTCTTAGAGTCCGTGTATATCTCACATTTTTCCCTATATAAACATTATAGCTGCAAATTATAGATCATAAGTAGGATAGACCTTCTCATAATCCATTAACTGGTGTGATACATACCTAATGACTTTGCCATGCTACATAAGCACGCAATCTAGTCATCTATGCGAAACATCGAGATATACTACAAAATTCCCCATATCATCTGATAGAGATAATACAGGTACCTTACTTAACTTCCCTTTTTAGTTCCTGAAAACTATTTTTCTCACTTCCCATTTTGACAATACCAACCTGTGACGCTAATGGTACTTTTAATCGTAGCACCTCATAAGGGTACCTATCAATTTACCCCCAACTTGCTCAGCGCCTCTTACGAAAAATCTAACTTCCATACATTAGTCCACCCAATTGACATAACCAGAAACTTGTCATAACTATAACGAGTTCTGAATGTCATCTTAGGTACGTCCTTCTTCTTCCTTACTTTCAACCGACTATACCCCATACGCCAATCTATCTTAGAAAAATTATTTTCCCTCATCAACTGATCAAATAGATCATTGATCCTAGGCCATGGGTATTCATTCTTAACTGCTAACTTACTCCTATTATGATAGTCGATATGAAACTATAACGACTCATCATCTTCCTTAACATCCTCCTAACTTGCTGCATCGTTAGACAACAAGAGCGTCGCGGTATTTTATTTCCATGAATACTACCTTGGGTTACTTAGAAAACCGAAGATCCATACTTTTATTCTAACAATTTATTAAAGTTCTATAGTTAATCAACTCATTCATACCGAGAATTACTTTAAATTCTCTCAACTTTATCGGTACTTATCTACCAATACTTGCTTACATTCCTTATTCATGAAGCCATTTCCACGAATATAATCAACGAAAGTTATTCCCTCCTCCTCTACCGTAATGTTTAAAGGTACTTATAATCCCTTTCAGATAGACTCATAGATGAGTCTTTCCACATGTCTTACACACTTCGATCTTACGCTTAGAATTCCCTTGTCCCACTCTAGTATTCCTGGAGTTAAAATTCTCTCTTTTTGGCATATTGCCACTAGCATTCTCTACCTTGGTTCGTCCCTCTCCCTTGCTCTTATTCTTCCTCTCTTTGTGGTATTGAGTCAACGCCTCACTACTACCCTCTGCTATAATCATCTTTTCTAGAATGGTCCCATAGGAAACAATCTGAAAGAACAAATTCCTACTATAGAGCCAGGGTTTCGAGCCCTGATCAAACCAACGAGCTTTCCTCTTCTAAGTGTCCACTTGGTGTGGAGCAAACCTTGCCAATTCATTGAATCTAGCCGCGTATTGGGGAACCGTCATGTCCCCTAGTTTAAGTTCTAAGAACGTATTCTCCATCCTCCCTTAAATGCTTGTAGGGAAATAATTCTCGAAGAAAACCTTCTTGAACTGTTCCCATGTTACCCCATCTGTTCTAGCTCCACCCTGGTGAGCCTCCTACCAAAAGTTGGCTTCCCCTTCCATCATGTAAGTCGCAAAAGAAGTCTGTTGCGCCTCACCTACATTTTGTAATAACAAACACCTTCTCTATTTCCTTTACCCATGTTTGGGCCTATATTGGGTCCGTCGTTCCTTTGAACTCTGACGGACCTACGCTTTTAAATTCTTTAAAGGTAGTCATTCTGGCTAACCTAGGTTCCGCAGGTACTCTACCCCCGGTTTAGTTAAATGCAGCCGTTAATAAATTAACGAACTCTTGCATAGGGTTGTTTTGACCCCCTAAATTTTAATTACGTGATTCCGCTTCCTGATTACGTTGTCTTCTCCTTGGAGGCATTTTTTGATCAAATAGATAAAATTTTATTATTATCTATTTACTTGCTTGGTTATCCTTCCATACTAATACCTCATACCACATCAAAGCACATTAAACAAAAACGTCATTATATTAATATGCTTCTTCATAGTCAAAACTATTTAATATTTTCTTACATAGCCCAAGGTTATTACATTTCTATCCCGTAATTGAACTTCTCGAAAGTTGGGATTTATAAGATACTACCCTTTTTTATACAAAAGAGGGTTTTACGTCACTACACATATATTTATAACTCTAGCTTTCTAATAATGCATAACAGAGTCCTCGTGTTTCTCATTCACAATCTTCGCTACAATATCCCGACTAATATTAAGTCGAGTTTGCCCCGACTCTATGAAATAACAAGGAACTTTAAGCTTGAAATCCTTATGAGCGCTCTTATGGATGTAAGACATCCGTCATATCTTTCGGTCCTTCTCCTCTAATTTCATACGAAGCTCTACCACCTCGTTCATATAATCCCTAGCCTTATTTATCATGGGCACCTTCTCATCATGCTCTGACTCAAAATCTGCTTTTACAGACTTCTTCGCTACATAAAGAGCACTAATCTCTTCATTCTAATTCTGCACAACTTTACTCAGTTGCACATTCATTCGTTAGAATAACCTTTGATACAATGATCTCATTGCATCTGGAGGTGATGACTCTAGTGCAGGTACCACCGTATCAACCGATGTTACCTCCATCCCTTCCTCCACATCATTCATCTTACTAAGGTATGACGCTATATCCATATCTCCCTTGTAGTAGTCTTCCTTTGAAAAGTACTCCTCTATCTCCGACTCCTCTAGAATCACTAATGGTACCTCTGCCACTGGCATGGGTACAGGTTCTACTCTGTTCACAATTTCTTCGCTCACCGCGTGTATAACTCTATACATCAAGATATCGATCGACAACCTACGATAACACATATGTTGATTAGTACATAACACACAATAGTATAAGCACAAATCACATTTAATTTATTTAGGGTTATTTTCCATCTTTTAAATCTTTCGGTACCAAGTTTCCTCAATACCTTATTAACTCATTCAACTGAAGTAAAGCTTAAGTTTACTTCCTTCGAACTTTTCTTCCTTAACGAGGTTATTAGCCTAAGGTTCTTCCCCTCTTAAGTTTTATAACCTAATTCTTTGATACCAACCTGTGATGTTAATGGTACTTTCAACCATAGCACCTCACAGGGGTACCTAACAATTTTCCACTGACTTGCTCGGTGCCCCCTACAAAAGTCTGGTTGCTGTGCATTCCCATTTAGGGATGTCACCAGCAAAAGGCTCGGGGTTCTTCACGCATTGTACTTATAGCTTTGATACCAACCTATGACGCCCCCAAATCCGGGTATCTTCCAACCCGACAGATGGTGATGCATGGTACTCATAACTGTACATTCATTCTATTGAAACGACCTCAAAATGTGCATCTCAACGACATTCTTATTACATTAATAATATTACATCTCGTTCCCAGGTTCTAAAACCATTACATTCTTTGTTCATCATACTATAATATATACAACTTACTAGTTTATTACAAGGTAAACTAATCGTTCCGCTTCGTCTTGCCTCTATCCTTGTCAGATCCCTCAATTCATTCAGTCCTAGCTGCATTCATATGGTTCAAGCAAGAGTGAGCATAACAAGCTCAGCAAGTACAATAATTTCTTTTAAACAACAAGCTTGAAACATAGGAATCGTATATCTTCAGTAACTGAACAATAGTTATGAAGTACTATCAATAATTCAAAATAGCACTTCCTTTCCTTCAAAACATTTTACAATAACAATATTCAGTAAAACATCAATTCTGGTCAAAGACCATGAGCATTTCATAATTTCTTTGAAAAGGACAACCCGACACTAAGTCCGTAAGTCTGATATATCTTACGAGCACTTCTGGGTGATCAGACCATAGTACTCTATGTTGATCAACACTACATCCATTAAACGTGTGTACGTTTAAGTTTTACCTTGAATCCTTACCAAACAATTGGCGTAGGATAGCGTTAGCAATTCTATATTGAAAGACTTATAAATAAATCAATCAACTTTTCAAGATTAGTCTAGCCGAGATAAAACTGGCATCGGCCCTTTAGTAAAACACTTCATGCTTCTCATAACATTAATCACAGAAAACTTGGCTAACACGAAGGTTAGACAAGCGTTTAAGAAAAACTTGCCTTCAGTGTCTGCTACAGTATAATAACTTTTCCTTTCAGTCATTATGGTCTCTACAACACATAACCACATAACATACCACATTAGGTCATGAATTAGCATACATGGTTCCTAATGAATCTTACCCTTCATCTCAATCTAATCATATATTAGATTTGTTAATATTGGTTCCGGCTTGCCATTATATTTTATATTATTCTTACCAACTTCTTTCTCTTCTATATCTTACGTAGATTTACTTCATTAATCCAACTCGTTTCGAGTTAATCATCCTTCCTCACAGCTTATTAACATCCTTACTTTATTAATCGAATCTCGATCGTCATTTGTTAAGTACACTTTATTTCATACCGTTTATGTTAACAACTTTTAGTTGTAACTCTTAACGTTATAGGCCTTATCATTATTAAATATAGTTCACGTTCCTTATACTTTACGTTCGTCGTTTAACTACTCATTAAACAACATTAAATTCCTAAAGTTATCACTATAACAGTGATTTAGGAAAGGTCTTATCATGTTCATTAAGTAATTACATAAACCCATACTGGTATTGCAAACCATTGGATTCATAATCAACTTAGTCAACAAATTTCTACAATCGTCTTAACACATTACGTTGTTCTCATTTCGTTCATCTTTAATTCATTATTAACCTTTAATCATCATACATTAAGTGTCTAACAATGCCTTAACAATGTTATATTAACACCTTATTTCATTACTAATGAGTTATCTTTCCTTCTATACTTGGAAACATTCTTGTCTGTCAAAACTCTGGGACTGGCGTCGCGGCGCCACACTTAGCTATTCATCTCACATCGTAGCGCGAGTTAGCAGTAGCCAGGACTCGGCCTTGGCGCCGCTGCGCCATCTTTTGGCCTTGGGTTGGCGCCACGGCGCCAACTCTGTGCCTCAACTAGTTTGCAAAATTTGAAAATTTTACGAAACTCCCGGACACATAACTTCTTCGTTATAAGTGCGAAATGGCTCGTTCAAAAGCCTACGGTTCACAAATTACATACTCTACACGTTCATGCAAGAATTTTATCTATTTGACTTCGTTTGCTAAAAATTCACCTATTAGTTCATTTTTAATAAAAACGATAAACGTTCGTGAACGTTCAACGCTTGTTTCTTTGTTCTAAGTCAGAATCTAGTCATTTTTGAGTCCGCAACTCTATAATGCCAAATATGACTTGTCTCCATTGAAAACTAATTTTTCCAAACTCAATATCAAAATTCGACTTCCATTCCGAGATTTTCACGAATTAGACGATTATCGTCCAAACTCGTGAATTCCGCCTTAACTTCATTTCTTATGATTTGTTCATCGTTTCAAATGGATTCAATCCATCATACTAACATCTTGACATACATACTTCATTAACTAATAAACATGATAAGTTATTACTTGTTTCTTGTGAGTTTATAACTTATAAAAGTATGAACTACTTATGAATTCACTTTGTATGACTTATCATAGATTAAATCTTTTTACCATCATCCTTACTTCTTATTATCATACAACCTTATTATTTCAACATAAAACAAGTTCCTACAAGTTCTTCTTTGTTTCATAACTTATATGATTATGAATAGCTTATTCATGACTTATACGACTTATTAAAACTTAAGCTCTTTGATTACTCATTCCTATCATTCCTTAGCATACATGTTCTACCACTACCCATCTCCCTACCAATGGAAGAGAAAGAGATTTATGGTTTAAGTCCTTACCTATGAAGATCACTTGATTAATCCTTGTTCTCCTTCTTGCTTCTTAAATTATGAAGACTAGCTTTCTAGCTTTCTAGCTTTTCTAACTTATTCTTACTTATTCTCTCTAACCAATAAGCTCTCAACTTGTTGGTGTTTTTGAACAAGGAATAAATGAAATCCAAAGTTTGTTATTTATAGGACTTGCTAGGTTAGGGTAGTTTGGTCATTAATCCAACCCACCTCCTTAAACACCTCCTTAATATTCATTACCTAGACATTAAGTTAACTTGCTCCTTACTTGAATTACTTGGTCACCACAACACTTAGCCATTAAGTTAACTTGGCCACCACCTTATTTGCTTGCTCATCACATAAGCACTTTACTTAGCTTTTAAGTTTGCTTGGTCATTACATAACTTATCTCTTTCTTAGCCCTTAACTCTACTTGCTCATGACACAAAGTTCTTAATCACCAATTCACCAATATGATCATGGGTTGCCCCATGGATCCTCCTAATCCATTGGATTCTTACTTTGGGCTTAAGGTTTAATTAATCCTAATTTATACATTGGGCTTGCATTAACAATTCTTTGGGCTTTATCATTAGCTTGCATTGGGCTTACACATCTCTACACTTGGGCATTATCAATATCTCATTGGACTTTACAATTTCTTACTCAATCCTACAAGTCCATTACATTTGGCTTAAAGCCTTATAACGTATAATTTACGTATTAATCTCGTATACTTATTTAATATACGATATTTCATCATTCATACATGCTCGTATAATACCTCGCATTATACTTATATTCATTACTTCGTACAATACCTACGTATTATACAATCATTACTTTAATTCATTACACGCATTAAAATTCCTTCTCGGAATTCATTTTCCTTAATCGTTAGGTTTTAAGTCCGTAGGCGAAAAAACTGCATTTGCCATAACTGAAATATTATTGGATATTCTATCTTACCTCGATATTCTATCATTACGTATTTCTCGGAAATTCAAAAATAATTCCCGAGCAGAAATGCGTGAATAGTGTTTTTCGGAAAAAATTTCGAAAAGTTTTTATTTTTGTCTTGGAAATTCAAACACTTTAATTCTATCACATAGCCAAAATACTACGACGTTCTGATATGTCTAGGTCATAGAACGACCCTCGAATAGCTTACTCCCATAAATAATGGATTAAATTCATTTAATCCACATAATAAAAATAAAAATTTAATTCTCAAAAATCCAAATTTTTTGGGGTGTTACTATTGCTACAGTAATTGCTGCATCATCTCTCATATTATTGATTCAATTATTATCACAGTGTCATTTGCATAATATGTTATATTATTAAATCAATAATTGAGACGACAAAATTATTCATATTATTATTTGCAATATTGACAATGTCTAGAAATTCTGTCAAGGAGAGGTTTGGTCACCTAATTGCGCGCCAATAAGGAGAAATTCTTATCCAAAATCCCCCTCTTTTCTGGGAACGATCTGGTTGTTAAATATTGTGAATTATAATATTAATGATGAATATGTTCGTGTTGATTAAATATGAAATTGATAGTTCCATTGTGTTAGAATTATTAGTGTTAGTGAAAATCGACATTTATTTCGATAATAATTAATGTCTGGAGGTTATATTGACCAATCGTGTAATTAATCGGATAAATGAGCAATTAATTGCTATTAATTCACATGCTTATAACTATGTGTTCGCATGTGTGTACTATTGATTCACATGATTTACTATTAGGGAAATTGGTGCAAGATTGATAATACTTGCATGACTAAGTTAAAAATGGAGGTATAGATGAAGGTATTATACTATAATTAATTTTTTTCACATGTTTAGAACTATTGAGTCACATGATTTACTATTGATTCACATGATTTACTATTAGGGGAGGTGGTGCTAGTTTGATAATACTTGCATGACTAAATAAAAAATGAATGAAAAGATGAGGGTATTATACTATAATATTTTGAGCCCCGAAATGTGCAATTATAGAAATTATATTTTTCTATAAATAGAAGCGTATTCCTTTATTATTTTTCACCAATTCACTAAGTCTCAAAAGAGAAATTATTATAGAGAAATTATAGAGAGAGAAGCTATAAAGAGAAAGAAGAAGTGAAGTCTGCTACTTCACTATTCCAGTATCAAGTCTTCTTCTGAGCTAAGGGATATCATTATTGTGTAAGGGGTATTATTCTTTCGTAATCATGAAGAGAATTATTTTCTTTCAATACTTGTAAGGGTTATTATTCCATTCTTTATTATTATGTGGGAATAACCTGTTTATGCGAAGTACCGCATACATGGTAAAATTCTTCAGTTATTCAATTCTTTATTATTCTGTTGGAATAACCTGTTTATGCGGTCTATCACATGCCTGGTGAATTATGTTGTTATTCCATTCTTTATTATTCTATTTGAATATCTTGTTTGTGCGGATTACGCATGACCTGGTTCCATTCTTTATTATTTTGTTGGGAATAACCTGTCTGTGCGGTCTATCACATGCATGGTGAATTCTTCTGTTATTCCATTCTTTATTATTTTTTGGAATAACCTGACTATGTGGATTATCGCATGTATGGTGAATGATCCTTTGTATTCATTCTTTATTAAATTGTGGAAATGATCTGTCTACGTGGATTACCACATGGCGGGTAAAAATCCGTTTGCAGTTTCGTATATTCTATTATACTTATCTAGGATATCATTTCTTTTCTACTCGTCATGAAATATAGTTTTCTTTTGTATTTTTCTGTTACAAGTTACTATTCATGGGTTACTATTCACCCAGTTACTATTCACTAGTATTATTCACTCGGGTATTCGGGGCACTTTTCGTGCGGGAGTACTATTCACGAGTTACTATTCACCCGATTACTATTCACTCTAGTATCATTCACTCGGGTATTTGGGGTACTTTTCATGCTGAGGTACTATTCACGAGGTACTATTCCCGAAGTACTATTCATAGGGTACTATTCACGGGGTACTATTTACCCGAAAAAATATATTTCTTTTCTGTCCAAATTATTTTTTGGTACAAGAATATTATTCTTGAATTTTACTCCACAAGCAGTATCATGTTGACAATTTGGATATTTTTAAACTCTAGATAAATTTAAAGTCTTTAATATTTATCCTTGATTTCGTTTGATTAATGCTTATATCATTGTCATCATCCTCATGCTTATATTATGATGAAAGTCATCTTTGGCTTACGTGCAAAGATAGACTGTTGATTATTGGTTTTACACTTGTATATCTTTGGCTTACATGCAAAGATGGGTGTTGATTATTGGTTTTTGATTTGTATATCTTTTTGGCTTACGTGCAAAGATGGATTTGTTGATTATTAGTTTTCTGAGTTGTATATATTTGGCTTACGTGTAAAGATGAACTATTGATTGATGAGTATCTTTGGCTTATATGCATAGATGAACTGTTTATTGGTATGATTATGACAAGTACTCATTCGGTATAATCATGACCCGTAATATTATAGATGATGTGGTAAAAGTCCTCATTGGCCTGTAGTGCATTAATGGACAATTATTTGTATGATTATAACCAGGGATTATTCGGTATAATCATAACCATTGATGATTACATGAATATCCTTGGTTGTAGTGCAGGGATGATTCGATGATGTGGATGATTTATTAAGCTGAGTCTCAGCGATAAAATATTGGTTATACACTTTTAATTCGTAAAAGATAGTAGATACCATGGTCTACTTGACTTTTCTAAAATACAGTTGTATGTCTTTGGCCCGTAGTGCAAAGATGAATTGTTAATGAATAACTTTGGCTGTAGTGCAAAGATGAATTTATTAGTATGATTATAAGCAGGAATTGTGATTTGGTATAGACATGATTTTTGATGTTTCAGGTGAAGATAGGTGATGAAAATTATCTTCGTCCTAGGTACGAAGAGGAATTTAGAATAACAATTATGATTATGAGTATTTCATATGATTGTGGACAGGAATTGTTGATTAATGTTACAGGGATAAAACATTATTGGTGGACTTTTAACATAGAGAAGATAATAGACCTGATGGTCTATTTGACTCTTCTAATGGATTGCTCGTTCCGCTGCAACTATGGTTGAAAAGTTTTATCATCTACCATATGTTCTAAATCTCTGATTTATTACTAATAAAGGCTATTGATAATTTAATTATCTTTAGTCATGATATTCTTTACTGGGCTAGTTGTGCTCACCCTTTTTGCTTCACAATTCCTTTCATGTAATAAGAGTGTTGTCGGGTCGAGCGGGGATAACAGGGGAACATAACGGTGGTCTATAGCTGTTGAGGTTCTCCCTAAATAGTATGGAAATAATTTTATTGAGAACTTTAGAAAAGTGTGTCGTATTGTATACGTCATTTGATATTTATTTTTGGTGAACCAAATAGGGTGAGGTGAACCCAACTTTGTAAGGGTGTTTTGCCACTATCATACAAGATGTCTAATGACATACAACCTTGTGTTATCATAAGACAGGGTTGTGCACATCCACTTGTTGAGTATATCTACGAGCACTACTTATATGATCTTGGAGTTTGTTTGAAATATAATTCTTAATTGGAGAAAACAGAGATAATTATATGTCAAGATAAGACTTACCGTTGGAAAGAACATGATAGTAATCTTCTCGTTTATCTTTGGGGTCTATTGGGTCAACCATGGATAATTCTGTGGACATATGATATCTATCATAAGCTAGATGCATGGCCTCCCATGTACGAAAGTTTTCTTGAGCGCTTCCCAAATATTTTAATTTCTAAAATAGTTTTTGACTGTACTTTTATGTAAAGTACCATTGTAAGGTTGTGGTCGAGGAACCATGAGAGTTACATACATTTCTATTAAAACTCACAGTTTAATTGTGGTCGTATTCTGCACGACAGTTCAACAGTTGTATAAATGAAGTTTGTATTTGATTTTTATATTGTGATAACTGGCGACTCATGGGTCGTGTGGACCTATTTTGGGGGCGTCACAAATACGATTCACGAGGATCGTTTATGTATTTTGCGTTCACGTTGTCCAGCTTTTAATCTCTCATTCAACCTTTATCTAAGGTTTTAATCGCTTTCATTCGTTATCCATCACATGAACCCCATGTTAATTATTCTTTCTTAATGTTGAAGCCATACGGTTCGTTGTATGCTAAGATCGATCGTTCATCGCAACTGCGTTGCGTTTACATTCATTACATTTTTTGTCTTTTAATCTCATTTAATCGTTCCGTTCAACCTTCATTAAAGGTTTAAATCACTTGATTAAGTGTTACATTATGTGAACTATATGTTCATTACCTTTCCTTGCACTTCCCCAAGGAGTTGAGCAATTAAAAGCTCATCTCTAGGTCTTGCCAGACCGTGACCGTGGCCATGGCCTGCCTTCTTCGATATTCCTCACGCTGCGTACGCCACTTTCGATACCTTCCTCCCAAGGATGGCGCTGGGGCGCCACTTCCCAAAGCATAACTGGCGCTGCGGAGCCAATTCTTCAACTCAATTTTTTTTTCTAAGTCTTGAACATGTTTGAGACACTTACTTCACAATCTCATAATCTCATTACATACTTTAACTTCCTTCGAACAAAACTTCATTCTGAATCCATTAACATGCCATTCAATTGGCTTAGATTTCATTATTTGTTCGATTTACGTTATTAACGTTCTTCGTTCGTTCATCCGCAATTCGGTCATCCGAACTTAAAATTCATTCGTTCTTGAGTCCACGACTCACGTTTTCTACGTTTTCTTACATTCTTATAAAACCTTACACCTTTGGGTTCATTTACATACTTTCTACTTCTCGTTTGTCTTTTATAAAAATTTTATCATAAATTCGTTATAGCTAAGTTCAATCTGTTCTTCATAAACGTTTCTATCATTCCTAACCAAGCAATAAGCAACTAACTTATACGCGATGGTTTTAAACTTTTCCATCAACAACAAGTTATACTATGATGGTTTTAAATTTGTCCATCAACAACGTTCTTCGCGTTCTTCATTCGTTTATCATTTTTAATAAATATTTTGATTATAATTTCACTTTTTCTTGGAATTTGGTGTTATAAAACACTATTCCTTACTTATTTCACCGAATCGTTCATATGATTTATTCGGATCATTCAAATTCATTACGAAATTCATACTTCTTTAAGAAATTTATAAACTAAACTTCTAATTCTTATTTCTTCACTCTATTATGATTTCAACCATATGAAAATCAATCTTAAAATCTTTTACTTCTATTCTCATTAAGCTATGTTTTTAACATATGAAACTTAAAGAAAATTAACTCAGAAGTTAGGTTTTCAATACCTTTCTTCTTTAATCTTCTTTCGTTGGACAAAGTTTTCACTCGGGCTAGCTTTTCCTCTCATCCGAACTCTCTCTCTCTCAAGTGTGAAAATCACCAACAAATGTGTTAAGTCTCTCTTATATAGAAAACCAAGGCTAGGAGTATTTTAGTCATTTGGCAAACAGCCTTACTATTCACACCTCCTTACTATTCACACCTCTTTACTATTCATGAAGCTTCTCTTAGAAGCTTCGTGGTTCCGTCTTTCGGGATTCGTCAGACAGTTCGAAAAACTACGATTCTCAAAATCCAAATATTTTTGTATATTTTGTCTTTTCTTTACAGATTAACTTTTACGCATTCTTCGGAACTTTGAAAAACTAATAAACACTTTTTGATGATAAGTGTCTTCCTTCACGTTTTTCCCTAACGTAGTTAAACAAATGAAAAGTACATAACAATACTTTTCGTCGTTTTTATTTCATCCAATTTCTGCATGTTTTTCGGGAAAAACTTTTATCGGCTTACTTAACTTTTCACGATATATTATCGTCAAATCTTTTGACGGAATGTCATTTTGACATACCGAACTCTAGAAAAGGCTTAGGTTATTCAAACCCAAACCCTTAGGGTTTTGTCGGGTGAATAGTGCCTATTTCGTCTTTTTCATCAGAAATATTTTTTTCCCAAAAACTTTTTATTTTCGTCTTAAAAATTCTTACTCGTTCACTCTAGCTCGTAGCTAGAATCCTCCCGTTTTATAATCATCCTAGGTTCTAGAACGATTAATAAACACATAGCACAAAATATTATTAATAAAAATTTATTTTATTAATAACTAATTCTTTAAACTTAAATTTTGGACAATCTGATTTTCTGGGTTGCCTTCTCCAAAACTCCCGCGAAAGTGTGCAATTGAAACATTGACACCTTATTATACAAACATGGTTTCAATCCTTGTTCAAAACTAGTAGCTTTCCTCTCATTTGTATTCACTTGATAAGTCGTGAACCTAGCCAATTCGTTCAATTTTGTGGCATATTACGACACAGTCATGTTACCCTGCTTCAATTCTAGAAACTGAACCTCCATCTGATTCTGAGAGCTCGTTGGGAATTACATCTCAAAGAACATCTCCTTGAACATATCCCATGTGATCACACCTTATCCTCCTCTAAACTTGTTCGCCTGCCACCAATAGCTGGCATCTGACATTAGCTGAAATGTTGTAAAGGCAGTCTTCTAGTCGTCGTTGACCCTTGCAACGTCAAACAACTGATCCATTTTGATAATTCAGGTCTGAGCTTCAATCGGATTCATGGATCCCCTAAACTCTTGTAGTCCTACCGCCTTGAAATCCTTGAACGAGGTAGCTTGAGCTTGCGGTTGATTCGTAAGTGCTCCAGCTAACAGGTTTACCAACTGCTGAACAGGATTGGTGTTGGCATTATCATCGTTGTTTTTGTTAATGTTCGTGGATCCTTCCTGAGCTTGTTGATGCGTTGGGCATCTTCTTGGCGGCTGTAATAACCTGATATTTTCTATATAATTAAATCAGAAATTTTTGCGTATAATTTTTTTTTTATTTTAAAGGTTAGAATATGTGTAAGGTAATGTGTATGTATTTATGTAATGAATATAGAATATATTTATTACATGAATGATTACAAATAATTTTATTTTAGAATTATTGCTCATTATAAAGTATATTCATATAATAATTAATTTTATAGTAGAAATATTTTTATTAATTATTTTCTATGAAAATATGATTTTATATTATTTAAATAATATATGAAATGATTATAGAATTATTATAATAATTATTTTATTTTATTATATGAATTTATTTCAGATTAATTAAGCTAATTATTATAACTTAATTAATAATGGTATGTATATGTAAGATAAATCATATATGGAATCCAAACCCTAATTTTGGATTTTTGATCAAGGAATGAGAATACTAATATTATATTATTTTTTGTCAGTGTTATAGATGTGTACTGTTTGTGTGTAATGATACTGTGTGGAACAGTTTTAGTATATTATGAGCAAACCCTAATATTAATTTGTCTAACCCTACAGTGAAAATCAAATGGGAGATCCAAGACTGTGTAATGATTGTGTGATGTGATTTATGTCGCGTAATATAGAATTTAAAGTTAATAAAGAAAACCCTAATTATTTTGAACCCTAATTAATATTTATGGACTCTAATTTATTAGAAACCCTAATTCAAAAGTCAATTACTGTAACACCCCCTTCTCGAAAAGGAAAGGGAGGTCAAACCTCAAAATTAGTAAACAGAGCACTAATAACTTCAAAATATTAATAATGATATCCATCAATAGCGTACTAAATACAATTCTCCAAATAAAGTCACAATAATCAAAACTTAAAATTCAAAACAACCTATGTGGTCAAAGGCAACTCTCACATCACCCTAGCCCTGAATCACCCCTGCAAACCTGCCGGAAGAAAAACACAGCATGAGCCAATTGCCCAGTACGGATATAAGGATACAAAAGATATACAACTGAAATACGAAATCAACATAGACAAAATATTGCCTCTGACAAAAATAAAACTCCAAAGATCTGAATAGAATATATCTTAACCAACAGGAATAATGAAACAACCAGAGGAGTAAAGAAAATAATGAACTGAAATAACTAACCCAATTAATTGAAAGGAGACAAAACGAACTAAAACGGAACGAACAAAACTAACACAATAAAATAATAGGCTGAAACAAATGGTTGGGGTTATTTCATACCGATTGAGCTCAAAAATATATCTTGTCACACCGACAAGTCAAAACTATGCCACACAGGCAAGTCAAAATAATGCCACACAGGCAAGTCAAAACAATGCCACACAGGCACATCAAAATAATGCCACACAGGCAAGTCAAAATAATGCCACACAGGCAAATCACACATTGGACCGCGAATCCAATGTATGCAAATCGGATAGGTGTGTTTGGCACAACATCACCAATTCGCAGAACAGAAAACTAGGGTTAACTCATACGCCTCCCATAACAAAACACCAAATGGCCCACTTCCTCCGGAGCCCAAAACGGAGACGCCGTGGATTAATCACACCGCCACGGAGAGTGTCATGTCTCTCGTGCCAAGACGACATGCCTGTGGTACCCCCACAGGTGGTTATAGCTCAGGTATACCCTACGGTATATTCTAACAAAAATATTATGTCACAACACATGCGACACAATATCAACACAAAGGGGTTCTAACGTGTACATGCTAAATCGAACGAATCAGTAACACAAGTCTCCAAAAATATACTAACATGTACATCACTACAATATCAAAATAAATTTATAGACATGATACACTAGTCTAAAGAGTACAAATATGAGTTCTAATACAACGCCAAAACAAATTTATCACAATAAATTGACAAGGAACAGTTATGAGAGGCAATACTAAATTTCGAAATGAATAACAAAACGAACAAATCAAAAACAAAAGAGTCTCGCTGAAAAAGTACGGATCCAATACGAAACGTTATTCGCAACCTAAACATATTCACCTCAAATTAAAAACAATCCAACTAATAATTCCAAGGTAATTCATAATCTACTTAATATGCCTTTAATCATCGCCTTTTATCAATTACTAATACTCCAAAATTTATATTCCAAAAATAACTCTTTAAATTCCCTCCGTCCGATCAAAATAAAAGGTAATAATAATACAATTATAAGTTACTTACTAATTATAATTTATATTAATATAAGATTAATTTCTCCAATTACATCAATTTTATAAAATAAACCCGAATTAAATTATAAATAATCTTTTAATCATCATTTTTTTAGGAAATAATAACCTTATCAGATATATATATATATATATATATATATATATATATATAAAAATAAGACAAAAATACCAAGCATGAATACGTTATACCACGCTTGCTTATCCAGATCACATAAATTCCCGAAATGAAGAGTGCACGTGGGATAATAAGTCCATTTCAATCATGGCAAGCAACATTGGAATGAGATAATCCTTTTATATTATCGGGTTTCGGGAAATTAGTCCACATTTGTGCAAGCTGGCATCCACATAAAGAGAAGTGTGGCGGTCAACGGATATTGATCCAACAAATTTGGTGCCTTCTTACGAAAGTTTACCCATTCGAGCCATAACAACAAATTACCACCGCCATGACAAAGGCCCTTTGCTCCTTTTCTTTTTGATTTGTACCGCATGTATGATTAGGTTTTAGTATTTATTTACTTATTATTTATCTTATTAATTCTCCTAATTAGAATAGGATTAATATTACCCACATAAATTAAACCCAACACTTTTAAAAATAAAAATAAAAATTGGGCTCAAATAGTTTAACAAGCCCAAACTTAGATACTTAAAAAAATATTTGTTTGGCCCAATTAGTTTAAATACCCAAATTAATGTAACCACATACTTATAATAGTCCGCACAAATTAAATACAAATTGACCAAGACATAAGAAAAGCCCAATTAAAATATGAATTTAATTTATTTTTTTTAATTTTTTTTTACTGGGTATTACATCACCTACCCCTTAAAAAGGATTTCGTCCCCGGAATCAAAAGAATGAACGTACCAAATTATCAAAAGATGTGAATACTCCGCTCGAATAGACTCCTCTATTCCCAAGTAGCTTCCCGCTCCGAATGATTTTACCACAAGAGTTTAACAAAAATGAATTATCTTTCTCAATTTTAATTTAATCAGTTGTTTAATTATCTACTAAACGAATTTAATTTTTCAAACAAAACAAAGAAGAAAAGAGGGAAACAAAATCATTTAGCTTTTTCAATTTAAACACAACTGTATAAGATAAAATTAATTAATATTTAATTATTAATAAAAAAATATGGGTTATTACATTTTTCACCCCTTAAAAATAATTCCGTCCTCGGAATTCAAATAAGCTACAAAAAAAATTTAGTTACGACGTAGCGTCTCCATTTGTAACGATCAACGCGAATAAGTCATCGGTCCACGTAATTATTAGTGTACTTGTAAAAGATTCGTCAGCTACCGTGTCAGCCTTGGTAAGGTTGTTCGTGTTGCATCAAATTAGATCCCATGATCCACCGTTGGTGCGGCTGTCGCTAATATCTTTGAGTTTCATTCTTGCAAATGTACGTACTCTTCAGAACATAATTCGAAATCACAAAAAATTTCTTCATCTAAATACGATTCGAATACCCAAAATATTTAGAATTATCTTTAATTCGTAAAACGTTTATATTCCACCCATGACAAAGATCTAACAAATTATTTTTGTTTTATTTTACATAAATTCATACAAAACTTTAAAGACATCAGATAAACAAAACAACTTAAATTATATCACCAACTCTCACTAAGTCCTCAAGAATTTCAAAATATCATAACCTCAAATCAAATTAGTTCTCAAATATTATTACACCAAAAATATACTACTACTAAGATCTCTCCATCACCATACCAAACTCCAAATCATATATCCTACTATCTGAAAAAGCAAATGATAGCTTTCAAAATCTCTTAAAGATTCATCACTTAATATCTAATCATTCAATAAATCAATCATTCTCTTAGTGCAAACCTTAACCCAACAAATTCCAAAATCTCCTCATACTATCACTCAAAATTTCATATAAGATAACTCCAATATTCTACTAGAAAATAATCACAAAATTCATTTACTCCAAAAGAATAATCTAATTACCTCGAATCTTTACAACAACTCAAAATTACAAGAGATCCTTTGTACTTAATAGTTTTCACTTTATCATATTATCCTACCGATTCACATACCTCAAATTATTCACAACTTAACAAAAATTAGAGTCTAACCCAAATAAAATCCTCAATTCCAAAATCATAATAATTTGTAATTACCTGAAATAACTCTAACAAATAATTCTCCAATATCAAAACTCGATGATACAAATACTCATATCATAATCGTATAATCATTTCTTAACTGAACATAATATAACATTATTCTCCTTAATGATCCAATCAGAATCCTTAACTAATATTATTGCTCCAACGCATAACAATAAAAATCTTAACAAATTATCTCGGCTTTCTCAAATCAACTACAACTCAAAGAGCTAAAAACACTTTGTCAAAATCAAGACCAACCAAACAGAGAACAAAATCGAATCAAATTCCTATGTCTACCCAGTGATTTACCCACAACTCACAGGTCAAACCTAAATAGGTTTTCTACAAGAAAAAGAACCTAAGCTCTGATACCATCTCTGTAACACCCCTTTCCCGAAAAGGAAAGGGAGGTCAAACCTCAAAATTAGTAAATAGAGCACTAATAACTTCAAAATATTAATAATGATATCCATCAATAGCGTACTAAATAAAATTCTCCAAATAAAGTCACAATAATCAAAACTTAAAATTCGAAACAACCTATGTGGTCAAAGGCAACTCTCACATCACCCTAGCCCTGAATCATCCCTGCAAACTTGTCGGAAGAAAAACACAGCATAAGCCAATTGCCCAGTACAGATATAAGGATACAAAAGATATACAACTGAAATACGAAATCAACATAGACAAAATATTGCCTCTGACAAAAATAAAACTCCAAAGATCTGAATAGAATATATCTGAACCAACAGGAATAACGAAACAACCAGAGTGCACATGGGATAATAAGTCCATTTCCAATCGTACATCGGGAATGAGATAATCCTTTTATATTATCAGTTTTTGAAATTAGTCCACATTTGTGCAACTGGCATCCACATAAAGAGAAGTGTGGCAGTCCAACCAGATATTGATCCAACAAATTTGGTGCCTTCTTCTGAAAGTTTACCCATTCGAGCCATAACAACGGCCGCCACCGCCATTTAATAAAGGCCAACGCTCCTTTTCTTTTGATTTGTACCGCATGTATGATTAGGTTTTAGTATTTATTTACTTATTATTTATCTTATTAATTCTCCTAATTAGAATAGGATTAATATTACCCACATAAATTAAACCCAACACTTTTAAAAATAAAAATAAAAATTGGGCTCAAATAGTTTAACAAGCCCAAACTTAGATACTTAAAAAAAATATTTGTTTGGCCCAATTAGTTTAAATACCCAAATTAATGTAACCACATACTTATAATAGTCCGCACAAATTAAATACAAATTGACCAAGACATAAGAAAAGCCCAATTAAAATATAGATTTAATTTAATTTTTTTTATTTTTTTACTGGGTATTATAATTACGACTTTAAAGAATTTGTTAAGTCATTTTGTAGTTGTAATACTGTGTTAATGTGTCTAATGATAGTTATTATACATTTATATAATAATTGGGAAAAAAACCTAATCTCTAAATTTAAAAACCCTAATTTCTAAAAGTTCGAAACCTTAATTAGAAAACCTAATTTAATACTCAATTTGAGTTCGGGACTGTTATGTAACTGTGTCAGTATGATTAAGGTTAAGTATTATAGAATTTTACGTTAATTAAAGAAACCCTAATTAATATTTAGAAATCTTAACTTCTAGAAATCCCAATATTTAAATTATAAATCATAATTTGTAAATTGTAAGCCCTAATTGCTAAATTAGCAATCTTAATTATCGTTTGTAAAGCCTAATCCTAATTTTCAAGTATAATGTAATTAGAAAGCTAATTATAATTAGTATACTCTAAATTACATTTTTAAGAAACTAAAATGCTATATTTTCAAACCCTAATTTAGACATCCTATAATTTTTGTGTTAAACCTTAGGGGTAAACCATAAGGGTCAAACCCTAAGGGTTTGCCAAATGACCAATGTGCCATTAAAATTCGAAGCCAATTGACCATTTTGCCCTTATTGCATAATTGAAGATTTCTTGCAAATCTTGCTAAGATTGGAGTGGTTGACCAACTCTCACTAACCCCATGTGACATTAAACACAAAGAATCAATTTGAATTCAATTACATACATTCCATACATGTAATATATATAGCATAAGAGAGAAAAGTTCATATTTAAGTCCCATTTTTGCACTTACATTCAACCTAAACCATTTTCTCTCAACTCAAAATTTAATTAAAATAGTTAGCCTATCGGACCCAAAACAAGCCCCACTACACCCATAACAAATCAAGAGGCATAGAATCAAGAATTGATTATAGAGGTATAAAACTTAAATCAAAAATTGACTTGATTGATCTTGTTAAAAGTTATGTTTATGTGTGTATTATGTTCTATGTAATGCCTATAAGTGATCTGGGTTGGCACATGTTAGATCCATAACATCAAAGTGCTCGAAATTTAAGTCTTTCAAAATCTGGGAAATTTTTTTTAGTGATCTGACAACGAATGTCAAACCCTGTAGATCTCAGTCTGTTGTGTGTTTTTGCTATTTAAATGTTGTAACCTGTAGTCTGTAATGATATCTTTTATCTGGATTTGAAATCATGCTTGAATTATATCCAGGTTACAAGATATTCTTGGCCAAACTCGGTTGACCGAGCATGACCAAGAGTTTCTGGGCAACCCAAAAACTCCATTCCAATGTCTGACAAGATATTGCACAGCTTAAATATGTCAGATGTTAAGTCTTTTGATGTTGTTGTTGTATCAGTATTATAGTATGTTATATGGGCTTTAAATACATGTCTTTGTATTACTTATACAATAAATACAATTGATTGTGTGGATGGTCAAAGTGGCTAGAATGATCACGAAAACCATTTTTTGGAATTTCCAGAAATGGGATGAAACATAACTCTCGACAACATTTGAATGAAACTCAAATCTTCCTCTCTATTGTGATGTTGTTTTGTTGATCAATTGAATGATATAATTGTAGCCTACCATCTATATCTTCAAAAGCGAAACTCTTATATCACAAAACGTAGAGCACAGAATCAAAGCTATGGAGCATCAAAAGATATTATATGGAACTATTCTTCATTTCGAAAACCCGTGAAATGAAGAAAGCTTCTCGACATCATTTTTGGAAGCTTAGATCTTGCTTTGTGTTTTGTTGTTTGTTATGAACTCGGTTGATAGTTGTAGTATTACATTAATATTACATCATTAAAACTTTATCACACCCGAAAACTTAAGGATCATGAAATTATTTGTGGTCAAACATGTACCTCTTGATCACCGACACGCACTATACGGGCTTCTAGGTTAAGCTCAAGAACACCTATATATACAATTATGTCGCTATAGGCACCCTTTTTATGACATATTAATTTACTAAATTAATTATTTTTATTAAATAAATAGAAAATTAGTTTTAAATATTAAAAATACAAAATAAATTATTAAAAATTATTTTAAAGTCGAAAATTAGTTTTTAATTATTTTTGAATATATTTCATAAATATTTAATATTTTTAAAATATTAAAGGTATTTAATTTATTTAATTATAATATTAAATAAATTATTTAAAAATGATTTTAATACTTGAAAAATCATTTAAAATTATATTATGATATAAGAAAAATATTTTAAGTTATTTTTAATGACTTTTAATATTTTGTGATGAAATTTCATTAATAAATTAATATTAATGATAATTAAGTTATTTAATAAATGTATTAAATAAATTATGAAAAATAGAATTAATGATTTAAAAATCATATAAAAATGATTTAAAGATTATAAAAATATTTTAAGTTATAAAATATAACTTTTGATATTTTTTCATGAAAAATATTAATTATTTAATATTAATGATATTAGATTTATTTAATAATTATATTAAATAAATTAGTTTAAAATGATTTTAATATTATAAAAATCATTTTAAATAAAAATAAAGTGTTTAAAGATATTTTAAGTTATAAAATATAACTTTTAATATTTAAAGGATAATTTCATTAATAATTTAATATTAATGATATTAATTTAATATTAATGATATTAAATTTATTTAATAATTATATTAAATAAATATTTTAAAATGGTTTTATTTATTTAAAATCATTTAAAAGGATATTAATGAATTAAAAATATTTTTAAGTTATAATTAATGACTTTTAATATTTGGATAAATAGTACATTAATATTTAAATATTAATGGTAAGTAATTAAAAATGATTTTAGTTGTTTTAAAAATCATTTAAAGAGTATATAAATACTTTTAAAATATTTTAAGTTATTATAAATAACTTTAATATTTTGGCAATGGTTTCATTAATAGTTTAATATTAATTAAATGTTAATGATAATAGAATTGTTTAATATTTAAATCATTTAATAATGATTAGGTGTTTGAAAATTCATGATAAATTATAATAAATGTTTAAAAATTATTATAAGTCATGAAAAAATAATATGGTGATACTTACATTTATTGAACTATAGGATAGAGTCTTAGACTCGATAATTACCGATAAAAAGCAGTCAAGATAACCAACATATTTTGAAATTGATCTAGACTTAGATATTTTTGAATGTATTAATGTTTGTTTGTGATTCAATGATGATTGAATATGTGTGACAAGGTGATTAGTTTATGTGATGATGTTGTAATAAATAAGTCTTTATGTGTTATAGTATGTTATTCTAATCGATCAAATGATCTTATTAATGATAGGTTTGATATAAAAGATAAAACTAAGTTGCGTATTGTAAGTAAAGAGACCGATGCAAGTATCCTACCTTTGCATTTTCTTTATGCAATGGACATGAGTAAGAAAGTTTTAGAATTATATTATTATTGTACTAGATTATTAACCCTATTGTTATATATATTATATCCGATCATTGTTTATCAACATGATATTATATATATATAATTGATATATATATATTATATTCGTTAATTTCTAAATATGGTTATTCAAGTGACCTCACTTGGATAATCATTATATTTAATCATATTTAATATATATATATATATATATATATATATATATATATATATATATATATATATATATATATCTAAGCTATTTGATATTATTTGACGATTAGACATTTAGAAATATCATTGAATATGATAAAACTTTTTGTATCCAATCAAATTGTTTTGGTTTGGATTCGGACTAAGTATGAACATCCCGAATCAAGGAAAACTTTTATCGCCCAAGGACATGAGTGAACGATAATATCGTTTCTTGTATGTAGTATTGATCAATACTGAGGTCCATGGGATGTACACACCCTCGCTACCGTAAGTTATGACGATTTGCGGATGAAGTTCGCTAAACCTATTCAAAATTGAAAATAATATTCATAGTATGTCAACTTAACCCTATTTATAGTCAATACGTAGTTTCAAAAATTTGAGTATATAGAATTTTTATGTTATTATTATCGGTTCGATTTACTTCAAAACTATTAATTTCGTTGTAGAAGTGATGTACAAAGAAAATATTTAATTTTTTAGCTAATTATATTTATAATTGTTATTACTTCTTTGGGCACCCAAATGCTCATTCTTGCTTTAAATTTAAATGTTTTCGACTAGGCATGATCAACTGAAAGAAGGTTCGAGCAAGAACAAGTGAAAAGGAAAGCAAACAGAATATGATTATTGGTATCTTTTGTAATAGTTAAACTGTATTAAGACAATGATATGTATTATATATCATGTAAAGAATGTAGTAAAGGTTGCATACTTGGGATTAGACTTTGATATATGTAAATTAAGATTGATATTTATATTATTGTTATTATTATTAGTATTATTTTGCTCATAGAAATGGTATCGTAAAACATCAAGTTCGGGTTTCAAGTACCTAAATTTGGGGGCGTTACATCATGGTATCAGAGCTTTAGGGTTTGAAACCTTAGGTGGGTTAGACCTTAGGCTATAACCTAAGAACAGAGGAAAACGTTAAAAATACAAATAGCTCATATAGAGTTTAAAAAGGAGATGAATTGAATAAGTTCATCTTCAAATCAAATAAAAGATAACTTATATAAAACTATTATTTGTTGTGTGTATATATTCTTTGTTAATCAAGATAGTTTGTGTGTAGATATTATGTGGGATAAGGATTAGGATACCCTCAGGTCGTAAAGAAGGAGTCAACCTCCATAATCGAGCCAATGTCAAAGCCAATAGCTGAAATAGAGGCTCACATTGAAAGCTACCTCAATGAGGTAATTATTTTGGAAAACGTAGTACCGGACCCATAAACAATAGTATAACTGATAGGTAGAGTATAGTTAAAGAATATGTGGTCAATGTCGAGTTCTTAAACTCATATGTTTATGGTGAGTTCTTAAACTCATAATGTGTGGTAATTTTGACGAACTTGGTATGGTTAGGTGTGAATGGATTATTGAGGATGATGTGAATATATAGAATACTAAGCAATTGATCCTTAGTGAAGGCATAGGAAATGAGTAGTATTAGTATTACTTGAATATGTATGATTCTATGATGTGTATACGATAAGTATGTTCGTGTAATGTAATATTTTGTATAAGCTATGGCAGTGATTCCCGACTTTTGAGTCACAAAGGGATAACGGATGTTTAAAGCAATATGTGCTATGGTATGTCAAGTGTTATAAAAATGAATCTATGATGAATTAATGAAATAAGTTAGTATAAAGATAGTAGATATTTATCTGAACACTGGTTAGTATAGTAAACCGAGTTTTCAAAATCTAATATTTTGAATACATGATTATTTGAATAGAGAATTTTGTGTTATATGTTAAATGTATACGGTAAGGCTTAGAATGTTAGTTAATAAAGAATAATTTATGATAATGCCGCTAAGGAAACGAAAATGAAATCAAAGGGCATAAGAACCTGTCAACAAAGCTGGCGGACAACCAGACCCGATACAAAATTTTACGATTATGGACGATTAAGCTATACAGAACAGAATACCAACTGCTGGAAATCAGTCAAATAATCTATCGACAAACTTCAAAGACTTCAAGGCGGTCATATCGTTAGGATTTAAAAGATCAACTAACCCCGTAGAAGCCTTTGTGATAGCTAAGATAATTGAGGGGCAAAAGACAGCTTTTGCCACCTATATGATGAAAGGGGAGGCAAATTTTTGGTGGGAGGTAAATCAAGCTAGAATCGGAGAAGGGAGTAATGGTGGTAGGATTTGAAAAAGGAGAAAGGAGATAATTTGGGAAATCTGAAAATATGTCGGAGGTAAAATAAACATGTTGTGCAATGTGTAAGAATCTTGAAAAGAATCATTCGGTGAATGTTTAAAAAAGAAAGTTTGTGTCTTTATAAGTGTGGGCAAGAGGGACATATCTCTCCTAACCACCCCAATCCTAGAATGTATAGTGGGTGTTTTATTTGTGAATCAATGGAGTATAAGGTGAAAGACTGTCCAAGAAGGAGAATGGAGGCAAGGAATGCGAAAACTGGGAAAAAAAAGCGGGACATTGGCGACAACGGGACCAACTTCAACAAACAAACCAACAGAACAACCGCAAGAGTCTTCAACATTACTATTCAAGATTTGGTAACATCCGGGGATACAACTCCAGGTATTATTCGAACAAATTTTATTTTCTTATACAATATTTTCTTAGATATAGTAAATTATTTTATAAATTATTTTGAAAGAGGAAATTTGAGTTCTATTAGAAATCAAATTTCTGTTTAAGAAGATAGATAAGCTTTATGCTGAATAGTTAAAGATCGATTCGATCAATTATGATCGAGATCTACTTGCAATGATTGTGTATGCTATGAACCCTGGTAGGTATAGGTTTTAAAACGGTGATTCCGGGGATGGAATCTTTATAAGGGAGGGTGAATGTAATAACCTGATATTTTCTATATAATTAAATCAAAAATTTTTGCGTATAAATTTTTTTATTATAATTTTAAAGGTGAGAATATGTACAAGGTAATGTGTATGTATTTATGTGATGAATATAAAATATATTTATTACATGAATGATTATAAATAATTTTATTTTAGAATTATTGCTCATTATAAAGTATATTCATATAATAATTAATTTTATAGTAGAAATGTTTTTATTAATTATTTTCCATGAAAATATGATTTTATATTATTTAAATAATATATGAAATGATTATAGAATTATTATAATAATTATTTTATTTTATTATATGAATTTATTTAATATTAATTAAGTTAATTATTTAACTTAATTAATAATGGTATATATGAAAGATAAATCAGATATGGAATCAAACCCTAATTTTGGATTTTGATCAAGAAATAAGAAGAATAATAATATAATATTAATTATATTTTGATTTTTAGTGCTATAAATATGTCTCTTGTTTGTGTATAATGATAATGTGATGGAGCAGTTAATGATATATTATATTTGAAAACCCTAATATTAATTTGTGTAAACCTAGTTGAAAGTCAAATGGGAGATCAAAATCTAATGTAATGATTGTGTTGTTATATGAATAATGACATGTAATGATAGAATTTAATTTTAATATGGAAAACCCTAATTATTTTGAACCCTAATTAATATTTATGGACTCTAATTTATTAGAAACCCTAATTCAAAAGTCAATTACGACTCTAAAGAATTTGTTAAGTCATTTTGTAGTTGTAATACTGTGTTAGTGTGTCTAATGATAGTTATTATACATTTATATAATAATTGGAAGAAAAAAAACCTAATCTCTAAATTTAAAAACCCTAATTTCTAAAAGTTAGAAACCTTAATTAGAAACCCTAATTTAAAACTCAATTTGAGTTTGGGACTGTTATGTAACTGTGTTAGTATGATTAAGGTTAAGTATTATAGAATTTTACGTCAATTAAAGAAACCCTAATTAATATTTAGAAATCTTAATTTCTAGAAATCCCAATATTTAAATTATAAATCCTAATTTGTAAATTGTAAGTCCTAATTGCTAAATTAGCAATCTTAATTATCGTTTGTAAAGCCTAAACCTAATTTTCAAGTATAATGTAATTAGAAAGCTAATTATAATTAGTATACACTAAATTACATTTTTAAGAAACTAAAATGCTATATTTTCAAACCCTAATTTAGACATCCTACAATTTTGTGCTAAACCTTAGGGTTAAACGCTAAGGGTTTGCCAAATGATCAATGTGCCATTAAAATTCCAAGCTAATTGACCATTTTGCCCTTATTGCATAATTGAAGATTTCTTGCAAATCTTGCTAAGATTGGAGTGGTTGACCAACTTTCACTAACCACATGTGACATTAAACACCAGCAATCTGCTGAATTCAACTACATACATTGCATACATGTAATATATATAGCATAAGAGAGAGAAAAGTTCACTTTTAAGTCCCATTTATGTACTTACACTCAACCTAGACCCTTTTCTCTCTAACCCACGAATTTCTAGTTGCATATCGGAGTCCCAAAACACAACCCCCCACTAACACCCACAACCAATCAAGAGCCTAGAATGAATCAAGAATTAATCATGAGAGGTATAAAACTTAAACCAAGAATCTGATCTTGAGTGATGTGTTAGAAGTTATGTTTATATGTGTATTATGTTTTATGTAATGTTTATAAGTGATATGGGTTGAGACATGTTAGATCCATTACATCAAAGTGCTTGAAATTTAAGTTCTTCAAAATCTAGAAGAAAAAAATTTTTTTTAGTGGTCCGACAACTAATGTCGAACCACTGTAGATCTCGATTTGTTGTGTGTTTTTCTTTGTTTAAATGTTTTAACTTTGTGATACGTAATTATATCTTTTATCTGGATTTGAAATCACACCTGAATCAGATCCAGGTTGCAAGATATTCTTGGTCAAACTCGGTTGACCGAGCATGACCAAGAGTTTCTGGGCAACCCAGAAACTCCATTCCAGTGTCTAACAAAATATTGCACGACATAAATCTATCAGATATTAAGTCTTTTGATGTTGTTGTTGTATAATTATTATAGTATGTTATATGGGCTTCAAATACATGTCTTTATATTACTTATACAATAAATACAATGGATTGTGTGGATGGTCAAAGTGGCTGGAATGATCACGAAAATCATTTTCTGGAATTTCCAGAAATGGGATGAACAGCCTTTCTGACAACATTTGACCAGCTCAAATCTTCCTCTGGTGATGTTGTTTAGTTGATCTAGTGAATGATAATGTTAGTCTTGCATCTATATTCAAAACCGAACTCATATATACACCAAAGCGTTACTGAGAATCAAAGTTACAAAGCATTAAAAGTGAGCCCTCTGAACTATTCTTCATTTCGGAAAACCCCGAAATGAAGAAAAAAGCTTCGACATCATTTTTGGAGGCTTAGATCTCAATTTTAGTTAATGATTTGGCTATGAACTTAGTTTATAGTTGTAGTATTACATGAATATTACATCATTAAAACTTTAGCACATTTCAAAAAGCGTAATGATCATGAAATTATTTGTTGGTCAAACTTGGACCCCAGGATCATTTTATATACATTTATGGGTTAAGCTCAAGAACACGAAGAACACCTATAGCGACAATTATGTATTTATAGCTAAATATACTATGATCTTTAATTACTAAATTAATTTCCAAAATTAATTATTTTTATTAAATAAATAGAAAAATTAGTTTTTAATTATTAAAAATACAAAATAAATTATTAAAAATTATTTTAAAGTCCAAAAATTAGTTTTTAATTATTTTAAGTATATTTCATAAATATTTAATATTTTGAAATATTAATGGTATTTAATTTATTTAATTATAATATTAAATAAATTAGTTAAAAATAATTTTAATACTTGAAAAATCATTTAAAATTATATTATGGTATAAGAAAATATTTTAAGTTATTTTTAATGACTTTTAATATTTTGTGATGAATTTCATTAATAAATTAATATTAATGATAATTAAGTTATTTAATAAATGTATTAAATAAATTATGAAAAATAGAATTAATGATTTAAAAATCATATAAAATGATTTAAAGATTATAAAAATATTTTAAGATATAAAATATAACTTTTGATATTTTGTCTGAAAAAATATTAATTATTTAATATTAATGATATTAGATTTATTTAATAATTATATTAAATAAATTAGTTTAAAATGATTTTAATATTATAAAAATCATTTTAAATGAAAATAAAGTGTTTAAAGATATTTTAAGTTATAAAATATAACTTTTAATATTTAACGGATGATATTAATTAATAATTTAATATTAATGATCTTAAATTTATTTAATAATTATATTAAATAAATAGTTTAAAATAGTTTTATTTATTTAAAATCATTTAAAAGGATATTAATGAATTAAAAATATTTTTAAGTTATAATTAATGACTTTTAATATTTGGATAAATAGTGCATTAATATTTAAATATTAATGATAAGTAATTAAAAATGATTTTAGTTGTTTTAAAAATCATTTAAGAGTATATAAATACTTTAAAAATATTCTAAGTTATTATAAATAACTTTAATATTTTGGCAATGGTTTCATTAATAGTTTAATATTAATTAAATGTTTAATAATAATAGAATTGTTTAATATTTAAATCATTTAATAATGATTCCAATGTTTGAAAATTCATGATAAATTATAATAATTATTTAAAAATTGTTATAAGTCGTTTAAAAAAATATGGTGATGATAATTGCATCTATTGAACTATAGGATAGAGTCTTAGACTTGATAAATACCCGATAATGTTGTCGGTACACCGACACATTTCAGAAATTGATCTGGACTAAGATATTTTGAATGTATTAATGTTTGTTTGTGATTCAACCACTGATGAATGTGTGTGACAAGGTGATTAGGTTATGTGCTGACTGCAATAAGCAGTGCTATGTGTTATAGTATGTTATTCTAATCGATCAAATGATCTTATTAATGATAGGTTTAAATATAAAAGATAAAACTAAGTTGCGTATTATAAGAAGTAGACCAGGCAAGTATCCTACCTTTGCATTTTCTTTATGCAATGGACATGAGTAAGAAGATTCAGAATTATATTAATATTGTACCAGATTATTAACCCTATTGTTATATATATTATATCAGATCATTGTTTATCAACATGATATTATATTATATAATTAGATATATATTATGTTAGTTAATTTCTAAATATGGTTATTCAAGTGACACCACTTGGATAATCATTATATTTAATCACATGTTGATATATATATATATATATATATATATATATATATATATATATATATATATATATATACTCTAAGCTATTTGACATTTAGAAACATATTTAGAAATATCATTGAATATGATAAAACTTTTTGTATCCAATCAAATTGTTTTGGTTTGGATTCGGACTAAGTATGAACATCCCGAATCAAGGAAAACTTTTATGCGCCCAAGGCGGACAGAGTGAACGATAATATCGTTCTTGCATGTAGTATTGATCAATACAGGGTCCATGGGATGTACACCCTCATGCCCGTAAGTTATGCCGGTTTGCGGATGAAGTTTTGCTAAACCTATTCCAAAATTAAAAACAATGTTCATAGTATGTCAACTAAACCCCATCTATAGTCAATACGTAGTTTCAAAAATTTGATATAGAATTGTTATTTTATTATTATCGGTTCAGTTTACTTCACAACTATTAATTCGTTGTAGAAGTGATGTACAAAGAAAACATTTAATTCTTTTAGCTAATTATATGTATAATTGTTATTACTTGCTGGGCACCCAAATTCTCATTCTTGCTTTAAATTTAAATGTTTTCACCTAGGCATGATCAACCCGAAGGTTCAGACAAGAACAAGTGAAAATGAAAGCAAACAGAATATGATTATTGGTATTCTTTTGTAATAGTTAAACTGTATTAAGACAATGATATGTATTATATATCATGTAAAGAATGTAGTAAATGTTGCGTACTTGGGATTAGACTCTGATATATATAAATTAAGATTGATATTTATATTATTGTTATTATTATTAGTATTATTCCGCTCATAGAAATGGTATCGTAAAGCACCAAGTTCGAGTTTCATGTACCTGAATTTGGGGGGGGGGGTTACAACTACATTTTCTGTTTAAGATATACACTTATTAGATCATTACTCAACCTCTTAAGTATTTAAGGCTTAGCTTAAACATTTTAAGATTAACATTATCACATAACATCTCTAATAAACAATGATATTTTATTCATTAATAACTTTCAAAACATAAAGAGATAGCATCACTGCTATTTATATCAACTATCCCGAAATAAAGAATCTTCAAGATTAAATCATCATATTCCATTATTTATATTTACATTGGAATTTACATTGTTAACTACTATAGACATTCACATAATGAAAGTAGTATGCACATAAGTGAATCATGTTTGATGATAAAGCATATACTTTGTAACAATCTTATTCATTTATTAATAAAAAGTATTAATTTATTAAAAACTTTTAATTATCTACATGATGCAGCTTTATAATATGTGATAAACTCATAGTTTTAAGAAATGCTTTTAGAATTATTATGATGATCATTCTAATGAGATCTAAATTCTAAGAAAGCTTAAAACTAAAATATTTCCCAATCGTTAGATTACTAAATTGGAAATTAGTGAATCCGGATAGATTGATACATGCGTTGCTTGTTCATTGGATGAGGACGATTGATCTCATGATCATTTGTGTGGATACATTAAAGCAAGTATGTAGATGCTTATTGGAGAATAAGTTCACTGAACGTGACTCGCTAAGGAATACCTAATGGAGTTTTACTTGCCTGTCAATAGGAATTCCTGTAGTGATAGTAGTACAAATGATCCTTAGACTTGAGATCATCATAGTATCTTATATACAATGAATTACACTTTGACTTATTCCTTAAGACCCTTAGAGTATATCAAAGGGTATGTTTGGGTGTAATAAGTTATATATAGAAATAATGTATGATCAATAAATAATCTACCGCTTCTAGTAAAAGAAGAGAAATGTCCTATGTGATTCAATAAATGACAACCAAGTAGTCCTTGGCCAAGGCAGAATGAAATTAGAAAGGAGCTTCTAATTTGCATTATTTGGAGTTGTGCATTTAAGAATCGAAATACATATAATTAAATAAAATAAGAATTGATAGTAATTTCATGTCTTATATTTAATTGGGACATTGTATGGTGGAAGGATTGAATTGTACGGTAACTATTTACTCAAAGGTTCTTTTATGATTAATGATGAAATCTATATTATCTAGAAAGTCGTTAATCGCTAGGGAGGTTTATCCCTATTATAGAATAAATATTATTTAAATAAATTAATAGTTTAATTTATTTATTTAAATAAAATTAGAAATGTTCTAATTGATTTATTCACAACCGGTTTAATATGGAGAACCTAAATGGTCACACCGTAAAAGGAAGAATATTTATTTAAGAAGTAAATGGCATAATCGTAATAATAAGTTAAGCGTATTTAATTTAATCTATGGTGATAGAATAAATTAAATAGCTTAATATTTATTATTTAATATTTTGGAATTATTAAATATAAATTAATAAGAGGAGTCTTATTATTATTATTACTATTATTATTATTTATTTCATAAAGGAGTTTGGAAATTAATTAATAAAAGTACTCTCATATATTCCTAATAAGATTAGGAGGCAAATTAATTAAAAGCATTTAATTAATTATTCCTAATAAGTTTGGGAGTTTAATTAATTAAAATAAAAACTAATTCCTTAATTGTTAAGGAGGATTGCCTACATCTATAAATAAGAGGAGTCTTATTATGGGTGAGGGTTGATGCTTTCATAACACACGTGAATACGTAATTCCAAGAGTTGGGAGAGTACACCTTTTTCTATGAGGGATAGAAAAACTAAGGTTTTGCCAAACACTCACCTTCTTGAATCTTTCTTCTTCCTTGGTGGATCACCTTTAGAGGCCAAACACTAGGGTGGCTAACATTGATCAAAGGAAGGAATCAAACCCAGTGGATTCGAGTTGAACGCGAAAAGGATTGGAGGTGAACTTGTACATGAGGAAGCTCGAATCTTCAAGGGTATAATTCTTGTTCTTCTTCTTTTCATTTAATTAATAATTGTGTATAAATGATGATCCGGGTATATGGTTTGTAAAATTTTAAAACTCCAATTTTATCACATTTCCTCTATTTTGTGCAATTTGATTGCGTCCATGAATCTTACAAACCTAACAAATAATTCATATTGTTCCTATCACGGCTTATTAAGACGTCGAACAGCTTCTCTGCGCTTCTTCCATGATACAAAACATCGTCCTACGATCCAGCATGTACCAAGATAAGTCCTTGAACTGGACTTGATAGTACCTAACTCAATCCTGAGCTCTGTTCATCATAGTGTGGAACGCACCATCCGTCTCCCCCATCTTGGCCTTCTTTGCCTGCACCTCTTCCTCGACTACTTATGCTCGCTGGGAAACCTACTCGTAAGCATCGTCAGCTCTGACTGGCTTAGCGGACTCCTCTCTTAGATCATCCTTCAGCTTTGCAACTTCTGCCATCCTTCAGCTTTGCAACTTCTGCAACCAGCTGCTCATTGTCACCCTCTAAATGAAATAATTTTCACTCCACATTTCCAAGACGTACATCATGACCTTATATTTCGTCATTTTTCTGACCTATAGTGGTATGGCGTTCATCTGCCAACCCCTCCAATTCTCTAACCCTATCGTGAAGCTCAATGTTATGGTCATACACCTCGTCATACATCTGAGCTGCAATAGAGTTTGGTGGGAACTCATCTTCCTCCTCAGGATCCTCCTCCGGATCAGTCTTAGACACATGTTCCTGACCACAACAATGATCAATGGAGATGACTCTCTCTGTACCAACTGCTCCCGGACGACATGAATGTCTCGGGGCTCCTCCTCTCTAGGTACTCGGGGTTCCTCCTCCCCAGATCGACTAGATCCTCTAACATCCGACATCCTAACAACATGATTTTAAGTTTTAGTTACTAATCAATACTCGCGAGCAGATAAGTTTATCACACAAGCATATAAAGTCTTTTATTATCTTCAATGAATTAAGGAATTCATTTCTTAGAACTCAATAAGAGTTTATCACCATTATGTTCTCAATCTCCTATAAGGCTACTACCTAAGGTTTTTCCCACCTAAGGTTCATAACATACGGCTTTGATATCAACCTATGACACCCCCAAATCCAGGTACTCAAACTTCCCTCAGATTTGGTGTTCACTCATCAAAATAATTAACATCTAACTACCCATAATAATGATAACAATAAAATTGAAATAGAAATCCTCCCAATATAGGGTTACAACATCTTAAACGAATAAATCTCTGGTTATCTAACCTTAATACATCAAATTCAGAAATATTATAAATAAATAAGTCTTAAACATCATAAGTCTTAACATAATAGTTCTAAAATAATAATAATAAGTCTTCATCACTTGCTTTCTTTGCCTTTGCTTTTACTTGTGGATGGCTCATCAACTCTTTCAATCTTAGCTGCAATGTTATTATGCATGAGTGAGCAACAATTACCCACAAGTTTAATAATAGAACGATAATAATAACATGCGAATAAAGAATGGATACTGAACCAAAAGAAGTCTCGGCTTTTGAATCAAAATTAGAACAGGAATCAAAAGTACATCTAAGGGTCACAAGACAATGAATTATGCCCCAGGTTATCAAGTATTTCTACTTTAAACCTTTAACAGTTGTAAGACTATATGGACCTAACTTCTCGTACTTAGGGGGATCAGCCCTATGTACCATGTATGTGCACAACATCTTAACGTTATCGCGTAATATAATCCTCTGTAGTAGGGTTGTTCATCTCAACTTTGACATTAGAGTCCGCACCAAAGGAAGTTTGGTTTGGATTGATCTCAAGGGTAATTTAGAGTTCAATAATCATCAACTAAGGATTAGTTGAATCAATAAGGATTCACTATCTATTCAAGGTTTCAATGCAATATTGAAATCAATATTCAAATCAAAGATTAAACTTAATTTTATACAGAGTAATACTTCAAAAGAATTAGAACGTTTCATTTGAAATCATGAACATGAAAAATTAAGTTTGAACAATTCAAAATAAGAATATGAAGCTTTTTAACAATAATAAGATTTAAGAACTTACCCAACGAAAGTTTAGAAATAGAAACTTGCTCAATTATAATATAGAATAAGAATTTGCTCAATGTAAGAATAGAGTTTGAAAACTCGTGTAATCATAATTAAGATAGGGTATGTGTTGACTTATGTCATAATCCATCCTAAATGTTTTGATGATGACCATATTATTTCTCTTATCATGCTCTATGAAATTTCAGGAAAAGAAATGGCAGTAAAAGGAACATCAAGGACGAACATATAAGACTCAAAGTCTTTGAAGGATTAAACAACATTTTGTGTCCTAGGAAATATATGTAAGGTCTTAGCATTGATTACATATCAATACAAGGCTTTAGGGCTTGTGCATTATATACATATAATTAATTTCCTCATGTACCCGATACTACAAATTGGTACAATAAGGCATGTGATTAAAGTAAATCATTTATAATGATCCATTATCTAATATGTCACCTTAGTCGGTTAAGATAATACCATGAAACGTACATCATATAATTACTCCATAATTTAAGGAGTCTATTGGTTATGACTACCGAATCAATTTCTGGTAAATCAACTGTGCTGTCATGCGTCATATACTTGCCAAATTTAAAGTGATTCATGCCCAACGCATTATGGAAATAATCTTAGTGGTTGTCTGTAATATGTCTATAACTGTGCTACATATATATATAGTAAATATACATATCTTTGTAATACGGGATATTATGTGTGTCATAATATGACGTGCACTGAATCTAGCATATATTCTCCAAATCACTTATATACCACAAGTCATGGGTGATGTAAGAAATAAGTTTTTCACACGTAATAGGCATTCAATCGAATTTTGTCTAATCACCAATCACTAATTGATCATATTATTAGCGTAATATTTATTGCTGATCATATCAGAGTCCTACGGTATCATGAAACTGAAAAGAGACTAGAACATATTGTGATTACCACAAAATATGGATATTATTATCATAATGCATGATTTGTGTCAAACGGTCAAAATCTGTATAGGCTCCTTGCAACGGTAACCTACTATGAAGCCTATAAAAGAACTGGACCAAATAACAAGAAAGATAAGAAAAAACATACTGCAGTTCCGAATATAATAAATAGTGAACGTGTGTTTCTTCTTCCTACTGCTGAAATTGCTATTTTATTGAAGAAGCTAGTGATGTCTATTTCTGAGGTGATTTTGTAGCAAATACTCTGGTAATATCTTTCTTGCATATCATTACATACTAGTGCCTTGCATTGCTAAGAGTTAAATTGCTTAGATCATTAGATCTCTATTGTGTATTTTATAAATCTCATAAAAATCAACATTATCTAAATTATAATCCGGTTTGGATTATTATTTTATTACAATCAAGTTCAAAGAAGGCATAGGTTCTTGAAGGTGCATAGGTGTAAAAGGAGCAAAGGTGCTCAAAAGGTTAAAACTTGTAATTGTAATTGGAAGTGTTTAATAAAAGTAAGTCTCCAACACTAGTTGGTATTGGACATGGATTAGGCTACTATTATAGAGGGTAGTAGTTAAACCACATAAAAATTCTTGTGTTAGTGTGATTGCATATTAGTATTCTATTTCATCATTATGCAAACTATCCAGCAGCCTGCATTCAATATCTATAAATTTATAAAACTAATTCAGCAAATTGTTTTCACAAAAACACATTCTAAAAAATGCTAAGTTTCTAAATTAAGCATTTTGGAAAATCTTATATCAACACAACATCTTGTCTTAACATTTTAATTCATAAGGATTTGGAATCCAGCTTCATGCATTTTATATCCAAATGAATTTTTATTTGATTAAAAGTTGGACATAGTTTATTCTTACACTTATTCAACCCCCCCTCCCCCCCCTTTTAAGTGTGACTACTTAAATTTCATTTGGTATCAAAAGCTTGGCTCTACTTATCTTAGTCTTAAAGGTGACTTGTAGGGAAAGATTCTGACATGGCACAATTTGAAAACGCTCATCAAGAAGGACATTTAACAAATCGACCTCCATTACTCTTTGGAACAGAGAACTATAATATATGCAAATTCCGAATGAGGATCTATCTTAAACGAGACCCATGGGAATGGTGGGTGGTAGAGAATGGACCGGTAATTCCAAGGAAAGATGACAGCACTCCAAAAACTCTACTAGAGATGGACTCAGCCGAAACCTATATGGTTTCATATGACTCAAAGGCAATGAACACACTTCTCAGCGGTATGGTATAATCCTAAATAGATAAAGTCTCATCATGCAACACAGCAAAGGAGATATGGGATACTCTAGTGGTAAGTCACAAAGGAACATCCAAAGTACGAGAAGTTAAGTTAAGCATGCTCATGCATGACTATGAAATGTTTAAACTAGAAAAAGACGAAACAATCAAAATGGCTCAATCACGATTTCTAGTACTCATAAATTCCTTGAAGTTGCTCGACAAGTCAATTCCATAAAGTGAAATCAATTGTAAGCTACTTCGGGCTATGCCCAAAAGGTTTGCATCCAAAATTACTACTCTTCAAGATTCTGTCAATATTTCATCCATGGATACTTTAACTCTCTTTGGTGAACTGGAAGAATATGAACATCAATTAAAAAGATATGATGACGAGGAAGAAGTTCCTCGAAAGAAAGTGTTAGCTTTAAATGCATGAATAGAAGAAGAACTTGAAGATAACTCAGATAATGAAATAGCTATGATCTTAAGAAGACTCGAATGATTACTTCAGAGAAAGAACAAAAGGAAGAACACATTCACTCCAAACAAATTCAAAACAAAACAAGCCGAAGAAACATGTTTTGAATGCGGACGACCAAGTCACTTCAAGAAGGATTGTTTCCAACTCAAGAACAAAAGAAAGCAAGGTACTAAAGAGATTCAAAAGAACAAGTCTTTCTTAACTTGGAGTGATGATGAAGAATCTGAAGTGGAGATAGATGCAAACGATGAACTAGCTCAAGTATGCTTCTTGGGACTTGAAGCCAAATCTAACGAGGTATCTCTTTCTGACATTACTACTTTAAAACAAGAAAATGAAAAGCTAAAAGAAAAAAAACGTGTACTTAAACGATCTAGTAAACACGCTAATGGGCAAAGTTGAATCACTAATAGATGGAAAAAGTGGAAATAGTAAAAATAACATACACAAATGAAGAAAAGGTATTAGCTGAGAAAAATGACTATCTAGATAACTACAACAAAATACTTTTTTAACAAGGTAAAACAGTTAAATGATGAAGTTAAAAAATTAACAAATGAGATAAAAATGAGAGATGTATGCATTGATGCATTTAGTGAGAGTTTATTAGTAAAACTCCTCCAACTAATGAACTTCAAAAGGAAATAGAATCCCTAAAACTTTTCTTGGCTAAATTTGTACATGGTGAAGAAAATTTAAATGTCATGTTAGGGAAACAAAGACCAAGTTATGATAAACAAGGTATTGGATATAATCCAGTGAATAGAAAAGAAGTAGAAGTGCTTAAGTCTAAATCATCATTTAAATTAAATTACTGTACACCATTCACTACATGCAAAACTGTGGCACTAAAGGTCATCTAGAGATAAATTATTTAAAGAAGAAAAATAAAAGTATAAGAAAAAAATTATGGGTAAAGAAAAATGATTTGACTTCAACTAACACAAATGGGCCCAAAAAGATAGGGTACCAAAAAGATAAATTGCACCTTCTTTGAATAGGTATGTTTTAAGGCAAAATTATCTTCTCAAAAGTGGATTCTTGACAACGGATACTATTGGGTAAAATCTAATTACGCACAACACGCAAGTATACGTGGTCAACAAGTAATACAGTGAAAGTAGAGTATCGTTCCCACGAGGAATTGTTTAATAAAAATCACCAAGTACTAACCCGTAACCAACTTAATCTTATTTAAACGAATGAATTTCAATTTATAAGTAAACTAATTCTAATTACCACTAGTTAAATTAAGATTACAGAGATTTAAGATCACAACTTCACTTATTGCTTCATTTAAGTCAACACACTTCTCATCAATTATTCTCTATCCTAAATTGTTAATCAAGAACACTAAAGCAGATAAAACCACCTCTTGATGCATAATACTCATATTCACTTATATCCACAGATGATAGAATTAAGCAAGACACCCTAATTAACTAATCCACTATATCTCTATGTGAATTACAATTAAAAAGGATTTAAAGCACAAGTTTCTATAAGATTACATATGGCGTAAAGGCATATCTCTATCTTAAACACGAATCATGAATTCCATCTATGTAGAAATCACAAACACATGCTATCATGATCAGATCTAAATTAATACTTCATCTCTCGAGTTCATATAGATTATCACGGTAATTGTTAGCTAGGCAATTAAACAATTAAGTCCAAATCACAATAGACAATCATCACAATAAAACATAATAATTGATAGCGAAGCATATAAAAATAAACTACATAATAAGATCCATTGTAATCTCAAACAAAGAATTAGTTCATGATTATTAAATTAAAACTAAGAATCCACAATTGAATAATCATTAAAAGATAAAGATAGAAGAAGATAGAATTCGTTGTCTGCAGATTTGAAGCTCCCTCCTTGCTCCTACTTTGAATCTTCAATAATCTCCAAGTTGCTTCAATCCCTAACTCTCATAAAAACTAGGGTTTTCTCCTATTCTACTCTAATATAATCTAATGGAATCCTCTCCTCCACCTAATCTATGTCTCCTTTTGATCCTTCATCTTGTGTTAATATATGTTTTCCCATGAAATATGAGTTCAATCCTACATCCCATAGAATCCCGAAGCTATACAATCAATCAAGACCAACTTCTAGCAATGTTAGAATAAAAAAAAAAAGGACAAGAATATTCGGACCCCCGCCTTACGTGGGGTATATATTTAAAGAGGCCGATGGCTAGGTAAAGGCTCTTGTCGGTGATTTGAAGACCCAGCCGTGGGTGTTAAACTTAATTAGGTCGCCCTTCAAAGTGCATGCCTTTCTAAACCCGACTTGGCTAGATCTTCATACTTGCTCCAATAGTGCTTGAAATAGATCCTTTTCTTTGTTACTTGCCACACCAACCATCCTACACATAAAAAAACAATAAACAAGTACAAATGAACATGAAAGCAAGGAATTAAAAACGATTAAGCTTGAAATGGACATCGATTCATGGATATAAAATCCATTTATCAAATACTCACGCCACATGACGGGTGACAAATCAAAGTTTTTGGAGTTACATATCAAAAAGAAACATGGAACTATCACGTTTGGAGACAATCGGTCATGTGAAATAGTGGGGAAATGTAAAATCGGTAATGGTAAGGTTAATATTAATAATGTTCATCTTGTTAATGGTCTATAATTTAATCGTATTGGTGTCAGTCAATTAACGGATAATGGACATCAAGTAAAATTTGAAAAAGATAAATATACAATTTCACGTGGCACTAACAATGCTACTTTAGTTGCCCAAAGAGAAGGAAATATATATACTCTTGATTTTGAACAACATGAGGAAGAATTATGCCTCGCCACAATTCAAGATGAAGTAAATTTATGGCATAGAAGAATGGGACATGTTCATATGGACTTAATCAAAAAGCTATCATAAAAGAACTTAGTGAGATTTCCCAAAATGAATTTTGAAAAAAAATGTATATGTGAGCCCTGTCAACTTGGAAAACAAGTAAGAACATCATTCACAGCCAATAACATGGTATCAACTTCTTCTCCCTTACAATTACTACATCTTGATTTATTTAGACCCGAAAGGCATGCTAGTCTAAATGGTAAATTTTATGCATTTGTGATAGTTGATGATTTTTCTAGATACACATGGGTACTATTTCTTAAAACCAAAGATGAGGCATTTAAGGAGTTTGAAAAACTAATCAAAAATTTGGAAACAAAATATAATCTTAATCTTATAAAAATCAAAAGTGATCATGGTACTGAATTTCAAAGGGATTTTATTACATTTTGTAATCAAAAAGGTATTACTCATTAGTTCTCAGCACCTAGAACTCCTCAACAAAATGGAGTGGTAGAAAGGAAAAATCGAACCTTACAAGAAACAGCTAGAACCCTAATTCAAGAAAGTAAACTTCTAAAGAAATTTTGGGCTGAAGTTGTAAACACATCATATTATGTACTAAACAGAGTGCTTATCCATCCAATTATTTTGAAAACACAATATGAAATATTAAATAATAGACACTACAAAAAAATGGGGCTTCAGCAACAACCAATTTTTGTTGCTAAAGGTGCCAAATTTCGTTACAAAAGGGTTTTGGCAACGACTTTACTATTGTTGCGTCTTTCGTTGTGCAATGATCGTTACTAATTGTTCCGCAAAGAACATTTTTTTTGTTGCCAAAAGTAATACATTTTGCAATAAAAAATTTCTTTCGTACAGAGACATCGATCCTTTAGCAACAAAATATATTGTTGCAGAATAATTAAAATTTCGTTGCTAAAAACCCCATTTCGTTGCAAAAGCCTACTAATTGGCAACGAAATGAACTCTTTTTTTTTGGCAACGACCATATATTTTTGTTGCAATAGACACCATTTTGCAACGACATTTTTGTTGCAGTAAATTATGAAAATTGTTGCCTAAGCTTGCTTTCGTTGCGGAATGTAAACTTTTTAGCAACAATTTTCGTTGCTGATTATATTATTTGGCAATGACATTATGCTGAATCAACAACAAAAATGTTTGTTGCTGGTTATTTTTCAATAGCAACTAAAGTCGTCGATTAGCAACGATATTATATGTTGTCATGTTTTTTATATGTGCAACGAAAATTGATATGATTTGCAATGATAAAAAATGTTGCCTTTTATGTTAGTATTAGCAACACTATCCTCTCCGTTGTTATTAGGTTATTTTTTTTTGCCAAATATTATATTTTTAATGCCATTAGCAACGAAAAATTGTTGCTAAATGTATAAAAAATTATTGCTATATTAAAACTTGTTCAATGCTTTGGTAACGAATTATATTGTTGCCAAATCAAAATTTGACATTCTTTATGTGTACATGGCTGGCTCGATGTCCCCGTAGCAAATAAATGCAAAAAAACAAAAAAACTAAAATATTATTAACTTAATAAAATCATCCACTACATAATCATTCATTATCTTTACAATTAACCATATAAAGCTACCACAGTTCTTCAATCAAAGTATATATCTACATATATAGAGAGAGTACACTTCATAATTTCGTCCCTTGTCTTTCGTAAACGTAGCATGGAAATTTGATACCCAGTATTGTAAGGCAGGTCGTAGAAGCAGTCTTCCTGCACATATTTAAAAATAATAGCAAGTAAGGAAAATGAAGCAAATAAGTCACCAGATGCACTTATTATTTATAGGTTGTAACCTTGCCCTGTGCCTTTTTGCTATGATTGTTGAGATTTGAAATTTCCCCATTCTATGCTAATAACCTGAAAGTTAAAACAGTCGTTAATCATTAGTAATTAGATCTTATTTCTTGTATGAGATAACTAGGAATTAGTACTACTATCAAATTACTGACCATTTCTCCAGATTCAGGGGATGGACCATGCCATTTTGGAACTTCTTGAGGTGGTTCTATGTAAGCAGCGGTTCTATGTAAGCAGCATTGGTGGTCATACCTAGAGTAATTGCTGCTATGCTCTAATATATATAGTTTTGAGTGACAATTACTTTGGAAGTGAAGAACTTGATGAGATGAATTTCATTAGTTCTGCTACCAATTGCAGTAATTTGAAAATTTTGGAACTTAATAATAACAAATTAAGAGGCTCGTTACCAAATTCCATAGGCAATCTTTCATCCCAAATGTTTTTTCTTCATTTAGGAGCAAATATGCTATTCCAACATCTTTATTTATCCTAGACAAATTCTTCTATAACAGTATTAATTTTCTTAGATTATAGCGGCTTATGATTGGGATGAATAAAAAAGTGTTTTCTGCAGGAACATAGAACATGGTCTCACCTAACACACCACATTCCCCACATGAATCAAAAGTGTGAGGGACTAAAGAGGAAAACCTATCAAGACAATTGAGTGTATTAAAGATAGACCATAATTTTTTTTCTCATTGAGTTTTGTCTGAAGATTTGAACAGAGCATGAAATATAATCTCATCGGCATGTACATTAATAAAAGTATATCTATACAATGAAAATATAAGTAATTTTGCATGAAATATGTTAAAGAAAAAAGATAAACAACTCTAATAAAAGGGAATACTAAACATTTACTACTACCAAGGTTGCATCATCCACCTACCAAACATTTCAATTACTTAACTTAAACAATTTTATCATTAATGAACAGATATAACAAAAAAATTTAAAAGAAAAATAACTACAACAATTTCAAAAATAAATATCAACTAACAGACTAAAACAAACCTGTAAAGCTTGCATCTCTAATTGACCAAAACTTGTCAATATGTCATAACTATGTGGCATATGTTAGGTTTGTAAGATTCATGAACGCAATCAAATTGCATAAAATAAGCAGAAACGTGGAAAATTAGAGTTTTAAAAATTTTACAAACCGTATACCCGGATCATCCTTTATGCACAATTATTAATTAAACGAAAAGAAAAAGAACAAGAATCATACCCTTGAAGATTCGAGCTTCCTCAGGTACAAGTTCACCTCCAAATCTTTTCGTATTCAACTTGAATCCGTCGGGTTTGGTTCCTTCCTTTGATCAACGTTAGCCACCCAAGTGTTTGGCCTCTAGAGGTGATCCACCAAGGAAGAAGAAAGATTCAAGAAGATGGGTGGTTGGAAAAATCCTAGTTTTTCTATCTCTATAGAAAGGAGCGTACTCTCCAACAATTAGAATCAAGTATGTTGATATCTGATATAAGACTCAGCTTATAAAGATATCAGTTAACCCTTCTAATCTAATTAGAAAATAGGGTATTATTTAATTAATTAAATTCTTATAATTAATTAAGCTCCCTAATCTTATTAGGGATAATTAATTAAACTCTTTTAATTAATTTAACCTCCTAATCTTATTAGGAATATATGAGAGTACTTTTATTAATTAATTCTGAAACTCCTTTAGGAATTAAATAATAATAATAGTAACAATAATAATAAGACTCCTCTTATTAATTTATATTTAATATTTCCAAAATATTAAATAATAAATATTAAGCTATTTAACTTATTCTATCACCATAGATTAAATTAAATATACTTAACTTATTATTACGATTATGCCATTAATTTTGTAAATAATTATTCTTTCTTTTATGGTGTGACCCTTTAGGTTCTCCATATTAAATTGGTTATGAATAAATCAAATAGAACAGTTCTAATCTTATTTAAATAAATAAATTAAACAATTAATTTATTTAAATAAATATTATTTATTCTATAATAGGGATAAGCCTCCATAGCGATTAACGACTTTCTAGATAATATAGATTTCAATATTAATCATAAAAGAACCTTTGAGTAAATAGTTACTGTACAATTCAATTCTTCCACTATACAATTTCATAATTAAATATAAGACATAGAATTACTGTCAAGTCTTATTTTATTTAATTATATGTATTTCTACTCTTAAATGCACAACTCCAAATAATGCAAATTAGAAACTACTTTCTAATTTCATTTGCCTTGGTCAATGACTACTGGGTTATCATTTATCGAATCACATAGGACATTTCTCTTCTTTTACTAGAAGTGATAGATTCTTTATTGATTATACACTATCTCTATGTATAACTTATTATACACAAGCATACCCTTTGATATACCCTAAGGGTCTTAAGGAATAAGTCAAAGTATAATTCATCATACACAAGATACTATGATGATCTCAAGTCCAATGATCACTTGTACTACTATCACTACAGGAATTCCTATTGACAGGCAAGTAAAACTCCATTAGGTATTCCTTAGCGAGCCACATTTAGTGAACTTATTCTCTACTAAGCACCTACATACTTGCTTTAGTGTCTCCACACAAGTGATCATGAGATCAATCATCCTGATCCAATGAGCAAGGAACGTATGTACCAATCTATTCGGATTCACTAATCCCCAATTTAGTAATCCAACGATTGGGAACTATTTTATTTTTAAGCTTTCTAAGAATTTAGATCTCATTAGAATGATCATCATCATCATTATTCTAAAAGCATTGTTTAAAACTATGTGTTTATCACATATTATAAAACAGCATCATATAGATAATTAAAAGCTTTTAATAAATTAATACTTTTTATTAATAAATGAATAAGATTGTTACAAAGTATATGCTTTATCATCAAACATGATTGGCTTGTGTGCATACTACTTTCAATCTCCCACTTGCACTAAAGCCAATCGCCATGGTATCTCATACCCTTCTTCTCTAAGTGACGATTATCCTGCTATTGGATAAGCTTTAATTAATGGATATGTAATTTTGTTCTTGAGAGTTCATTATCTCTATAGTGATTTCCCATCTTTCAATGATTACTATAATCAAATAAAAGTGCCACAACACATGTTTTGATCCAAGATGAGACTTAGGAACTATTCCTAATTCTGTAATGAACTTTTCATCCAAACAATCAAGTTGTAGCTTCATTTATAGCTATATACTTTGTCTTTATCACTAAACTAGCAACTCTTTGCTGTTTGAAACTTTTCCGATTCACTGCACCACCGTTTATGGTAACGCTTTACCTTAAACTAGATTTTCTGTCGTCTTGGTCTATCTAAAAAACTTGAGTCAGTTATGACCTCTAGTTTTAATTCAGACCCACCATGAATATGATCACATCCTTAGCGTCGGTTAAGTATTTTAAGATGGTTTTCACTGACTCATAGTGAACTTCTCCAGAATATGACTGATCAACATTAGGTCTCATACATTTCATTGCATACATGTAGTTACTCGTGTGATCTCTCTTTTACTAGTCTATGGGGACAATTAAGAGAGATACACTCCATGACTCATCCACATGAGACAACTCTTGGAGTTTACCATGCTAAACGACTTTAGCTATCATGCTAAATGACTTTACCATAAAATGAATATGTGACAACCCGAGAATTTAGACAATTTATTAAAATCTTAAATGATTGATTTAAGGTCAAATATTAGACCTAGACAGAAAATAAGTGTATGCGTTTGATGTTATTAGGATTGAATTTTGAGGATTTCAAAATTCTGTGAAGGACTTAGGTGAATTATTCAGGATTAAATGTTTATGTGAACATGTTCTGTGTATATGGTGTTATATGTGTACTGAGAGTGGTTAAGGGTCATGGGTTGACCAGATAAATTTTATCAGTGTCAAAACCCTAAGTATATATTAAGAACGCCAACGTTCAGTTAGAAAAACCTAACGTCTGATAAGAAACCCTAGAAATCGGTTCTGAAAACCCTAGTTTCAGTTCCGGGAATTCGAAACCCTAGATTCATGATATGAATATGGTGATTAAGTTAGAAATCTCTAGCGATATGTTCAGAAACCCTAATTTCAGTTTCGAGAATTTAAACCCTAATTTGGGAATCCTAATGCGAAGTAATAAACCCTAAGGGTTAAAAGTTATGTGTGATAATTAAATAACCTATTAGGTTATGGTATGGGAGAATATTATTATTTATAATTTTAAGAGATTTATTTTATATATCTCAAATGATTAATTTTATAACCTAATTATAGCAGGTCTAGTTGGGTTAAGAAAATAAGTGGGCATGAGTAAGGATTTGTGTTATAATTGAGGAAGTAAAAACCCTAATTAAATGAATTGGGTTGGATAAGAATTAAGGTATTGGACTATGTATATTTTATAGCCCAAGTGTTGGCCAATGAAATTAGTTAGAGGCCCAAGCAATACATTAATTGAATGGCCCAAATATTTTTATTGATAAGCCCAAAAGATTTAAGGGTGGCCCAAACTTAGAGCCCAATTGAAGGAAGGGCATGATGGACATTTGATATTATTAAGTGTTGGACTATGATTGAATTACATGGCCCAAAGAATTAAATTTTTATGTCCAATAGATTAATTTTGCAAGCCCAAAACATTATAGGAAAAGCCCAATTTTTAAACCAAGGGGTGAGGGTTACTTTAGTCATTGGAGACATTAAATATTCATTAAAAAGTGAAGCAAGACTTGGACAATAAAGGGCCACTTGGCCGGATGGGGAAGAGAGAAGGAGGAGGAGTATGCAAATTATTTTAGTTGGTCACCCACTCCTACCAAATCTTCTTATGTGTCATCCTATTATTTCACCAACATTTTTGTTCATACTTACAAGCAATCTAAGGTTACAAGAAACATAAGAAGAGGATTAGTGGGAGCAAAGTAAGGCATATGACCGGATGGAGTAGGAGAGAAAAAGAGTGTGGATTTGCTTGATTGATAAAAAAAAAAAAAAAGTCACAAAAGTTATTCTATCTCTCTCATTTTATTATTTCCAAGAGAACTAGCAAATTAAAACCAAGAGAGAGAGAGGAAGGGGTGATGTTCGGTCACTCCCATGGAGGGAGAAGAGAGAATCCTTTGATGTCCAATAACTTAATCTCCTACTTTGAAAAGCAAAGGAAGAGAGCCATCACAAGCTAGAGGATTATAGCTAAAGGTATGAAAATTTCTTAAACTCAAAACTCTAGTTAGTTTATGTGTTTTGTTATGGTTGACCAATTGTTGAACTTATGATTTTGAATCATATGAGGGTAGGTCTACATGATATATGATATTTTATGGTTAGATCTTGCCATTTTTAAGGTTGATGAGCTTGAACAAAGAAGAAGAACCAAAACAGTTTTTAAAAATAATCTAGTGGACTGCTGCCCCTAAACAGAAAATTCCGGATTTGTTAGGATGGTCTAAAAATTCTGGACTTTTGATATGTTGTAGTACACTGTATAAGATTTCCATAGACTCCGGAACGGATTAATTCCGACTTCGGAGCAAAGAGTTATGACCGTTCAAAGTAGTCGCGTCAAAACTGTCAAACTAACTCGGGTCAGTCACTTTACAAGGAATTTCTGGAATTCTTTGTTTAGAATTTGAAGATGGTCCAAGAACAAAAGTTGTAGTCCCGGAAGTTAGCCCAAGCGTGGGCTCAAGAATCGCTCAAAAACATTTTAAAACGAAAAAGTTATGGTTGTTTTAGTACAATAGGGTCAAGCTAGAAAACTAAAACTGACCAGCCACTTCTGGACTGTTTTCTGTGACCAAAACAGGACCAAAATTTGGTGTTTGATAAATGAAAATGTATTTTAAGAAAATCTGAATCCAATGCCTCCGACGGAACTTAATTCGAGTTGTACATTTCATTTTACAAGCGTTTCCGTAAAGGATGCCAAATCTGGAAATTTTGGGCGTAAGTGGCATTTTCGTAATTTAGTGAAATTGAATAATTATTAAAATAATTCTTAAAACCATTAAATGGTTAGAAAATTTATTACATACAATATTAAATATAATTAGCTATTTAATTATTATTTAAGTAATATTAAATGATAATTAAGTAAGATTAGTGTTAATAAAGTTATTATTTAATTATGATTAAATAATAACTAGAGATTAACAATTGATTAATTATTATTTTATTAATATTAAGTGATGATTAAAGAATGGTTAAGTAATGTTATGTAATAATAATGCAATTACCTAATTACATTAACATAAAAGGTTATAATTATTTATTAATGAATAAAGACTAAGTAATAAATTGATTATTCTTAAGCGTAATAAGAAAGAATAATTAAAGATTTATGAGATGAATTAAATTTTTATTATTTAATTAATATTAAATAATAAATAAGGACTAAAATTAATTAATTATTCTTTAATTAATAATAAGGAATAATTAAAGACTAAGGAAGTAAATAAATTAATTATTTACTATTCAAGGAAAAGAAATTAATTAATTATTATTAAATAATAATTAAAGACAAACAATAATTTGATTATTCATTATCTAATTACCATTAAATAATGATTAGTACTAATTGGCTATTATTTATTAATTAAATAATAACTAAAGGTAATTAATTAATTACTATTTAATTAATATTTAAATGAAGGTATAGATTAATATTGTGATAATAAATTTATTTAATAATTGTATTAAATAAATTATGTAAAAAAAAATAGGTTTAATGCTTTAAAAATCATATAAAAATGATTTAAGTGTTATAAAAATATTTTAAGTTATAAAATATAACTTTTGATATTTTGGCATGAAAATATTAATATTTTTAACAATTATCGGATAATGGATTTAAGTGTTTAAAAATCATATAAATATGATTTTAAGGTATTGAAAATACTTTGTGATGTTATAATTATATTACAATATTATGTTATGATTTTCATTAATATTTAACATTTAATAAATATTAATGATCAAGGAATAATGTGGTATTTACATTAAATGTTAGTTATTGATTAATGTTTTGAATTACTTTAAAAAACATTTAAAAGAAGTAATAAAGTATTGAAAATACTTTGAGATATTATGAATATGAAATAATATTGTGGCATGTAATTAATTAATGGTTATTATTAAATAATATTAATGATATTAGAATATTATGGTATTTAATTCATTTAAATACGGTGTTAATGATTAGAAAATCATGATAAATGGTAATAATTACTTGAAATTTTTTTTATAAGCCTATTAAAATTGTTTTGACTAATAAGAAAATTATCCGTGATAATTGTTAAGTGTTTAAAGCGAGTTTAATTGAACTTAAACTCGAGTATTAATGGATTAGGAAGTCGGGATGTTAGAAGCGTAATGTCGGTTTCAAGTCGATTGAAATAGTTTGACTCGATACAAAGTTTCATGTGACGTATGGTGATAGGATTATGTGGTAATGTGTTTATGTTATTTTATCTTTTGTGATGATATTATTCTAATATTTGGAGATCGGTATTATCGTATTAGGTCTTCTGGATAAGCTAAGTTATATTTCATATCGGTAATCAACCAGTTCGAGCAAGTTCTACTTAACTCTACTAAGAGTGTTTTATTGAGATATGCATATGGTTAATCATTCTTTGATTGCCATGTTGAATTGTACTCTGTATATATTGCATGTATAAGGCAGGTATGAAAGGCTGATCACCTTCAGTACCAGTTGGTCCGGATATATATTGTTCATATGTAATACTTGTTCAGTCAAAAGTTTTTGTTCATGCTAATTCACAACTACATTGTGAATTATAGCCAGCTTATTATTCTAAATCTTTCAATCATGATATATCCTTAAATTGTATTTAAACTTGTTGGGAAACTTTCATGCTCACCCTTGCTATATCATGATAAAACATTGCAGATTAAGACGAATGCTTCGGATACAAGGAAAGTTAAAGACAGTTCCAGCTTAAAGTTAATATGCGCGATTAGATTTGTAATAGTCTTGTATGATGATAATATCATGTGTCAGATAACTTATGAATTGTGTATAAGTTATGGTTACTCGACCTTGGGGATACTGTATAATGTTTAATGTATAAACAATTTATGTTTATATCTTCCGCAATAGTAGTAGAATGAGTGAACCGAATCCGCGGTGAATTGGGGCCCGGATTCGGGGATCTCACAGAATATATGTTCCTCGGGTTAAGTCAAGCATCCTCTTGAATCTATATATTTAGATTTGTATCCCCAATTAAGATACTCTTCCCAAATCATTCATGGTCGAATGTTTAGACAACTTTATCTTTACTGATTGTAGCATTAGTATGTCATTCCTTATCTGTAATATATCAACCTATAATACTATAAATTTCACGACGCTCCCACTAACCCTTTTGTACACACTAGGTTCATTCTTGTTTTTGATAAAATCAAACTCTTTTGATTGTCTCATCAAAATAAATGTTCCATATTTGAGAAGCTTGATTCAATCCATTTCTCTGAGTGTCTACAACTCTTACCTCATTGTATATAACCAGATCATCATCTTCTATGATGTGTACCTCATTATCATCATTATCAATGATGAATCTATACCTCCCAGGTATTTTTGGTACTATTCCATATTTACGATTTGGTTGTGGTACAATAGGTCTATCTATAGGTTCCTCTTATTTGACTTATAGTATTTTGTGGTTCTTGAACTCTTCAAGATGTATTATCCTCCCACTAGCCCCTTCAATGATAAACATCTTTATCTTAGAAGGCAGCATGTTTCGCAACAAACACCTTTTGCTAAGTAGGATTATAGAACATATACCCTAAACTTACTTTAGGATGTCCCACAAATCTGTACTTGTCAAATCTTGTCCTAAGCTTATCCTTTGAAACCTTTGTCACATAAGCTGGACAACCCCTTATCTTAACTTACTTAAAATTAGGAATCCTTCCTGTCCATAACTTTTATGGAGTCTTGTGGCCGAATTTTGAGGTTACCTTTTCCGTAGATATGCATCCATTTCTAAGGCATTATCCCAGAAGGATACTGGAATGTCGGTAAAATCATTATCGACCGCACCATGTCCAACAAGGTACAATTTTTTCTTTTAGATACATCAATCAATTATTAAATATCAGGAGGTGTCCTTTGTGAGAAAACCATTTGAGATGATATAGAAACTTATTGCACAAGTATTTATTCCTTGATCCGATCAAAGAATCCTAATACTTTACCAATTTGTTTCACTTCTGAATTCTTTGAACCTTTCAAATAATTCACACTTGTATTTCAGCAAATACATACATTTAACTCTTTGAATGATCATCTCCTTTTCTTATACTAGTTTGTTCAATTTGAAAATTTATTTTTCAGGTAAGTCAAGTATACAAAATCCATTAAGTAATATTTCAGTTCTATACAAAACGTTATTATTATAAATAGAACAACAATTGTTCTTAAATATAATACCAAAGATTTCATTGTCCAACAACAAAATAGAAATAATGTTTCCAACGAGAACTGGAATACATAACAACTTATTAACTTAATAGATTTATTTGTAGGCAGTGCTAAACTATAAGTTCATATGACTAATGCAGCAACCTTTGCTTCATTTCCCACACATAGGATTACTTATCTTTGTTTAGCTTTCTACTTCTGCTTGGTCCCTTCATAAATCTATATTTATGATAACCAAAGTCGGTATCCAATATCCAAGTAGAACCTTGACTTAAAAAAAATTTATTTTAATCATGAACAAAAACTATATTTATAACCGAATCCTCACTAAGCTTCTTCTGGTTAGCCTCTACAAGATACTTCTCGCAGTTTCTTTTCTAGTGTCCTGGCTTATTGTAGTGGAAGCAAACTCCTTTGCTATCCGTATCAGTTTTGTTCTTATTATCCTTTGTTTTTGCCTTTTTTTTATTTTTATTTACCTTCTTAGAATCGTTCTTGTTTTAGAAGATCCTTTGACCCCTACCAGTAAGACTTGGTCTTTCTTGGATGGAAAGTGACTCTCAACACTTTTCAACATGTTAAGCAAATCAGCGAGGCTGATATCTAGCTTGTTCATATGAAAAATTCACAACAATTATGAAAGGAGTCCGGGAGTGAGTGCAAGATCAAATCTTGGCTCAACTCTCCATCCATGGCAAAACCTGTTGTCCTAATTGTTCAATCAAATTGATCATGTTTAGGACAAGTGTCTGTACTATAGTGTCATTGGTCATTCTAGATCAGAAGAGCTCCTTAGATATCTGATATCTATTAATCCTATTTTCCTCACCATCAACTACTTGACGTGTAGGAGTATAGTAGGAGCATCCCTAGTTTCATGCTGACGCTGAAGCTCGTTACTCATGGATGCGAGCATGATGCATTGAGCCAATTATGCATCATCTTGCCACTTTCTAAAAGTAGCAATCTCTTCCTCAGAGGCATTGTCTGCAAGCATTGCAGGGATAGGCGTATAAAGGACATAAGATAACTTTTCAGCCGTGAGAACTTTTCTCAATTTTCTTAACCAATCCGTTTAATACGGTTCGGTTAAATAACATCTAATATGCTTCGTAGTGATAGTAATTTAGACATTGTAAAATTCTGTAATTGAATTTGTAATTAACAACATTTTAGCATACATTCTTTTATTAATTATCAAAATAAATTAGGTCTTGTTTTAAATTGGTATCTTCCACTATTTTCTTCAAACTATATTACACTCAATATATATAGTTCGACAATATCTAATTAAAGATATGCTAGTTGATAAGTGGACTTTATATATGCGAATCAGTGTCCATTTCATGCTTATTTGTTGCTAATTTCTTGTGTTCATGTTTGTTTTTACTTGTTTTATGTTATTTCATGTGTAGGATGGTTGTTGTGGCAGTTAGAGTTTATTTGGAGTCAATTGTGATGATTTGGAGTCAATTGGAGCAAAATTGGAAGAAGCCATGAAGTTCAACAAAGATTTTAGCAGAACAGCTGCCCGCACAAGGCACAAGGCACATTACGAAAATTAATCTCAGTTTTTCTTAGCAAGCATTGGAGGAGTATTTTGTGGAGATTTTTAAGACGATTGCAATTTTAGGCTACGTGAAGGGTGTTTTTCAATATTCTTCTTCTTAGGATATTATTTGTAATTGAAAGAATGGTTTCTATGATTTATTCAATGTTTATTTCGTTTATGATGAACTAATTCACTTTTTAGGGTTATGATGGATCTTTGAGTAAATCGATGATTTTGTAACTTTGAATTCCAATTTAATAATCTATTTCCAGTTTATCTATATTGATTTGAACTTGAATTTATGAATTGCGTGATAAAACAATTCTTTTGTGGATTTGTATGGAATCGAGAGAGGATATTCAAATCTAGACCTAGTTAATATAGCATGTATTCCTGAATTTTGTGAATAGCAGAATCTTGATGAATGTTAAGGTAGAGATATGCTTGACATCGCATGTAATCGGATAGAGAACTTAATCTTAAACCTTCTTTAATTGTAATTCACATAGAGATATAGTGAGTTAGTTAATTAAGGTGTTTAACTTATTTATATCTTAATTGTGGATTTAAGTTAATACGGTATTAATGCATCGAGAGGTGGCTAAAACTACATTCGTGTTCTTGATTAATAAACTGGGATAGTGAATTGAATTGGAATAAAGGTGTTAAAATCAGAGTGAAGCTTAAGGTGAAATCATAAGTCTAATTCTCCATTAATTGTTTGAAATTTCATATTTTGATATTTGTGATTGTTTTGTGGTAGTTGGTTATTCTTTAATTTAGAATTTTTAATTATAATCATTGATTTGAATAGTTTAATAAAATCGGGATTAATAGGAAATTGGTAATTGTAAGTTAAGATTTTTTCTAGTTGTTATCTGTTGGAACGATACTCTACTCATCAGTTTATTACTTGTTGACCACGTATACTTGTGTGTTGTGCGTATATAGATTTTACCAAACAAGTTTTTGGTGTCGTTGCCGGGGAGCAAATTAGTATTAATATTTTTACAATATCAGTTTAATTAATCCAGCTTTACTTAGATATTTTTATTTTTGTTTTGTTCTTCTTATTTCAGGTGTTTGAAGCAGTTTATGCAAACTCGATCCAAAAATCCAAACTTGCTGCCTTTTGAGGACGACATAGAGAAAAGGTTTCAGAGTTTAATTAAGTGGATCAAGGAAACGAGGCAAGAATTTGAAACATCTGAGAAAGAAGAGGAAATGGCAGCCGAAGATCAGAAAGCGTTAAGGGACTTCGCCACACCCAAGGTGACTGAACTGCAGTCAAGAATCACCAGGCCCACAATAGCTGCTAATACATTTAAAATCAAGCCTGGGATGATTCAAAAGATTCAGAATTCAGTCCAGTTTGGGGGATTGGCTAATGACGATCCGAATGAACATCTAGTCAACTTTTTGGAGATTTGCGACACCTTTAGGTACAATGGGGTGTCGGATGATGCGCTTAGACTTCTCTTGTTCCCATTCACTTTACGGGACAAGGCGAAAAGTTTGTTACACTCTCTACCATCGGGATAAATTACTACGTGGGAAGACCTGGCTCAGAAATTCCTCGCCAAATTCTTCCCACCTGCAAAAACTGCAAAGATGAGGAACGAGATAACAATGTTTGAACAAAAACATGGGGAGTCGTTATATGAGGCATGAGAGAGATACAAAGAATTGCTCAGAAAATGCCCACATCATGGATTGCCCAAGTGGCTGCAAATGAACACCTTTTGCAACGGACTACATGGGAATCTCAGAACGAGTATTGATGCAACGTCAGGCAGAGCATTCATGGCAAAGAGTTACGAGGAAGCTTACGATTTGATTGAAAGCATGGCGGCTAATAACTACCAGTGGCCCACAACTAGAATGACACAGGGAAAGGCAGTTGGGGTGTTAGAAGTGGATGGTGTGACAGCTATACAAGCATAGATTTCAGCACTTTCAAAGAAGTTGGATGCTGTGACAGGGGTACAGGTACAATAAGCACAGCAAGTGGCAGTTATATGTGAGTTATACGCGGGAAACGGATCAATGCGCGATTCATCCAGCATCTGTGCAGTTTGTGGGCAACTATAATAGAATTCCACAGAATACATATTAGAATACTTACAATTAAGGGAATAGGAATCATCTGAATTTCTCGTGGAGCAATAATCAGCAACATCAAGCTCCACGAAAGTCATATCCACCAGGTTTTCAGAATCACCAACAACCGGTTCAACATCAGGAAAGGAAATTAGATTTCGAGGAAGTAGTTTTGAAGTACATAACTAGTAATGAGGCAGCGATGAAAAATCAAGCAACATCCATCAAGAAGTTGGAAAATCAGATGGGGAAAATTACCTTAGCACTAAATAACAGGCCACAAGGGACCCTACCAAGCGATATAGAGAGGAATCTGAAGGGTAACCACGAATAGTGTCAGGTAATTACATTAAGGAGTGGAAAACATCTTGTGGGTGATAATACAGAAAATTCAGTGACTCCGGAGGAAAACGTTGATGACAGTAATGTGGTTGAAGGAAACAAGGGTGAGGATAAGCAGAGTGAGGAAAAAAAGTTAAATAATAAGCCAATTATTTATCCACCACCACCGTTTCAGCAGTGGGTCCAAAAACAAAAATTAGATAAGCAATTCGCAATGTTTTTAGAAGTATTCAAGAAACTCCAGATTAACATTCCATTTGTGGAAGCCCTAGAGCAAATGCCCAGTTATGCGAAATTCATGAAAGGGATTCTATCAAGGAAGAAGAAATGGGAAGGCTTTGAGACAGTTGCACTAATAGAGGAGTGTAATACAGTGTTACAGCAGAAATTACCACCAAAACTCAAGGACCCGGGGAGCTTCACTATCCCATGCACGATCGGGAACATGTCTTTTAACAAATGTTTATGTGATTTGGGGCGAGTGTGAACCTTATGCCATTGTCAGTATACACAGAATTGGGTTTGCCCGCACCAAAGCCTATGAATATTTCATTGCAGTTAGTAGATAGGTCAGTCACATATCTGAGAGGCATAGTAGAGGACATTTTGGTTAAGGTGGATAAATTTATATTTCCCGCGGACTTTATTATTCTGGATTTTGAGGAGGACAAGAATATCCCAATTATCCTAGGGAGACCTTTCTTGGCCACGGGTAGGACACTCATAGATGTACAAAAAGGAGAACTCACTATGGGGGTCCAAGATCAAGAAATCAAATTTAATGTGTTTAAGGCCATGAAATTCCTTACGAATGAGGAAGAATGTTTTCAGATGGATTTAATTGAGCAAATCATCAGTGAAGATATGAGCAAGAGTTTGGTCAACGATTCGCTAGAAACAAATTTATTGGGGGATGAAGAGTTTGACGATCCAGAATTTGTGGACTACTTACAAATGTTAGATTCATTGCCATGAGTTAACCAATTCAGAACAGCGTTTGAACCGTTGCACACGGAGGAAATAGCCGCAAAAAAACTGAAACCGTCATTGGAAGAGCCACCAAAGTTGGTACTTAAGCCACTCCCTAAACACCTCAGGTATGCATATTTAGGCAATTCAAATTCTTTACCTGTTATTATTTTAGCTGCACTTCACGACTTGTAGGAAGAAAAGTTGCTGAGGGTGATTAGGGAACACACATCAGCGATTGGATAGACGATTGTTGATATAAAGGGAAGTAGCCCTTCATTTTGCATTCACAAAATTCTGATGTAAGATGAGGCAAAACCAACGGTGGAGCAACAACGACGACTTAACCCTATTATGAAGGAAGTTGTGAAGAAGGAAATTTTGAAGTGGTTGGATCTTGGATTATCATCTACCCGATTCAAACGATGAAGTGGGTTAGTCCGGTCCGGTCGCGTCTTAGAAAAAGGGAGGAATAATTGTGGTGCAGAATGAGGACAATGAGTTAATACCGACTAGAGCAGTGACAGGTTGGAGGGTTTGCATGGATTATAGAAAATTAAACAAGGCAACCCGAAAAGACCATTTCCCGCTGCCCTTTATTGATCAAATGTTGGATAGATTGGCGGGACATGAATATTAATGTTTATTGGATGGGTACTCGGGCTATAACCAGATAGTTATTACTCCAGAGGATCAAGAAAAAATGATATTTACGTGCCCTTACGGCACATTTGCATTCAGTAGGATGTCATTCGAGTCATGCAATGCACCTGCAACCTTCCAACGGTGTATGATGGCCATATTTTCAGATATTGTGGAAAAAAATATTGAAGTCTTCATGGACGACTTTTCAGTCTATGGGGACAACTTTGATACTTGCCTAGGGAATCTGGTCATGGTGTTGCAGCAATGTAAGGATACGAACCTCGTACTCAATTAGGAAAAATGCCACTTCATGGTTGAAGAAGGCATAATTTTGGGCCATAAGGTTTCGGCTCAAGGATTGGAGGTTGACAAAGAAAAGCTGGAAATAATCGAGAAACGGCCTCCACCGAGCTCAGTTAAGGGTATTAGGAGTTTTCTGGGACATGCTGGGTTCTACAGGAGGTTCATAAAGGACTTCTCTAAAATTGAAAAACCTCTATGCAGTCTTTTAAAGAAGGATGCTACTTTCATTTTTGATAAGGAATGCAAGTCAGCGTTTGAATTATTGAAGAAGAAATTGACTACAGCCCCCGTGATCATCGCACCAGATTGGAATATACCATTCGAGCTAATGCGCGATGCGAGTGACTATGCGGTGGGGGATATGTTGGGCCAACGATGAGACAAGGTGTTTCACGCCATATACTATGCAAGCAAAACACTCACAGAGACTCAAATGAATTACACAAATTTTGGGCATACTTGATCGGGACTAAGGTGATAGTCTACACAGACCATTCGGCGATTCAGTACCTAATAGCGAAAAAGGATGCTAAGCAACGCCTTATCCGATGGATTCTCCTACTTCAAGAGTTTGACTTAGAAATAAAGGATGGAAAGGGGACGGAGAATCAAGTAGTCGATCACTTGTCTAGGCTGGAAAAACAAGGGAAAGCGAAAGCAGATAGATGTGAAATAAATGAATCATTCCCAGAGTAGCAACTGTTTGGGATTTCTGCAGAGATTCCGTGGTATGGGGATTATGCAAATTTTCTTGTAAGCAATATTCTACCACCTGACCTCATAAGACAACAAAAAAAGAAGTTTCTTCATGATGTAAAATGGTACATGTGGGACGAACCGTATTTTTTCAAGCAGTGCACCGAAAAAATGATTAGATGGTGCGTCCCCTATAGTGAAGTAAAGAACATTATGCATGAATGCCATTCATCGGCATATGGCTGGCATTATGGTTGCGAAAGGACATCAGCAATGGTGCTACAAGCCGAATTCTATTGGCCCACATTATTTAAGGATTCCCACCAATTTGTCAAACAATGCGATAGGTGTCAAAGGGTGGGAAACATTTCGAAATGGAATGAGATGCCTTTACAAACGATTCTTGAAGTAGAAATCTTTGATGTATGGGGTATCGATTTCATGGTCCCATTTCCTTCACCTTTAAACAATCAATATATTCTACTCGTAGTGGATTACATATCGAAGTGGGTTGAAGCTACAGTACTACCATCCAACGATGCTAAGGTGGTCCTCAAATTACTATAGAAAAATATTTTCATGAGATTTGGTACGCCAAGAGAAATAATCAGTGACGAAGGTAGTCACTTCTACAATAAGTCCTTCACAGCTCTTTTGGCACAGTATGGGGTCAACCACAAGGAAGCTACAACTTATCACCCTCAAACCAGTGGGCAGGCTGAGGTGTCAAACAGAGAAGTTAAGAAGATATTGGAGAAAGTAGTAAATCTGAGTCGGAAAGATTGGTCGCTTTGATTGGATGATGCATTATGGGCATACCGGATTGCGTACAAGACACCAATCAGGATGTCACCATATCAACTACTGTACAGAAAGGCATGTCACTTACCGATCGAGCTACAACATAAGGCTTATTGGGCGGTTCAAAAACTCAATTTGGATCAAGTAGCTGTAGGGGAAAAGAGACCATTTCAACTGAATGAGCTCGACGAATTTCGCCTTCACGCCTATGAGAACTCCAAATTATACAAAGAAAAAGTAAAAAGATGGCACGAACAGAAAATTATGCATCGAACATTCGAGCCGGGGTAATCAGTCCTTTTATTCAACTCGCGGCTGCGATTGTTCCCAGGAAAACTTAAGTCGAGATGGTCGGGACCATTCACTATGAAGCGGGTATTCTCTCATAGCGTAGTTGAACTCTACAGTCACAATCCATTAGATATGTTCAAAGTCAACGAACATCGTCTAAAGCATTATTGGGGTGGAGAAGCTAACACTGATGTGATCGCCATCATATTGGCCGACACTGATATGAACAAGAAGTAGTCAGGCTGAACGACTTAAAATCAAGCGCTAATTGGGAGGCGACCCAATCTTTAGTTTATTTCTCGTATTTTTCATTCATAGTCATACAATATAGTTTTCATTAAACTACTAGGTAGTAACATACAATAAAAGTCTCGTTAATCTCTCCATAATACATCATGTTATCAACAACTCACTAATTCTCATGTTTTATATCGTGTAGGATGGAAAAAGGATCATCAAGTGAGTTACATTGAAGCAAAAGTGAGAAAACAGGGGAATTTAACAAGAGGCATATTTACGTGGCGGCACCTTTTTCACTACAATCCCGTAGTGGTGGGTCTCAATTTTAACGGCATAGACACGGGGGCGCATTTTAAGCCTTACACACCCCACCGGGGCGGGGGTCCTCAATTCCAGATAACAGTAGCCATGCCCATGGGGGGCGAACCTTCTAACCTAGTACCCCGTAAGTGGGCTCTGAAATTCAACGGTGATCACGGCGGTTATGTAGCCTCTTCCCATGACCAATACCCCACTACCTCAATTAAATCTCCCATAACCACCACCCACTACAACCACTTCTACTTCCCACTAATTCATTAACTCCATTGATTCCCCCACCTCTTCACTCCACCAATAGAATTCATTCTACCACCTCTATATATTACCACATCTCCTATCACCATTTCTCACATAAATTGAAGTGGCCATTCTTAGAGGTTACTTGAGAGCTAGAGAGGATCAAATTGAAGAGTTTGGGGGAGAGCTAAGGCAAGTCAAGCAATAGAGAGAGACCATGGCTTCACAACCAACATCAAAACGCCAAAGGGGAGAGAGTTCAAGGCCATCTCAACCAACTCGAACCTTCGATCGTCAGAAGCGATATGATTACATGCTCACCAAAGCCCTTACACCAGAGCGGGGGTTGGCACCAGATCCTAGTGATGGGGAGATGATGCCTCAAATTTATCAAAAGGGGTGGACAAAATTCACCGAAGAGCCGGAACCCGCTGTGGTCAACATTGTCAAAGAATTCTATGCAAACGCTGAGGATAAAGCTCCATTCAATGCGTTTATAAGGGGTCGTTTGGTTCTGTTCAGTGTCGATGCAATCAACACCTATTATCAACTGCGGGTACCTCGCCACTACCAATTGATCCAGGCTATGATGTAATAATCATGGAGATGATAAAGCTGGGAACATCTTGGATCAAAGGTCGGAAGGGAGGCACATTGTTCCATAGCAAGGACCTCAGCCGGTATGGAAAAATATGGTATGCATTCCTATGTGTTAAACTGGTTCCGTCTCAACACACCTCGGATGTAACCAAAGAGAAGGCATTACCGTTGTACGCAATTCTGCAAGATTCCATTATCGACGTCGGGGGCCATTATCTGTTTCTCCATCCGCCGGTGTTTAAGTGGAAATTTTTTGGGCGGCTTGCCACACCCAGCACTCATATGTGGGTTGTGTCGTAATGCAGGGGTGAGATGGTCCGACAACGAGCCCACACAAATGCCGCTCGCGTTGCTTGGTTCTAGAATGATAGCGCAATATTCTGTATGGGCAGGAGGCAATTCACATCCGCGTAGTTTGGGATTTATTTTTCCGTCAGCTTCGGAAGACAAAATTGATGTTACAGAAGAATAAGAGGATGATGATGAAGCTATGGAAGATCAAGGGGTTGAGCAGGTACCATAAACCGAGGCAATATCCAGTCCTCAGTTCCTTGATTTCCAAAATCAAATGAATGAGCACAACAAAGCAGCACGTCGGGAAATGCGGCGATTAGCAATGAGGCAAGATCACATGTTTGATGCTATAAACGCATCTTTCACCGCACTCAACATAACCCTTCAAAGCTTCAACCCGGTGGCCCAATTTTCGTATCAGCAGCCCGTGCCAATGCCGCGGTTTCCATCGAGTGATTCAAACGAAGAAGAGAAACAACCACCTCTTCAGACTTAAGCGATAACAGGGAAGTCCTCACGTACTTATTTTGATTATTCATCCAATGAAGACATTATATTACTTAAGTTTGGGGGATTTAAATTTATGTTTGCATGCATATGTAGTACTTAGGTTTGCATTTTGGCATTTTAATTTCATTTCAATGTTGCATAGTAATTTAGGAAGTATTGCATGATAGCTTAGGTGCATACATAGTAGTTTAGGTTATTTTTGTCTTTGCATAGTTGTAGTTTTGTAAATAGTGCATTTTGCTATCTAAAAAAAATTAGTTAGTTAAATATTGTGTTTGCATAAGTCCAGCAATGTTGTAGTTCATATTATTTGTGGGCCAATGATGAGATTGATAATAAGTTAACCAATACAACATTCATGACTAGAACTTTGATGCAATTTCTGTTATGAATCAAATCTTGAGCTCGTTTGAAACTTGTATAGAAAAGGTTAGCACGCTTAATAACATCTTTGTTGACTGGTCAGATCAAATTGATATATAAATAGTCTCTAAAGAATAATGTTAGAGTAAATGAGAAAACGACAAGGATATAAAGTAAAGGCAAAAATTAGGCAAGAACCTAAGTTTGGGGGATGATATGTGGGGTATATAAGCTTTATCTAAAAAAAGAGAGTATATATATCGTGACTAGTCCTGTTTCGGGGCCTTTGTTACTTGAGCAAGTACGCCCGAGGGGATTGTCTTTACACCTAGCGCCCTAAGGTCTTTTATGGTCTGGGAGTCGTTGGTTGAAAGCTCGTTAAGGAGTAGCATTGTCAGCCTAATGGGAGGAGACATTGCATAGTCATGTATGTATATAGTTAAAAAAATGAATAAGACGGGAAAATAGCAAAAATCCCCCGTGAAAAAATAAATAAATATATATATAAATAAAGCATAAATCCCCTATGTGAATCCCTGAAAATAGTAATTCCGTAGTTCGAGTTGGAACTTGTCTATCTTTGGGAATTTTTAGTTTGCATTGTATGATTCCTTCTAAGAAATTGGTTATGTATTAAAATTTGAGTCCGTAACAGTTATCATAGATGTTGATCACACACGCACACTAGACCAGTGTTGATGGCTTGAGATTTGAGGATTAAGGTGGAATTGTAGATTGGTTTTAGCGATTGATATTGTATAGTAGCTTGTTTTCGCTGAGGCCGTTAAGATAATCTTGATTTTGCGATACCGATGGATTCAAAAGCATATAACTTAGATCATATTCATTTTATCTCATTGCATTGCATAGTATGTAGTTGTTTTGTGCTCGAGGACTAGCATGGTTTAAGTTTGGCGGATTTTGATAAGTGGATTTTATATACGCGAATCAGTGTCCATTTCATGCTTATTTGTTACTAATTTCATGTGTTTATGTTCATTTTTACTTTTTTTATGTTATTTCATGTGTAGGATGGTTTTTGTGGCATTTACAGTATATTCGGAGTCAATAGGGATGATTTGGAGTCAATTGGAGCAAAACTGGAAGAGGCCATGAAGTTCAAAGAAAGATTTTAGTTAGAATAGATGCCTGTATGAGCATGTTTGTATAGTATACCCGTAGGGGTGGGGTCTTCATCAGGACTTAGCAGAAAGGTAGCCCGCCGGGGCGGGCCTATTTAGCATTTTGCATTTTCGTAGAAGTGGGATGTCGATATTCTTTGAAATTTCATTTAGGTTGAAACTCTTGTTGGACATGGTTTCTAGCATATTGGATTGTACACGGACTCTACTTGATGAAGAATTTTGGCTGGGACTTGTTTTTTTAACAACTATTACTCAATTAATAACAAATTCAACAACGCACAAGGCACATTATGAAAATTAATCTCAATTTTTCTTAGCAAGCATTGGAGGAGTATTTTGTGGAGATTTTTAAGACTACTGCAATTTTAGGCTACGTGAAGGGTGTTTTTCAATATTCTTCTTCTTAGGCTATTATTTGTAATTGAAAGAATGGTTTCTATGATTTATTCAGTGTTTATTTCGTTTATGATGAACTAATTCACTTTTTAGGCTTATAATGGATCTTTGAGTGAATCGATGGTTTTGTAACTTTGAATTCCAATTTAATAATCTATTTCCAGTTTATCTATATTGATTTGAACTTGAATTTATGAATTGCCATATCAAAAATTCTTTGTGGATTTGTATGGAATCGAGAGAGGATATTCAAATCTAGACCTAGTTAATATAACATGTGTTCATGAATTTTGTTAATAACAGAATCTTGATGAATGTTAAGGTAGAGATATGCTTGACATCGCATGTAATCAGATAGAGAACTTAATCTTAAACCTTCTTTAATTGTAATTCATATAGAGATATAGTGAGTTAGTTAATTAAGGTGTTTAACTTGTTTCTATCTTAATCGTGGATTTAAGTTAATACGATATTAGTGCATTGAGAGGTGGCTAATACTACATTCGTGTTCTTGATTAATAAACTGGGATAGTGAATTGAATTGGAATAAAGGTGTTAAAATCAGAGTGAAGCTTAAGGTGAAATCATAAGTCTAATTCTCCATTAATTGTTTAAAATTTCAGATTTTGATATTTGTGATTGTTTTGTGGTAGTTGGTTATTCTTTAATTTAGAATTTTTAATTATAATCATTGATTTGAATAATTTAATAAAATTAGGATTAATAGGAAATTGGTAATTGTAAGTTAAGATTTTTGCTAGTTGTTCTCCATGGGAACGATACTCTACTCATCACTTTATTACTTGTTGACCACGTATACTTGTGTGTTGTGTGTATATAGATTTTACCAAACACTAGTGATTATAAGGATCCCATTTCAAATGTATATAGCCTTGTGTGTGTACAACAAACTATATTTAAATAAATAGGTAGACAACTCTTTTCAATTATATCAACTATGTAACTCCTTGTATTTTGCCTCTTAAATCATAATGGTCAAGTGTGTGCACATCCGAACTAAAATGATTTAACTTAAGTCAGACCCAACATTTTCATATAAGTGAAGAGAAAACTACAGACCTTGTGTGTGCACAACAAAGCAGTAATGTTCAATTCCTTATAAACATCATATGTAATAAAAATCAGGAAATTTATTAACAATAGAAATATCATTCAAATCTGACGTATTTTTATTTAAATCCGTGACATGGGCTAAGAAAGCTTGACATCCATTTTTTATTAAACGAATAGCTCTATGGCTTGATATGACAGTGATTGACTTTAGTGGTTTGGTTGCTTGAATTCGCATAATAGGTTGGTTAAGAATATGAAAGCTAACAACCTTACAAAAACAATCGATTTTAGCATGATGATTAGTTAACCAATCAATCCCTAAATCACATCAAATGCAAGTATTTTCAAAGAGATAAGATCGACAGGTAACGTGTAGTTACCGATTTAAATCAAACGAGACTTATAAACAGTGGATGTAATGAAGGTTTCTCCCAACGGAGTTTCAACATATAAGTCAAAGTCTAATTTCTCCAGAGTCAAATTTAAATGTTGAGCGCAAGTAGGAGAAATAAAAGAATGGGTAGAACCGGTATCAAATAAGGTATATACTTCGCTAGATTTTATGATTAGCTTAACCGTGATCACCTCGTTTGGATTCCTTGCTTTTTGGGAGGTTACGACAAACGCTCTCCCTTGAACTACTGGGTTTTTGTCTTTGTCTCGACTGACCTTTGATTCCTCTGTCCAAATTTGGACTTAACTTCAGTGCATGACAAAATTGGGCTAGGTGACCTTCTCTTCCATAATTGTAACATGCTTTGGACTGCTACATATAGTTTGGACTGATGTGTCCCTCCCCTCCGTATTTGTAACATATGACCGACGGTCATTCTCATTCCTTAACAACAGGGGCTGGTGCTGACGTTTTTCCATCATTATTGAATTTCCTCTTCTTGAAATTTCCACTTCTATTATCTTGGCCATGATTACCACTGAAGTGGTTACCATTTATGGCATGTTGATTCCCTCCACGTTTGTTGTCACCGCTTTGATGACTGCTACCACTGATATTATCGATTTGCTGGCTCCTCTATCTTGGCTGGGTTGACTCATTATCGCGCTCCAATAACTAAGCCCTATTTACAACATCTGAATACAAACAAAGTTTATGAGAAATTAGGTATTGACGTATCTCAGGTTTCAAACCTCTTAGAAACATCCTTCATGTGCGCAAACCGGGACAACTCGACAAACTTACCTTCGTACTGTGACATGGTCATATTGTTTTGCTCCATCTTGATAAACCCTACCTCATTCATGTAATGAATAATTTCAAGAAAGTACTTATCGTTGAACAATTCTTGGAACTTTTCCCAAGACATCTTCGGTGTGGCAGGTTGAGTACGCTTTACAGATTCCCACCAGTAATCTATCTCTCCTCGAAACATGAAGGTGGCAAAGGGAACCTTTTTCTCCTCGAAGCATCCCAAGACATCAAATATTTTGGTGATTTGCTTTATCCATGTGTCCGCCTTAAGTGGTTTTGGCTCTCCCAAAAACTCTGGTGGTCCTAGCTCCTTGAACTGTTTAGCAGTGACCGTCCGAGGGTTGCCAGTGTTTCCACCTCCATTTTGAACATGAGTCATTCTTGCCTGATGTTCCATGAATTGCATAAAGCCTTTGAACATCCCATCGTTCATCATTTGGTCAGCGTTGTTATTTTCCTGAGGATTATTACCATCCTGATGCACATTATCCTAGGTATTGATTGTGACACCCCCAAAATAGGTATACATCACCCATTCTGAGTCGCCAAATACATGGTATAGAAACGACTACAACATACCTATTACAATTGTCGTGCAAAATACGACAACACACATGCTGTGAGTTTAAATACAAATATTGTCTTCTAGACAATATCCACACTCAAATAAGTTCTCATTATATTTATTGATACATTATTTTAGAAAAATAGTGAAGACTGCTAAAACAACTGTCTAGGACCATCACTCTTTACCTTGACTGGTTCCTGTTACATTCTCACCTCCTGAGAAGAAAAATGGAACAAAACTGAAAAGGGTGGGCTCAACTAGCCCAGTAAAGAATATTATGACTAAGATAAAGAACAACAATTTATCGTTAGCCTTCAACAAATCTGATAAAATATAATGGACAACTAGTTTTAGATCAATATTCGCAGCGGAACTAATAATTTATTGTAAGAGTTAAGTAGAGAATGAAATCTACTATCATCTATGAATTTAAAAGTCCATCATCAATATTTTATCCCTGTAATATCAATCAATATACATCTTGCATCAATATTCATATTTGCACTACGGGCCAAAGATATTTATTTGTATCACCAGCTGGTCATGTTCATCTCAACACCTGTTCATCTTTACACTACAGGCCAAAGATATTCATTAGATAATCATTCATATTTGCATTACAGGCCAAAGATATTTGTAAAATCCCAAATTTTATGAATACAGATTTAATTTTCTCGAAATATTTTTTTAAATATTATGGTGTGGATTTGAGATAATGTTATAGTTGTGGGTTATATTTATAAATTTTGCAAAGTAAGCAAGTTGTTATATAATATTCGATTGGTCGGAGAATATTCTTTTTGTCGTGGAATATCCTTACGACGGTACAATCATTAGTGGACCCCACAACGGAATTATTGTCGAATTGAGAAAATGACAAAAATATTTTTATAAAAATAACGACAGAAGTTTTACCGTTAAAACTGTTGAACTACTCGGTAGTAAAAGTACAGTAATACACGTGGTTGCATAGTAGCACATAGTATTGATTATTGATGCTTACGTGAGAAGTCACTCAGTTTTGTTCAATTATTGCTACAGTAATTGTTGCATAGTATCTCACGTTATTTGATTCAATTATTATCGATATTTTATATATTATTAAATCAATAATTGAGACAACGAAGTTATTAATATTATTATTTGCAATATTAATGATGTCTAGAAGTTCTGTCAAGGAGAGGTTTGGTCACCTAATTGCGCTCCAATAGGGAGAAATCCTTATTGAAAAGCCCCCTCTTTCCTGGAAACGACCTGGTCGATTAATAGTGTAAATTATAATAATGATGATGAATTTTGTTTTATTATTATTATAAATATAATAAATTAGAAAACTTTTTATATAAAACAAAATACTTTTTATAAAGTTTTGTTTTATTTGATTATAAATAGAATATAATATATTTTATTATGCATAGTGTTTGCACAGTGCCTGCATAGTGTTTGCATAGTAAAATCTTTTTATATAAAACAGAATACTTTTATAAAGTTATTTGTTTTATTAGATTATAAATAGAATATATTATATTTATTATGCATAGTGTTTGCATAGTAAAATCTTTTTATATAAAACAGAATACTTTTCTAAAGTTATTTGTTTTATTAGATTGTAAATAGAATATATTATATTTTATTATGCACAGTATTTGCATAGTAAAATCTTTTTATATAAAACAGAATACTTTTATGAAGTTATTTGTTTTATTAGATTTTAAAAATAATATATATATATATATATAAATAGAATATATTATATTTTATTGCATAGTATCCTTTCTATTCTCCTATAAATAGAATGCTTAGTTAGAATTGAAAATCACACCAGAAGTTCAGAGAATTCTTCTTCTATAATCTTGAGCGTATTTCTTTAGAGTTTAAGAAAGCTTTGAGCGTAGAAAACAATATAAGTTTTCTTCAAGTATATCCTCGCCCTACCCGTCGGAGTGCTCTTCTTTATAAGGTAAGGGGTATTATTCTTTCGTATTCATGAAGAGAGTTATTTTCTTTCAATACTCGTAAGGGTTGTTATTCCATTCTTTATTATTATGTTGGAATAACCTGTATATGCGAAGTACCGCATACATGGTGAAATTCTTCTGTTATTCCATTCTTTATTATTCTGTTGGAATAACCTATCTGTGCGGTCTATCGCATGCCTGGTGAATTCTGTTGTTATTCCATTCTTTATTATTCTGTTGGAACATCTTATCTGTGCGGTTTACGCATAACCTAGTTCCATTCTTTATTATTCTGTTCGAAAATTCTGTCTGTGCGGTTTACGTATAACATGGTTCCATTCTTTATTATTCTGTTGGAATATCCCGTCTGTGCGGTTAACGCATGACCTGGTTCCATTCTTTATTATTATGTTAAAATAACCTGTATATGCGAAGTACCGCATACATGGTGAAATTCTTCTGTTATTCCATTCTTTATTATTCTATTGGAATAACTTCTGCATCTGGATCTATTGCATGCCTGGTGAATTTTGTTGTTATTCTATTCTTTATTATTCTGTTGGAATATCTTGTATGTGCGGATTACGCATGACCTGCTTCCATCCTTTATTATTTTGTTGGAATATCCTATCTATGCGTATTACATGCATTGAATTCAGTTCCATTATTTATTATTACATTGGAATAACTTGTGCATGCGATCTATCGCATGCACGGTGAATTCTTTCGTTATTCCATTCTTTATTATTTTGTTGGAATAACCTGTCTATGTGGATTACCACATGCATGGTGAATGATCCTTCGTATTCATTCTTTATTAAATTGTGGAAATGTTCTGTTTACGTGGATTACCGCATAGCGGGTGAAAATCCATTTGCAGTTTCGTAATTTTTCCGACCCTCAAAAATTCTGGAAAATTTGAAATGATAATTTGATGAGTTTTCTATATTGTGTCCAAAAATGGCGATTTTTGAATGTATAGATTAAGAGTTATGAATTTTATGGGAAAAGACTATTTTAAAAGTAAACCCTTATAACTCCTTGTGGTTAACTCCAAAATTCGTGAAATTTTTATTGTGAGTACATGTATATAACAGAAGTATACTATGCAAATTTTGGAAATTTTGGACAAAAGTACAGTTTATAAAAAATGTCTAAATATTCGGCAGTTTTGGCCATATGAAAAATAGTAAATGCATTTTTAAAATTTTGAGAAAAATATATGTTTAATATGAGACTATATTCTGCTAAATCCCAGAAAAGAAATATTTTTGGGACTGATTTGGTATTTTTCATGAAAATAAACTAGTTATGAGTAAATAAATTAAATATGTTATGTGAAGTAACAAAATTGGAAAATAAGATTTTATGGCTTGGAAATCCTATATAAGGTATATGCAGATTTGTGATGAGAGTTTTGGTTATTGATGATGAAATCTTATGAGTTTGGCAATTTAGGACGATTAAATGCATTAATTAGTAAAGTATAAACAATTAAAATAAATTGTTTATAAGTTTAAGAAATGATTAAAATATTGTTATAATATTAATGATATTAATTATGAGATTATTAAGTGATTGATAATATTTGGTTATTATTGAACGCTGGATAAATTATATTATAAATGTTTAATATTTATCCTTTATCTCATTTGATTGATTCTTTATATCATTGTCATTATCCTTATGCTTATATTATGATGAAAGTCATTTGTGGCCTGTAGTGCATAGATGGACTTGGTATGATTATGATCAGGGATTATTCGGTATAACCATGACTGTAATGTTTCAAATGATGTGGTAAAAGTCCTCATTGGCCGGTAGTGCATTGATGGACAGTTTTTGTTATGATTATGACCATGGATTCTCTTCGGCCAAGGGTTCAAAGATGAATTATTTTATGGCATGATCATAACTGTTGATAAAAAACACGATTATCTTTGGCCCGTAGTGCATAGATAATTTGTGGTCGTGATACTAATGAATATCCTTGGCCTGTAGTGCAGGGATGATTCGATGATGTGGATTAATTATTGAGCTCAGTCTCAGCAATGAAATATTAATTCATGGATATGATAATAATGAATATCCTTGGCTTATAGTGCATGGATAATTCATGGATGTGATATTAACGAATATCCTTGGCCGTAGTGCAAGGGTGATTCGATAATGTGGATTATTTTTTAAGCTGAGTCTCAGCGATAAAATATTGATAATAAACTTTTAAATTAGAAGAAGATAGTAGATATCATGCTCTACTTGACTCTTAAAAAATCTGAGTTGTATGTCTTTGGCTTTGTAGTGCAAAGATGAAATGATAATGAATATCTTTCGGCACAGTTGTAGTAAAAAAGATGAATTTATTAAGTATGATTATAAACATGAACTGTGATTTGGTATAACCATGATCTTTGATGTTTCAGGTAAAGATAGGTGATGAAAATTATCTTCATCCTGGGTGCGAAGAGGAATTTAGAATCACAATTATGATTATGAGTTATTCATATGATTGTGGAAAGGAACTGTTGATTGATGTTACAGGGATAAAACATTGTTGGTGGACTTTTAACATGAATAAGATAATAGACTTTATGGTCTATTTGACTCTTCTAATGGATTGCTCGTTCCGCTGCAACTATGGTTGAAAAGTTTTATCATCTACCATATGTTCTAAATCTCTGATTTATTACTGACGAAGGCTATTGATAATTTAATTATATTTAGTCACGATATTCTTTACTGGGCTATTTGTGCTAACCCTTTTTCTTCACAATTCCTTTCAGGTAATAAGAGTGTAGCTGGGTCGAGCGGGGATAATAGGGGAATAGAACGGTGGTCTATAGCTGTGGGAGAAATAGTATGGAAATAATTTTATTGAGAACTTTAGATAAGTGTGTCGTATTATATACGCCATTTGATATTTAATTTTGGTGAACCGAATAGGGTGAGGTGAACCCAACTTTGGAATGGTGTTTTGCCACTATCATACAAGATGTCTAATGACATACAACCTCGTGTTATCATAAAACAGGATTGTGCACATCCACTTGCTGAGTATATTTACGAGCACTACCTATATAATCTTGGAGTTTGGTTAAAATATAGTTCTCAATTGCAGACAGTTGAGATAGTTATATATCAAGAGAAGACTCACCATTGGAAGGAACATGATAGTAATCTTCTCGTTTTTCTTTGGCGTCTATTGGGTCAACCAAGGGTAATTCTGTGGACATATGATATCTATCATAACCTAGACGCATATCCTCCCATGTACAAAGGTTTTCTTGAGCACTTCCCAAAGATTTTAATTTCTAAAACAGTTAATAATTGTACCTTTATGTAAGGTGCAATTGTGACATGAGTCAGAGTTGATATATATATTTGTATTGAAACTCACAGTATATATGTCGTCGTATTTTGCACGATAGTTGTATAAATGAAGTTGTCAGTAGTGTATTTTCTGGCGACTCAAGATGGGTGATGTATACCTATTTTGGGGGCGTCACAATATTCATCAAGTATCACCATTAAAGACCAAGGATGATGAAAAACATTTTAGAGAACGAATCCAGTTAGACAAAAGGACAAATATTAGAGATTCGTACTTTAGATAATTCAAGTTTAAAAATACTCCATAATAAACCATAATGGAGTGAAGATCAAAACATGGATTAAATTTCAAGAATAAGGGTCACAATAGATAACTTGGAAGAAAAAAAATATATTTTTTTCTTTTGTGAACAGTACCCGTGAGAGTACCCATGAACATGACCCGTGAACAGTAACTGTGAACAGTACCCGTCATTAAAAGTTCCAAATTTGATTAAAAAGTTCAGACCAATATTCTTATAAAATGATATTAGATAAAGCAAAATTTCTAATCATTTTAGGAATTATAGAAGCAATACTTACCATAGTAAGTTCAAATTTAGGAATACGAGATGAAATAATATTTCTTACGTAATATGGAGTATGAAAGAAAATAATATTTCTCACGAGTATTGCAATAAAATAATATCCTTTAACTTCGTAGAACTAGATTTGACTGGAATATCGGATATTATTATGAAAAAATCTTGCAGAAAAACTACACTCAAAGTATCCTTGAACTCAAGAAAAATACTCACAATACTATAGAATAAGAATTTCTGAATTTAGAAATGGTGTGATGAGGAAGGAGGGGTTACCCCCTATTTATAACAACGGAAGGAGAAAAGTTAAACAGAGTTGCCTAACTTTTCTTTCTCTTCACGCCTAACTTCTCTGCCTAATTTTTCTCTCATTTCAATGGTTGGGGCCACACTATAACTTTGCAGACAATTCAATTCCTAACTTCCTAACTCTTATTGGTTGAGGGCCCATGATATAGGAAATATGTAAATAGTTTTCAGGAGAAAAAAATGAAATCAGTACATGGTTTTGAAAAGGAGGAAATGTAATACACCGGTTTTTGAAAAAAAACAAGGAGATCAAAGTCAAGCTTCTCACCCCTTTAACATATTCACGTGTTTATATATATATATATATATATATATATATATATATATATATATATATTATAATAATATTATTTAAACAATTATAATATATTATAATAATATATATGAATGAATATTCTATCGGAGAAATAATTGTAATTCCACACAAAATATGTCAAACTTTTAACAATTATTTCGTACTAAAATTCCATCATTTATATCCACATAAAAATAAATATATCCATCATTTATATCCACAAAAAATAAATATTTTCTTATCATATAAATCAATAAATACAAATAATATTACAGAATCACAATAATGACAACTAGGTCGTTCCCAGAAAAGAGGGGGCTTGTCGATAAGGATTTCTCCTTACTGGCGCGCAATTAGGTGACCAACCCTCTCCTTGACAGAGCTTTCTAGACATTGCCAATAATGTTATCTAATAATATTATTCAAATAATATGAATTATTGATCTGTTAATAGGAAATACTGTGCAGTGACAATTATTGAAACAACAATAATATAAAATATTAACGCAGCAATTATTGAATCAATAAAATAAAATATTGAATAGTAATTACTGTAACAATTATTAAGTAGTGCCTTTTTACGTAAGAATCAATAATTCAAAAATCTTTGTGCAATACCAGTAATCTTTCTTTGCAACCACGTGTACATCGTATTTTAACCACCGGTATTCCAACGGTGTTAATTCAGTAATAACTACGCAGATTATTTATAAAAACTCAAACTTGTCATTTTCTTTATCCAACAGTTATTCCGTTATGGGGCCCACAAATGGCTGCGCCGTCGTACGAATATTCCCCGACAATAAGAATATTCCACGACCAAACGAATATTCCTCGATAACAATGAATATTTTATAACCACTTGCTTATTTTGCAAAATTTACATATTTCACCCATAACCAAAGCATTATATCAAATTATCACCTTATTATTTCAAGATAATAAATAGAGAAAATTCAATTTTATTTATAATAAGTTGGGTTCTTACAACCTCCCTCCTTATGAAATTTTATCCTCGAAATTGACGTACGTACCTGGTGTTTCGAAAAGGTGAGGGTACCTCGCTTTTATTTCTGATTCCAACTCCCAGGTCATTTCTTCAATAGCATGGTTCCTCCACAAAACCTTGACTTGTGGTATAACCTTTGTTCGTAGGACATGGTCTTTCCTATCAAATATCTTGACAGGTACCTCCTCGTACGTTAAATCTTCGGCTATCTCGTCTGGTTCTAACGCAATAATGTGGTTTGGGTCTTTCACATACTTACGAAGCATAGATATATGAAAAACATTATGAACACGAGACATGCTTGGAGGTAATGCAAGTCTATAGACCACATTTCCTATTCGGTCAAGAATCTAAAATGGACCAACAAATCGTGGATTGAGCTTTCCTCTCTTCCCGAATCTTGTAACTCCCTTCCATGGAGAAATACGTAACATTACATGATCTCCAATATTAAATTCCATGTCCTTTCGATGAAGATCAGCATAACTCTTTTGTCGATCTTCTGAGGTCTTTATACATTGTCGGATCATTTGAATCTTTTCCATAGTCATGCGTACTAATTTTTGTCAAAACAACGTTGTTTGACCCACTTCGTCCCAACATACTAGAGAGTGACACTTTCGTCCATACAAGGCTTCAAATGGAGCCATACCTATACCTGCCTGATAACTGTTGTTGTAGGAGAATTCCACCAATGGCAAGTACTTATCCCAACTTCCTTTGAAATCTAGGACACAAAGTCTTAATAGATCTTCAAGGGTTTGAATAGTCCTTTCTGATTGCCCGTCCGTTTGAGGATGATATGTCGAACTGAATCGTAAATCCGTGTCCATAGCTTTTTGTAAGCTAACCCAAAATCGTGAAGTGAATCTTGGGTCGCGATCCGAAACTATGGATACTGGCATGCCATGCAATCTCACAATCTCATTTACGTACATACGAGCAAGACGTTCAAGGGAATAAGTCTCACGTATAGGCAAGAAATGAACAGACTTTGTTAATCTATCAACAATAACCCAAATCGCATCTATACCTTGAGAAACTTTGGGAAGACTTGTAACAAAATCTATAGTAATGTGTTCCCATTTTCATTTTGGAATCTCAAGTGGTTGTAATGGACCCTTTGGCACTTGATGCTCCGCCTTTACACATTGACAAGTTAAACACCTCGAGATAAACTCCGCGATCTCTCTCTTCATATTACTCCACCAAAATGTTTGTCGAAGATCATGATACATTTTGGTACTCCCAGGATGTATTGCAAATGGTGTGTTGTGTGCCTCCATCATGATTCTATGCTTCAAGTCAGAATCATTAGGAACGCAAAGTCTAGAGTTGACTCGAAGTATTCCTTCTTCATCAATTCTTACTTCCAAAATAACACCTTCTTGCACTTTCTTCTTCATACTCAATAGTTTCATGTATGTAGTTTGAGCAGCTTTAACTTTATCAATTAAAGCCGATTCTACTCGTATATTTGCCATCATCGCGTGGGTCCCTGGAGTCTTTAACTCTATCTCCATCCTTTTTAAGTTGTACAAAATGGGTCTTTGTGTTAAAAACATTGCACTCGTACCCGCATACGATTTTCTACTTAATGCATAAGCTACAACGTTTGCTTTTCCAGGATGATATTGAATGCTATGGTCGTAATCTTTCAACAACTCGAGCCAATGTCGTTGTCGCATGTTAAGTTCCTTTTGGGTCAAGAAATATTTGAGGCTTTTATGATCCGTATAAATCTCCACATTCTCCCCATACAGGTAGTGTCTCTAGATTTTCAACGCAAAAACGACTATTGCCAACTCCAGATCATGAGTAGATAATTCCTCTCATATTCTTTGAATTGTCGCGAGGCATAGGCTATGACTTTCCCTTGTTGCATGAGAACACATCCTAACCCTTCGCCTGAAGCATGACTGTAGATAATAAATCCATCCGAACCAGATGGTATTGTTAGAACAGGTGCCGAAATGAGTCTCCTCTTGAGCTCTTGGAAACTCTTCTCGCATTCTTCGCTCCATACAAATTTTGTATCTTTCTGAGTCAGCTGAGTTAACGGAGTAGCAATTCGAGAAAATCCTTCCACGAATCTCCGATAATAACTAGCTAAGCCCAAAAAGCTACGCACTTCGGTCACCTACTTCGGTTGCTCCCAACTTTGTATTGCTTTAATCTTCGTCGGGTCAACAGATACTCCATGTTTTGACACTACGTGCCCAAGGAATCCTACTTCCTTAAGCCAGAACTCGCATTTCTTCAGCTTGGCATATAGCTTGTTGTCACGAAGTCTTTGAAGTACCAGCTTCAAATCGTGCTCATGATCTTCACGGATTTTGGAATAGATGAGGATGTCATCAATAAAGAAAACAATGAACTGATCCAAATATTCCTTGAATACATGGTTCATCATATCCATGAAAGCAGTAGGAGCATTAGTCAATCCAAAAGACATGACTAAGAATTCATAATGCCCGTACCGAGTTCTGAAGGCAGTCTTTGTAATATCATCAGTTTTAATCTTCAGCTGATGATATCCAGAACAAAGATCGATCTTTGAAAAGAATTGTGCTCCTTGCAACTGGTCGAACATGTCATCAATACGAGGTAGGGGATATCTATTCTTGATGGTGACATGGTTCAATTCCCGGTAGTCAATACAAAGTCATATACTCCCGTCTTTCTTCTTTACAAATAAAACAGGAGCACCCCAAGGAGATGTACTAGGACGAATGAAACCGATGTCTAACAATTCCTATAGTTGGACTTTAAACTCCAGAAGTTCAATAGGAGCCATTCAATATGGGGTTTTAGAAATGGGCTTTGTACCCGGTTCAAGATCAATAAAAATTTAACTTCACGTTCTGGGGGTAGACCAGGAAGTTCTTCAGGAAATACGTCAGGAAATTCACTTACAACAGAAATATTATTCTAATCTGATGTGTTTTTGTTCAAGTCCATAATATGGGCTAAGAAAGCTTGACATCTATTTTTCAATAAACGAATAACTTTATGGCTTGATATGACAGTGACTGATTTTAGTGGTTTAGTTGCTTGAATTTGTATAATAGGCTGGTTAGGAATATGAAAAGTAATAACCTTACTAAAACAATCAATTTTGGCATGATGAGTGGTTAACCAATCAATCCCTAAAATCACATCAAATGCAAGTATCTTTAAAGAGATAAGATAAACAGGTAATGTGATTGTGCCAACTTGGATCAAGCAAGATTTATAAACAGTGGATGTGATAAAGGTTTCTCCTAACGGAGTCTCCACAGATAAGTCAAAGTCTAATTTCTCCAGAGTCGAGTTTAAATGTTGAGCACAAGCAGGCGAGATAAAAGAATGGGTAGAACCGGTATCTAGTAAGGTATAAACTTCGCAAGAATTCAAGATTAGCTTACCCATGATGACCTCATTCGGGTTTCTCGCGTTTTGGCTAGTCACAACAAACGCCCTCCCTTGAACCACCGACTTTGGTTTATCCGTATTCGTCTTTGGTGCCGCCGTCCCAGTTGGACTTGATTTTGCTACCAGACAAAATTGGGCTATATGATCGTCTTCTCCACAATTGAAACACACCTTGGAAGGCTGTGAACAGTTTGGACTTATGTGTCCCTCCACTCCGTATTTGTAGCATCTAACTGGCGGTCGTTCTCCTCCCCTAGAATTTGATGTTGGTGTTGGTGCTGATGTCTTCCCGTCATTGTTGAATTTCCTCTTTTTGAAATTTCCACTTGGTTCACCTCTCCTATTATCATGGCCACGATGAACACCCGAGTGGTTACCGCTTTTGTCCGTATTTTTCCCTCCTCGTTGATTATCATCACTCCGATGACTGCTGTCACCGGTATGATCCTGGTTATGGTCCCTTAGTTGAACATACTCATTATCTCACTTTAATAATTGAGGTCTGATGATAACATATGAATACAGAGAAAATTTGTGAGAGATAAGGTATTGACGAATCTCAGGTTTTAGACCTCTCAGAAACATCCGTGTCATACGTTCCTCATTCTCTACCAAATGAGGTGCAAACCTGGATAACTCTGCGAACTTCGCCTCGTACTGGGACACCATCATGTTGTTCTGTTCCAATCTAATAAACTCTACCTTCTTTATATGACGAATACTTTCAAGAAAGTACTTGTCATTGAACAGTTTCTGAAATCTTTCCCAAGACATGTTGAGTGTGGTTGGCTGGGTACGCTTCACAGATTCCCACCAGTAATCTGCCTCACCACCGAATATAAAGGTGGCTAATGGAACCTTTTGTTCTTCCGTGCATCCCAAGACATCAAATATCTTGGTAATTTTCTTGACCCATGTTTCTGCCTTAATCGGATCCGGCTTTCTCCAGAAATCTGGCGGTCCCAACTCCTTGAACTATTTGGCTGTGACAAACCGCGTGTTGCTATCATTTACACCCGTATTTTGTACACGAGTCTCCCTCGTCTGATTTTGTATGAATTACAAAAAGCTTCTAAACATTCCACCATTCATCGTTTGCTCGGTAGTGTTGTTTACAGGAAGAATATTGCCTTCCTGTTGAACGTTCTCCTGGTTGGTGATTGAAGGTTGTTCCACGGTCTCATAAACTCCATTGTTAACATTCTCAGCTACCATTCTTAAAACTGTCACAAAACAAGGGTTAATTTAAACAAATTATCATATAACATAATATCCCTATATTATGACCGACCAACAAATAAGCTTAGGTATGACACACTAGCGAAGGATTTATTCGTCTCTCCCCTCCTAGTTCTATTCCCCGATCTTCGCCAGAGACCATATCCCTAAGCTCTGATAGCAACTATGACGCCCCCAAAATAGGTATACATCACCCATTCTGAGTCACCAAATACATGGTACAGAAACAACTACAACATCACTATTACAATTGTCGTGCAAATACGACAACACACATGCTGTGACTTTAAATACAAATATTGTCTTCTAGACAATATCCACACTCAAATAAGTCCTCATTACATTTATTGATACACTATTTTACAAAAATAGTGAGGACTGCTAAAACAACTGTCTAGGACCATCACTCTTTACCCCGATTGGTTCCTGCTACATTCTCACCTCCTAGGAAGAAAAATGGAACAAAAAGGAAAAGGGTGAGCTCAACTAGCCCAGTAAAGAATATTATGACTAAGATAAACAACAAAAATTTATCGTTAGCCTTCAACAAATCAGATAAAATATAATGGGCAACCAGTTTTAGATTAATATTCGCAGCGAAAATAATAATTCATTAGAAAAGTTAAGTAGAGAATGAAATCTACTATCATCTATGAATTTAAAAGTCCATCATCAATATTTTATCCCTATAACATCAATCAATATACATCTTGCATCAAATGTTCATCTTTGCACTACAGACCAATGATATTCATTTGTATCACCAGTTGGTCATGTTTATCTCAACACCTATTCATCTTTGCACTATGGGCCAACACTATTCATCAGGTAATCATTCATCTTTGCACTACAGGCCAAAGATATTCATCAAGTATCACCATTAAAGACTGAGGATGATGAAAAACATTTTAGAGAACAAATCCAATGAGACAAAAGGACAAAGATTAGAGATTCGTACTTTAGATAATTCCAGTTTAAAAATACTCCATAATAAACCATAATGGAGTGAAGATCAAAACATGGATTCAATTTCAAGAATAAGGGTCACAATAGATAACTTGGAAGAATTATTTTTTTCTTTTGTGAACAGTACCCTTGAACAGTACCCATGAACAGTACCCCTGAACAGTAACTGTGAACAGTAACTGTGAACAGTACCCATCATGAAAAGTTCTAAATTTGATTAAAAAGTTCAGACCAATATTCCTATAAAATGATATTAGGTGAAGCGAAATTTCTAATCATTTAAGGAATTATAGAAGCAATACTTACAATAGTAAGTTCAAATTTAGGAATACGAGATGAAATAATATTGCTTACGTAATATGGAGTATGAAAGAAAATAATATTTCTCACGAGTATATTGCAACAAAATAATATCCTTTACCTTCGTAGAACTGGCTTTGACTGGAATATCGGATATTATTTTGAGAAAATATTTGAGAAAAACTACACTCAAAGTATCCTTGTACTCAAGAAAAATACTCACAATACTATAGAATAAGAATTTTTGAATTTAGAAATGGTGTGATGAGGAAGTAGGGGTTACCCCCTATTTATAGCAACGGAAGGAGAAAAGTTAAGCAGAGTTGCCTAACTTTTCTTTCTCTTCACGCCTAACTTCTCTGCCTAATTTTTCTCTCATTTCAATGGTTGGGGCCACACTATAACTTTGCAGACAATTCAATTCCTAACTTCCTAACTCTTATTGGTTGAGGGCCCATGATATAGGAAATTTGTAAAGAGTTTGCAGGAGAAACAAATGAAATCAGTACATGGTTTTGAAAAGGAAGAAATGTAATACATCGGTTTTTGAAAAAAACAAGGAGATCAAAGCCAAGCTTCTCACCTCCTTAACATCTTCACGTGATTATATATATATTATAATATTATTTAAACAATTATAATATATTATAATAATATATACGAATGAATATTTTATCGGAGAAATAATTGTAATTCCACAAAAATATGTCAAACTTTCAACAATTATTTCGTACTAAAATTCCATCATTTATATCTACATACAAATAAATATATCCATCATTTATATCCACATAAAATAAATATTTTCTTATCATATAAATCAATAAATACATATAATATTACAGAATCACAATAATGACAACTAGGCCATTCCCGGGAAAGAGGGGGCTTGTCGATAAGGATTACTCCTTACTGGTGCGCAATTAGGTGACCAAACCTCTCATTGACAGAACTTTCTAGACATTGAAAATAATGCTATCTAATAATAATATTCAAATAATATGAATTATTGATCTGTTAATAGGAAATATTGTGCAGTGACAATTATTGAAACAACAATAATATAAAATATCAACGCAACAATTATTGAATCAATAAAATAAAATATTGAACATTAATTACTGTAACAATTATTGAGCAGTGCCTTCTTACGTAAGAATCAATAATTCAAAAATACTATGCAATACCATGTGCTACTGTGCAACCACGCATATTACTTTATTTTAACCACCGGGTATTCCAACAGTGTTAACGGTAACAACTACGTCGTTATTTATAAAAACTAAAACTTGTCGTTTTCTTCATCCGAAAGTTATTCCGTTATGGGGCCCACAATTGGTTGCGCCGGCATACGAATATTCCCCGACAATAAGAATATTCCACGACCAAACGAATATTCCCCGACAATAAGAATATTCCACGACCAAACGAATATTCCCCGACAATAATGAATATTTTATAACCACTTGCTTATTTTGCAAAATTTGCACATTTCACCCATAACCAAAGCATTATATCAAATTATCACCTTATTATTTCAAGATAATAAATAGAGAAAATTCAATTTTATTTATAATAAGTTGGGGTCTTACATTGATCGTTGGTGACTCAACGGTCTTGTTAGTTCCTAGGAGGCAACGACATATATCTAGAGGGGGGGGGGGGGGGGTAAATAGATAATTAAAACTTTTTCTTTTAACTTATTTAGGATGATGATAATCAAATTAACGGAATGAATGAGTATTTAATACGCATTCTGTTAGATATCTTGAGTTAATGAGAGTGAGGCAGTTATGACAGTTATAGCAGATACAGCAGTTATAGCAGTTATAATGAACACAACAATTTTAAGTGGTTTAGAACACTTAAAGCTCCTAATCCACTCTTCTACTCCTTAAGTAGGAAATCCACTAAGGATGTCTGTTACACTTCTTGAATCTTACAGATTCCTTCTAGACCAGCAGTCTAGGTACTTCTTAGTTCACTCTTGAACTCTTCAAGTCCAGTAGACTTGGTTTCTCATAGTTCACTTAGAACTCTTCAAGTCCTGCAGACTTGGTTCTCTTACTTCAGTTGATTGAAATGTTGTTTAGATCGTGATTGATGCTACTCAGTTGCTATTAAGCACTAGTTCCAAAGAACTGAGTAGCTGAGCAAGCTTTCCCTTTTTCTCAGATCGTAGAGTTGAGCGTTGAGTGTTCTTGTGCATTTTTTGTCAATGCTTGTCTTGTTTTCTCATCTGTCTTTGATCTGTATATATGTTATCTTGAAAGCTATCCGTTGAAGTCATCTGATGAGCCATTAAATGCGTTTGACATTTCTGAGCTTTGATGGAGACTTTTTTGCACATCTTCTGAATTGCACCCTGGCCCACTGACACAGCAGACTGCTTTCTAACCTAACACCTCAAAAGGTGTTTTCCTCTGCCCAATGGTCCTTTTCTAATCTTCTTGAATACGTCTCTTTTGATCAATACTAAGGATATCTTTTATACCGTTGGGACTGGTGAGAACTTCAACGTTCAAAACCCATTCCATATTTGTTATAGTCTATCTTCAAATGAATGATAGGGCTTGATGTTTCTGACACAAGGCAGATGACACTCTACTATCCATATCGTAGTGTCTTGCAATATTGATGCTTGCTCTTAAGAGAACACTACAATTTCTTGCAAGAATTTGCACACTACGATCTTTTCACACGACGATCATCACTTGCTCGTCTTGCAGACTCTGCGTTTTCAAAAGAACACTACGATCTCTAAGTTAGCTTCGCCAAACATCTGTACCACTCTACGATTTCCTGAAGAGGCCCTTCAAGGCAGATACACTACGATCATTTCAGCACTACGATCCTGCCTTAGATTCAACATTCTGTTGATCAGCCGGATAGACTACGATTCTCTTCAAAGCCTATCTATTTCTTTCTAGCCATAGATCAACCTAGCATATTTGATCTCTTTATCTATACAAGTGAACATTAAAGGCTAAGATCAACCTAACAATTTTGATCTATCACTAAGTCCTTGTACATATATTCCTCGAAGAACTTTACATATAATCATGAACATTTACTTTAAACATCAAATCATATTATGCATTCTTCCAATAATCTCCCCCTATTTGATGTTGACATAACCAAGGAGATTTTTTGTCATAATTATTAAATTTTATATACAGTTGCATTAAAGTAAATATGACTTAATATTTCAGTGAGCAGCTGAAATTTCTAGAGAATAAGCATGAATTTATTGATGTATGGAGACAGATATTACATTTAAGATTGACTACATCAATACAACTTGAAATCCAACTTATCTCTATTTCTTTGGCCTTTTGCTTCTTGGAGGATTTCCATATTCCTCAGCTCTCCTCTTTCTGCTTGCTTCATCTCTTCTGGCCAAATCTTCCAGCTCACTTGGGCTTAGTCTAGGATTGTGATCATGCCTATTCATGAATGCAGTATCTCTAATTGGCATTCTTAGGCCTGTTGTTGTCACCACATGAGAGCTGGCAGTTGTCCCTTGACTCCTTAATGGTTGAGCCATTAAAATTTCCTGCTAATCAGATCGTTGAGTCTGATGGCTGGATCGTGGAGTCTACTGAGTGATTTGCCTTGCAGGAGGGTTCCTCAAGGCTTGAGTTTGGAATTGTCCTCTGCCTCTGCCCTTGCCTCCCTGATCTCCTTTGCCTTTATTCTCCCCCTTTATGTCAGCATCAAGGGTTCGAATGTCTTCGGAGAGGCGAGTGTGAGCAATGTCTTCTCGATTTTCGGTGATCAGAGCTTCAGATCGAGCTTCCCGTTATTGAAGAGCGACCAGTATGTTGTCAGTCTGTTGACCTTTGTTGACGTAAAATTGTTAGAACTCTCTTACTACAGTTTACAGATTGAGGAAGCGCTCCATCATTAGTTTATTTTAGGCGTCCTGAGTGGACTGTAAAACAAGAACAACATCTCTATGTCTTTTGGCTGCTAGAAAATGAATGTCATCCCTTTCCTTTATGCTCTGAACCATTTCCTTGATGATTTCTTTCAGTGTTTTAGAAAGTTCAGAGCTTAGGGAGAGTGGAAGATTGTTTGCAACATTGATCATTGATGTTAATCTTAGCTGAATAAGAGTAGTATGATCTTCAAGACTTTCTTCGAGTTCCTTGACTACTTTCGCAGACATTGCTGACAGATCAGCCTTTGTGGACAACTCTGAAAGAATTTCATCCAATTGGGGAAATTTTGAGGAGGGAGGTGATGTACCTTTGAGTTTATCTTGCAAAGAGTAGAGTGCAAGATCAAGATTGAAGAATTCGTTGTTGGATGAGGAGGGAATATCTGAGGGAGGAGCCTGGGTTTGGATGTTTAATGTTGGTGGCTCTACGATTTGAGGTATAGACTCTACAATGGGGTTAGAATCAGTGATCGTAGAGATGATAGGTTGTGGGAGCATTAGGGAGTTGATCTTATTTGGTTCCTCGATTCATGTAATTTTGGGATTTCAAGAATCGGAAATTGATTCAGTGGATGAAGAATCACTTCCAACCATTGTGGGATTTCATAAAATTGATTGAATGAGACTGATGGCAAATGATTAACTCTGAAAAGAGTTGGGATAAATAGTACCTCAAGTTTGTTCTTTGAGGAGGAATTGTTGGTGATAAGCTTCTTGGTAAAATTGAATTTCCCTGGGAATCCATTGGCTAGTACTGAGATAGCAGGATATTCTTTGAAACTCCAAAACATGTGATCCCATGAGTTCAGAATTTGAGCTCGGTGGAAGGGCATCATAGGAAGATATGCAAAGAGTTGCTCATAGTTGGCTCTTCTGTGCCCATCAATGCCTACAACTATGATCTCAATCTTATCATCTTCTTCTCTGTTATCACTAGAGTATTCCATTATGTCAATGGCTTCATGATGTTCTTGCACTGGTTCTTCATTATCTCCTCCAAAAGTCTCTTTTTCTGCTATGGAGGTGTCATGATCCTCCCCCTTAGCTTGATCATCCTTTGGCAAGACATCTTCAAGCATCTCCCCCTCAGCAAGGGTATCTTCTATCATCAGATCTTTTGGTGTCTCCCCCTCAGCTGGTTCCTTTTCAGCAGATAGTTCTTTGTCTTCCCTCTTTAGAGCTTTCTCATTGACAAGAATATACTTCTTGACCAGTTTCCTTCTTGGCCTTTTAGGCTGTGCCACAGCCTCAGGACTTTCTTTAGTTTTGTCCTTCAGATCAGCCAAAATATTTGATGCATCTGCTTCCTTGTTTGGTCTGGGCTCTACGATCGGAAGAGACTCTACGATCGAAGAGACTGATGGCTTTTTGTTCTTGTGGCTGATCTTACTCATCTTCAGCAGTTGAGATATAGTTGCTCTATCTTCTTCTGCCTCAGCCTATTGTTCCTTTTTTCTTAGGATCCTTAGAGTCTCAATATCTGAGGACTCTACAGGCTTGTTGGTAGAGGATCCTTGAGGTTCTTTTGTACTTCTGGCTTTCAGTTTTCTTTCACCCTTGCTTTTTCTGACCAAAGCAATGGGTTCTTCCTTGCTAGCTTTTTCCTCTTCTTCCTCAGTTTCTCTTACAACAGACATATTTCCTGGCACTCTTGTTCCATTTATCTCACTAGTTCGACTACTGGATTCAGACATCATCTTCACATTTTCAGCTGGATTTCTTTTCCAGTTCTCAAATAACTGCTGGGTCATTCGGCGATTTGGATTTATGGCTTCTCCTTCATCATCCTCAATTAGGTCACCAAGAGCAGCTTGTAGCATAATGCTGATAAATAGTCCGTAGAGCATCTTCTGTGAGCTCTTTGTTTTCTTTGAGTTGATTAACCATTTTCCAATCCACTCAAGTAATAGAGCCCTATAGTTGAGTTGTATTTTGTAACATATGGAAGGTTTGAGTTGTACCTCATTCACAGAGTCATGACTTGAGCTCTTACAGCATATGCATTTTCCAACAATATTAGCTAGAAACTCATACCTCTGTGGAAATTCCTTCTTTTTGTATCCTTTGACAGAGGGTGATTTCTTGTGATGCATCTTTTTGAGACCCTTATGGAAGTCTATGCCATCTAAGGAAGGATACCCTTCGGATTTGAGGCCTAGGGCTAGATTGATATCTTCAGCCTTTAGCCTGATTTGGACGTTCCTCACTTTTGTCGTGATAGTGTTATTTTCAAATACTCCGTTATTGTAGAACTCTTTTACCAGCTTTGGGTAGATCAATGTGTCCGTAGCCAAGGCTTCACGAGACCGCTTTCTTCAAGAATGTGACAATGTCTTGTGAAATTGGGGTTCAAATTGATTTAAATTGTCGAAACATAGTCTCGTAGTCGAGACAACACCGAAGTCGCCATTGATTTCTTTGTAGGAAGTGAGACTGACTGAGCTTGCTACTGATTTAGGGTTTTTGTTTGAGAGAGGAAGAGAGAGATGGTCTTTTAAACTTCAGATTTCAAAAAAGATGATTTTAATTTGTACTTGAAACTTCCCTCTTTCTATTTTGCTTAGTGGGATAGGTGTCGAATTTTGTTTGGCTCTACGAATTTTGACAGAGAGGGATTGTACTTAATTTCCCTTAACTTCTTCTGGGATGATGTATTCTTTAGTGGGACTACGATCGTTGAGATGGTCCTTGGAGTCGTCGAGTCTGTTCTACCATCGTTGAGTCTGTAGTAGCTCGTCGTGGTCTCGAGTCAGAACGTGAGAGTCCGAATCGCGATCATTAAGTCGACTAGCAATCGTAGAGTCTGATCAAGTTCTCGTTATGAACCTTTGGTTTAGCATTCTTCTTGGTTTAAGGTAGCTCAGGAAGGGCCAACCGCTTGAATGAAACAAGGGTTAGGTTTGTCCCTGATGCACTTATCAGAGAGAATGCTTTGATTTATGCTTTATCATCATAAGGTGCTCCTTTGGTTTTGTTGATGTAGCTCTGCTATCGTTGAGTCTGTATTACGATCGTTGATTTTGTTCAGCATTCGTTGCGTTTTATGACACTTTGGCTCTACAATCGTGGACTTCCTTTGATCATGTCTTTGATTTCGAACGTAGCCCTTAAATCTGTATGGTTATCACAAACTAGAGCACAATATTTCGGGTTTGTAAGTTAAGCATGCCTAGCTCACTTATCAATTTGTTGAATCTGGATTCATCTAGAGGTTTTGTAAAAACATCGCAAGTTAATTTTCGTGAGGGATATATTGTAAAGATATATTTCCATTTTGTACATGATCCCTAATGAAGTGATATCTTATTTCGTATGCTTAGTCCTAGAATGCATGATGATTATGAGTTATAGCAATTGCACTTGTGTTACCATTAATGAATTGGTATGGATTTGAATTCAAACCCATAATCTGCTAGTTAATTTTTCATCCATAGGATCTCGAGCACAAAGAATCGCCATCAAGAATGTACTCACTCACTTGCAGTTGAGGTAGATACTGAGTTTTGCTTCTTGCTAAACCAGGACACAAGTCTGCTACCTAGTAGTTGACAAGTGTCACTGGTACTTTTTCTATCTATTTTGCAGCCTACAAAATCAGCATTTGTGTATCTCATTAGCTCAAATGAGGATTCCTTGGGATACCAAAGCCCCAAGTGTGGTGTACCTTTGAGGTGCCTGAAAATCCTCTTTACAGCAGTTAAATGAGATTCTTTAGGACAAGCCTGAAATCTAGCACATATGCATGTTGCAAACATTATATCTGGTCTACTGGAAGTAAGATATAAAAGAGAGCCTATCATACCTCTGTATTGAGTTATATCAATACTTTTACCTTTTTCATCTTTGTCAAGCTTGGTTGCAGGAGCAATTGGGGTTTTCATGGGAGAAGTTGATTCCATGCCATACTTCTTGAGTAAGTCTTTACTGTACTTGGCTTAGTTTATGAAAATTCTTTCATCAGTCTGCTTTACTTGTAGTCCAAGAAAGAAGTTCAGCTCACCCATCATGCTCATTTCGAATTTGCTCTGCATAAGCTTGGAGAATCTCTTGCATAAATTTTCATCAGTAGAACTAAATATGATATCATCAACATAGATTTGAACTAATAGGACTTTATCTTTATGCTTTCTAAGGAATAGTGTGGTATCTACTCTACCTCTAGTGAACCCATTTTCAATAAGAAAATTAGTCAGTGTTTCATACCATGCTCTAGGTGATTGTTTAAAACCATATAAGGCTTTGTCTAATCTAAAGACATAATTAAAAAGAGATGGATTGATGAAACCTGGAGGCTGTTCTACTTAGACTTCTTCTTGAAGTTCACCATTCAAGAATGCACTTTTGACATCCATCTGGAAGACTTTGAACTTCATGTGAGCAGCAAAGGCAAGGAATATTTTGATGGCTTCTAGTCTGGAAACAGGTGCAAATGTCTCATCATAGTTAATGCCTTCTTCCTGAGAGTAGCCCTTGGCTACTAGTCTATCCTTATTCCTGGTTATCACCCCATCTTCATCCATCTTGTTTCTGAAGACCCACTTGGTTCTAATTATAGGAGGGTTCTTTGGTCTTGGAACCAATCCCCAAACTTTGCTTCTCTCGAACTGATTAAGTTCTTCATGCATGGCCTCTATCCAGCTGGAATCTTCCATAGCATCCTTTATCTTCTTCGGTTCTATTTGAGATAGGAAGCTTAGATAGAAGCACTTATTTTGAGTAGCAGCTCTTATTTTGACTCTTGCATTCGGATCTCCATTGATTAGATCTTGAGTGTGATCTCTTGCCAATCTGCTTCCTATTGGAACATCCGTTCTTATGCCTTCTTGTCTTAGATCCTCAAGATCTATTTCTTTTTTCTTGATGTGGAGGCTCATTGTCTGGCACAGGCCTCTCTACGATCTCATTCCCTTGCTCAACGATTTTGTTGTCTGGTACTACGATCGTAGTATTGAGCTTGACGACTTCGTTCGTAGTGTCTTCACTGTTGGTCGCAGTGTCTTGGAGCACTATTTTGTCTAAGTCTGTTTCATCAAAGATGATGTGAATCGAGACTTCTACACTCAGTATCTTCTTGTTGAACACTTTGTAAGCCTTGTTGTCTGTGGAATTTCCAAAAAAGATTCCTTCGTCTGATTTTGGTTGAAATTTTGTCAAGTACTTCTTTCCATTGTTGAGTATGTAGCATGCATAGCTGAACACATGAAAGTAGTTGACATTTGGCTTTCTTCCTTTCCAAAGTTCATAAGGAGTCTTCTTAATCGTAGAGTGTATGGGTGATCTGTTCTGAGTATAACATGCAGTGTTGACTGCTTCTGCCCACAAGTACTCCGGTAGATGAGCTGCAGCTAGTAGATTCCTTTCAGCCTCTATTAATGTCTTGTTCTTTCTCACAGAAACTCCATTTTGTTGGGGAGTTCGTGGAGCTGAGAAGTTGTGACTAATCCCATTGTATGTAAAGAACTGATCCATTTCTGAGAAATCGAATTCTCTGCCATGAACACTTCTTATGGCCTTGATTTTCTCTCCTTTCTCATTCATCACCAGCTTGAACATCTTGATTAGTTGGGGGCTTGTTTCATCTTTTGAGGTTATAAAGAATACCTATGTAAATCTGGTGTAATCGTCAACTACGACCAATGAGTATCTCTTTCCCCCAAGGCTCATCATTGGAATTGGTCCAAAAAGATCTATATGTAGTAATTGCAGAGGCTTATCAATTGAGTTGATGGTTTTGCTCTTAAATGAGCTTCTAGTCTGTTTCCCAAGTTGACAGGCATTGCAGGGCCTTTCTTTAACGAATTTTAATTTGGGTAGGCCTGCAACTAGATCTTTTGAAGCTAATTTGGACATGCTTTTGAAGTTGAGATGAGATAATCTTCGATGCCATAGCCAGCTCATTTCTTCAGATGCTTTAGCCAGAAAGCATATTGTCTCTTCTGAGCTTAGTTGTCCAAGATTTACTGTGTAGACATTTCCTTCTCTTGTTCCGGTTAGCTTTACTACAGATGTCTTCAGGTCTCGGACTTGACATTGATTGTTGATGAATGTTACTTGATGACCCTAGTCACAAAGTTGGCTAATGCTTAAAAGGTTGTGATGTAGTCCTTCCACATAGGCCACTCTACTGAATGATACTACACCATTTCCGGCTGAGCCATAGCCTCTTGTCTTGCCAGTGCCATTATCTCCAAAGATGACTGAGGGACCCTCCTTCTCAATTTAGTTATACAGAAGGGCTTTGTTCCCAGTCATGTGTCTTGAACATCCACTATCTAGATACTAGGTTGTGTTCGTGGAGCTCCTTTCCTGAGGTAACATTAAGCCTTCATTTTGGTACCCATATTTGCTTGGGTCCTACTATGTTAGTACCCTTGGGGACCCAAATCTGTTTGATTTTGGGTCTCACATTCATCGAATTATAATGACAATTCGCAGCCTTGTGACCAACTCTATGGCATTCAAAGAATTTGATATGATGCATGTTAGTGTGTGTGTGAAAGTTCTTCCTCCATTTGGACTTTTGTGGGTTATTGGTCATCCTCCTGCTAGGCTGATATTCCCTTTTCCATGTGTTCTCTTGTTTCATTAATTGAGAAGAGTATATCTTACTTCTACTGTATCTTCTTGGTTGGTTCGTAGAGTTGATTTTATTGGACTCTACGATCCTTCGAGGTTGATGAGTAGTAGCTAGATTACTTTTCTCTTTTCTGAAACCTAGACCAGCATGAGATCCCTTACTCTTAGGAATATGAATTGAATCTATCGGGCAGGGTTTGACAGGCTCATCACTCTGTGAGGATTTCACAAATATAATGCCCCTACTTAACCTTGAGGCATCACTTATGCTATTTTCCTTTACTTTCTCCACACATGGCTCTGAGGTAGATTCCCCAAAGCCTAGCCCTGTTCTATCAGAGACGCTTCTCTAATTGGAGATTAAGGAGTCCATGGATGAAGAAGATTTATTCCATATAGAGATGGTCTTTTTTAGATCCTTAATTTTTGAGGTTAGACTAGACTCTCGTTTTTCACTGAGCTCATTTGTTTATCTCAAGACATTATTCTCAACTTCAAGCTCAGAGAAAGAATTAGTACTGAGAAGGGTTGTTTCCAGTTCCTCTTGAACCTTTTCTTTCTCCTTTTGAAGAAGTGAATAATCCTTAAACATAACTCTAAACCACTTCATGTATTGGTGTAGATCAGATGTTATGCCATGTAATGCAGTTCTAAGATCATCAATAGCTACATCAGGAGAGTTATAGTCAAATACCTCATCGATACTTACTTCGTGTATGTTGGAGTTCTGTTTGTCCCTTGCATTTTTGGCCATCAAGCAGAGATTTGCTATTTGAGGATCTTCATCATCCCCAGATTTAGGAGTTGAGTCATTGTTTGAGTCACTCCACGATCCTCTAGCTACAAGGCCTTTTTCTTTCTTCTGTGGCCCTTTGTTTCCTTTGTATTCATTCTTTGAACGAGATTTCTTCTTGAGTTCTTCACTGAGAGGTTTGTTGCAATTTGCAATGAAGTGGCCTGGTTTCTTGCAATTGTAGCATAGGTCATTTATTTGTTCCTGGTTGCTGTAGTTGCTGACTTTCTTCGGTTTATTGGTTTTGCCTCGTCGCATGAACCTTCTTAGTCTTTTCACTAGCATTGCAAGGTCCTCATCATCATCTTCATCGTAGTTAGAATCAACTCAAAGGTCGACTTTGGAGGGCGTATCTGCATTTCTTTAAGGACGACACCTTTATCCTTCTTTCTTCCTTCAGACAACGTTTTTGCTCGCTGTGTCAGCTCCAGTTCGTACGTGAGGAGGTTGCCATATAACTGTTGAATAGTCATTTCATGTAGATTCTTTGATTCTCTGATGGCAGTGGTTTTGGCATCCCACTTGCTTGGTAAAGCTCTCATGAGCTTTATGATAAGATCTTTATTTGGATAGACCTTTCCACAGGCTCGTAGAGAGTTGAGTAGCACATTAAATCTTTCGTAAGTGGTAGTAACGTTTTCTCCTTGAACATGAGCGAACATCTCATATTACTGAGTCAAAAGAAATTGTTTGTTTTCTCTGACTTCTTCTTTTCCTTCATGCATAATGAGCAATGCTTCCCAAACCTCCTTTGCTGTTTTGCTATTAACCACGTTTTCAAACAGATCATCTTCTAAAGATTGGAACAAGATGTTTTTGGCCTTTTTGTCGAGCTGAATAGCTCTCTTCTCGTTCTTTGTCCATTCTTCCTTAACCTTGATCTGTACTCTATTTGGGTCATCTGTAGTTGGTGCAAGCTTTGTAGGAACATAGGGCCCATTCTGAATAGTTTCAAATAGATCTTCATCTATTGCATCCATATAAGCTTGCATCCTAACCTTCCAGTTAGCAAATTTTTCTTTATTGCACATTGGTGGCTTACTGCCTCCTCTAGTCTTTGATTTGCTTGGTAAGTGTGCCATTGGATCTACTCAAACTTTGTAGGCTGTATTATAAAACCTGCTCTGATACCAATTGTTAGTTCCTAGAGGCACGACAGATATCTTGAAGTGGGAGGGGGTTAAATAGATAATTAAAACTTTTTCTTTTAACTTATTTAGGATGATGATAATCGGTGCTGTGAATGAGTATTTATATATATTCGTTAGATATCTTGAGTTAATAAGAGTGAGGCAGTTATGACAGTTATAACAGATATAGCAGTTATATCAATTATAATGAACACAACAATTTTAAGTGGTTCAGAGCACTTAAAGCTCCTAATCCACTCTTCTACTCCTTGAGTAGGAAATCCACTAAGATGTCTATTACACTTCTTGAATCTCACAGATTCCTTCTAGATTAGCAATCTAGGTAATTCTTAGTTAACTCTTGAACGCTTCAAGTCCAGCAGACTTGGTTTCTCACAGTTCACTTAGAACTCTTCAAGTCCTGTAGACTTTGTTCTCTTACTTCAGTTGATTGAAATGTTGTTTAGATCGTGATTGATGCTACTCAGTTGCTATTAAGCACTAGTTCGAAAGAACTGAATAGCTGAGCAAGCTTTTCCTTTTTCTCAGATCGTAGAGTTGAGCGTTGAGTGTTCTTGTGCGTTTTTGGTCAATACTTGTCTTGTTTTCTCATCTGTCTTTAATCTGTATATATGTTATCTTGAAAGCTATCCGTTGAAGTCATCTGATGAGCCATTAAATGCGTTTGACATTTCTGAGCTTTGATGGAGACTTTTCTACACATCTTCTGAATTGCACTCGCCCACCGACACACGTTAGATCGCTTTCACCTAACACCTCAAAAGGTGTTTTCCTCTGCCAAATGGTCCTTTTCTTAGCTTCTTGAATACGTCTCTTTTGATCAATACTAAGGATATCTTTTTTACCGTTGGGACTGGTGAGAACTTCAACGTTCAAAACCCATTCCATATTTGTTGGAGTCTATCTTCAAATGAACGATAGGGCTTGATGTTTCTGACACAAGGCAGATGACACTCTACTATCCATATCGTAGTGTCTTGCTATATTGATGCTTGCTCTTAAGAGAACACTACGATTTCTAGCAAGAATTTGCACACTACGATCTTTTCACATGACGATCATCACTTGCTCATCTTGCAGACTCTGCATTTCCGAAAGCACAATACGATCTCTGAGTTAGTTTTGCCAAACGTTTGGACCACTCTACGATTTCCTGAAGAGGCCCTTCAAGGCAGATACACTACGATCATTTCAGCACTACGATCCTGCCTTAGATTTTGCATTCTATTGATCAGTTGGATAGACTACGATTCTCTTCAAAGCCTATCTATTTCTTTCTAGCCATAGATCAACCTAACATATTTGATCTCTTTATCTATACAAGTGAACATTAAAGGCTAAGATCAACCTAACAATTTTGATCTATCACTAAGTCCTTGTACATATATTCCTCGAAGGACTTTACACATAATCATGAGCATTTACTTTAAACATCAAATCATAATAAGCATTCTTCCAACAGGTCTCATGTGCTTCATTACTTATCTCAGCATTTTCGGATGCCATTATCAAATACTGCCACAAAAACAAGGGTTAATTGATATGTCACATATTTTTCCTATACTCTAACCGACCAAATAAATTCCAAATAAACTTAGGTAGGTCATACTAACAAAGGAATTTTCCGTCTCTCCCGTCCTAGTTCTTGTCTCACATCTCAGCCAGGGATCATATCCCTAAGCATTGATACCAACTGTGTAATAACCCGATATTTTTTATATAAATAAATTAGAAATTTTGCGTATAATTTTTTCTTATTTATTTATTAAAATAAATTTAGGGAATATGTATAAGTCACAGCGTATGTATTTATGTGATAAATGAAAATATATTTATTACATGAATAATTACAAATAATTTTATTTTAGAATTATTGATTATTATAAACTATATTCTTATAATAATTAATTTATCGTAGAAATGTTTTATTATTTAATTTTTTCAAGAAAATATGATCTTGTATTATTTAAATAATATATGGAATGATTATTGGAATTATTATAATAATTATTTTATTTTATTATATGAATTTATGTTAGATTAATTAAGTTAATTATTTTAACTTAATTAATAATGTTAAATATGAAAGATAGATCAGATATGGAATCCAAACCCTAATTTTGGATTTTGATCAATGAATGAGAATGATAATTTAATATTATTTTATTTCTGTGCTATATATATGTACTGTATGTTTACGGGCTGACAATGGTTGGTCAATTATGGTGTAATATGTCAAACCCTAGTGTTACTGTGCAAAACCCTAATTTGAGATCCAAATTAGAGTACAAAATTGTTTTGTAATTGTGTATTGTAATTTATGACAAATATTAACATTAATTAGGAAAACCCTAATTGTTGGAAACACTAATTGTGAAATTATAAACCCTAATTTCTTAAGTGAAAACCCTAAATTAATATTTTGAAATCCTAATTTCTATATTAAGTAACCCTAATTAGTAATTATAAAACATAATTGCTAATTATAAACCCTAATTGTTAAATTTAGCAAGCTTAATTATAATTAGTAAATATTTAAACTTAATTTTTTTTATTTTAAGTAATTAGTAACCCTAATTGATTGGGTAACCCTAATTACTAATTTTAAACCCTACTATTCCTGTATAATGAAACCTAATCTAGTTGAGGAAAACCCTAAATTTTATTTAGAAACTAATTTTGTTATTTTAAATTCTAAATTTTAATTTAGAAATTAAAAAAAAATTATTTTTAAAGCCTACTTGAAAATCCTACAATTTTGTGACAAACCTTAGGGTTAAACCCTACAGGCCAAACACTAAGGGTTTGCTAAGTTATATTTTAACCATTAAAATTGAATGGCAAAAGACCAAAATGCCCCTCTTGTATTATTTTAGATAACTTGTGTATCTAGCCAAATTTGGAGTTGGTAACCTAAAGTATTGACTTTGCATGACCAAAATCTCCAGCACATCAGCTCTTATCAGCCAAATTCATTGTAACATCATGGTATATATAGATTGGATAGAAAAAAAAATCATTTGTTAACTCATTTGACACAAGTACTCAACCTAGACCCTCTCTCTCTCTCTAAAACCAACGAAATCTTAAAGTATTTCAATTCCAAATCAAAGCCCCACTATCAACCATAACATATCAGAGGCTTAGAATCAAAAGTTTGTTCATAAAGGTATAAAATCTAACCCTAGAAACTAATCCTTGATCTTATGTTAGATCTTGTGTTTTAGTGTTAAGACATGTTATAGGTAGTGTATATTGATGATCTGGGTTGATAGATGTTAGAACCATAACATCTATAGGCTCAGATTTGATGTTTTTGTAAATCTGGAAAAAAATAATTTATGTCTGACAACGAATGTCAGACCTTATATCTTAGTGATTGTTAATGATTTTTGTGTTTTGAAAGTTTGTACTTGTAGTTAGTAGTATGGTCTTAAATCTGGAGTTGAAATCAGGCTTAGATCTGATCTAGGTTACAAGATAATCGTGGTCAAACCACGTTGACCGGCCATGACCATACGAAATCTGGGCAGCCATGAACTTGCCCAGAAAGCTCTGACAGCAAGTTGATGGAGCCAGATCTTTCATGTTGTTGTTGATCTGTGTTTGTTGTTGTATCTAGTTTATAGTTTGGTATTTTGACTGCATATTTATGCCTTCAAATCTCCTAAACATCAAATGAATGGAAGTCACTGGCTGGTCAAAGCAGGCCAGATGATCATGAACTGAGTTTCTGGGTAACCTAGAAAACTCAAGAACGTGATCTTTGACAGGGTTTGACCAACATGGATCTTGTGATTCTGTTGTTGTTTTGTTTATGTTTTGTGATTGATCTCTTCCTTGATATGTTGGCTAGACACTGCAACATTTAAATCAAAAAAACATTACAAGATTAGCAAGTTGTGGAAGCCCAAAGTAGGCTATATGAACTGTTCTTCATTTTTGGGTAACCTAGAAAATAAAGAACAGGTCTGACGGCTACTTTGAATGCTTAGATCTCGTTTGTTTTATATTGTTGGGTCAGGTTTGTGGTTAGATCTTGTAGTATTGCATTAGTACTACAAGATCAACATCATATCGTGCCCAAAAAATTCATGATTTGATAATCATTGTTGGTCAAAGTAGTATCCTCGATCATTGACTATGAAGATCTGGGTTTCATCAAGAACATGAAGAACACCTATAGCGACGGTTCTGTCGCTATAGGCAGTCTTCAGCGACACTTTATTTATAAAATTATTATTTTTTAAAATAATTATAGAAAATTAGTTTTTAATTATTAAAAATACAAAATAAATTATTAAAATTATTTTAAAGTCCAAAAATTATATTTTAATAATTTTAATATATTTCATAAATATTTAATATTTTTGAAATATTAAAGGTATTTAATTTATTTAATTAATATTAAATAAATTATTTAAATATGATTTTAATACATGAAAAATTATTTAAAAATATATTATGATATAAGAAAATATTTGAAGTTATTTTTAATACTTTTAATATTATGTGATGAACTTCATTAATAAATTAATATTAATGATAATTATCTTATTTAATAAATATATTAAATAAATTATGGAAAAATAGAATTAATTATTTAAAAATAATATAAAAATTATTTAAGTTTTATAAAAATTTTGAAGTTATAGAATATAACTTTTAATATTTAAAGGTAGATTTTATTAATAATTTAATAGTAATGATATTAAATATATTTAATAATTATATTAAATAAATAGTTTTAAAATGGTTTTGTTGATTTAAAATCATTTAAAATGGATATAAATGAATTAAAAATATTTTAAGTTATATTAATGACTTTTAATATTTTGATAAATAGTACATTAATATTTAAATATTAGTGGTAAGTAATTAAAAAGGATTTTAATTGTTTTAAAAATCATTTAAAGGTAATATAAATGCTTTAAAAATATTTTGAGTTATTATAAATAACTTTAATATCTTGGCAATAGTTTCATTAATAGTTTAATATTAATTAAATGTTAATGATAATAGAATTGTTTAATATTTAAATCTTTTATTAATGATTTTGGTGTTTGAAATTTTATGATAAATTATAATAAATGTTTAAAAATTATTATAAGTTATTTAAAAATAATATATTTGATACTTGGATATTGAACTTGAGAATATAGTCTTAGACTCGATAATTACTCGATAAAAAGTTGTTAAGATTAATCGATATGTTTCAAAAATTGATCTGGACTTAGATATGTTGACTTGATAAGTGTTTATTTGTGATTCAGTGGTTGTTAAACATATGTAACAAGGTGATTAAGTTATATCTTTCAATCGCAATAAGCAATGCTATGTGTTATAGTATATTATACTAATCGAACGAATGGTCTATTTAATGATAGGGCTTGAAATAAAAGATAAAACTAAGTTGTGTAAGCAGCAGATTAGGCAAGTATCTAACCCTTTCCATTTACTTTATGCAATACACATGCGTAAGATAATATCTGAACTATTCTTTGTCATTGTTCAAATATTTCAACCTTTGTATACACTTATGCCATGATTCTGTATAAGTAAATTATTAAATTATAATCTGTTGTACAAGTTCTTTATTTCTGTTATTGTAGATCAAGATACATATTCTGTTGGTTAATTTTCAAACATGGTTATACAAGTGTCCTCACTTGGATAATCATTATATTTTATCACATGTTGATACATGCTTATCATATCCAGTATGTATATATTGAATTAAAAGCCATCTAAGCTATTTGATTCGGCTAGACACAAACTTAAAATTGTTGTTGAACAAGATAGAACTTTATTATCCAACCGAATTATTTTGGTTTAGATTCTAGACTAGTATGAACATCCCAAATATGGGAAACTTTTATGCGCCTAAGGCGGATATGCTGGACAAAAATATCATCCTTGAATGTAGTATTGATCAATACAGGCATAAGCAGGTGAGATTACCCCGTGCTCGTAAGTTATGATGGTTTCTGAGATGAAGTTCATTTAACCTTTTCAAAAATAGAAAACAATGTTCATAGTCTGTCTCCTGATCCTCATTTATAGTCAGTACGTAGTTCAAAAATTTGAAATCGAAATGATATGTTGTTTATTATTGGTTCAACTTACTTCACAACTGTTGATTTGCTGTAGAAGTATTGTTCAAAGAAAACATTTAATTCGTTCAGCTATCTGTTATTGTTGCTATTACTTGTTGGGAACTCAAATGCTCATCCTTGCTTAATTTAAATGTTTTCAGCTAAATGTGAACAACCTGAAGGCTCTACTAAGAACAAATGGAAATGAAAGGTTGCTGAATGATTTTCTATGTTATCTTATGTACTAGTTTGACTTTATGATAAGGATGATAAATATTATTATTATCATGTAAGGAATGTTTAAAGGTTTCGTACTTTGGATTGGAAAACTCTGATAATATGTAAATTAAATTTGATAATCTATATTATTGTAATTATTAATAGTATTATTCCGTTCATAGAAATGGTATTGTGAAGCACCGAGTTCGGGTTTCAAGTACCTAAATTTGGGGGCGTCACATTATGGTATCAAAGCTTTAGGGTTAGAAACCTTAGGTGGGATAGACCTTAGGCTATAACCATAGGACAGAGGGAAACGTTGAAAATACAAATAACTCATATAGAGTTTAAAAAGAGATGAATCGGATAAATTCATCGTCAAACCAAATAAAAGATAACTTTTATATAATTATTGTTTGTTATGTGTATATATTATATGCTAATCAGGACAAATTATGTGTGTAGATGTCAGGTGAAAAAGGATTAGTATACCCTTGGACCATAAAGAAGGAGCCAAATCAAAGCCAATAACTGAAATAGAGGCTCAAACTGAAAGCAACCTCAATGAGGTGGTGATTGTGGAAAATGTAGTACCAGATCCGAAAATGGTGGAACTGACAGATAGTGATTCGAATACTGAAGTTGGAGCTGATCAAGCATCAACCGAAGTGCAGAATCTGCGGGACCAGTTTTCCTCTTTGGAAAAGTTTTGGGAAATAAAAAAACTACTAAATAATCAATTATGGAAAGCATTAATAGAAATAATGGAAGAACAAGATAAGCTTAAAATCCAAATTAATCAAATGGGAGCCAACAACAACAAGTCGTGTGCAGCTCCGAACAAGAAGGGAAAAGAAAGATGAAAGACCGCGAGATAGGAGATCCCGATAACAACCAAGAAAAAAATTAAGCTGAATAGAAAGGTGTAGGGAAAATATTTGAATTGTGACAAGAAACATGATCCTCGTTGTACAAGAAAGGGAGAATGTTTGCTACAAGGAGGCGGACGTGAGGGACATTTTCTCCTCATTATCCCAATCCAAAGCAATGTGTCTTTTATTTGTGGGATAGAAGGACATCAGTTAAGGGTTGTCCAAGATCAAGAAAAGGCGTAGTGAATAGATGAACTTATGTTTGAGTAATGAAACAAGTTTAACACGATAAACTTGAAATCAAAGTGTAAGAATCTCTCAACAACAATGATAATGGGGACAACAAGAACTCAAAAATGAAGTAACTTTGCAAACATGGTATCTCAAAGGCTATGCAAATAGGAATGCCGACCACAGGAACCACCGGTAGGACAACCACTTGGCGAACTTCAAAGAGTTCAAGGCTGTTGGACCGCCAAAATTCAAAGGGACAGCTGATCCGGTAGAGGCGTAAACTTGGGTTAAGGAAATCAAAAAGTCATTTGTAATAGCTAGGGTAGCTGAGGGGAAAAAGATCTCTTTTGCCACCTATATGATGAAGGGTGACGCAAATTTTTGGTGGGAAGCGAATCAGGCGAGGGTAGGAGAAGGTGTAGTAACTTGGGATAGGTTCAAAACTTTGTTTTTTGAAAACTATTTTTCGTCTAGTATATAGACTAGGATGGAGGTGAAATTTTTGGAGTTGAAGCAGGAGAATATGACTGTTGCGGAGTATGCCGCAAAGTTTAATGAGTTGGCTAGGTTCGCTCCGCATCAAGTGGATACGGAGGCTAGAAAAGCAAGAAGGTTTGAGCTGCAATTAAAACCCTGGCTCTATAACAAGGTGGCAGTGTTGCAGATCCCTACATTTGCAGCACTCATGGAAAAAGTGATTATAGCTAAGGAGGGGAGTGAGGCCATGAGCCTCTACAACAAGGAAAGAATGTACAAGGGTAAGGTTAAGGGAGCTGGGAAGGTGGAAACAAGTAGTGGGAATATGGGTGAAAAGAGGAAGGGGAACAACTTTGGGAGTGTGCAGGTGAAGCAGGAAGGTGTAAAGAAGAAGCAGGTGGTACAATGCGGGAACTGTGGGAAGAACCATTTGGGGGATTGTCTGAAAGGTAAATTTGCATGTTTTAAGTGCGAGCAGGAGGGCCATATCTCTCCCAACTACCCCAATCCTAGAACGATTAGTGGGTGTTTTCTGTGCGGATCGAAGGAGCATAAGGTGAAGGACTGTTCGAAAAGGAAAACAAAGGCAGAAAGTGTGAACATGGGGAAAAGCGGCGAAACTTTGGCGATCACAGGCGATCACAGGACCAACATCATCTAGCAAGCCGACAAAATCAACAGCAAGGGTCTTCAACATGACGGTCCAGGATACGGTTACAGCTGGCAAGGGAACTCCATGTATTATTAATAGAACTTTTATTTTCTTATACATGATTTTTCTATTGATAGTAAACTATTTTATAAAGAAATTTTGAAGGAGGAATTTGAGTTCTTTTAGAAATTAAATTTTCCATTTAATCAAATATACAAGCTTTATGTGAATAGTTAAAGATCAGTTCGATCAAATTTGATCGAGATCTACTTGCAATAAGTGTGTATGCTATGTACCCTGGTATGTATAGGTTTTAAAACGGTGATTTCGGGGACGAAATCATTATAAGGGAGGGTGAATGTAATAACTCAATATTTTTTATATAAATAAATCAGAAATTTAGCGTATAATTATTTTTTTTATTAAAATAAATTTGAGGAATATGTATAAGTCTAAGCGTATGTATTTATGTGATAAATGAAAATATATTTATTACATGAATAATTACAAATAATTTTATTTTAGAATTATTGATCATTATAAGCTATATTCTTATAATAATTAATTTATTATAGAAATATTTTATTATTTAATTTTTTTCAAGAAAATATGATCTTGTATTATTTAAATAATATATGGAATGATTATTGGAATTATTATAATAATTATTTTATTTTATTATATGAATTTATGTTAGATTAATTAAGTTAATTATTTGAACTTAATTAATAATGTTAAATATGAAAGATAGATCAGATATGGAATCCAAACCCTAATTTTGGATTTTGATCAATGAATGAGAATGATAATTTAATATTATTTTATTTACGTCTTTATAAATATGTCTTGTATATGTTTACAATTTGTAAAAATGGTTGGTCAATTATGGTGTAATATGTCAAACCCTAGTGTTACTGTGCAAAACCCTAATTTGAGATCCAAATTAGAGTACAAAATTGTTTTGTAATTGTGTATTGTAATTTATGACAAATATTAATATTAATTATGAAAACCCTAATTGTTGGAAACACTAATCGTGAAATTATAAACCCTAATTTCTTAAGTGAAAACCCTAAATTAATATTTTGAAATCCTAATTTCTATATTAAGTAACCCTAATTAGTAATTATAAAACCTAATTGCTAATTGTAAACCCTAATTGTTAAATTTAGCAAGCTTAACTATAATTAGTAAATATTTAAACTTAATTTTTTTATTTAAGTAATTAGTAACCCTAATTGATTGGGTAACCCTAATTACTAATTTTAAACCCTACTATTCCTGTATAATGAAACCTAATCTAGTTGAGGAAAACCCTAAATTTTATTTAGAAACTAATTTTGTTATTTTAAATTCTAAATTTTAATTTAGAAATTAAAAAAAAATTATTTTTAAACCCTACTTGAATATCCTACAATTTTGTGACAAACCTTAGGGTTAAACCCTGAGGGTTTGCTAAGTTACATTTTAACCATTAAAATTGAATGACAAATGACCAAAATGCCCCTCTTGTATTATTTTAGATAACTTGTGTATCTAGCCAAATTTGGAGTTAGTAACCTAAAGTATTGACTTCGCATGACCAAAATCTCCAGCACATCAGCTCTTATCGGCCAAAGTCATTGTAACATCATGGTATATATAGATTGGAGAGAGAAAAAAAATTCATTGTTAACTCATTTGACATAAGTACTCAACCTAGAGTCTCTCTCTCTCTTAAACAAACGAAATCTTAAAGTATTTCAGTCCCAAATCAAAGCCCCACTATCAACCATAACATATCAGAGGCTTAGAATCAAAAGTTTGTTCATAAAGGTATAAAATCTAACCCTAGAATCTGATCCTTGATCTTATGTTAGATCTTGTGTTTTAGTGTTAAGACATGTTATAAGTAGTATATATTGATGATCTGGGTTGATAGATGTTAGATCCATAACATCTATAGGCTCAGATTTGATGTTTTTTGCAAAATTTGAAAAATATTTTTTATGTCCCATAAACGAATGTTAGACCTTATATCTTAGCAATTATTAATGATTTTTGTGTTTTGAAAGTTTGTACTTGTAGTTATTATTATGGTCTTAAATCTGGAGTTGAAATCAGGCTTAGATCTGATATAGGTTACAAGATAATCGTGGTCAAACCACGTTGGACCGCCATGACCATCTACGAAATATGGCAACCATGACCTGCCCTTGACTCGACAACAAGTTCATGGAGCCAGATCTTTCATGTTGTTGTTGATCTGTGTTTTTTGTTGTATCTAGTTTATAGTTTGGTATTTTGACTACATATTTAGGCCTTCAAAACTCCTAAACATCAAATGAATGGAAGTCACTGGCTGGTCAAAGTAGACCAGATGATCACGAACTGAGTTTCTAGGTAACCTAGAAAACTCAAGAACGTGATCTATGACAGGGTTTGACCAGCATGGAACTTGTGATTCTGTTGTTGTTTTGTTTATGTTTTGTGATTGATCTATTCCTTGATATGTTGGCTAGAAACTGCAACATTTAAATCACAAAAACATTACAAGATTAACAAGTTGTGGAAGCCCAAAGTAGGCTATATGAACTGTTTTTCATTTTTGGGTAACCCGGAAAATGAAGAACAGTCGACAACTACTTTGAATGCTTAGATCTCGTTTGTTTTATGTTGTTTGGTCATGTTTGTGGTTGGATCTTGTAGTATTGCATTAGTACTACAAGATCAACATCATATCGTGCCCAGAAAATTCTTGATTTGATAATCATTGTTGGTCAAAGTAGTACCCTCGATCACTGACTATGAAGATCTAAGTTTCATCAAGAACATGAAGAACACCTATAGCGACGGTTCTGTCGCTATAGGCAGTCTTCAGCGACACTTTATTTATAAAATTATTATTTTTATTAAATAATTATAGAAAATTAGTTTTTAATTATTAAAAATACAAAATAAATTATTAAAAATTATTTTAAAGTCCAACAATTATATTTTAATAATTTTGAATATATTTCATAAATATTTAATATTTTTAAAATATTAAAGGTATTTAATTTATTTAATTACAATATTAAATAATTTATTTAAATATGATTTTAATACATGAAAAATCATTTAAAAATATATTATGATATAAGAAAATATTTTAAGTTATTTTTAATAACTTTTAATATTATCGATGAATTTCATTAATAAATTAATATTAATGATTATTATTTTATTTAATAAATATATTAAATAAATTATGAAAAATTAGAATTAATGGTTTAAAAATAATATAAAAATTATTTAAGTGTTATAAAAATATTTGAAGTTATAAAATATAACTTTCAATATTTAAAGTTAGATTTTATTAATAATTTAATAGTAATTGATATTAAATTTATTTAATAATTATATTAAATAAATAGTTTAAAAATAGTTTTATTGATTTAAAAATCATTTAAAAGGGATATAAATGAATTAAAAATATTTTAAGTTATAATTAATGATTTATTAATATTTTGATAAATAGTGCATTAATATTTAAATATTAGGGTAAGTAATTAAAAATGATTTTAATTGTTTTAAAAATCATTTAAAGGTAATATAAATGCTTTAAAAATATTTTGAGTTATTATAAATAACTTTAATATTTTGGCAATAGTTTCATTAAAAGTTTAATATTAATTAATTGTTAATGATAATATAATTGTTTAATATTTAAATCATTTATTAATGATTACGGTGTTTGAAAATTTATGATAAATTATAATAAATATTTAAAAATTATTATAATTTAAATAATATGACTGATACTTACAGATATTGAACTTCAAAATAGAGTCTTAGACTCAATAATTACCCAATAAAGCTGTCGGTACACCGACATGTTTCAAAAATTGATCTGGACTTAGATATGTTGACTTGAGAAGTGTGACGCCCCCAAAATAGGTATACATCACCCATCTTCAGTCGCCAAATACATGGTACTAAATTTAAATACAACTTGATTATACAATAGTCGTGTAAAATACGACAAAATACATGCTGTGAGTTTTAATACAAATATTGTCATCTAGACAATATCCACACTCAATTTAGTCCTCATTATATTTATTATCATACTATTTAACAGAATAGTGAGGACTACTAAGACACCATCTCAGACCATCACTCCGTTTCCCGACTAGTCCCGGCTACGTTCTCATTTCCTGAAGAGAAAATATTATGACTAAGATAATGCAGAATAAATTATCATTAGTCCTCAACAGTGTTAAACTGATAAAATACAATAGACATCAAGTTTAACTGCAGCAGAACATACAATCCATTAAAAAAGTCAAGTAGAGAATAAAATCTACTATCTTTTATGATTTAAAAGGTTTTTCATCACTTTTATCGCTAGGACTTATCTTAATAAATAATCCACATCATCCCTGCACTACGACCAAGGATATTCATTAGTATCATGACCACAAATTATCCATGCACTACGGGCCAAGGATATTCGTGTATTCATCAATGGTCATGATCATGCCAACAACTGTCCATCAATGCACTATGGGCCAATGAGGACTTTAACCACATCATCTGTAACATTACGGTCATGATTATACCAAATAATCCCTGGTCATAATCATACCGAGTCTATCTATGCACTACAGGCCACATATGACTTTCAAAAATATAAACATGAGGATGATGACAATGATATAAGAATTCAATAAAACAAGTTCAAGAATTAATTTATTCAGGAACTGACAACATCCAAATTATCAACATGATACTTATTTGTAGAGTAAAATTCAAGAATGCTTAGAAGAATATTTCCATGAAAAGATACTAGATGAAGCTCAAATATCAAGGATATTCCACTAAGTTCACGGAGTATAGAAGTTAAAACTTTAACCAACTGAATATAATAAAGAATGGAATAACAAAACAAATCACCATGCTTGTGGTACTTCGCATAGACAGGTTATTCCAACAGAATAATAAATAACGGAACTAGGTCAGGCAAAATTCGCACCGACAGGATGTTCCAACAAAATAATAAAGAGCGGAACTGTGGTTAAAGGCGTAAAAGCATATGAACATGATATTCCACCGTAATAATAATAAAAGGCGGAATTAGGTCCGACGTAAAATGCACATACAGGATATTCCAATAGAATAATAAAGAATGGAATAACAAAAGAATTTCACCAAGTATAGGGTAGCCCGCGTATCTGAGTTATTCCAATGAATAATAAAGAATGGAATAATGAAGTTCTCTTCATGAATACAAAAGAAATAACACCCACTAGTAAAAAGAAACTTGATATCGGAGTAGTGAAGTAGCGAGAATACTTTTCTTCTTTCTCTCTATAGTTTCTCTTTCTATAATTTCTCTCTCTAGAGTTTCAGTGAATTCGTAAGAAATAATGAAGGAATGAGTGTGACGCCCCGAAAATAGGTATACATCACCCATTCTGAGTTGTCAATACATGGTACAAAAATAACTACAACTTTATTATTACAACAGTAAAACTGTGAGTTTGAATACAAATATTATCTTCTAGACAATATCTATACTCAAATAAATCCTCATCACATTTATTGATACATTATTTTAAAAAAATAGTGAGGACTACTAAACAACTCTCTCTAGAACCTTCATTTCATACCCCGGCTACAGTACTCGCTATATTCTCGCCTCACGAGAATAAAAATGGAACAAAAAAGAAAAGGGTGAGCTCAACTAGCCCGATAAAGAATACTATGACTAAGATAATATACAACAAAATTATCGTTAGTCTTCACGAGAAAAAATCGAGAGAATACATTAAACAACAAGTTTTAGATCAATATTTGCGTTGAAAATATTAATTCATAGAAAAGTTACGTAGAGGGTGAAATCTACTAATATCTATGAATTTAACAGATCCATCATCATTATTTTATCCTGTAACATCAATCAATATTCATCTTGAATCAAATATTCATCTTTGCACTCTGGGCCAAAGATATTCATCGATTAGTTATGTTCATCTAAACACTGTTCATCTTTGCACTCTGAGCCAAAGATATTCATCAAGAAATCATTCATCTTTGCACTACAGGCCAAAGATATTTAGTAATATCATCATTTAGGACTGAGGATGATGAGAAATATTTCAAAGAAAACGAATCCAGTGAAACAAAAGAATAAATATTAAGGATTCGTATTTTAGCTATTTCATGTCCAAAAGTATCTCATAAATAATCATAGTGGTGTAAAATTCAAGAATGATCAAAACATGGATACAATCAAAGCTAGTATCCGAATAGATATTTTATTTAAAAGGAAAATTTTCATTTTTGATGAATAGTGCAGTATTCGTGAATAGTACCATATCGTGAATAGTTACAGTATCGTGAATAAGTACAGAGTATACGTGAATAGTGCTTGATATCGTGAATAGTAACCCCGACACTAAAAGTTCCAAATTTGATTAAAAGTTCGAGGATCGATACTTGACAAAATGATATTAGAAGAAATAATATCATTTTAAAATAATATCCATTACCTCGAAAGCGGTACTTCTAGTTGAAACAGGATATAAGCTATGACTTGAACTTGCAAGTATATAGCAACGATTACTCAAAGTATACTCAAAATACTCACAAGAATACGCTCGATAATATAGAGAGAAAACTTGAGCCGGTGTGCTTTTCAATTCTAAACTAAGCACTCAGTATTTATAGGAAAATGCTTAGAACACAAAGTAGAAAATTTAATAAAATATAAATATATATATCAAAATTCCTATGCCACTCTTGAAATCTGATTTCAGCTCAATAATCACATGCCACCTTCTAGAAAAAGTAAGAAAAAATGTTTTTCTAATTTAAAATAATTTAAACTTCCAAAAATCAATTATTTGAGAGCTTGAATTTCGTTGGGATCCATCAAAAGCTCTAATAACCATATGGCTGCTTTGGATCCGCTTGAGATCGACATTCATCTTTACCAAGGTGGCATAAGGACGAATATTTAGAGATGAGCCTCCATCTATCAAAACTCCAACTAGCATATAACTGGAAGACAAAACTGTAATGTGTAATGGTTTGCAATAATCGGTTCGTTCGGGCGGTATATCGTCATCAGTGAAGGATATCACATTGTTGTTGAAAATGTGATCAACCAAATGTTGAATTTTTTCCACATCCACTGATTTTGGTAAATAGGCTTCTTCCAAAACCTTCAGTAAAATCTTCCGATGATCCTCGAAAGAGAAAACCAAGTTTAGTATAGATATCTGGTGTGGAGCTTCTCGCAAGCTTAAAACCACTTTGGCTTCATTGTGGCCCATAGTGCGGAGGAATTTTTCAATCTTCTCCATGGGAATCTTCTCCTTTACTTCGCAAGTAGGTTTCATAACCCGTTGAGGAAGATACAATGGATTTTCCTTCGACACTGTAGCAGTAGTATGAGACATGGATCCTTCAGCTTCTCCATAATTCCATGGAACTTTGTGTAAGCTGACAATAGGATATTTTGTTCTGAAAGGTAAAGAAATTGGCTCTGGTGCGGCCACTTTCAAAGGATTGTCAGCTCCTTTGAGTTGAATTGGTTGTATGGGAAATACTTTGATATTCTCATCATCCAATTCAGATATAACTGCTATTGATCCCTTCCCTTTGGTAGGACATGCATTCCCAACTTTAAGTTGCACAGTGTAATCGTCTGCTATTTGCCGGACACCTCTATAAATAAGATTCTGAATGAGATGGCGGAGTGCCCAACATTCTTCTGTGTTGTGACCGCGAAAATGTGAATGATATTGACACACTTCATCATAATTAAAATGTCCTGAGCGGGGATTGATTGGAGGGAGAAGGAAAGTAATTCTTCCTTTGTTGAGCAACATCTATAGTATCTCCTCTATAGATTGGCCCAAATAGGTAAATTCCCTCTGATTGGCAAAATCCTGATGGGCTTTAGCATTTTTTCTCTTCGCAATCTTATCCTCCGTAGCTTCTCTTTCTGAAGGTGGTGAGGAAGCATTCATATCAAAAGGAAGGAGATAGGCATGTTCCTGCCTGATTAATTGGCGTGTGACTTGATGATGGTGGGTCACCAGTTCTGCCAGTTGCTCAATTTGTTTGCAAAGAGCTTTCATCTTTCGTTCCATTGTAAATTAGAACTTTGCATAATCCTATCTATCAACACCGTCTTTAATTGTTTGGGATGACTCGCCAATAGAATTGGAACCCTGTCCAGTGCTCCAACTGATCATGTTGACCTCTTCTTCTTTGTGTTAAGGACGAGGGTTGTCTTGCACGTGAGGTTGATCTGGTTTGGAGACCACGATCTCACCATTGTCTATTAAATCTTGGATCTTGTGTTTCAAGTCCCAACGATCTTGAGTATCATGTCCAGGTGCTCCGGCATGATAAGAACACTTCCGAGTAGCATTAAAACCCCTCCCATTAGGGTTGGCTGGTGGAAGAAGATGTGTAATTTTCTTCTAAGTAGTCAGAAGAGCAAGAATATTCTCGAGCGAGTCCCTTAAGGGTGTGAACGTTCGAGGACGCTTTTCATCTCCACCTTTAGGTAATGGAGGATTTGAATATTGTGATTGAAAAGGGGAGTAGTTTCTCCTTTGCATAGGCATGCTTTGATTGCCTTTTTGACCTTGTAGTATCAAGTAAACATCCTCCTCTTTCTTTTTATAGACCCTCCGGGGGTTGTTTCCATAAGATCCGGACTGGATGTGCTCAGCAATAGCTTTAAGAGCGGCTAGGTCTTGAATTTACCGGACTTCAATCCCATTTCAGCCATTTCTCCGTGCTTAATTATTTTAGAGAATGATTTGCCAATACCGGCTAAGACTCTTTCATAGAAAGGAGCTTCCTGTACATCTATGAATGTCATGACCATTTCGGATTCAGTCATAGAAGGAATAACTTGAGCAGTAAGGCGCCTCCACCTTTGAGCGTACTCTCTGAAAGACTCATTAGACTGTTTCTTGACCTTGGTAATTTGGTGCCGATCAGGAGCAATCTGAGATTGAAAATTGTATTGAGTGAGGAAGGCGTGAGCCAGCTCTTCCCAACTATGGATCTTTGAGTTGTCTAATCTGGTATACCATGAACGGGCTTCTCCAGTTAGACTTTTATGAAATAGCTGCATTCTGAGCTTTTCATTTTCCACATATGATCTAAGTTCTCCAATGAACACTTTTAAATGTGTATAAGGATCCCCTAATCCGTCATACTTTTTAAAATCAGGGGTTTTGAATTTCTCTGGATAATGAACACCAGGAAATATGCAAAGGTCTGCATATGAAACACTACTATGTGTCCCAATCCCTTTGAGAACACGGATAGTTTCCTCCATTTGAAGGATCTTCTTCCTGATATCACCGGTGTCTGGATCTCCTCTGAGATGGGTGTTTTCAGGGTCTTTATTGGTCGTATCCAACTGAGGTTCTGGAATTGTTTTTTCCATACCTTGAACTTCTCCTTGTGTAGAGGATTCTATATGTGTAGGTATCTTCGTACCCTGAGTGGACTGGTGCAATTCTTTCAGTAGAACAACCAAGTTTGTAATTTGTTTACTCAATCCGTCAAATTCTTCTTGGGAAACAGCATTAGACTGGTCAGAAGAAGACATGAGTGGCTGTAGACCTGTGGCCTTTTTGGATTTTTAGCAGGTAATAGGCCCAATTGCTTCCCTACAAAAGACTTACGTAGTTTAGTCTTAGGGTAATGTGAATGTTATCATAACATGTCCGTTTTAGGAATTTTGTCCTGCAAAACCGGTTGTTAATTGATAACATGTCATGCATGCATATATATTCTTCATATTTTCCATTACATATGGATGAATATGGAATAAAATTACAACTAAATGCTTTTACAAGTAATTGAAAATGGAAAGTATGAAGAGACTTTCCTCTACCTTTGGTTTATCAGAGGTTGACCTATCTTAGGGTTACTCTCGCGGCTTTTTGGCATGAAGGTTCCCAGATCATCGCAATTTACTTGACGAGAAGTTAATCCGGTCTTTCAACTGGAGCGAATCTGGGTGTTTCCTTTCCTGAGCCTCACTGGAATTATTCTTCCTGCGAGTCCAGTAATCAAACACCGACAAGATAGCCTCCTAGTGGAGGAACCACACAACATATATTCACATACAACGTGTCTCACCGTTTATGAAAATGATGACACGTGTGAAGCACTAATATCACAGATAGATATAGTATTATGCAGAAGGTAAAATGCATTCGTACACATTCATCAGAAATGTAAATGCAACATTCACACACAAGCATATAACAGTTTAAAAAAGCTTGTAATATCGGCTTAATCCCTCTTACTGGCTTCCCCAGCAGAGTCGCCACCTGTCGACGTCGGGATTTTTAGTGTCCCTTTTCGTTACTTGTTCTTTGGGGTTCTCATGTTAATGTGAGATTTGTTTGAAAAAACAAGTGAAAAAGGTCCGACATGTATAATGTTGACGATTTGACTTTAAGAGTCGCCAGTTGGTGTATTTAACTGGTTGCACCAACACAACCGAAAAAGGTTTGCACATTGACCTAGTGATTTGACACTGCTAAACGGGTCTGTGAAACCAAGATTCATTTTGGGTCCGGGGGCTTGATTTTGCAGAGGGAAGGTGTTAGGCACCCCTCGACATCCATGTTACCATGGTAACCGCCACTTTTTAAAGAAACTATTATATGAATGTGTGTGTGTGTGTGTGTGGATCAATGTGCAATTATTTGGAAGTAGTGTTGTACCTCGTTCACACCTATATACACAGGGTTTGAATTTATAGAAAAATTTAGTTTTAAACAAGATATAGTAATGAAGTTTTATAAAAAGAGGTTTTTCAAACCCTGTGCTCAATAGTAATTGAGGCCTTTGATACTTCAATTTTATTATTTAAATGTTCGACTTGTTTGCTTTTATTTTCGAGATGCGAAGCATTCTCGAGAAAATAATATCTGACGATGTCAAACTCCTCACAGGCATAATGACCATCCAAGGAAATTGAGACCTTTGTAAAGTAATGTACAAGTTTACTCACACAATTTGAAAAATATCCATCATAGGGCCGAATCTAGATTGATGGTGAATCTGTGATCACATGATTCCTAGGCTCATATAATCTGCAGTTTGTATGAAAAGCGATAAATGATTATATATATAAAAGGCGTAAATATATATATCTGAGACTTGATCAACCACCACGAAAGCAACTCCACGGGGGATCGAAAATGTAAATATATAAAAGCGGTATATACATATATATATATATGGACATAATCAACCACCACGAAGTAAACTCCAGGTGGGACGAAATGTAACTAAAGCTGTAAAAGCGATCAACTACCACAAAGTAAACTCCAGGAAGGACGAAATGTAAATAAAGTTGTAAAAACGATCAACTGCCATGAAGTAAACTCCAGGCAGGACGAAATATAAATAATCTTTGTAAAAGGCCACGGAGGAAACTCCGAGGCCTAGCGAAATGTAAATATATATATATAAGCGATAAGCGACTTTGGATGTGAATCCGAGGCTCATCGGATATGTCCGATAATTATATATATATATATATATATATATATATATATATATATATATATATATATATATATATATATACAAAAGCGGATAAGCGCTCTAGACCAAAGTTCAGGCTCAATCGAGGCATAACTCGATAATGTTATTCCATATATGAAATATATACATATATAAGTATATATATCTGAGATAGAAATGAAAACCACTTGATAGAAATGCAGGCAAGACGCATACAACACGACTCTCGATGTGTATAACGGTGTGTGCTAATATGAGAAGAAGACTTTATAGAATGTGAGAAGGCTTACAGTGGGCTGCCAAAGTAGACTTCTATGACTTTATATGGATAAACACTCAGCTCCCGTCTGATAAAAAGATTGCTATATGTGAGCTAACAGATGTTTATAGAAGAAGAAACACTCAATAGGGGTGTATACATAGTAAAATGGACAGGGCTTCCTCGCCTTTTTCTCTCCTTCTCTCCTCTCCAAATGGCTGACCCCAAGGCTCATATTTATAGGCCGATGGTAGCAGTACACATGGCGTAGTGGATTATACACTACTGGCGACCGCAGGTTATACTGCGGTGGTGAGTCGTCAATGCATCCAAGGTCTCATGGTCTCATCGTCTCGAAGTACGTGCACTCATGCACTATAATGTCCACTCGAACTTGCAGAACTTCAATCCGAGCATCCGAACGAGGTATATCTGACCTTCTTCGGATCACTTATGTCGAGAGTTACGCAATGACATGGATTAGAGGTTGTACGAAGTCAGGAAGAGGGGCCCATGCCCATGGTCTTCAAGCTTCAAATTCTATCCAAAGTACTGTCATGCATAATAGTCATTCGGGATTGTTACTCCTCGGTTCTTGTGGGACATTTTTGTATATATGTATGTATGAAGTGTTGAGACGACGTGCAAGTGTTGAAGGGGCAAGATGATGTTTGACTCTTCGTCGGGGTTATCGCCGGTTTGAGTTGAAAGCAGACATTGCTCAGGGTTATATCTGAGATTGGACTACTTGTTTGTATGCCGCAATATCATCTTGTGAGAGAAAATGTTGAGGCGGTAAGATGACGTTTCGACTCTTCATCGGGGTCATCGCGGTTTAGTGAAAGCGAGCGTTGCTCGAGGTTATATCGAGAGTGGGATCTGCTTGTTTGTATGCCTCACTTGTCATCGTGGGTGTGCACATCTTGCCGTTGTTAGCTCCGGGTCTGAGGTATGAGTGCCTCGGCAGAAGGTCTGAGCTTGAAGCTGATCGCATGTATTTGAAACAAACATTTCTGGAGTTATCGCGGGAACTACAATGGCATCCCTTGGGGCTATCACCAAGGGTTGAGTCGCTACTCCTAGTGTTATTTATAAGACTGGAACTGAGCGTTGTGGTGTTATTGCCGAGACAGAAATGTCCTCTCCGGTGTTGTTGCCGGTCTTTTGATCTGCGTACATCGGGGTTATCTTCGAGATTGGAAATGACATTCCCGGTGTGTGTTCTGGGTTTGAGATGAAATTCCCAGTTTGTGTTTCGAGTTGGAACTGAACTTCCGGTAGTATCCGGAATGGATGTAAGTTGTCTTCCAGGGTTATCTCCGAAAGACAAATCTGCCCTCCTGTAAGGTTAGTAACAGGCGTGCAAAACATTTCGAGTGTCTACACTTCCTTTGTGAGTGGTTCTCCAAATGCATGCACAAGGAATTTGACATGAGTCTAATGGGAGAACTCAATTATTTTCTGGGTCTTCAAATCAAGCAAAATGAGGACATTATTTACATTCATCAAACCAAATATACAAAAGAACTACTCAAGAGATTCAGATTTGACAACTCAAATTCAAAGGCCACACTAATGAACACATCAATAAAACTAACAGCAGATGAAAAAGGTATGGATGTGGAAGTAACAAAATATAGAGGTATGATCGGATCCTTATTTTATTTAACTGCCTCTAGACCTGATATAATGTACCGTGTTTGTCTATGTGCTCGTTTTAAAGCAAAACCCAAATAATCACATTTACAAGCTGTTAAACGAATATTTAAATATTTGAGTGGTACCACAAATTTATGATTATTTTACCCAAAATGTAACAATTTTGATCTAATGGGTTACTCAGATGATGACTGTGCAAGTTGTCAAATAGATAGAAAAAGCACAAGCGGTGCTTGTACATTTTTGGGACAAAGTCTTGTCTCTTGGCATAGTAAGAAGCAAACATCAGTTACCATATCCACTACTGAGGGTGAATATTTAGCAGTAGGGAGTTGTTGTTCCCAAATTTTATGGATTCGTCAAACATTATATGACTCTGATATTTTATGTAGAAATGTGCCCATATATTGCGATAATACAAGCATCATTGACATCTCCAAAAATCCAGTTCTACACACTCGCATAAAACACATAAAAGTTCGACACCATTTTCTTAGAGACAATGTATCCAAGGGGCTAATAAAATTAATAATCATTCCTATTGAGCACCAATTAGGAGATATATTTACAAAACCTCTAGGGGAAGAAAGATTATGTACTCTAAGAAGAGAACTCGGAATGTATCTGATATAGATACGGTCTGCATGCTTTAAGGAAATTAGTTAGACAATGTAGATATCACGATATGACGTGCTCCCATAAATACACTCAATAAATTTGTTCAGATTTCCCTTACCAAACATGGCTTCGCAACTTTTTATATCTCAGTAACACGCACTCACGTTAAATCTGAAGTAACTTTACTCTTTCGGCTTCATCTTCACCACTTCAGTACTCCAACTGTCTCCGTTAAATTGCTCTCAAACCCTTTCTGACAATGCGAACTAGACATGCTAGACGCCTTCGTGATGAGTCTGACGACGAGGTATCACCTCCTTCTCCACCCTCTCAACCTCCTGCTACTCGTAAACTAAAGAGAAAGCAACCGTCAATCACGACCATCTCCGGAGACTCATCCCTGGCAGAATTCGAAGTGAGCTTACCATCTCCTCCACCGATTGGGACGTCTACTGGCACTAAACGTCGTAAAATCAAAGAGTCATCACCAGGATCTCCTCCGATGACGGTAATCCCCTTATCTGTCTCCTTGCATGATGTCCCTAAGAATTTCTTTAGAGGTCATAATTTTGATGTTTGTTTTAAATCCACTATTTGCCAAAAATCCTTCGTTTATGAAAAATCAATTGATATATTTTATTATCAAAACTCCCCTCTTCAAAAACTTCTTTAATCCTGTGGTCTGTCCCCTTTATGTATTCCTCCCTCTGTGGCCTATCCAAAGTTGGTTCAACAATTCTACACAAACCTAGAAAATAATGGTGACTGTTAAACTTCATTTGTTAAAGGAAAATCATTATTTTTTACTGCTATGGATTTAGGAAGCATATTGTCCATTCCTTTTACGGGTGACTATCCATTTACCATTAAAGGACCGATGTATTCTCCTCTGTCTCCCCTTGATCAACTCCAAACCATCATGGTTGACCCCACTCTGACTTCAGTCGTTGTTCCAAAGACAATTGATGTGTCCCCTATTGCTATAGTTCTTCACAAATTGTTGAGGTATAATCTTCTTCCTCGTATTGGTGGTGGGGCTGAATTCACATACCAGGACTTAGTCTTAGTTACTTTGATAATGAAAGGAAACCATTCAATTTTTCTCTTATGATGCTCAAACATATGGTTCACTGCATAAAACACTCTAAGAAATGTCTGCCCTATAGTTGTTGTAAGACCCCAACTTTTTAATAAAGATGATTTTTCTATAAATATCATTTTTTTTGAATTTGATATAGTGTGGGTAGTATTTACAAATTTTTCAAAGTACGCAAGTTGTTTTATAATATTCGATTGGTCGGGGAATATTCGTTTTAACAGGAAATATTCGTACGATGGCACAATCATTGGTGGACCCCACAACGGAATTATTGTCAGATTGAGAAAACGACAAAAATATTTTGTATGAAATTAACGACGTAAGTTTTATAGTTAAAACTGTTGAACTACTCGGTAGTAAAAGTATAATAATACGCGTGGTTGTATAGTAGCACACGGTATTGATTATTGATGCTTACGTAAGAAGTCATTCAGTTATACTCCATTATTGCTACAGTAATTGCTGCATCATATCTCTTATATTATTGATTCAATTATTGTCACAGTACCATCTGCATAATATGTTATATTATTAAATCAATAATTGAGACGACAAAGTTATTCATATTATTAAATTACAATATTTACAATGTCTAGAAGTTCTATCAAGGAGAGGTTTGGTCACCTAATTGCGCGCCAATAGGGAGAAATCCTTATTGGAAAGCCCACTCTTTCCTGGGAACGACCTGGTTGTTAAATATTGTGACTTATAATATTAATGATGAATGTTATTAAAAATCAAAGTTGAGTTCGGAGTTGAATTTGGAGAAGCGGACGTGATATTTGAGTCCGGAATGATGAAATTAGTAAAAATAGACTATGAACATAAAATTTTCCGGGGATAATTTTTTGGTCAAAAAAAGTCAACAGTTGACTTTTTCAGGAAAAGTCAAACTTCAAATTTTCAAATTTAATATTGTTGATAAAAATAGTTCCATTTTGTTGAGATTATTAGTGTTAGTGGAAATCTATATTTATTTCGATAATAATTAATGTCTGGAAGTTATTTTGACCAATTGGGTATTTAACCGGATAAATGAGCAATTGATTGCTATTAATTCACATGATTATAACTATTTATTCACATGTGTGTACTATTGATTCACATTTTTGTTACTATTAGGGGAGTTGGTGAAAGATTGATAATACTTGCATGACTAAGTTAAAAATGGAGGTCTAGATGGAGGTATTATACTGTAATTCGTATTTTCACATGTCTAGAACTATTGATTCACATGATTTACTATTGAATCACACTATTTACTATTAGGGGAGGTGGTGCAAGTTTGACAATACTTTCATGACTAAATTAAAAATAAAGGAAAAGAGGAAGGTATTATACTGTAATATTCTGAGCCCCAAAATGTGCAATTATCGAAACTATATTTTTCTATAAATTGAAGCTCATTTCTTCATCATTCTTCACCAATTCACTCAAGCTATATAGTAGTTATTATAGAGAGAAATTTTAGAGAGAAAGAAGAATAGAAGTCTGCTACCTCTCTACTCCAGTATCCAGTTTCTTTCTAAGGTAAGGGGTATTATTTCTTTCTTTCGTCTTCATGAAGAGAACTTATATTATTCCATTCTTTATTATTATGTTGGAATAACTTTGTACATCAATACCGCATACATGGTGAAATTCTTACATTATTCCATTCTTTATCATTCTATTGGAATATCTTGTTTGTCGTTTTTCGTCGGATTGATTCCGTCTTTATTATTACATTGGAATATCACATACTCGGTGGCATTTTACGTCGGACTGGTTAAAAGTCTTTATTATTCTGTTGGAATATCACATATACATGCATTTTACGTCGGACTGGTTAAAGTCTTTATTATTATTCATTGGAATATCACATGCATGTGTTTTACGCGGACTGATTCTATCTTTATTTTTCCGTTGGAATATATCACATGCTCAGACGCTTTTCTACCTTGGGACTGGTTCCGTTATTTATTATTCTATTGGAATAACCTGCCTATGCGGTCTATCGCATGCCTGGTGATTTCTTTCGTTATTCTATTCCTTGTTATACTCAGTTGGTTAAAGTTTTGACTTCTATACTCCATGAAATTAGTGGAATATCATTGATATTTGCGCTTCATCCAGTATCTTTTCATGGAATATTCTTCTGAGCATTCTTGAATTTTACTCTACAAAGAAGTATCATGTTGACAATTTGGACGTTGTTAGTTCCTGGATAAATTAATTCTTGAACTTGTTTTATTGAATTCTTATATCATTGTCATCATCCTCATGTTTTTATTTTGTTGAAAGTCATACATGGCACATGGTGCATAGATGGACTTGGTATGATTATGACGAGGATTGTTCGGTGTAATCATAACCGTAATGTTACAAATGATGTGGTAAAAGTCCTCATTGGTCGTAGTGCGTTGATGGACAGTTGTTGGCATGATCATGACCATTGATGAATACACGAATATCCTTGGCCCGTAGTGCGTGGATAATTTGTGGTCGTGACCCTAATGAATATCCTTGGCCGTAGTGCAGGGATGATGTGGATTATTTATTAAGCTGAGTCTCAGCGATAAAAAATGATGAAAAACCCTTTTAAATCATAAAAGATAGTAGATTTTATTCTCTACTTAACTCTTTTAATGGATTGCTTGTTCACGCTAGATTAAACTTGATGTCTATTGTATTTTATCAGTTTAACATTGTTGAAGGCTAATGATAATTTATCCTGCATTATCTTAGTCATAATATTTCTTACTGGGCTAGTTGAGCTCACCCTTTCTTTCATTGTTCTCTCCAGAAATGAGAATATAGTTGGAACGAGTGGGGAGAGCAGAGTTACGGGTCGGATGATAGTATTAGTAGTCCTCACTATTCTGTGAAATAGTGTGATAATAAATGTATTGAGGACTTATTTTGAGTTTGTGTACTGTCTAGAAGACAATGATTGTATTAAAACTCACACCTCATGTTGTATATTTAAGTTTGTATTTGAATTTTGTACCGTGTATTTGACGACTCGGAATAGGTGATGTATACCTATTTTGGGGGCGTCACAGTTGTTTCCTAACAAAACTGTTCACTCACTTCTAAATCCCCTAAGACAGTGAAGGTTCAGTCATAATTACTGATTCCATCGATTTAGTCAATCTCAAAAGCTCTCACATCACATTGGTAGATGGTAAGTTCATGCGCATTGCCCTAGATGGCTCTCCAGTTCCCCCAGTACCAACCTCAATTCCTCCTCCACACACTCCTTCTCTTGAGATCCTTACTCTCCTCCACACTATTTCTATAAATCAAACCGCGCTCACTGCTGATGTCAAAGACATCCAACACCGGCTCTCTGTGTTAGAAAAGGGTAAACTCCCAATCAGTTGCACTGAACAACGCACTGCCTTTCGTCATATAGAAGATGAATTCATCGATCATTAGGCAGACTTCGAACTACATAAACGGGCTATGGTTGAGGCATTGCAGAGGAAAATGAATCGTAATGTATTACAATTAAGCAGTGAACTGAAGTTTATCATCAACCAGATTGGGACCCTAGGACGATTCACCGAGCGCCACATGAATTATTTAAGTGCAGAGTTACAGGCAGACCAAGTCAATTCTCACATTCCCGAGTGGCCACAATGCAACTGGATGGCTGAATACCAAGGGGATTTCCTGGACATGCCCTTACCTCCTCCTACCTTCATTGTACGTCCTCGATGATTTGCTGATACACTATCCTTGGAGGAAATTGAACATCGTCGTCTTCACCGCCCCTACTTCACTGTTCGTGAGGCCAACCATGTTCACATCGATGAAGAAGATTCCTAAGTTCGTGCTCCATCTTTCCCATTTTGCTCTCTTCGTCTCCTTTTTGTTAGATGCCAAAGGGGGAGATGAATTATGCTCGCCACTGCCTGCCTTCTAAGACTGATAATTTTAAAAATTTCATGCATGACTTCTGGTTAAATACTATATTTTTAAATGATGATTGTTAATGGTTTGATAGTTTAATTACTTCATCTTAAAGCCCATTGTGAATTATATTAACAGTTTACTGCAGGATCCATTAAACACTGCACATATGCAGAAACTACAAATCAAACATTTGATTCTATAATTGTCAAAATTGAGATATGCAAGAATTTAGGGGGAGCCATAATTATTTTGTTGTCATCATCAAAAAGGGGGAGAATGTTGACTTATGTCATACTTCATCCTAAATGTTTTGATGATGACCATATTATTTCTCTTATCATGCTCTATGAAATTTCAGGAAAAGAAATGGTAATAAAAGGAACATCAAGGAGGAACATATAAGACTCGAAGTCGTTGAAGGATGAAACGACATTTTGTGTCCTAAGAAATATATGTAAGATCTTAGCATTAATTACTTGTCAATACAAGGCTTTAGGGCATGTGCATTATATACATATAATTAATTTGCTCATATACCCGGTACTACAAATTTGTAGAATAAGGCATATGATTAAGGTAACTCATTTACAATGATCCATTATCTAATATGTCACCATTGTTGGTTAAGATAATACCATGAAACGAACATCATATAATTACTCCATAATCTAAGGAGTCTATTGGTTATGACTCAAGAATCAATTTACGGTAAATTAAGCGTGTCTTTGTGCGTAAATCATATACATGACAAATTTAAAGTGATTCATGCCCAACGCATTATGGAAATAATCTTAGTGGTTGTTTGTAATATGCCTATAATTGTGCTACATATATATAGTAAATCTACATATCTTTGTAATACGGGATATTGTGTGTGTCATAATATGACGTGCACTTAATCTAGCATATATTCTCCAAATCACTGATATACCACAAATCATGGGTGATGTAAGAAATAAGTTTTTCACACGTAATAGGCATTCAATCGACTTTTGTCTAATCATCGATCACTGATTGATCATATTGCTAGCGTAATATTTATTGCTGATCATATCAGAGTCCTACGGTATCAAGCAACTGAAAGGAGACTGGAACATATTGTGATTAGCACAAAATCTGGATATTATTATCATAATGCTTGATTTGTGTCAAACGGTCAAAATCTGTATAGGCTCCTTGCAACAGTAACCTACTATGAAGCCTATAAAAGAACTGGACCAAACAATAAGAAAGATAAGAAAAAACACATCTGCGATTCTTGAATATAATAAAGCAAGTGAACGTGTGTTTCTTCTTCCTACTGTTGAACTTGCTATTTTATTGAAGAAGCTAGTGCTGTCTATTTCTGAGGTGATTTTGTAGCAAATACTCTGGTAATATCTAAAGAAATTTTTATTTGATTAAAAGTTGAACATAGTTTATTCCTACACTTATTTAACCCCCCTTCTAAGTGTGCCTACTTAAGTTTCAGTATGGAACTTTCTCAACATAAGAGTAAGATTTTGAAACTTGCTCAAATAAAGTTTAGGGTTAGAAAACATCCCTCGTGTGTAGATTACATGATTATTATTCATGTTCCTCAATTTAATCCTACATACCATTTACATTCACAATACCAGTTAATTATAAAGTAACCGGCATCATAAGTACATTCTCTTCTCACTACACTCTAATTATGATTATAATAATCAAATCACAACACTAGTTTTCACATATTATTAAACTTCACGAACGACGAGCTGACTATGCGTTCGACATATCAATTAAACATATAAATACATCATTGACATTTTAAGAATCTGTTTTAACATCACATTGTATTCCTAATACATTTTCATGTTCATTAGATTGGGTTCAAATCACATTTTCTGGACTTGAACAATTCAGCAAAAATATTTGGGCAATTCTACTAAGCTGGCGTAGCTGCAATACTTTAGAATGAATCGAGATTGACGTTTGACATGACGTGACTGTGACTGCAGCCACAAATAAAGTTTATAAATCATTGCATGATGCGCCAACTATACTAAGGCGGGAGTTGTGGCCTTAATGTTGCAGACAAAACTCGCTAAGCGGCCTTTGCGGTGACGAACAAACTATTAAGCGTATGCTGCGCATATTGTATGCTTTTTGATTCTATTCTGCAGTTCTCGAAAAACACATAATATGGCCAATTTAGGCCAAAATTTCACACAAACAATGAAATTAATTTAACCCATAAACTATAAACTTAACAGAAACATTCTTTAGCACTCTTAGCATGCATTAAACAACTTAAGTCACATAAACAACAAAATTTGAACTCATAATTTTCATGTTCTTGTTATTTTTCAAAGTTTCGTCAAATTTCATTAAATCACAAATTAAATATTCGTTATAACACCAAATCAGTCCGTTTGAGTTTAGTTCTTTTCTTTTTTACATGTATAAACATAATCAATTATCAATTCACCGATTAATATGTGATTGAAGCATCAATTTTTATACTTATGGGCTATATTCAAATATTTATCTTTTTGTAACTTCAAAACACCAATTTGAACATGATTTAATGGATTAATTACTCTAAAATCATTTATAAACATCATATAGCAGATTGTACATGCATATTAACGATTATAAATAATTTCTCAACAATTTGGCCATAAAAACTCAATTATAGAGAACCAAAATAATATTTTCATTGTAAACTAAAAACTCAAATTTTAAACATGATTTCATGAATTTGATTATTCTAAATCACATACAATTCATGTACAACATGTTATAAAAAAATACAATATCATAGATTTAACAATTAACCATAAAAATTCAATTACAGAGAGTTAAAAATTGGTTTTCATAAAAAACTTTAAGAACGTAAATTAAAAGTTTAGATTAAGGAATTACCCTTGATTTCTCCGCTTAAATACTCAAACATGACAAGAATGCTCCTCTTAGTTCCCTAATTCTCCTTCCTAAATCACAAATTCCCCTAGAGTTTCTCTTTTTTCTCTCTGAGTTTGTTCTCCAGCCTTCGTAAAAAAATAAAAAAGAATGCGTATAATAATATAACCGGTGGAATCATGGGCATCAGTTAAGCGCAACGGGGACTTAACTGCTCACATGTTCCTTAGGCCTTGTTTGGCTTGTTTTAAATTAATCCCTTTTTTGACACCCCCAAATCCATGTACTCAAACTTCCCTCAGATTTGGTGTTCACTAATCAAAATAATTAACATCTAACTACCCATAATAATGACAACAATAAAATTGAAATAGAAATCCTCCCAATATATGGTTACAACATCTTAAATGAATAAATCCTAGGTTATCTAACCTTAATACATCAAATGCGAAAATATCATAAACAAATAAGTCTTAAACATCATAAGTCTTAACATAATAGTTCTCAAATAATAATAACATGTCTTCATCACTTGCTTGCTTTTCCTTTTCCCTTACTTGTGGATAGCTCATCAACTCTTTTAATCTTAGCTGCAATGTTATTAAGCAAGAGTGAACAACAAATTTCCCACAATTTTAACAATAGAATGATAATAATATGCGAATAAACAATGGATACTGAACTAAAAGAAGTCTCGACTTTTGAATCAAGATTAGAACAAGAATCAAAAGTACATCAGAGGGTCACAAGACCATGAACTATGCCCCAGGTTATCAAGTATTTCTACTTTAAACCTTTAACAGTCGTAAGACTATATGGACCTAACTTCTCGTACTTAGGAGAATCAGCTGTAAGACCCTAACTTTTTATGAATAAAGATTTAATTTTATCTAAATGTTATTTTGAATAATAAGGTGTGGATTTGATATAATGTTATAGTTGTGGGTAATATTTACAATTTTTTCAAAGTAAGCAAGTTATTATAAAATATTCATTTGGTCGGGGAATATTCATTTTATCAGGGAACATCCATACGACAGCACAATCATTAGTGGACCCCATAATGGAATTACTGTCGGATATAGAAAGCGACAGAAATAACCTTTTTTATAAAATAATGGCAATGCTTTTACCGTTAACTATTGAAATACCGAGTGATAAAAGTACAGTAATACGCGTGGTTGCACAGTAGCACACGATATTGTATAATATCTTTGATTATTGGTGCTTACGTGAGAAGTCACTCAGTTTTATTCAATTATTGCAACAATAGTTGATGCATAATATATCATATTATTGATTCAATTATTATCACAGTATCATCTTCACAATATTTTATACTATTAAATCAATAAATGAGGCGACACAATTATTCATATTATTATTTGCATTATTGAAAATGTCTAGAAAGTTCTGTCAAGGAAAGGGGTTAGGTCATTTAATTGTGTGCCAGTAAGGAGAAGTCCTTATCGGAAAGCCCCCTCTTAACTTGGAATGATCTGGTTGTTAATACTGTGAGTTATAATATTATTGATGAATAATTATTGAGAGATTAAAAATCTGTTTAGTCAAGTGATTTGTGATAAATAAAAGGGATTTGTCATGAAGTATTTATTATAAATTTGGCTTATTACATGGACCCCGACTTACTAGTTTTTCAAAATAGTCGGTAGGAAGTTATCTCAATTTTTTTTATATTGCATTGTATTGCATAGTGTTGCATAGTACTGCATAGTGCAACATAGTAAAATCAGAGAATTCGTCAAAATTTTCCCGTCAAAATTGCTCGTGAACTCTTACTGTTCATTTCGTGATTATTTTATTAAATAGTATCATGTCATTCTCCTATAAATAGGATGCTTAGTTAAGAAATGAAAATCACACCAGAATAAGAGGATTTTTCTTCTTAATATTGAGCGTATTTCTTTTGAGTTAAAGGAAACTTTGAGTGTAGCAAATAGTGCAAGTTCTCTTCAAGAATATCCCCGCTATACCAGTCAAAATTACTCTCCTTTTAAGGTAAGGGGTATTATTTATTTCATATTCATAAAAGATATTATTTTCATATTCGCAAGGAATATTATTTCGTTCAATATTCATAAGGGATATTATCTTCGTTCAATATTCGTAAGGAATATTATTTTCGTTCAATATTCATAAGGGATATTATTTTTGTTCAATATTCGTAAGAAATAATATTTTCTTCCATACTCTATAGTATGTAAGTAATATTATTTCGTTTCATATTCCTAATTCTACCCTTATTTTGATAAGTATTGCTTCTATACTCCTTGAAATTGGTAGAATATCCTTGATATTTGCGCTTCATCTAGTATCATTTCACTCAAAATATTTTTATGAACATTCTTATTAAATTTTAATATTTTCATATCGGGGTACTATTCATGCATACGGCACTATTCATACGGTACTATTCATACATATGGTACTATTCACGATGTACTATTCATGAAGTACTATTCATAGGGTACTATTTATACATACGATATTATTCATACGGTACTATTCACGAAGTACTATTCACCCGGGGTACTATTCACGACAAAATTTATTTCTTTTCTGCCCAAATTATTTTTAATACATGAATATCATTCTTGAATTTTACTCCACAAATTAGTTATCATGTTGACAATTTGGACATTCTTAAACTCTAGATAAATTAAATTAAAAAATTTTAATATTTATCCTTGATCTCACTTGATTGATTTTTTATATCATTGTCATCATCCTCATACTTATATTGTGATGAAAGTCATCTATGCCCCGTAGTGCATAGATGGACTGTTGATTGGTATAATTATGACCAGGATTTATGTATCGGTATAATCATAACTTGTAATGTTACAGATAAATGATGTGGTGAAAGTCCTCATTGGCCCGTAGTGCATTGATGGACAGTTGTTTGACATGATCATGATCACTGGTGATAATAACGAATATCCTTGGCCCATAGTGCATGGATAATTCGTGGATGTGATACTAACGAATATCCTTGGCCCATAGTGCATGGATAATTCAGTGATGTTGATTATTTATTGAGATGTGTTACAAAGATAAAATATTGATGATGAACTTTTAAATCATAGAAGAAAGTAGACATCATGCTCTACTTGACCTTCTAATGGATTGTTTGTTCCGCTGTAGTTAAACTTGTTGCTTATTGTATTCTATCAGTTTGTATACTGTTGAAGACTAGGGATAATTTATTCTACATTATCTTAGTCATAATATTCCTAATTGGGCTAGTTGAGCTCACCCTTTTCTTTCATTGTTCTCTTCAGGAAATGAGAATATAGATGGGACTAGTTGGGGAATGGAGTGATGGTCCAAGATGGTGGCTATAGTAGTCCTCACTATTCTATAAAATAGTGTGATAATAATTGTAATGAGAACTCCATTTGATTTTGGATAGTGTCTACGAGATAATATTCGTGTTAAAACTCTCAACTCATGTTTTGTCGTATTTTGCACAACAATTAATAATTGTGTAAATTAATTTTGTATTTAAATTATGTACCATGCATTTGGCGACTCAGAATGGGTTGTGTATACCTATTTTGGGGGCGTCACATCAGCCCTGTGTACCATGTATGTTGTGACGCCCCCAAATTCCCTACACTTCCTGTAGCTGATTTGGTACCCACGTAAATATTCTATAAGATAATAATCTCTATCAATCCAAGAGTCATAGTATTCATAATAGATATTAGTTCTCGTCAGAACAATTATCATGATGAATACTATCACTGAGATGCATAGATTTATAATCTTATAGATATTTCTTTCGTATCAATAATTCCTATTCATCTGACATTCACAGTACTAATGACAAGATTGTTCTTGGAACCGAGGGGCGCAACCTCAGTGCTTACAGAACTCACTCGATCATTAAATACCCTCATTCAGATAAACAGTTCATATTAATATTGTACTTGATTTCTAACTTTTCTTCAAAAAGGTGAAAACTAAACAATATACATAACTAAAACTTAATACATGATCCCAAATTTAAATTATTACAATTAAGTCTAACAGAAATAGAAATAACTTAAACTATTACAGTCTTCTCTATCCACAAGAGTGCACACTTGAACTTCCAGGGATATCAGTCACAGCTGCAAATGAAAAAAAATATTTGCAAGGGATGAGCTTTAAGAGGCTCAACAAGTTTAAGCAATGTGTATTATATACTCACACTATGACTGAAATAGATGAACATATAGTTCAAAAGTTATTTTTTTTAGATATATATACTGAGGTTTATCTGCCAAACCCCGCATATTACGAGTTATTATCAGTCATATAGACTTAGCAACCCGAGTTGATTCGTTCAACCAAACATACTAGGAGTATACATATCATCCTTTTAAGTAACCCCTGGTCATTCCTATAAATATCGGTCATAAAACCTCGATTAGTGTATAACTGCCGGTTATAATAGTATCAGTATATATTTGTACCAAACAACATTTGTTTTACCATAGTCTATGATTTGATATCAAATCAAATACATTTTACACAAATAACAGTTCATATGACTTGGTTATTCTTAAACAATAAGCCATAACAGAGTTTTAAACAAGTTTATATAACATCAATATAACAAGTACATTTAATACAAAAATTAAATGTATATGGAAAACTTACCTACTCGGAGAATAGTTATCCTATGTTATGCAAGTCGTCTACACAACCTAAATATGATTATATCAGTCATTAGAAATAATCTTAGCTAATATGTAAGACCCCAACTTTTTAATAAAGATGATTTTTCTATAAATATCATTTTAAAATATTATGGAATGAATTTGATATAATGTTATAGTTGTGGGTAATATTTATAAATTTTGCAAAGTACGGAAGTTGTTATATAATATTCGATTGGTCGGGAAATATTTGTTTTAACAGGGAATATTCGTACGATGGCACAATCATTGGTGGACCCAAAAACGGAATTATTATCGGATTGAGAAAACGACAAAAATATTTTTATGAAAATAACGGCGGAAGTTTTACAGTTAAAACTGTTGAACTACTCGGTAGTAAAAAAGTCTGATGTCTGGCGTGGTTGCATAGTAGTACACGCGGTATTGATTATTGATGCTTATGTGAGAAGTCACTCGGTTTTGTTCAATTATTGCTTGATAATTGTTGCATAGTATCTCACGTTATTTGATTCAATTATTGTCGATATTTTATATATTATTAAATCAATAATTGAGATGATGAGTTATTAATATTATTATTTGCAATATTAACGATGTCTAGAAGTTCTTCAAGGAGAGGTTTGGTCACCTAATCAATGCTAGCCGATATGGAGAAATCCTTATTGGAAAGCCCCCTCTTTCCTGGGAACAACCTGCTCGATTAATATTGTGAATTATAATAATAATGATAAATGTTGTGAGATATATTGAGGTGTCTTTTTATGAAGTCACGAAAATTTATATATATATATATATATTGTTTTATTAGTATTATTAATGTAATAAAATAGAAAAGCTTTTTATATAAAACAGAATACTTTTATAAAGTTATTTGTTTTATTAGACAATAATTAAAATATATTATATTCTATTATGCATAGTGTTTTTCATAGTAAAATCTTTTTATATAAAACAAAATACTTTTATAGAGTTATTTATTTTATTAGACAATAATTAGAATATATTATATTTTATTATGCATAGTGCCTGCATAGTATTTGCATAGTAAAATCTTTTTATATAAAATAGAATACTATTTATAAAGTTTTGTTTTATTTGCTTATAAATAGAATATATTATATTTTATTGCATAGTGCAGCATAGTATCCTTTCTATTTTCCTATAAATAGGATGCTTAGTTAGAATTGAAAACCACACCAGAAGTTCAGAGAATTCTTCTATAATCTTGAGCGTATTTCTTTAGAGTTTTAAGAAGCTTTGAGTGTAGTGCAAGTTTTCTTCAAGAATATCCTCGCCCTACCTGTCCGAATACTCTTCTTTTACGGTAAGGGGTATTATTTCTTTCTTTCGTCTTCATGAAGAGAACTTTTGTTATTCCATTCTTTGTTATCATGTTGGAATAACATGTCTATGTGAAGTACCGCATACTTGGTGAAATTCTTCTGTTATTTCATTCTTTATTATTATGTTGGAATAACCTGTCTATGCGAAGTACCGCATACATGGTGAAATTCTTCTTTTATTCCATTCTTTATTATTCTGTTGGAACATCACATGCATGCGTTACGCATGACACGGTTACATTATTTATTATTACATTGGAACATCCTCGCCTACATGCGTTTACGCATGACTGTTCAGATTCGATTGTTTATTACTACTGTTGGAATATCTTTGCGTGCGTTCTGGCGTGACATGACCGGTTCCATTATTTATTATTACATTGGAATATCACATACGTGCATTTACGCATGGCCTGGTTCCAATATTTATTATTCTGTTGGAATAACCTGTCTGTGCGGTATATCACATGCTTGGTGATTTCTTTTGTTATTCCATTCTTTATTATACTCATTTCATGAAAATATTCTTCTGAGCATTCTTGAGTTTTACCCAACAAAGTAGTATCATTTTGATAATTTGGACATTATTGGTTCCTGAATAAATTAATTCTTGAACTTGTTTTATTGAATTCTTATATCATTCTCATGTTTATATTATGTTGAAAGTCATCTGTGGCCTGTAGTGCATAGATGGACTTGGTATGATTATGACCGAGGATTATTTGGTATAATAATCATGGATAGTAATGTTACAAATGATGTGGAAAAAGTCCTCATTGGCCCGTAGTGCATTGATAGACAGTTGTTGGCATGATCATGACCATTGACGAATACACGAATATCCTTGGCCCGTAGCGCATGGATAATTTGTGGTTGTGATACTAATGAATATCCTTGACCGTAGTGTAGGGATGATGTGGTTTATTTATTAAGCTGAGTCTCAACGATAAAAGTGATGAAATTTTTTTTTAAATCATAAAAGATAGTAGATTTTATTCTCTGCTTGACTCTTTTAAAGGATTGCTTGTTTCGCTGCAGTTAAACTTGATGTCTATTGTATTTTATAAGTTTAACATTGTTGAAGGCTAATGATAATTTTTTCTGCATTATCTTAGTCATAATATTTCTTACTGGACTAGTTGAGCTCACCCTTTTACTTTCATTGTTCTCTTCAGGAAATGAGAACGTAGCAGGGACTAATCGGGGAGCGGTGTGAGGTCGAACGATAGCATTAGTAGTCCTCACTATTCTATGAAATAGTGTGTTAATAAATGTATTGAGGACTTATTTTGAGTTTTAATACTGTCTAGAAGACAATATTTGTATTAAAACTTACAGCTCATGTTGTATATTTAAGATTGTATTTGTATTCTGTACCATGTATTTGGCGACTCAGAATAGGTGATGTAGACCTATTTTTGGGGCGTCACATAATAACTAGTCAAACTATTAGCGTCTGGGTTGAGTTTGTGACAACCCGAGAATTTAGACAATTTATTAAAATCTTAATTGATTAAATAAAGGTTAAATAATAAGACCTAGATTGGAAATAGAGTTTGGATTTAAAATTTTTATGATGGACTTTTGTGATTGTTTAAATTTGTTTATTATATAAACAAATAAAAGAAAACTATTTAGCCTAATATTATATATTAGGAATGAGAATTAAATAACTTAATGGTTATAGTAATTGAAGAATGCTAGTATTTAATTTATGTACTAGTAAATTAATGAAATGAATAATAATCAATAGATGATTAGTTGATATGATTAATAATAATAAAAAAGTAAGTTAAAACTCAAAATTTAGTTAGGGAAATTATTTTTGGAAGCACGAACTGTTCGGTTGCGTCCGGAACGTCAAGATAAGTCAGAAAAGGCTGTAAACACAAAATGTGTCGGAGTTGACTTTTTGGTCAAAGTCGATAGTTGACTTTTTAGGGAGAAAAGTCAAAATCGAAGATAGAAGCGGAATTTGAAGACGCGAACAAGATAATTGAGTCCGGAACGTCAAAATTAGTAAGAATAGACTCTAAATAAGAAATATGTCGGGATTGACTTTTTGGTCAAAGTCAACAGTTGACTCTTTCAAAAAAGTCAAACTTAAAATTAGGGGATGAATTTGAAGAAATGGATGTGCCCATGACGTTGGGAGCGTCGAATTTAGTAGGAATCGCCTATAAACTCGAAAATTTGAGTTTTCGGGTCCAAAAGTTAAAGACGGGATTAAACACGCAAAATGAGGAATTAAAAGCGGGACCCACAAGGGCCAAATCTGCTGGAGATTTTCAGCACATGGGTTTAGTGACTAACTTCACCAACTCTCCCAACAATTTCCCCTAAAAAGTGGATCTAGTTTCCCTTTAATTAATATTAAATCTCTAAGTTATTTAACAAATAAGAAGCATGCTTCTCTCATTTTTTCCACTCCCACTCGACCAAATAGAGAGAAAGAAAGAGAAAAATGATGCCATGGATGAAAGAAGAAGAAGAAGAAGAAGAAAAGAAAAAGAGGAAGAAAACAAAAGGTATAAAAACTTCAAGCTTTATTTAATTTCTTTTGATTTCTTTTGTTAAAATCATGAGTTTGTGATCTTGAACAAAAAAAAAACTCTTGATATACATCTTATTGAGTGTTTCATGATTAGATCTAACCATTTTGGGTAGTGAAAAGCTTAAACAAGGACAGGAAAGAAAACTAATTTTCTGAAGTGTGAAACTAGTTTAATGCATTTTATTTTGGTGGTTTTAAATCAAATATTGGAATTATGATTCTAAACTCAAAAAAATCTTAGATCATCATGTTAAATGATGTTTCATGTGTAGATCTTACAATTTTTGATGTTAACAAGCTTGATCAAAGAAGATAAATAAAAATAGTTTTCAAACCTTTAAAAAAAAATCTAGTGGACTGCTGTCCCTAAAAGGAAAATTCGGGATTTTCTAGGATGCTCTAAAAATTCTGGGCTTTTGATATGTTGTAGTAAACTGAATAAGCTTTCCACAGACTCTGGAACGGACTAAATCCGACTTCGGAGGAGAGAGTTATGACATTTCAAAGTAGTAGTGTCAAAACTGTCCAACAAGTGCGGTGCAGTCCACTTGAACGGAATTTCTTGGCTGATGTGTTCGGAATCTGGAAAAACATCAGTAGGGAAGAGTTGTAGTCCCGGAGGTAAGCTTCGCGTGGACTCAAGAATCGTCTAAAAATGTTTTAAAACGAAAACGTTATGACTGTTTTAGCGAAAGAGGGTAAATCTGGGAAAAAGATGAAAATTGTTGCGAGTGGACATTTTTGGGGCCTGTTTTAGACTGCCTAAGAAGTCCGAAATTACTGGGTGATATTTTTTAAAAATAATTTGGTATACCATGTATAACATATCCAAAGTTGGGAATTTTCTGATAAACGAGCAAGTCGTGAGAAAATCGCGAAATAGCTAGGTTGATAAGAGCATGGCAGCATGAAGAAGTGCCAAGTAAATACCACAAGACGCCGCCTGCTTGATAGCGTAGCCTTTGTCTTTGTCTTTGTGGTTCAACGTCCTTTTAAGCGCCTTTGTTTTGATTAGTTTCCATAATCCATTTTTGCGGTGTAAAATTTTTCTAAAATACTATGTCATGAGGTCTATAATACGCCCGAATTTTCGCTGTTATATGACTCATGATTTGAAAATTAAAAATGGGCGAACAGGCATGTCAAAACTAAAATTTGAGCGAACGCCGAGCGTCGACGCGTCGAGCGATTTTGACGTTTGACGTTCCGAATCGCATTTCGATGAAATAATAAGTCATAGTAAATATAATAAAGTCGTACGGGGCGAGATTTGACTATAAGTAATATTTTATGCCGAGAAACTTTCTTGCGGGTATAAATAAAGCACTAAAAATATGTAATGAATATAAGTTACATATTTAAGCGAAATAAAATCTGTAGTTGCTTATGAAATTATTTTGTGGTGCAACGAAGAGCGAGAAACTTTAAAATTGCATTAATCGTAAAATGAATAATCATTCTTTGATTCTCAGTGTAGAATCTTATGTACATCTTGCAGTATATAAATCGGTATGAAAGGTCGATCACCTTCATTACCGTTGGGTCCGAGATATATTTGTTCATGTTTAATACTTGTTGATCAAAAGTTTGTTTCGTCTTTAGTTCTCAATTATATTGATGAATTATAGCCAGCTTATTATTCAGACTCTTTCAATCATGATATATCCTTAAATTGTATTTAAACTTGCCAGGCAACTTTCATGCTCACCCTTGCTATATCATGATAAACATTGCAGATAAGACAAATGCGTTTGGATACAGGAAACGGATAATGCCAAGTTCAGCTTGGGATAAAATGTGCGGCTAGTTTGTAATATTATAGTTGGATAATAATGATATATGTTAGATAGTTTAAGATTTGTGTATTAGTTAAGGTTACTCGATTTTGGGGAAATAGTGTGTAAAGTGTATTGTATAAACAATTTATGTTTATATCTTCCGCATTAGTTATAGAATGATTGTACCAGATCCGTGGTGATTTGGGACCCGGACTTGGGGCCTTCACAGAATTCAATGTCCATTCGGTGTTTTATAACTTGATCGGATAATTATCGAATTATTTTTCTAATAAACTTTGTTTAAAAGCTTAAATATCACTTTAAATAAGTTAATTATTATTTATTATAATTTCTAGAAGCTTAAAACAACTTCTCAATGATTAATATTAATTTTAGTTAATTTATTATTAATCAAAATGATTTTAAAATCATTAATACTATTTTTAAGAAATTAAATCATTCATAATAATTTTTAAATCATCAATATTATTTTCAAATATTTTATTATTATTTATAATGGTTTTTAAATCATTAGTTTCATTTTTAAATAATTTATTATTATTTAAAATGATTTAGTATTATTTTTACTAATTTATTTAATAGCATTATTAAATAATTTCATTATCATTAATATTTAAATAAATTAAATATTAATATAATTTTATGTCAAAATATTAAAATTATTTATTATAATTTAAAATGTATTTTAGAAATTAATTATTAATTTATAATTATTATTTAGTATTTATTTCTATTTATTTTTATTATTTTTATTATTTTTAAACTAAACTGTCGCTAAAAGACCCTATGGTGACAGAAACTGAAGAACATTAAAGTCAACGTCTAGGAGGTGAATTTGACTGGATTTAATTCCCAACTGAAAGTGTTTTTGAACATGGAAATGGTTTAACAAGGTAGTACTGATGTATCACTTTAGGTATATAACACTTTTGTGATTTAATTTCATCACCTCAAAAAGCTATAGCTGGTCAAAGTATGCATCAAAGCATGATCTTGAGTTTCTAGGTTACCCAGAAACGGTCAACGTCAGTCACCCTATTTCAAAGTCTAATATCACGGATTCTAGGTATTAGTTAAGGGTTAAAGTGTATTATACATATAATATATATGTCATACTATAACAATACAACATCTAAAGTGTCATAGTTACATCAGAGAATCAAAATCTAAGCTAGTCAAACTGGTTGTCAGGCACGGTTTTAAAATTTTATGGGTTACCCAGAAAACTGGGTTTCCAGTTTCGGGGTCTCACTTTGATCACTCGTATCTTTCACTTTGTTGGTGTAATGGTCAGTTGATTGTCATAGATATGTGGTCCATATGTCAGTTTACAAAAGTGATAAAATTAGGGATCCTATAACTACCACAGTTGAAAGATCTAAGGTGTCAAAAAGCTTGTCAGCCGTTGTTCTTGATGTTGTGGGTTTTCCAGAAAATCTTTCGTGACTTGTCAACGGGTTTTGACCTTAAATAACTTACAATCCTTACATGTTTTGGATCTGATTTCTCTTCTATAACACTAACCTCATGACATAGTATATCAACAATACGCTTAACAATTTAGATAACTAACAGATTCAGATCTAAGAGGCCTGACATTCGACTGTCAAACAAGATTTTTAGGGTTTTTGACTGCTTTCTAAAAACTTCATTTTTATGCATTTAAAAGTTATGGATTCATGTTTAAGCAACCCAGATCACTAAATAACATGTTATATAACATATATAAATACTAAATCATAACTTTTGATATAGCCTCAAAGATCTAGGGGTTAGGGTTAGGGTTCTTACCTTTTTAAGATATCCTTAAAATCTGCCTTTGTGATCTGAATGCTAGCTTGTTAGGAATTATTTGTGGATAAATATCTGGTGTATTCTTAGTGTGAATTCATTGGTTTAAGAAACCCACACTTAGCTTATAAGTACAGATCTCAAGTAGGGGCAACATGCTTGATTTCACTAATTTGTTGACAACTAAGGCTTTGATCTGATATGAGGTGTCAAAAGAATGATGGTGGGGGTCTAATTTACACATGTTGCAAATCTCTCAAGTAGTGAGTCATAGATTTGATTTTATCATCAAATTTTGGAAGAGAAACGGTATTTTATTAATTTCCTATGTACTAAGGGTACTTTTGTAATTTCCCAATAAACTTTGAGGGCAAATTGGTAACATCACTTATATATATACTAAAAAAATTTATTAAGTTATTGGCCATTAGAATCTTACAAAATAGGAATTAGGGTTTATTAATTTATAATTAGGGTTTAATATTTAGGTTTAGGGTTTATTAGTTTAACATTAACCTTATCAAATCCTCGATTAGGGTTTATCATGACAAGTATTCCTAATTAAAACCCTACTTAGCCATACTTAATGTTAACCACATAATAATCAATAAACCCTGATTTAATTTCTGGTTATAACCCTAATTAAAATTAGGGTTTCTATTCTGGGATCAAAGTCTTAACTAAAGTTTTATTATTAGCTTTTTAGGATCTCTAAACTATACCTAACTTTAACAAGCCATAACTTAGTTATTGCAACACTTCTTACATAAGCATACAAGAATTTGTAAATTACACTAATAATTACCATTCTAAATTTATTGATAATCCTAATTTAGGTTCGGATTATTACATTAACTCCCCCTTATAAGAATTTTGTCCCGAAATTAAAACATATATTATGAAAACAAATGTGGAAATTCTTCTCGCATTTTATCTTCAAGCTCCCACGTAACTTCTTCAATATCATAATTCTTCTATATCACCTTAACCGATGATATAACCTTGTTCCTTGTTAGGTAAAATCTATATACGCTCACACGCAAGTATACGTTGTCAACAAGTAATATAATGATAAGTCAAGTATCGTTCCCACAGAGACTTAATAAGAAATTAATCCTAACAAGTACCATCTTTATATTCATCCGAATTTTATCAAACTATCCAATTCAATGATTATAACTACTGAAAACTATAAATATAAAAATATTAAGCAATCAACAAACTCAAAAACTGTAATTTAAAGCAAATAATGGAGAATTAGGCTTACGACTTCAATTCAAGTATCACTCTGATTATTACACCCTATTTCAGTTCAATTCACTATCCCAGTATACTAATCAAGAAACCTTAAGTAGAACTAGCCACCTCTGGATGCACTAATACCATATTAACTTAAACCCACAAATTAGATAATATTAAGCTAAACACCTTAATCAACTAATTCACTATATCTCTATGTGAATTACAATCAAAGAAGGTTTAAATTCAAGTTTTATAACCGATTACATGCGATGTTAAGCATATATCTACCTTGACATTCATCAAGATTCTATTCATTCATAGAATTTAAGAACACATGCTATAATGACTAAGTCTAGATTCATATTTCATCTCTCGAGTCCATATAATTCCACACAAATTGGTGATTAAGCAATTCATAAATTCAAACACAAATCATTATAGATAAACTGAAAGATAGATTATTAAACTGAAATTCAAAGCTACATAATCATCGTTCAACCATCAGCTCCGCCATAAGCCTAATAACGAATTTAGTTCATCATAATTGAAATAAAAACTAAAATTATCAAAGACATCATCATCCCAATTACAATAATTGAATTAAAGAAAAAGAATGAATCCAGAAGCACCCTTCTTCTCTCCTCTAATATGAAATTATCGTGAATTTCTTCTTCAAGTCCTTTCTCCAATGCCCTTGCTCAATTTAGGTCTTCACATAAAGTTAATTGATTGTATGATGCTTCTCCCTTGTTGTCTCTTGTTAAATCCTTTTAAGACACGTATTCTCACTATAATTTGATTCCAATCACAGTTCCAGACCAAGCAAACCTCTCCCTTTCAAGGCTTACGCAATAGTCTAAAAAAAGCTGAGTCTCGAGCTTTCTCGTACCCTGCATCAAGTGAAGGTTTTTGTTCTCAAGTTCACCTTACTCAAGTGGGTAAGCATTTGCTAAATCCTCAAGGTACCCGATCTGACGCGGGTTTTTATGTGATAAGGTGCGCTTTACGTGGGGTCCCTTGCTATTGTCCAACTTTTGCTCATTTTCTTGCAAACTTTAGCCAATTTTCCACCTCTTAAGTCTAGATACCATGCCACCACACCTAAACACAAAATAACAATAAAAAAAGTAAAACTAAACATAAAAATAAAGAATTAACACGGTTTAAGCTCAGATTAGAGACCGATTCGTAGGTATAAAAATCACTCATCAAACTCCCCCAAACTTAAACCCACGATAGTTCTCGAGCACGAAACAAAACAAAAATGCTATGTAATGAAATGGAATGAAATGCAACTAGTCTACATGCCTACGAATCCAGTAGTCATGATAGAGTCCAGTTTGTCCAACCAGCCTCAGAGAAATCAAGCAAACATGACAATTCTTCATCTCAAAACCAATTAACAATTTCCTAGTCAATCATCAAATCTTAAATTGTTATTACTGGTATAGTGCGTATGTGCTCAACATCCATGCTAACTGATATAATGTTATATACAATAAATATTAGATCTCTTTAAAGGCATCATACAGTGTAAACTCACAAAATTCATGAATAAGCTAAATCCAACTAAAGTCAAACATCCACTAAATTTAAGAGTCCAATCTGGGATACTTATGCTTTATTT